>CAKJTW010000114.1:1200000-2400000 GCA_917880005.1 Nanger dama
AAATAATGGCGACTGCCCTCAAAAGATCCCAGGCATGTATGGCTATACTCAGTGCCCCCAACCCTGTAGCAGGCCACCACTGACCCACATCTCTGCTGGAGACTCCTAGACACTCACAGGCAAGTCTGGATCAGTCTCTTATGGGGGTCACTGCTTCTTTCTCCTGGGTCTTGGTGCACACAATGTTCTGTTTGTGTCCTCCAAGAGTCTAGCTCTATGGTGGGGTTAATGGTGACCTCCTTCAAGAGGGCTTATGCCATACCCAAGTCTGCTGCGCCCAGAACCCCTGTCCCTGTGGCAGTCCACTGCTGACCCATACTTCCACAGGAGACATTAAAAACTAATTCTAGCCATAATTCCCTTGAATAGGTTCCTCCAAGCTTCTATGTCCTCCTAGGGTAGAAGCAAGGGTCACTTTCTTGTCCACAGTATTGCCAAAAACAGAATAAGAAAAGGGTAATGATTACCATTGAATGCTCTGGTATTTAACCAATGTGACTATGTCAAGGCTTAGTACTTACTGTGGTTATATGCTGAGACTCACAGTCTAAGTTCCTAGGAAGAGAGAGAGGTTTCCAGGGGGAAGGAAAAAAGCACAAGTGTTTAAAAAGATTTCACATAAGATAAATCACAGCACAGAAATTATGAGTTTCTGGAATTTATAGGAAGTAGTACTAGCTTAGTGACCTAAGGATAACGGATCTCCTTTGGAGACTTGAGAAGACAATGGCCCATAGAGAAACTGAATTCCCAAGATATTAAATCCTAAAAGGTTGGAAAGGAGATTAACTTAGCAATGTTCCCAGTAACGTAACCAGAGAACTTCCATAAGCAAACAAACAAACAAAATCTTCATTGATGAAACCAAGATGATTCTATAGAGGTGGGTAATTTTATTAGAGTGTCTGAATTGTTGAGTACAAAAATTCACATGTTCCTAAATTCTGTAGTTAGGGTGTTGCACTCAAAAGAAAAAAATACTCTTAAAGAAGAAAGTACTCATTGACCCCAAAATATATACTGAATTGCTATTGTACTGAAAATGCATGGTGTTGGAAAAGATTCTTGAGTCCCTTGGACTGCATGGAGATCCAACCAGTCCATCTTAAAGGAAATCAGTCCTGAATATTCACTGGAAGGACTGATGCGAAAGCTGAAACTCTAATACTTTGGCCACCTGATATGAGGAACTGACTCATTTGAAAAGACCCTGATGCTGGGAAAGATTGAAGGTGGGAGGAGAAGGAGACAATGGAGGATGAGATGGTTGGATGGCATCACTGACTCAATGGACATGAGCTTGAGAAAACTCTGGGAGTTGGTGATGGCCAAGGAGTCCTGGCATGCTGCAGTCCATGGTATCACAGAGTCAGACACGACTGATTGACTGAACTGAACTGAAAATTCATGGTAGGGATAAAATGACCAATAAACCTGCCATAGTCCCTGTTCTCATGGAAATTGTGATCTAGCTGGGGCTGAAGGATAAAATATTAGATAAATAATCAAGCAAACATTATTATAGATTGAAGAAGTGCTTTGAAACAAAAGTACCCAGAGATCTGAGAACTTAAAATGAAAAGAATTAACTTAGTTTTGGTGTCAAAAAGGATTTCCTGAAGTAATATCAATTTATGTTGATGACAAATATTTCAATGTGAGTTTAAAATGGCATGTTTTTAGTGGGTGAGAAGGGAAACAGATGAAATATTCTAGGAAGTTTCAGATGCCCAAATGAGAAGGATCTTGTCATTTTCATTGTAATAAAAGAGGATAAATATGGCATTAGCTTTGAGATATGGTGGAGAATGAGATATGGTGGGAAATAGTGCTGTTAAGATAAAAGAGGCCAGAAACTCACAAGCAAATTAATGTTAAAATAGTAAGGGACCACTGAAAGTGGAGGTTTCACAATAGCAGCAATGTGAAGATGAAATTAAATATAACAGGGATACAGATCAGATAGGCAACAGTAATCCAAGTGAGAGATGACTGTGTCTTGAACCAGGATAGGGGAAGTGAGAATGAATAAAAGCAGATAGATTTGGAAGATATGTTAGAGATACAATTGATCATTTTTATACCTGAAGTTCACTTCCCAGGTGGCACTAGTGGTAACGAATTTGCCTGCAATGCAAGATATGCAGGAGACATGGGGAACAATTCTAATTTCTTGGTATATGCAGTGGGATGACAGGTGATGCTATTCACATTCTTAAAGAAGACTGGAAAAAGAGCAAATTACAGGGCAAGAGAGAGTTCAAATTAGGTTATGTCAGGCATAAGGTGCCTCTGAAGCATCCACGTGAAAACTGTTTAGCCGGCACATGGAAAAGTGGTCCCACAAATGGAGAAAGTAGCATAGAAACATATACAGTAACATATGTAAAATAGATAGCCAGTGGGAATTTGCTGTGTGACTCAGGGAATTCAAACTGGGGCTCTGTGACAATCTAGAAGGGTGGGATGGGGTGGGAGGGAGGTTCAAGAGGGAGAGAACATATGTATACCTATGGCTGATCCATGTTGATGTATGGCAAAAACCAATACAATAATGTAATTATGCTTCAATTAAATTTTTTTCAAAATAAGTGGTCCCAGAGAGCAAAGAAGTAATTTGAATATAAAACAATAAATGGTCTGTATATTATTTGATCATCTAGCTTATACAATTTGTTGGCATATAATTGTTCATAGTTATTTCTTATGATTCTGCGTATTTTGATCATATCAGTTGTGATATCTCTTTCTCTTAGGATTTTACTGTTTTGAGTCCTCTCTCTTTTTTCTTAGTCTAGCTAAAGATTTGCCAATTTTGTATATCTGTTCAAAAACTTGGTTTTTGTTTTCTCATGTTTTTCTCTGGTTTCCATTTTATTTATTCCACTCTGATTTTTGTTATTTTATCCCTTCTGCTAACTTTACATTTAATTTTTTCTTCTGCTGGTTCCTGGAGGTATACAGTTAAGTTGTTTATTTGAAATCTTTTTTAATCTCTGAATTTATCGCTATAATCTTTCCTCTTAGAACTGTTTTTGCAGCATCCCCTAGGTTTCAGTGTGCTGTGCTTCCATTTTCATTTGTTTCATATCTTTGAATATTAAATGTATTTTATTTCCTTTCTTTATTTTATTCTATTGCTTGAACTCTAGTACAATGTTGGATAGAAGAGTGAACAATTGATGTTTTCGTCTCATCCTTGTGGAGAATGATTTTAACATTTTATCAATAAATAGAATGTTAGCTACAGGGACTTTTAGTATCAAGTTAAGGAAATTCCCTTCCAAATTTAGCTTGCTTTGTTTTTATCAAGAATGGATGTTTAACTAAACAATTTTTTTCTTTGTCTATTTAAATAATCTTATGATTTTTTTCTCTTTTAATTTTAAATTGAAAACATTTTGTGTTCTCACTAACCTTATTGAATTCCTAGAATAAATCTTACTTGGTTTTAATTTATTATCACATTATCACCTTGGCACATACATGTACACACACACAAACACAAATGCTTATGGGGATTTTTATGTAACTGATTAAATTTCTTGATATAACGATATTAATTTCTTCTATAACTACTATGACTTTACACTTCTTCTTAGATCAATTGTATTGTTTTAAGTATATATCTATTTCATCTACATTTTAAAGAGCATCGGCATAAATTAGTTTCTAATATTCTATTACTGTTTATTTTGGCAAATGTATTTGCATTTGTGAAATAAAAACTACCTTAGAACTATTGGATATTATTTTCTGTATTGACCAATTGGTTTAAGGTGCTTATCTTCTTCAGACCTTCTGCAGCCATTTAGAGCTTTCTAGCTTTGTTCTTCACATACTGAGAGCACATGTTGAAAGATATATAATTTCACTGTGGATTAGTGATTTCTCCTTCTTGTTCTAACAGTTTCTTCTATGTGTGTTTATATAAGCATAGATGTCTGTAATTATATTAAGTACATGTGAATTTATTTATTTTGTTTTCCTGTTGAATTGTTACTATAAATATTACAAGATGCTGCATTTTATCACACCTAATATTTATTGTGTTAAAATCTACTTTGCTATAGCCACACAAACTTTTCTTGTATTTATACATACATGTTTTTAAGTCATATATATTCTTATTGAGGATATTTTCTTATCTTTCATTTCATTTTCTTTCAATTGTTCAGTCAAATTACATTATTATAATTGTTGCCTTTTGTTTTCAAATGTACTGATGTACCATGCTCCTACTGTTTTAATTTAATCTCACCTGTGTTCTTTTTCCTTTGTTCTTCTTGATATTTTTAGACCAATGAAACAGGTGTTATTATTTTATTGTTGCAATTTTCTCCAACTTTGGTTTTTTTATGTATTCCTTTATGTTGGTGCAAAGATTAACTTAGATTTTTCAATACACATCTTTTAATTATCTATATATGTTAAAACAGTACACATCACTTTAACTGTGTTAGCATATTACAAGATTTTAATTCCATTAACTTCTTTCCTGCCATTTGTGTAATTATTACTATATATATTTTACCTCTATATTTGTTTAGACTTTATGTGTTATTTTCCCCATTTTAAAAAGTATATGTTCTTCAAATTACTCTCACTTTTGCTGGTGGTTTTATTAAATTCTGTCATTCTGTCCTCCATGAGTAATCACTATTCTATGTTCTGGATAACATACATTGTCTATATTAATAAACATTTATCTTCTTTTTGAAGGATATTTTCATCAGATTATAATTTTAAATTGAAAATAATTTTTCAGTACTCCAGAAATATAATTTCATTATCCTCTGGCTTCCACAATTTTTATTGAAAAGATGGCCACCAATCTAAAGACTGCTTCATTAAAGGCAATGTGCAGAAATTATGAGTAGGAAAACCCACTTCTCTGCATATATTTGAAATAAAATATCACATTCCATCTTTCACAAATATGTACACATCTGTATATATGTGTGATATATGTGTGCATGTGAGAAAAATGTTCATCATAGCATTATTCCTGGTGACAGAGAGAAGAAAAAGCTTAGATATCCATAGTCAGGAAATGATTAAGAAAATAGTGTTGGTTGCATGAAAATTCAGTTAAAAGTGAGTCATGATATTTAATACAGTAAAAATGGATATGTTTCTAAAATAAACATTCAGTAAATGGCTTATTTGTAAGTCATTACAAATCAAAGAACATGTCAAACATACTATAGTGGTTTCTGTGATTGACAGGCCTGAGGATTAGGACTGACATAAGCATATTAAAGTAAAAACAAAACAGGAAATGGT
The DNA here is from genome assembly GCA_917880005.1 of Nanger dama. Taxonomy (NCBI): domain Eukaryota; kingdom Metazoa; phylum Chordata; class Mammalia; order Artiodactyla; family Bovidae; genus Nanger; species Nanger dama. Next base: position 1,205,287 of record CAKJTW010000114.1, read on the forward strand.
CCCAGAAATGACATAGTTAATGTGCCATTAATAAAAAGGTATCATGAAGCTTACTTCACCTTGAACACATACCTGAGCTTTAATAAATTTATTAACGATTTTATCAACTTAGGGGTCATCGAAATACAATGATATTTATAGGCATTTATACTGAAAGGCCTAGGAAAAAAGTACAAAATGGAGAGACCTAAAACTATGGTAAATCTAGAAGAAAAGAACAGGCAAATGACATTGCTGAAAATGTTCAGTGATAATGAAGAACAACTTGGAATGTGTGACACTTGAGAAATGAAGCAAAAAAAGTATTTCTAGACAACGAGATGAATCAATCATATTCAGTAGAGATGAAAATTATGACAAGGTTGACATAGAAAAAGACCTACTAGGTTTAATATAAAGTCATTGGTGAAACTGACAGAAACAATTTCAGTGAAATGCTGAGGGGGAAGGAATTCTGGAGAAAGCCAGAGGTCGGGAAGAATATTTTGGGATGAGCAAGTGGAGCGAATGAATACTGCTGGCAATCTTTAATGCATTTTACTATCCAGATGAACACAGAAGTTAAATATGCAAATAGGATGATCTTGTGATAAGTTTTTATGCATTTATAAAGTGAAAAATACTAAAAGATCAATTAGAGAATGGAAATAAATTAGTGTAAGTTAGTAGCACAAGGGAAAAGTAATGTAGAATTTTGGAAGCTGGTTAAGGAGAATCAACTTTGAAATTCTTTTTATGATATCTGTGACAATGCTATAAAAATACAATCATAATCTCTCACCTTCATTTTAATTGAGGAAGACATTGAATATTTTCCAGAAAATGTTCAATTAATTTTATTGTTCAATCTCATTTTATTTCAGCTCAAAAGCAAAAGGTAAACATTGTTGTGTATAACCCTGTACTCATAGAAATACATTTACTATAATATAAATCTCATTACTCTACTTCTCCCTCCAATGTGTGCAAACTTTTAAAGTTTTTTTTGAAAAAGAGACAAAACATTCATTGAGAAGCAAGCAATTATGAAAAAACTCATACAAGAAGATACCTGGTCAGATTCCAGGTCACTATGTTTCTCATAAGATACAGAAAGGCTTACAACTCATATTATAGACCCTGTGGTTTACTTCACAGTTTTGTCTTTAAGAAGTTGCTGAGAAAACAGAAGATTTTATGGAATAAAGTAAATTACTGTGATTTGCCATAGTTAAATCAGTTATTATATTGAAATTTCATTCACAATTATAAACAGCAATTTCAGTCTTCTGGTTCCAGATCATTGCTTTCATCTAATTCAGTTTTCTGGATAATTGCAACAACTTTCATTAGTATTTTTTCATTCTTGGAACTTGACATTATTGAGATCTGAGTTATACAAAGAACCTACAAGTGAAAAACTCATGTGGATGGTGATTTGACATGAAAAATTTTGGAATTCTGCAAAAAAATAAGGAGATGGATTATTATCCACTCACTTGGCAAATTCAGATACCTATTCTTAGAAAGCTTTCTCCTTAGACAAACAGACAGGAGCATTCTTTCCTTTCACATCTCATCATAGGCAAACAGCTCTTTCATATACTATGGGATTTTATATACTTGGAACCTGAAAGAATCCTTATGACGCAGTCTCGTATCTGCTTAGTTTTCACCCCGTAGACAACAGGATTCATAGTAGGAGGTAGGAGCAAATAAATATTGGCCACAATAATGTGGCATGAAGGAGGAATCCTGTGACCCCCAAAGCGGTGGGAAAAGAATGAAAAGAAAGCTGGACTATAGGAGAAAACAATGGAACAGATGTGGGCAGTGCAGGTGCTGAAGGCCTTCTGCCGAGCATCTGCAGAGGAGAGGCTGACCACTGCCCGGAGGATCATGGTGTAGGAGACTGTGACGCACAGGATGTCAAAGCCCCCAATCAGGAGGGCTACCATCAGACCATAGATAACATTGACCTTGATGTTGCCACAAGACAACTTGGCCACAGACATGTGGTCACAGTAAGTGTGGGGGATTACGTTGCCTCTGCAGTAGGGCAGGCGCTTGGTGAGGAAAGGAAGGGAATGATGAGCAACACCCCTCTGAGAAAGGTGGACAGACCCGCCTTTGCAATGACGGGATTTGTGAGGATAGTTGAGTAGCGCAGAGGGTAGCAGATGGCCACGTAGCGGTCCAGGGCCATGAGCATGAGCACCCCAGACTCCATTCCTGTTAAGGTGTGGACCGAAGAACATCTGGACCAGGCATTCATCAAAGCTGATTTCTCTGAAATGGAACCAGAAGATGCTTAGGGCTTTGGGGATTGTACTAGAGCTAATGAAAAGGCCAGTTAGGAAAAGCATGGCCAAAAAGTAGTACATGGGTCTGTGCAGGGCATCCTCATAACGGATGAGGTACAGGAGTCCACAGTTCCCTACCACAGCCACAGCATACATAGAGCAGAATGGGAGAGAAATCCACACGTGCATGTCCTCCAGTCCTGGGATCCCATTAAGAATGAAGGAGGCTGGTGTCACATCTGTTTGGTTCAGCGTTATCATGATCAGGCTGGTGTAGTCATTAAGCAAAGTTTTATGTCTGTATTGCTTTGTTTTAACCCTTCTAGATTTGGAAAAACAGAAAAAAAGTCTTAGTTGTGGATCTTCTCTCTCTCTGTCTCTTGTCTCTGTTCAGTATTGCACTTTAAATCACGGAACCCCAAAATTTAAATGTCAGGAATTTACAATAGAAACATAGTTTAAATACATTCTTGGTTCATACTCATGCTTAATATACACCAAGCACAGCTTTAGAATTTCATAAATATTAACTCATTTAATTATCACTACAAGATCATGAAGTCTTTTTTCTATTAATCTGCACTCTGTAATTGAGTAAATGGAGATCTGATGTATATGAGGTTTCTTCATGTACAACTTTCAAAGGCTTTCTCAATCTCTTGGCCTCAGTTATAGCTATTAAGAGGACCATTCCGATTTTGATCCTTTTAAACTGTTCTTTTTTTTTTTTTTTTTAATGTGGGCTAATTACTTTACTGGAGAAGGAAATGGCAACCCACTCCAGTATTCTTGCCTGGAGAATCCCATGGACAGAGGAGCTTGGTGGGCTACAGTCCATGGGTCACAAAGAGTCGGACACGACTGAGCGACTTCACTGGTTTTTGCCATACATTGACGTGAAACAGCCATGTGTGTAAATGTGTTTTCCATCCTGAAATCCCCTCCCACCTCCCTCCACATCCCATCCCTCAGGGTTTTCCCAGTGCACTGGCCCTGAGTGCCTTTTCTCATGCATTGAACCTGGACTGGCAATCTATTTCACATATGGTAAATACATGTTTAAATGCTATTATCTCATATCATTCCATCCTCGCCTTCTCCCACAGAGTCCATAAGTCTGTTCTTTACATCTGTGTTGCTTTTGCTGTCTCACATGTAGGGTCATCATTATTATCTTTTAAAATTCCATATATATGCATTAATATACTGCATTGGTGTTTTTCTTTCTGATTTACCTCACTCTGTATAATAGGCTCCAGTTTCATCCACCTCATTAGAACTGATTCAAATACATTCTTTTTAATAGCTGAGTAATATTCCATTGTGTATATGTACCACAACTTCCTTATCCATTATTGTCAATATGCAGCAATGAACAGTGGGGTTCACACGTCTCTTTCAATTCTGGCTTTCTCGGTGTGTATGACCAGCAGTGGGATTGCTGGGTCATATGACAGTTCTATTTCCAGTTTTTAAGGAATCTCCACACTGTTCTCCATAGTGGCTATACTAGTCTGCATTCCCACCAACAGTATAAGAGAGTTCCCTTTTCTCCACACCCTTTCCAGCATTTATTGCTTGTAGACTTTCTGATAGCAGCCATTCTGACCAGCATGAGATGGTATCTCATTGTGGTTTTGATTTGCATTTCTCTGATAATGAGTGATGTTGAGCATCTATTCATGCATTTGTTAGCCATCTGTATGTCTTTTTGGAGAAATGTTTGTTTAATTCTTTGGACTATTTTTTGATTGGGTCATTTATTTTTCTAATATTGAGCTGCACGAGCTGCGTGTATATTTTTGAAATTAATTCTTTGTCAGTTGCTTCATTTGCTATTATTTTTTCCCATTCTGAAGGCTGTCTTTTCACCTTGCTTACAGTTTCCTTCGTTGTGCAAAGGCTTTTAAGTTTAATCTCCTTACGCTATTTACTTTTTGACTCTGGAAATATCTAATACCATTTTAAAATGTCTATGCTTTCAAGATTAATACTGATGATGGTGATGCTAGAGATATAAATATGCTTTGGCATCTTTTATTGTACAGGTACTTACTGGGAATTTTGAATCTGGAAATCTATGATCTTCGGTTTTGGAAATTTTCTTCTGTTAACTTTGGACTATTTCTTCCCAACTGCGGTCCTTGTTATTTTCTTATATTTATTTTTAGCCAGTTAGTGTCTATTCTGGATTATTTTTTTCCCCCTGCTGGTTTCTTTTAAAAATTTCCCCTTGAACCTCATCTCTCTATTTGTTTGGATTATTTTTCTTAAAAATTCATCAGTCATATCTTCCAAATATATTAGCATTTTTTAAGTCTGATCTTAAACCTATTAGATTTTATTTTCCCTGAAATTTGTGAATATATATTACACAAATGTGTGCTTTATATATATTATTTTATATTGTAGAAGTTTCAATGTTTTATTTTTATATCGTTTTTAAATCTTTTACTTTGGAGCTATTTCTCAAAAGTATGGTAACCCTTGGCTAGACTATTACTTTACACTTATGTGTGTTAGTCACTCAGTTGTGTCCGACTGTTTGTGACCTCATGGACTGTAGTCCACCAGGCTCCTCTGTCTATGGAATTCTCCAGGCAAGAACCCTGAAGTGGGTTGCAGGGGCTTCTCTGGTAGCTCAGATGGTAAAGAATCTGCCTGCAACAAGGCAGGTTCAATCCCTGTGCTAGGAAGATCCCCTGGAGGAAGGCATGACAACCCACTCCAATATTCTTGCTTGGGAGAACCTCATAGACAGGGAAGCCTGGAAGGCTACAGTCCATGAGTTCCATGGGGGTCACAAAGAGTTGGACACAACTGAACGACTAAAGTACAACACAGCAAGAGACTATAGGGGCTTTCCAGATAGAGCTAAAGAACCAGCCTGTCAATGTGGAAGATGTAAGAGACACAGGTTCAAGCCTTAGATCTGGAAGATACTTTGGAAGAGGGCACGGCAACCTATTCCAGTATTCTTGCCTGGAGAACCTCTTAGACAGAGGAGCCTGGTGGGCTAAAGTCCATAGGGTCACAAAGAGTTGGACATAACTGAAGCGACTTATCACGTGCGTGCACGCGAGAACACACACAAACACAGAAGACTACAGAAAAGTAGTTCAAAATTCCAGGTGATGAGTGAGCCTCATCAATTGGTTTCATTTACTTTAAGTGCTCAAGTAGAGACCTCTGCCTCTTTCAAGGCATTTTAGGTATCAGATTCAAAGTTTTGTTTTTCTATTTAATGACTAAATTTCTCCAGGAAGGAAAAAATGCAATAATCTGTTTCCTAAAGGATTATATAATTGGTTGCCTGTGTTTTGGGAGATAAGTAGTAGGCTACTGAAGATCTCACACTTGAATATGAATACTGGATCCAGCCTTCACATACTTAATGATGCTGATCTTTGACCTTTGTCACACTCTGTATATATGTATTCATAGAACATGTTAAAATTTCTTCCCAGGATAAATTTCCAGTCAGTATAAGAGGAGAAGTAATATTTAGAATAATGTGTTAATCAGAGGTATCAAATATTTCCTTAGGCAGTTTTTCTGCCTATGTCTTGGTTTTATTTTCATGTATTTGCACATAGGATGACAGATTAAATATTGCAAAAGGAAACTTTTTGGAAACAGTAAAGCAACATGGAATAAATATCTTCGTAACAGAGTTCTTCAAAGACCTCTTCTTATGCCATTACAGAAATCTTAGAGTCAAATAGGAGCAGGTAGAAATGAAACTAAGTAAATATTGAGTTATATTAGGAAAATTTTCTAAAAGAAATTGACCATTTCTCTTAGATCTAAGGCTTATATTTCTACCAGACCAAAATAAGCAAAGCAGTGTTCTTTCTTGTTGCTGTTCACTATTTCCTACGCAAATCATACTAACATTTTTCTCTTTGTGAATTTGCAATCTTTTTCTCTTTGTTGACATTCTCCTTGTCACAGCCAAAATAGCCTCTAGAATAATATTTTTCAGGAAAATTCCAGTCTCTTGATCAGGTTAGAGTGCCAACCTCTAAAAGTTGATATAATATATATTTGTTATATACATATATATTTTCTAACTTCATATAATTAGCAAAGTACTAGACTTGTAGTTAAGGAATAGATTTGTTGATGATATCAATTTTGTCACTATTTTACCTATAGGGTATTATGAAAATATTGTTATATCCTTGAATCATCCAGTTTAATAAAACCCTTAATTTTAGAACAGATTGTATTTTAAACCTGAAGTATATAGCCAGACACCTACTAAATATGACATGCCTGTAAGTATTTTTCAAAGAATGAACAGGTTAATGAATTATACTTTTTATACTTAAAGCATTATTAAATTAAACACCGTGATCTAAATAGGTTTACTTGAAAAACATAAAGGAACCACCAGAAGAAATGAAACCATAGTTTATAGCTCATAAATTACTAGATATTCTAAATTTCAAAGAAGACCCATCATAAAGAAGAGAAAATAATCTCAAGAAAGTAGAAAAAAATAAGTAGGCAAAAGAAAAATATATTGATTTGGTAAATAGGATCGATTATTTGGTAAATATGATCAATGATACCATTTTGCTGTTATTGTTGTTCAGCTGCTAAGTTGTATTCAACTCTTTGCAACCCCATGGACTGCAGCACGCTAGGCCTCCTTGCCCCTCACAATTATACTATAAATTTATCTTAATTCAGAGGCATTTTTAAAAACATGTGCATTAAAATAAAGAAGTGTATCAGAAAGAAAAATCATGCTCAAAGCAGGTAGAAATGTTTTCATGCTAAACAGAAAACACCAAAATAGCAGAAAGATACCCAATATTAATTTCAGACAATGCAGAAATAAAAGCAAGAAAAATTTGGATCAAGTTCACATTTGGGAAAAATAAAAGAAGGTATGATGAAGTGCAAATAAGTTGCTGTACCAAACAATTCCATTTCTAGGCTTAGGCTTGGCAAAGATTCTTCACAACCAGAACATCAGAGAGTACAGAAATAAGTTCTCTTACTCACTTTGTTGGTTCACAGTAGAAGTTCTAAAAGGGTACAATTCCTGAAATCACATTGCAGCTTATTAGCTGACTGTCAATTATATTTTAATGTCCTTGCTGTTGCTTTAAAGTAATAAGCAAAGGTTATCAAAAGCCTTAAATTTTGCATTTTGAAAAAAGAACACTTTGGATTTACAATTTTAAAGTTGTTTTTCCATGAATACCAAAAATGTCAACAGCTTTCTTTCTGGATTCCCTGGTGGCTCAGATAGTAAAGAACCTGTCACGAATGCTCAAGAACCGAGTTCAGTCCTTGGGTAGGGATAATTCCCTGGGGTTGCAAAGAGCTGGACACGACTGAGCAACTAACACTTACCACTCCTTCTGTCAGGCTAGTAAAGTAAAAGTACAATTGTTTAAATACATTCTGTTTTTCAAGTTATTTTCACAGATGTACTGGAAGAAATAAAAACACTATAAAAATCGCACATATGTATATATGTGTATATATAAATATAAAAGTACCATTAAAATAGACATTAAAATTGATTTTTGATAAATATGGCTGCATTATTCAGTTGCCCGGAAGTGTCATTTGCCATCACGTGGGCTGCAGCACGCCAGCCTTCCCTGTCCCTCACCACCTCCAGAGGTCTGCCCAAGTTCACGTCCATTGCATCGGTGATGTCAAATGTTTGGAGAGTGTATACTACAATGTTCTTAATTGTTGCAAAAATGGCATCACTACTCATTTATTCTCAATACATTTGGACAGTCAACTCTTAACTCCATGTAATCAGTTAAAGAAATCAAGAAAAGTATATTATGATTTAAAAACAGACAACAAATTTCAAAGTGCTGCATTCTGAAGAACATCTTTCCTAAATATAAAATAAATATCTTATTTATACTTTTGTGCTCTTTAAGATATTTTTAAATTGGGCTTCCCTGGTGGCCCGGAGGTTAAAGCGTCTGCCTGCAATGCAGGAGACCTGGGCTCAATCCCTGACTTGGGAAGATCCCCTGGAGAAGGAAATGGCAACCCACTCCAGTATTCTAAAACTGATTTTCTTGTTACATAATAATTTTAGGTCCAATCTTCAACACATTTGCAGCACTGTCAGAGCTCCAACCTTATACCACATAATAAGACATTTTCTAAATCAAATTGAAAATCGTTCAAGTACATTATAACTTAATTTTTATTACAGGGAAAATTAATTAATATTAAGCTATGAATGTGGACATCATATATTGGAATAGTAACATTAACACATGAAAATCATACTTTATAAAGCACTATTTTGACATCATCTGTTATATAGTTTTCCTAAACCCTGTAGACAACAAGCTTGTTTTCTCACTGCTGCTGCTTGCTAAGTCACTTCAGTCGTGTCCGACTCTGTGTGACCCCATAGATGGCAGCCCACCAGGCTCCCCCATCCCTGGGATTCTCCAGGCAAGGACACTGGAGTGGGTTGCCATTTCCTTCTGCAATGCATGAAAGTGAAAAGTGAAAGTGAAGTTGCCCAGTCGTGCCTGACTTTAGCAACCCCATGGACTGCAGCCCACCAGGCTCCTCCGTCCATGGGATTTTCCAGGCAAGAATACTGGAGTGGGTTGCCATGAGGAGGTCCTCAATCTTAAAAACTCATGATTTTCTCTCAACATGACAGTGGGCTCCTCCAGGAAAGTGTTATCTAAAACAGATGAAATACAGTCATAACTACATCTCTCTAAAAATGAGCCAAGAAAAATTAGACTGTCATTTGAGAACAAGAGGAAGGTAATTATAAGGCAAGAGTATTCTGACTATAACTGAGGAATACTCTCTGACTAGCCCCCTATTTCTTCTTGTCATGGGGGTGATTTGTATCTGACTTCTACCACAACTGAACCAATCATTCCTATTGGTGAGGGAAATAACATAGCTATTCATAATCAAGATGGGAATTTACACTGAAATGAAATCTGAGAGTTGAAGAAATAAGCATTTTCCAACCTCCCAAATTCCCAGTACATTTCTGCCTTCAAACATAATTAAAGAACTCAAAGCTACATTTCTGAAAAATATAATAAACAATTCATATGCATTCAAAACCTCTCTCCACATTATCTTACTGCCCTAATAATTCTATCACTACTGCACTTTTTATTTCCTTAAATACCTTAGCTTCTGGATAGAACAGTGAACTGAATGTAATCTGGCCTAGATGTTCAGAATCTTGATCAGAAACTATCATGCTTCTACAATACATGTACGTGCGTAGTCCTCAACTTCTAAATCCCTTGATATCTGTACTATTGAATGTGTATTTAAGGAAAATCTGTGTCACATATGTCAAGGGGATAATTCAGAAAATAAGAGACACAGATGCTTGCATAGCCATCAAGTTAACCTCATGGGAAAAAGAAAGGACCAAGCCTTCCACACTTACTGCTGTCTAATACTTAAATAAGTGAATTATTCCATATTTTGACATCTATGAATGTACTTATGTATGTGCATGTATTCAAAGGAGAGAAATTAAAATGAATAGAAATTAATTTTAGTAAAAGTGAGCGTTTTTAGTATTTATTGCAGAATATTGTTTTTCCATGGGAGGCATTCTGAGATACAAGTCAAAAGCTCTTAAATAAGAATGCTTCAATTGCTCACGTTCCATCAAACTTTTATTTTGTCATGTCTGTAAATAACATCATAGTGTACTTAGTGCCTTCCAAATCATATTAGGAAATGTGTAGAGGATAGATTCCTGGTTCCAAATAGGAAAAGGAGTATGTCAAGGCTGTATATTGTCACCCTGCTTATTTAATTTCTATGCAGAGTACATCATGAGAAATGCTGGTCTGGAAGAAACACAAGCTGGAATCAAGATTGCCGGGAGAAATATCAATACCTTTAGATATGCAGATGACATCACCCTTATGGCAGAAAGTGAAGAGGAACTAAAAGCCTCTTGATGAAAGTGAAAGAGGAGAGTGAAAAAGTTGGCTTAAAGCTCAGCATTCAGAAAACGAAGATCATGGCATCTGGTCCTATCGCTTCATGGGAAATAGATGGGGAAATAGTGTCAGACTTTATTTTTTTGGGCTCCAAAATCACTGCAAATGGTGACTGAAGCCATGAAATTAAAAGACGCTTACTTCTTGGAAGAAAAGTTATGACCAACCTAGATAGTATATTCAAAAGCAGAGACATTACTTTGCTGACTAAGGTCCGTATAGTCAAGGCTATGGTTTTTCCAGTAGTCATGAGAGTTGGACTGTGATGAAGGCTGAGCGCCAAAGAATTGATGCTTTTGAACTGTGGTGTTGGAGAAGACTCTTGAGAGTCCTTTGGACTGCAAGGAGTTCCAACCAGTCCATTCTGAAGGAGATCAGACCTGGGATATCTTTGGAAGGAATGATGCTGAAGCTGAAACTCCAGTACTTTGGCCACCTCATGTGAAGAGTTGACTCCTTTGAAAAGACCCTGATGCTGAGAGGGATTGGAGGCAGGAGGAGAAGGGGATGACCGAGGATGAGATGGCTGATGGCATCACTGACTCATGGACGCGAGTCTGAGTGAACTCCGGGAGTTGGTGATGGACAGGGAGGCCTGGCTTGCTGCAATTCACAGGGTCACAAAGAGTCAGACACGACTGAGTGACTGAACTGATCTGAACTGAGAGGATAGATAAAGTTGGCCCTGTTATTCAAGAAGTTTACTTTCAACTGAAGTAGATAATGCATATTACAGCATTCTAAAAGTCATCAAAAATTCAGGTTTGTAATGCATACATATTAAGAATAATTAGATGCCTGAAACTTTATGTGATGATGATGACTACAAAAGAAGCAATACTAAAATTCAACAACAGATTCTAGTGGTATGGTTGCACAGTATTGTGAGTGTACTAAAAGTCACAGAATTATACATTTAAAATTGCACCTTTAAAATGCTCTAAAGAGCAAATTTTATATTATATGAGTTTTACAACATTTTAAAAAATGTCATATACCTCTCTAATTGTGTGCATGCTAAGTCGCTTCAGTTGTGTCCAACTCTCTGTAGCCCCATGGACAGTAGTCCACCAGACTCTTCTGTCTATGGGATTCTCCAGGCAAGAATATTGGAATGGGTTACCATGCCCTCCTCCAGGGATCTTCCCAACCCAGGGATCAAATCCATGTGTCTTACATCTCCTGCATTGGCAGACAGGTTCTTTACCACTAGCACCACCTGGGAAGCCCACCTCTCTTACTGAGATTAAGCTATTTATTTTCTTGGTTAAGCCTTCCCATAGTTGTAGCAAGTTTTTAATTAGTATTGAGATTTGTGAAAGATTGATTCTGACAATTACTTTCTCAGGTTATCCATTGCTTTATTAGAGACAAACTTTTATATTCCTTCTTTGCTATTTTTATTGATGTCATTCATCATCTACTGGCTTTTATGTAAACATAAATATTCATTGTCCTGGGATAAGTATCCAGAGATGTAACTGCTAAGCTGAAATAGTTATAGGTTGTGATTTAAACAAATTTCTAAAATATGTTCCAGAGTGGCTGTATCATTTTACATTCCCACCAGCATTCAGCATTCCCATTCAGTTTTTCCATATCCTTGCCTGAATTTCATCTAAGGTTATACCTTATCTATTCTCATATTTGTGCATTCATATTCTGTTTTAACTTGTGCTTATTAATGCCAAACATTTTTCATGTGCACATTTACCATTTGTATATTTTATCACTGAAAGTTCTGTTTGTATTTTCTGTCCAGTTTCTAATTTAATTTTTTTTTTTGCATTTGAGAAATAAACACTGTACCTTAGAGTTGTAGGTTATTGTTTTCTGCATGAACTAATCAAGATAAGATGCTTATCTTCTTCAGATCGCTGCAGGCATTTTGACCTTTCTAACCCCTTGTTCTTCAATTACTGAAAAAGTGAAAGTTGCTCAGTCCTGTCCAGCTCTTTGTGACCCCATGGACTATACAGTCCATGGAATTCTCCATGCAAGAATACTAGAATGGATAGCCTTTCCCTTCTCCAGGGGAATCTTCTCAACCCAGGGATCGAACCCAGGTCCCTGCATTGCAGGCAGATTCTCTACAAGCTGAGCCACAAGGGAAGCCCTCAGTTACTGAAAAGACCCATTTAAAGATCCAACTTTAATTTCACTGTGAATTTGGTAATTTTGCTTGGTTCTGTTAAATTCTTCTGTGTGTATGTGTATATGCATATGTGTCCATAATGATATTAAGCACATGCAAATTGAGTCATTTTATATTTTTGTGTTGAAATACTACTGCAATCATTATGAAATGCTGCAGTTTATCACTCCTAATATTTATCATGTTAAAATCTACTTTGTCTGTTATAGGCAGAACACAAGTTCTTTTGTATTTATATACACATGATGTCTCTTAAAATCATATATTTTTATTGAAGATATTTTCTAAACTTTTATTTCATATCCTATCAGTTTGATTGTTTAGGCAACTTACATTATGTCATTTCTGACCTTTTTTCAATTTACTATGTTTCTATCATCTTAGTTTAGTTTCCTCTGTTCTCTTTTTCCTTTGTACCTCTTGGCATTTTAGACCAGTAAAATAGGTGTTATTATTGTTATTGTATTTTTCTCCAGTGGTAGTTTTTGTTATGCATTCCTTTACTTTTCTGTAGCAGTTTACATGGGTATCACATTGTACTTTACCTCCCAATGTCTAATGTGCTCAAAGTAGCACATTTATCATTGTAATAATATAAGAACCTTACTAGACTTTGACTCCATTACCTCCTTTCCTGCTCTTGCTGTTTATTGCTATATATTTTACCTTTATGTATGTTTAGACCTTACATATTATTTTTCCCATTTAAAAGAGTAAATATTTGTCATTAATATCCTCAGCGCTTTTTTTCTAATGGTTTAATATCTATAGTTCTTTCTTCCATTAGTAATCATTACTCTATATTCTGAATAACATAATTTATGTAATAAGTATTTATTTTGATGGATATTTTCATTGGAGTAGAATTCTAACATGGAAATTGTTTTTCAGCACTTCAAAAATATAATTTCTTGTCTTCTGGCTTCAATGGTGCCTTTTGCAAAGTTGACTGCATGTATAAAGGCTACTATATTAAAGGTAGTGTGCAGAGATTATTATTCTGCAAAGTCACTTCTTTGTGTATATTCTAAATAAAAAATCCCTTGTTTCATAAGAACGTTCCCCTGTGTGTATGTGAAAGATGTTTATCATAAAATTATTCCTGATGACAAAGAGATTGGAAAAGTTTAGATATCAATAACCAGATAATTTTTAAAAATAGTGTCAGTTGCATGTTATGAAATCTATAAACTAATTAGAAGCAAAAGTGAAATATAAATTATATAAACAAATTTAAAATGATTGAGTTAAAAGTAATCAATATAATAATACTTAAAACAATATGATGAATACAAGGTTCTAAAATATGCATTCAGTAAATGACTTTATATTCATGTATCTGAGGACATATGTCAAACACAGTATAGAAGATGCAAATGATTGACAGGCCTAAGGATTAGGAGTGAAACTGGAGCATAAAAGTAAAAACAAGAACTAGACTCAGAAAAGATGCAGTTTGTGTACCATTAAGAAAAGATATCATGAAGCTTATTTCACCTTGAACTGGCAACTGAGCTTCAATAAATTTATTAATAAGTTAATCAGCTTTGGAGTCACTAGCATACACCCCACTCCAGTATTTTTGCCTGGAATATCCCATGGACGGAGGAACCTGGTGGGCTGCAGTCCATGGGGTCGCTAAAGTCAGGCACGACTGAGTGACTTCACTTTCACTTTTCACTTTCATGCATTGGAGAAGGAAATGGCAACCCACTCCAGTGTTCTTGCCTGGAGAATCCCAGGGACGGGGGAGCCTGGTGCGCTGCCGTCTATGGGGTCGCACAGAGTCGGCCACGACTGAAGCGACTTAGCAGCAGTAGTAGCAGCATACATTGATACTTATGGCCATTTATATTGGAAGACCTAGGGAAAGAGTAAAAAGAAACCTAAGTCCAGGGATGTTCTAGTATAAAGAAATAGTATAATATTCATAATATTTAGAAATAGTATAGTATAGTATAGTATTAGTATTTACTATTTTCTAATATAAAGAAATCCAGAAAAAAATAAAGGGCCAGAGGATGATCAGAAGTATTCCATGAGAGTGAAGAGTAAGTCTGAATGTTTGGTATGCTCCAGAAGTCAAGCAAAGAAAATGTTTCTAGACAAAGGGACAAATCAATTATATTTAGGATTGTTGAGAAGTAGAGTATGATTAGCATAGAGGTAAAAGTACTACATTTAATGACATGAGAGTAATATGTAAAATTGACAAATGCTATTTCAGTGAAATGTTCAGATGTAAGGTATTCTGGAGAAAGCCAGAGGTGGCTAAGAATTATTTTGTGATGAGTAAGTAGAGAGAATGAACATTGGCAATCTTTCATTAAATTTTGCTTTCAAGATAAACTATTAAAATAGGGTGATTTTCTGATGAAATATTGCTTTGTGCCTTTAAGAAATGAAAAACACAAAAAGATATATCAAAAAATAGAAATTAGTGTAAACTAACAATGTTGGGGACAGTTTTGTGAAATCTTGAAACTGGGCAGGAAGAATTAATGCTGAAATCTTTGCTATGATACCTGTGACAAGTCTATAAAAGTAAAATTATTCATTGTCTCTCATCTTCATATTAATTTAAAAGATCCAGTATATTATACAGAAAACATTTAAGTCAATCTATTAGTCTCATTTTCAACTCAATGGGAAAAGCGACCATTGCTCTCTATAACCTTCTACTTATAGAAATACATTTGTTATAATATTTTATAAATTTCATTATTGTACTTCTCCCTCCAAAATGTGCATTCTTTGAAAGCCCTCTTAAAGAAAGGAGACAACTCATTAGGTGGGAATGAAGCAAATACAAGCAAGACTCATGCAAGGAGAGACCTGGTCAGGTTACTATGTTTCTCATAAGACAAGCAGAGGCTCACAATTCATTATATTATTGACCTCATGGTAAGCTCTCTACTTCATCTTTAAGATATCATTGAGAAAACAGAGAACTTTGGTGAAAAATAAGAATGTACAGTACATTTTGTTCAGAGTTAAATCATAGTTATTAAATTGAAATTTCTTTCACAAGTGAAAACAGCAGTTTCAGTAATCTGGCCCCAGACCATTGGTTTCTGTAGATATATGTTTCAAGATGACTGTTCAGTTTCCCATTCATATTTTTCTTTCCTGGAACCTGATGTTATTGAGACTTGAGTTACAGGGAGAACTCATGTGGAGAGTAAGGTCGCACGAAATTGACTTGGTATTCTGCAAAATATCATGGAGATAGACATTCAAATTTAAAGTTTCTTAATAACCAAAGATTTTGTTAAAAAAAATTAACAAACAGAAATTTCAGTTAAATAGAGTTGGGAGTTCAGAAAGGGAAGCTTTCACAGATTAGAGCCCAACAGGAAGAAAGACCTTGATTCTTTCAGACAAGGATTCAGCCAGTAAAACATCATGAAGCCTTGGTTCACTATGGCCCTAACTTTCTTTCTCCTGCTGCAAAAAGTTCTTTCCTTGATATGCCAGATACTTATATGTTTCAGTAGGGTTTCAGAGTGCAGATTGCAATTCCCTGGTGATTGCAAATAGACCTATCTGTACTGGAAAAATATCTGTCAGCCTGTTTGCTTTAAGTCAATAGTATTGACATTTCAAAAAATCTCTAGTCTTATTGTACCCAGTTTTGAAATATTTTTTATTATTTTTCCTGTGGACCTCATTGAGGATTTCTTTTTGATCTAATATCATTTTTTTTTTCAGAACATGAAGGAAAACATTGAAGACTTAGAAGAAAAGATAGGATAGTGTACTATCAAGGAAGTCAATAGCAGATAGATGGTGGAGAAGTACACTGGTCGATAATACAACTTGTTGAAAAGTAGTCCGCCTAGACAAGATACTGCTGACTTTGATGACCCACACTTCACTGGAAACTTCAACCTGCATTTGAAGCCAGATTATAATCGAGGGAAGAGATAGGAAGCAAGAAAGCAGAAATAATTAGTTCCAAAACGAAAAGTCACAAGGTCTCTGCTATTAGATATAAAAGTCAGTAAATTCAAACACATTGTGAACACAGAAATAGAGAAAGTGAGTGATGGTCTGAGCTCCCAAGAGCATGTTTTGAGAACTTTACTTGATCAGAAAAATAAATTAGTAATAAACAAATAATATTATGAGAAAATAATGACTGTAGATGTCTAAAGATTGGAATTTGAGACAGTTTTTCTTCTACAGTGATAGTGAGATAGTGTTAGTCTTTCAATTGTGTCCAATTCTTCGCACCCTCATGGACAGTAGCCTGCCAGGATCCTCTGTCCATGGAATTCTTCAGGCAAGAATACTGGAGTGGGTTGCCATGCCCTCCTCCAGGGGATCTTCCCTACTCAGAGACTGACCCCGGGTCTCCTGCATAGCAGGCAGAGTCTTTACCATGTGAGCCACCAGGAAAGTCCAGTTTACTTCTAATACTTTCATTTTTCTTTATTGAATAGAAATTAATGGAATATGGAAGACATGAGGGGCAGGAAGTACATAACAGATTTAGTAGGATAAAAGATGTATTGCTATAAACCAGGTAATAGGTAAAGCGTAGTTATGTAATGAGATACCAGTTAAAATCTCAAATTATGAGCAAATGGTGCTTGAAATCGGCCCATCCTTATACTTTCTTCAGAAGTGCTCCATACTGGGAGTATAGCAACACATGACACGGAGCACAGAATTGTTCCAGAGTTGGTGTTGTAGGGCTTGTGTGCCAGTATGATGGTCATTTTGAAGAATAAAATAGAAATTTAGTTGAGGAAACTTGGTGTTGAGAATTGTCTACAATTCTTAAAAATCTGTTAAGACCATTTCCATTTGAGGGCTATAATTAAAAAAAAAAAAATTAAAGTCAGTGCCACTCCACACAATGGCAATCTTTCTATAGAACAGTGTAATGATTACCTTTCCTTTGAAAAATAGTTTTTGACATATTTAATTGACTTCTAATATTTGCAAACTGTTTATTCCCATCTATGTGAAGTATCAGAATTATTCATATTCATGAGAACGGAAGTTTTAGAAGCTCATCTTGCCCTTGAGACTGGTGTGGAAAAATCTATTAATTACAACAGGAATTTTGTGTCTCTTCCACCTAACAGTGTGAGATGGCGAATTGAGAGGATGACAAACAATGAGAACCATCTATAAATTCACAATTGAAAATTAATTTGTCAGTTAAATGTGTCAGGCTGATTGTCTGAAGCTATTCTTTTTGGAAAGCAGAAGACTTAGGCTGTACAGTAACAATTTCTAAGCCCAGTTTCAAAGATGCGGTTAAGACCTTTTCACTACATTGTGTTAGCTAAGACTGAAAGATTAAGATCAACTTGGGAACTTTTTCCTTCTACATAAATGTATGAATGAATGGCTAAGACTTCCTATCCCTACTAGTTTGAGCAAGTGACTATCCTGCCTTCTAGGTTCAGAGTTTTACAAGTCAACAGTCTCTGGAAGGACCTCTTAATTACATGAATGCATAATCTTTGTCCCAGAATGAATTCCAGGTCAGTTGGACTTAGGTTGGATCCCTAGAGGCTGGAGTCAGAAATTTATCTGTGAGATGAATATTCAAGTTTAGAAACAGCTCTTCCTTACCTATGCTGTGCCCTCATCCGTGAAGGTCTTAATGTTTTAGGAGTCTAGGTTTCAAGCCCTTGATCTGCCACTTGCTAAAATTGAGAGTATCGGTTAGTCTTTTTTCTCTTCCTGCCTTCAAGCTCTAGTGGAGAAATATACTATTAATGCAAAAGCGCATAAGGCCCTTGTAGTTATGATTTCTTTAACTGTGTATGGTCCTATTATTTGATCTTTCTGATGGTAATGAAAGTGAAAGTGAAGTCTCTCAGTCGTGTCTGACTCTTTGCGACCCCGTGGATTATAGCCTACCAGGCTCCTCTGTCCATGGGGTTTCCAGGCAAGATACTGGAATGGGTTGCCATTTCCTTCTCCAGGAGATCTTCCCAACCCAGGGATGGAACCCAGGTCTCCTGCATTGTAGGCAGATGCTTTACCATCTGAGCCACCAGAATATACCTGCATAAATTATGAGGCTAGAAATCCATGCCCGCAGAACTGGGAGAGGGCCAGGTAGCAAGGAAAGTTCTGATGACTATGCCAAAGCTCCTCTAACCAAGTTTGGAAGAATCTCCCGATGTTATACTTCCTTGGATGAAAATTAAGAATGATGAACCAACTTGACCTTCACTGTGATTTTTTATGTTTTAGAATGGTCTAGAAAATACTGTAGCCCAACATAACCTTGTTTAAACCTCTATCCAAGTATCAAACACTAAGGACAGTTTAATCTTGAGAAGCTTATTACCATATGGACTAAGTCCCTTCTATACTCCTAGGTCACTCTGATGCTTTGAGCCCAGTTCCTTGCCCCTTTTGAAACACCCTGACAACTCTTTCCCGAATTTCTTTGGTCTTAACTCCATATACCACAGGGTTAAGAGCAGGTGGGAAGAACAGATACACATTGGCCAAAAGAATGTGGATGTGGAGTGGAACATGGTGGCCAAAGCGATGAGTGAAAAAAGAGAAGAGGGCAGGTGTATAAGAGATTAGGATGACACAGACATGAGAACCACAGGTCCCGAGGGCCTTGGACCAAACTTCATGAGATGAGAGGCGAAGGACAGCTCGTGCAATGAGGAAATAGGAAAGACCAATGCAAAACAAGTCCACCCCAATGACAAGAAGTGCTGCTGTCAGCCCGTAAACACGATTAGGCCTGGTGTCTCCACAGGCTAGCTTCACTACAGCCATGTGCTCACAGTAGGTGTGTGGGATCACATGGCTTTGGCAGAAGCTCAAGCGTTGAATGAGGAAGGGGCATGGGAGCATGAGAATGGAACCTCGTACCATAGCTACCACCCCAATGCAGGCGATGATGGTGTCAGTGAGGACAGTGGTATAGCGGAGTGGGTGGCAAATGGCCACATAACGATCAAAGGCCATGGCCAGCAACACAGTGGATTCCATCATGCAGAAAGCATGAATGAAGAACATCTGTGCCAGGCAGGCAGAGGCAGACATGTGTCCAGCTCCACACCAGAGGATGGCCAGCAGCTTGGGAACTGTGGAGAAAGAGGCAGCCAAGTCAATGGTCGAAAGCATACACAGGAACAAGTACATAGGCTTGTGCAGGGCTGGTTCAGTGGCAATGACCACCAGGATGGTTATGTTACCCACAACTGTGGCTGTGCCCAGGAGGCACACAGGGAGTGAAAGCCACAGGTGGAACTGTTCCAGACCTGGGACGCCCATGAGTATGAAAACAGAAGAGTCCAGGGAAGTATGATTAGGAGACTCCATGGTCTGGCCAAGAGTACTAGGCAACTTCTTGGGTCAGAAACCCTCATACAGTATGACATCACCTAAGGAAACAACACAGAACAGGGATATGAATCAGCTAGAGTCACATTTCTCTTTCTTACTCCACATTTGTGTTTAACAGAATACACGCGAAGTAAACTCTCCTATTCCTTAGTAGACCAGACACTGCATGTGCATATTCACAGGATAAGAAAAATCAGGGAAGAAACTTTTTCATTTTGGACTTCACAGGATATCCTTCCTTACAATGTGGATGAATTTAAGAGATAATGTACCAGATAGCCCAAATGTGTAGAACAAGATCAACTATTGTTGTTTGTTCTCATAAACATAGGGATTAAGAGGAGAGAAGGTTGGTGGCAAGCACTATTCTGTCAACAGATCAAGACCAATAAACTACATGACCTCCACAGAAGGTGGATAAATATGGCTTATTCCATTAGGTATTTCTGTAGAGTATTGTTGGACACACTGTCCCATGAACTTATATCCGAGAGGGCAGAGACAGCAAAGATCTAATGTTCTGATCTATTTAACTTAGGATCTTTTCATTCTTAAATGAAAACTCATTGAGGTAAAAGTTTTTACTGTTCCAAAAATGTGAACATTTTTTATGTGCTTTGAGCTCTCTGCTGCTGCTGCTAAGTCGCTTCAGTTGTGTCCGACTCTGTGTGACCCCATAGATGGTAGCCCACCAGGCTCCCCCGTCCCTGGGATTCTCCAGGCAAGAACACTGGAGTGGGTTGCCATTTCCTTCTCCAATGCATGAAAGTGAAAAGTGAAAGTGAAGTTGCTCAGTCGTGCCTGACTCCAGCGACCCCATGGACTGCACCCACCAGGCTCTTCTGTCCATGAGACTTTCCAGGCAACAGCTCTCTAGATCACCAAATATTCAAGTGACAGTATATTCTAGACTCTTTTTTTTTTTGCCTTTTCTTATTTTTTAAGAGAGGCAGGAATATTTTAGAGATACAGAATCTTAGAATTTTTAAAGCTGGAAGGTGTACTCACACACACAAAAAAATCAGCTTGGGACCCATATAACTGGGAACAAATCTCTTACTGACAGTATTGCCTTGGACAAGCTAATTTTCCTCTAAGACCAGATTTCCATCTCTGGTCTGGAATATGGTAATAATACTTTGTAAGGTTGTTGAAATGCAGACACCACCTTGTACAGTGTGTGGCTCATAGAAGGTGTTCAGTAAACAATGTCATTTGCTGTTACCATTGCTTTCATATTAATAGGTCGGTGACTTCATATCCTATCTTAACACAACTTCCTTAACCTGCTATTTATTAGAATCTAATCTCATCTTGAATATTTATACAATAAGAATTAGAAGGTAAACCTACTGACAAAATACATATTCTTTATGTATTCAGTATGGTCTCTACAGTTAAATGATGATCATTTGGAGACTGGAAAACAGCTTCCCAGTCTGATCTCAGCTACACTATATGTCCTCAGCTCTTACTTTTATGACACAGATATGCTCACTGAGCTAATGTGAGTGCTCAACATGGATAGCAGAGCAGGAATCAGATTGTGAAAGCAGAAAACCTCTGCTCACAGCACCACCCCAACCACTTAGTTTATGCCAGACATCCCTATGGCTTTCAGTCTCTCACAAATTCACTCACTCTTAGCCCGATGCTTAATTTGAGGATAGCTCTCTGAGTTTCCTTCCTACTTCTCAAGTCAATGACTTTATGTCTTATGACTTTTTTTCTTGTAGAAGTTGGACTTATCACGTATTGCTCATATCACCTGACTAGATTGGCTCGTAATTTGATTGATGCAAGTGAACACCTGTACTTTTCATCTAAGGAATCCCAAACTTTATGCATACCACCACCTTCATAAGGCCATGTCCTCTTATCACGTCACTCTCCCACTATCATCTCATCCAGCTCACAGGAATAAACCCCCTATCTCACACCATCTCTTACATAAAATATTTTATGATATTGATAAATATTTGGGATCATTCTTACTCACACCAGGCAGTTTGAACCTGGCCTTCTGACTAAATTTTGAATCCAGTTCTTATTGTGACCTTAAAGCCAGTGCCCTCAGTAAGATCAATGTTCCAAGTTCACCATTTGGCGAAACATTGGTTGGAGAAAACGTTCCATGCCTGAAACTGCAGCACAAATCAAAGCCTGTCATTCTGTCTGTGTAAGAGGACAGCTAAGCTGGGATACCTCTGGCAATTATAAGACCATTGAAACATGAAAAAAGTCAATGGAATCAATAAGGTTCTGCTGATCCCTCTGCCCTGTTGTTGATCTCTGCAAAGTGTCACTACACACACATTCCTCTCAAGTGCTTAGTGAATAATTAGTTCTTAGCAAATGTCTTGAATTTACTTCATAATGCCTCCCATTTCTCTGGTTTGATTAATAAATCACTCGCTACTTGCTTTGTTGAAGGCTTTCCACTCAGCTTCCCTTTCCAACTAGAGGGCTTAATGACAAATTAAAACTACCATTTTAGGAAATCTGCTGAACAAACTCCAAATTAGATTACATAGAATTGATATTTAGCAAAATCCCTTTTCCATACCTCTAAATCTCACTTTCTCTTCTTTGAAGTAAATTTTCCATCACTATCTACACAGAAAGATTTTTCTTGAGGACTAAGAAATATCTTTCCTAGAATCTTTCCCTAGCCCAAACTCACATAACCTCAGGACAGCAGAGAAGAGAAGGCACATTGTAGAAAAATTCTCCGAAGATGGAAAGAGGGTTACTAGTCTCCCTCCCTCAACTTTCTGAATACTGAGCCCAGAGGTTGTTACGCTGATGAAATCAGTCTCATAGTCCCGCTTGGGAGTTAGGTGGATTGCATTGTGTTTAAGGCCAGAGCCATCTAGGGAGCATCTGTGTTTCCTAGGAAACAGAACATCCAAGCCTTTCTTTTCCAGATGATCAGATCAGATTATAGAGGTGAAGCTAGAGGCTTTTGTTAAAGTGTCAGGGAAGGCGAATTTATAGTCTGTATCCTTGAAATTCTTTATCTATTTTTGTTTTGTTTTCTTTCTAATTCTCCACCTCTCAGAGATGAGACTATTTATCTAAGGGCACCTAACATTTTTAACTTGCAGATACAAGTGCTATGGTTATCTGAGCTGGATTCCTGTTTCCAATGCAGCTTCATTTTCCAAGGATCCCATGATGGATATGCTTTCTATTTCTTGTCCCTGTTTATCCCAGAGTCATTCTGCCTTGTTTACTTTTTCCTGGGACTACACTGTTATAGAGGATTTATTGCACATGTCCCCAGACCGCTCACTGTTACACAGTTGCACAATAATTGGCTTTGTTAGACACTTCGTCTTTTTTTTCTTTTAACCTGTGCATGATGTAGCAAGCTGGTAATGGAATTCAATAGGAAATTATACTGGTATCTAGGACATGTGACTATTAAAGGCAATTTTTCACCATATGAAGTAATTATATTAAAAAGTCATATACATTAAACATTACTAAACCTCTATCTCCTATTGTTCTTTGCTGAGAATTTATCAACTGTGCTAATCTCAATGAGGGTTTCCCAGGTAGCTCAGTGGTAAAGAATCCATCTGCCAATGCAGGAGAGGCTGGTTCATTCCCTGAGTCAGGAATATCCACTGGTGGAGGAAATGGCAACCTACTCTAGTATTCTTGCCTGGGAAATCCAATGGACTGAAGAGTCTGGAAGGCTGAAGTACATAGGATCACAAAAGTGTTAAACATGATTTAGTGGAGAAGGCAATGGCACCCACTCCAGTGCTCTTGCCTGGAAAATCCCATGGGTGGAGGAGGCTGGTGGGCTGCAGTCCATGGGGTCGCTAAGAGTCAAACACGACTGAGCAACTTCCCTTTCACTTTTCACTTTCATGCATTGGAGAAGGAAATGACAACCCACTCCAGTATTCTTGCCTGGAGATCCCAGGGACGAGGGAGCCTGGTGGGCTACCGTCTATGGGGTCACACAGAGTTGGACACGACTGAGGTGACTTAGCAGCAGCAGCAACAGCAACTAAACAACAAATCTCAGTAAACTGTACTGTTAGAGAGCTCATTTGCATTAAAACCACAGTCCTGTCTTCTCTGAGTCTAATTTACTCTTCGTAACAATACTCTCATATGTAAAGAGTTTACTTATTTGATATAACTTTACCACTCATAGAGTTTGCTTACCATACATCCCAAGACTCTTGAAAAAAATGTCTTAAACTTCTATTCCAAGTAAACCAGCCCCAGCCATCATCTAGGGCCTTATATTATGTGGGGATATTCCAAGAATTCTTTGTAGAATTATGGTCTCTATCCATAATTTACTGCAAGATTTGGTCTCCTTATCACCATTCTAAATGCTTCTCCTCTAGTCCCACCATATTCAAACAGATCAATTTTCATTTGTAAACACTCCACACAACTAGACTAAATCTATGTTCAATCAACTGCATGCATGCTCTTGATCCTAGTTTTGGAGAGTCTCTCCAAAGTCAACAGTTTTCAAACTTAATGTTCTTCAAAATTACCTGTAGCTCCTATTGAGACACAGGTTGCCAGTCTATACCTTCAGATTTTACGATTCATTGAATTTGGAGCAGGGTCCTAACATGTGCCTTTCTTATGACTTCTCAATTAATGCAAATGTCACTGGTAAAGGAATCATACTTTAAGAAACATTGTTTTAAGAATATGAACATTAAAAAAAAATCTTTTGGTTGGATTTTCCTTATCAAATTGCTCTATGGTCTGCACTTCTGGTGAGTGCTATTGGACAATGTAGCTATCATAAACACCTTTAAAAACCTAGAGCAGAACAGGATTGTAGCAACTTTCCTTTCCTGAAACCTGCCTTGAATGTTCTCATCTGTCTACAGCTAAAAGTGCTTTAGAGAAACTTTCAATCCATTTCACTTCTTTTAGTTAAATGAAAAAGAAAAAGAAAACAAGGGAGAAATAAAGGTTTGCAATGCCTTTGCTCCCCTAACCAAGTCTAGTTCTCAGCAAGATACAGGAAAAGTCTTGGGTGGTGCATTCTATGGAGCTTACAGTAGTGCTATGATGTGTCAACTTGGATAGTCTATAGTTTGATAGGGGAAAATTGCCCCTTCTATTCCTCTTGAGTTCTTATGGCCCAATGAATAACAAAATTAGCACATAAAGATTAGCAGGAGAAAAGGAAACAAATTTAATCCATGCACATTGAGGTTTTGTAGAAATGGAACTTAACAAATGGCAAAGCAGGCAATTTTTATACATTTAGAGGAGGAAACTACAAATTTGTGAGGAATTGATAAGACAAAGAAACTTAAAATAATTAACAGAGTGTGGGCTTGAAGTAGTAAATTAGAAAAGGAACAGCATTTCTTTATACAGGCTTCTTGGCCCTAACATCCTGTCTCAGGTAAGGAGGTTGTCATTTTGACATGAGAAACTGATTGTTTGCTCTTATGGAGGGAGAGAGGAGGGTTAAAGTATATCTCTTTCCTTTTTTTTTTTTTTTTTGAGATCCATCTTCATTATTTTTAATTTAACTTATTTTAATTGGAGACTAATTACTTTACAATATTGTGGTGGTTTTTGCCATACATAGACATGGATCAGCCATGGACGTACATGTGTCCTCCTATCCTGAACCCCTCTCCCAACTGTCTCCCCACCCCATCCCTCTGGGTTGTCCCAGAGCACCAGCTTTGAGTGCTCTTCTTCATGCATCAAACTTGCACTGGTCATCTATTTTACATATGGTAATATACATATTTTGATGCTATTCTCTCATATCATCCCACTCTTGCCTTCTCTCACATAGTCCAGAAGTCTGCTCTTACACTGTGTCTCTTGCTGTCTTGCATATAGGTTCATTGTTACCATCTTTCTAAATTCCATATATATTCATTAATATACTGTACTGGTGTTTCTCTGTCTGACTTATTTCACTCTATATAATAGGCTCCAGTTTCATCCACCTCATTAGAATTGACTCAAATGTGTTCTTTTGTATAGTTGAGTAATATTCCATTGTGTATATGTTACCACAACTTCCTTATCCATTCGTCTGATGGTGGACATAGAGGTTACTTCCATGTCCAGCTATTGAAAACAGTGCTTCAATGAACTTTGGGTTACATGTGTCTTTTTCAGTTCTGGTTTCCTCAGTGTGTGTGCACAGCAAGAGGATTGGTGGGTCATATGGCAGCTCTATTACCATTTTTTAAGGAATTTCCACAAAGAATTGATGCCTTTGAACTGTGGTGTTGGAGAAGACTCTTGAGAGTCCCTTGGACTGCAAGGAGATCCAACCAGTCCATTTGAAGGAGATCAGCCCTGGGATTTCTTTAAGCTGAAACTCCAGTACTCTGGCCACCTCATGCAAAGAGTTGACTCATTGGAAAAGACTCTGATGCTGGGAGGGATTGGGGGCAGGAGAAGAAGGGGACGACTGAGGATGAGATGGCTGGATGGCATCACTGACTCGATGGACGTGAGTCTGAGTGAACTCCAGGAGGTGGTGATGGACAGGAAGGCCTGGTGTGCTGCGATTCATGGAGTCGCAAAGAGTCGGACACGACTGAGCGACTGAACTGAACTGAACACTGTACTTATTTGCATAGTGGCTGTACTAGTTGCATTCCCACCAACTGTGTAAGAGAGCTCCCTTTTCTCTACATCCTCTCCAGCATCTATTATTTGTAGACTTTTCTGATGGCAGTCATCCTGACTGGCATGAGATGGTACCTTATTGCGGTTTTGATTTGCATTTCTCTGATGATAATGTTAAGTATCTTTTCATGTGTTTGTTAGCCATCTGTATGTTTTCTTTGGATAAATGTCTGTTTAGTTCTTTGGCCCATATTTTAAATTTCATTGTTTATTATTTTGGAATTGAGCTGCATAAGCTGCTTGTATATTTTGGAGATTAATTCTTTGTCAGTTGTTTCATTTGCTATTATTTTCTCCCATTCTGAAGGCTGCCTTGTTTATAGTTTCCTTCATTGTACAAAAGTTTTTAAGTTTAACTAGGTCCCATTTGTTTATTTTTGCTTTTATTTCCATTACTCTGAGAGGTGGGTCATGAAAGTTGAGAGTCAGTTCCAAGGCAGATTGATAAGAAGTCCAGGGTAACTGAGGAGCAGAAAGGGATCTAGGGCTCTAAAGGAGACAGGAGTCTGGAATTCTTAAGGAGAAGGAAAGAACAAACTTAATTTTCTATATCCTTAGTCTTAGAGCTTCCCTGGTGGCTCAGAGGTTAAAGCGTCTGCCTGCAATGAGGGAGATCTGGGTTTGATCCCTGGGTCAGGAAGATCCCCTGGAGAAGGAAATGGCAACCCACTCCAGACAGAGGAGCCTGGTAGGCTACAGTCCACGGGGTCACAAAGAGTCAGGCATGATTGAGCGACTTCACTTTCACTTTCACTTTCACTTTAGTCTTAGTAAGGATTATATAATAACAATGTATCCTGCTTGAGGGCACATATTTCCTTCTTAAGAAATTTCGGACTAATCCTATTATCTTAAAAGTATATAATGGGATTGGGTCTGGTAAGATCTTTCTATTATTAATTCTAATCCTGCCATCTTAAAATGTAAATTGTGGGAGGTCTAGTAAGATCTTTACAACCTTGAAACATTCTTTTGATTTATTGTAATAACCAATTGAAAGAGTATGTAATTCCCTTTCCGAAGAATAGGAAGCGGGGCATTCTCTGTCCCCCGTCTGATGTCTAAGTCAGAAGCTTTCTACCTTTTTTCACTTTAAAAAACTGCTACACAAAAGCTCTTGAGTGATCAAGCCTGGTCTCTGGTCCCGAAGCTAAATCTTCGGAGATCATGAATCTGACATTGTTCACTGTAAACTATCAAAGTGTATCTATTTCACTGCTTTTTCTTAAGTAACTTGTATTATTAAAATATAGTTGATTTACAATATTATATTAGATTCTGATGTGCAACATAGTACTTCAATATCTACATCAGTTCAGTTCAGTCACTTCAGTTCAGTTCAGTCGCTCAGTCATGTCCGACTCTTCATGACCCCATGAATTGCAGCACGCCAGGCCTCCCTGTCCATCACCATCTCCCAGAGTTCACTCAGACTCACGTCCATCGAGTCAGTGATGCCATCCAGCCATCACATCCTAGGTCGTCCCCCTTCTTCTCCTGCCCTCAAACCCTCCCAGCATCAGAGTCTTTTCCAATGAGTCAACTCTTCACATGAGGTGGCCAAAGTACTGGAGTTTCAGCTTCAGCATCATTCCTTCCAAAGAAATCCCAAGGCTGATCTCCTTCAGAATGGACTGGCTGGATCTCCTTGCAGTCCAAGGGACTCTCAAGAGTCTTCTCCAACACCACAGTTCAAAAGCATCAATTCTTCAGCGCTCAGCCTTCTTCATAATCTAACTCTCACATCCATACATGACCACAGGAAAAACCATAACCTTGACTAGACGGGCCTTCATCGGCAATGTCTCTACTTTTGAATATACTATCTAGGTTGGTTATAACTTTTCTTCCAAGGAGTAAGCGTCTTCTAATTTCATGGCTGCAGTCACCATCTGCAGTGATTTTGGAGCCCCCCAAAATAAAGTCTGACACTGTTTCCATTGTTTCTCCATCTATTTCCCATGAAGTGAAGGGACCAGATGACATGATCTTTGTTTTCTGAATGTTGAGCTTTAAGCCAACTTTTTAGCTTTCCTCTTTCACTTTCATCAAGAAGCTCTTTAGTTCTTCTTCACTTTCTGCCATAAGGGTGCTATCATCTGCATATCTGAGATTATTGATATTTCTCCCAGCAATCTTGATTCCAGCTTGTGCTTCTTCCAGTCCAGCATTTCTCATGATGTACCCCGCATATAAGTTAAATAAACAGGGTGACAGTATACAGCCTTGACGTACTCCTTTTCCTATTTGGAATCAGTCTGTTGTTCCATGTCCAGCTCTAACTGTTGCTTCCTGACCTGCATACAGACTTCTCAAGAGGCAGGTTAGTTCAGTTCAGTCATTCAGGCGTGTCCGACTCTTTGTGACCCCATGAATTGCAGCACGCCAGGTCTCCCTGTCCATCACCATCTCCTGGAGTTCACGCAGACTTATGTTTATCGACTCAGTGATGCCATCCAGCCATCTCATCCTCAGTCATACCCTTCTCCTCCTGCCCCCTATCCTTCCCAGCATCAGAGTCTTTTTCATTGAGTCAACTCTTCGCATGAGGTGGCCAGAGTACTGGAACTTCAGCTTTAGCATCATTCCTTCCAAAAATCCCAGGGCTGATCTCCTTCAGAATGGACTGGTTGTATCTCCTTGCAGTCCAAGGGACTGACTCTCAAGAGTCTTCTCCAACACCACAGTTCAAAAGCATCAATTCTTCAGCACTCAGCATTCTTCACAGTCCAACACTCACATCCATACATGACCACAGGAAAAACCATAGCCTTGACTAGATGGGCCTTCGTTAGCAAAGTAATGTCTCTGCTTTTGAATATACTATCTAGGTTGGTCATAAGTTTTCTTCCAAGGATTAAGCATCTTTTAATTTCATGGCTGCAGTCACCATCTGCAGTGATTTTGGAGCCCCCCAAAATAAAGTCTGACACTGTTTCCACTATTTCTCCATCTATTTCCATGAGGTGATGGGACCAGAAGCCATGATCTTTGTTTTCTGAATGTTGAGATTTAAACCAACTTTTTTGCTTTCCTCTTTCACTTTCATCAAGAAGTTCTTTAGTTCTTCTTCACTTCTGCCATAAGGGTGCTATCATCTGCATATCTGAGGTTACTGATATTTCTCCCAGCAGTCTTGATTCCAGTTTGTGTTTCTTCTAGTCCAGCATTTCTCATGATGTACTCTGCATATAAGTTAAATAAACAGGGTGACAGTATACAGCCTTGATGTACTCCTTTTCCTATTTGGATCCAGCCTGTTGTTTCATGTCTAGTTCTAGCTGTTGCTTCCTGACCTGCATAGAGATTTCTCAAGAGGCAGGTCAGGTGGTCTGGTATTCCCATCTCTTTCAGAATTTTCCACAGTTTATTGTGATCAACACAGTCAAAAGCTTTGGCATAGTCAATAAAGAAGAAATAGGTGTTTTTCTGGAACTCTCTTGCTTTTTTCATGATCCAGTGGATGTTGGCAATTTGATCTCTGGTTTCTCTGCCTTTTCTAAAACCAGCTTGAACATCAGGGAGTTCACAGTTCACGTATTGCTGAAGCCTGGCTTGGAGAATTTTGAGCATTACTTTACTATCATGTGAGATGAGTGCAATTGTGGGGTATTTTGAGCATTCTTTGGCATTGCCTTTCTTTGGGATTGGAATGAAAACTGACCTTTTCCAGTTCTGTGGCCACTGCTGAGTTTTCCAAATTTGCTGGCATATTAAGTGCTGCACTTTCACAGCATCATCTTTCAGGATTTGAAACAGCTCCACTGGAATTCCATCACCTCCACTAGCTTTGTTCGTAGTGATGCTTTCTAAGGCCCACTTGACTTCAGATTCCAAGATGTCTGGTTCTAGATGAGTGATCACATCATCATGATTATCTGGGTCATGAAGATCTTTTGTACAGTTCTTCCGTGTATTCTTGCCACCTCTTCTTAATATCTTCTGCTTCTGTTAGGTCCAGACGATTTCTGTCCTTTATTGAGGCCATCTTAGCATGAAATGTTCCCTTGGTATTTATAATTTTCTTGAAGAGTTCTCTAGTCTTTCCCATTCTGTTGTTTTCCTCTATTTCTTTTCATTGATTACTGAAGAAGGCTTTCTTATCTCTTTTTGCTATTCTTTGGAATTCTGCATTCAGACACTTATACTTTCCTTTTCTCCTTTGGTCTTCACCTCTCTTTTTTTCACAGCTATTTATAAGGCCTCCCAGACAGCCATTTTGCTTTTTGCATTTCTTTTCCATGGGGATGGTCTTGATCCCTGTCTCCTGTACAATGTCACGAACCACATTCCATAGTTCATCAGACACTCTATCTATCAGATCTAGGCCCTTAAATCTATTTCTCACTTCCACTGTATAATCATAAGGGATATGATTTAAGTCATACCTGAATGGTCTAGTGATTTTACCTACTTTCTTCAATTTGAGTCTGAATTTGGTAATAAGGAGTTCATGATCTGGCCTTCTTTTCATCGACTATATAGAGCTTCTCCATCTTTGGCTGCAAAGAGTATAATCAATCTGATTTCAGTGTTGACCATCTGGTGATGGCCATGTGTAGAGTCTTCTCTTGTGTTGTTGGAAGAGGGTGTTTGCTATGACCAGTGCATTTTCTTGGCAAAACTCTATTAGTCTTTGCCCTGCTTCATTCCGCATTCCAAGGCCAAATTTGCCTGTTACTCCAGGTGTTTCTTGACTTCCTACTTTTGCATTCCAGTCCCCTATAATGAAAAGGACATCTTTTTTGAGTGTGATATCTAAAGGTTTTGTAGGTCTTCATAAAAGCGTTCAACTTCAGCTTCTTCAGCATTACTGGTTGGGGCATAGACTTGGATAACTGTGACATTGAATGGTTTGCCCTGGAGACAAACAAAGATCATTCTATCGTTTTTGAGGTTGCATTCAAGTACTGCATTTCGGAATCTTTTGTTGACCATGATGGCTACTCCATTTCTTCTGAGAGATTCCTACCCACAGTAGTAGATATAATGGTCATCTGAGTTAAATTCACCCATTCCAGTCCATTTTAGTTTGCTGATACCTAGAATGTCGACGTTCACCCTTGCCATCTCTTGTTTGACCACTCCCCATTTGCCTTGATTCATGGACCTGTCATTCCAGGTTCCTATGCAATATTGCTCTTTACAGCATCGGATCTTGCTTCTATCACCAGTCACAGCCACAGTTGGGTATTGTTTTTGCTTTGGCTCCATCCCTTCATTTTTCTGGAGTTATTTGTCCACTGATCTCCAGTAGCATATTGGGCACCTAATAACCTGGGGAGTTCCTCTTTTGTTCAGTCGCTTAGTTGTGTCCAACTCATTGCGATCCCATAAATTGCAGCACTCCAGGCCTCCCTGTCCCTCACCAGCTCCCAGAGTTCACTCAGACTCATGTCCATCGAGTCAGTGATGCCATCCAGCTATCTCACCTTCTGTCATCCCCTTTTCTTCCTGCCTCCAATCCCTCCCAGCATCACAGTCTTTTCCAATGAGTCAACTCTTTGCATGAGATGGCCAAAGTACTGGAGTTTCAGCTTTAGCATCATTCCTTGCAAAGAACACCCAGGACTGATCTCCTTTAGAATGGACTGGTTTGATTTCCTTGCAGTCCAAGGGACTCTTAAGAGTCTTCTCCAACAACACCATATCTTCATAGATAATCAATTTAAAGTTATTATAAAATTTTGGATATATTCCTTGTGCTATACTATATAATCTTATAATTATTATTTTATACAAAATGGTTTGTACATCTTAATCTCCCCTATCACTATTTTACCCCTCCTCCATTTTCTCTCCTCCTTGGTAACCACTAGATTGTTCTCTATATTTGGGAGTTTCTTTCTGTTTTGCTAGTCATTCATGACATTCTTTCATGATAATTGATAACACTGTATTTGCCTTTCTCTGATTTATTTCACTAAGCAAAGTACCCTCCAGGTCCATTGCACTAAAAATTCAGAAACATTACATGTTAAGGTGATATTTAAGATAATGAGTATGTCAGGTCCTTTGCAACAATACAATACTATTTAGAAACAGGCACAGAATTAGAGAAATAGAAAATTGAAACAAATACAAACCTTACACAAGATAGGAAACGTTTACCTTGGATCATTCACAGTAAGATTTTGTCTGCAGTTAGCAAACATGAACAAATATGTGAAAATTATAAAGAGACTCATGTCATAAGAGAGGTGCTATTAAACAGACATAGAAAGAGCTGTCTTGGCTTTCCCCTTTCTAGTTTACAAATCAATGAAAGTGCAATCATATTTGTTCTTCATATAAGCTAACACATGCAACACACACTTCTTCATGGTCTCCACAGTTCATCTGGAGATATAACTGGATCTTGGGTGGTTGGGCAAAGGTATATACAATTGTCCTCATTGTTCACTTACTCACAGGTATGTGATCAAGGCTTATAAGCTACGAATGCCTTATCCACAGGCATTTGGCCACCTTGACTTTTATATCCTTTGTCTTCATGCCATAAATGATGGGATTGAACATTGAGGGTAGAAGAAGGTAGAGATTGGCAAGAAGAATGTGGGCATGAGGTGGGATATTGTGACCAAGGCGGTGGGTGAGAGAAGAGAAGAGTGCAGGCACATAAGTGATAAGGATGACAAAGAGGTGGGCTGAGCAGGTGTTAAGGGCTTTGCAGATGGCATCTCGAGAATTGAGACGTATCACGGCCTGCAAGATGAGACCATAAGAGAAGCCAATGAGCACTAAATCAAGCCCCACCACAAGCAGAATCACAAAGAGCCCATAGATCCGGTTAGGCCTGGTGTCATCACAGGCCAGTTTCACCACAGCCATGTGGTCACAGTAGGTATGAGGAATGACCGTGTGGCAGAAGGTCAACCTTTGCAGTAGAAGAGGCATGGGCAGGATAAGAATCACCCCTTTGGCTAAAGCCATCAGTCCCAGGCGTCCAACTAAGGAAAGGCTCAGAACTGTGTGGTAGCGTAGTGGCTCACACACAGCCACAAATCGGTCAAAGGCCATTGCAACAAGTAGGGCTGATCGTACCACGGATGTTCCATGGATGAAAAACATCTGAGTGAAACAGGCATTGACAGCTATGTCCCGATCATTGAACCAGAAGAGGCAGAGGAGCTTAGGCAACAGAGCCAGAGTGGATATAAGATCAGCCACCATCAGCAGAGCCAGGAGCAGGTACATTGGTGTGTGAAGTGTGGGCTCCCTGGCCAGCATGTAAAGGATGGCGCCATTGCTGATGAGGATAGCCAAAAACATGGAGAAGAAAGGAAGTGATAACCACAAGTGCTGTGCCTCTAAGCCAGGTATGCCCATCAAAGTGAAGGTCATAAAGCTGGAGCGGTTGAAGATAGCATAGTAGAAACTGGTGGTGGTTGATAAAGGAAGTTTTGACATTTCCCAATGAGACATGGTAGTGTGCTTTTTTTTTTTTTAATCAGTGTGGATGGCTAGATGGCATCACAGACTCGATGGACGTGAGTCTGAGTAAACTCTGGAAGCTGGTGATGGACAGGGAGGCCTGGCTTGCTGAGATTCATGGGTTAGCAAAGAGTCGGTCATGACTGAGCGACTGAACTGAACTGAACTGTGGCTTTCAATGACTCACTTGAGTAGGGGTTCAGAGAAAGATGGAAGAATACTCCTTTAGAAACATGGAGTTTTCAACATGGCTTCAGTTCTATCACAACATCATTTTCACACTCACTTCTTTATGCGCCTGAAGCTTCTTTTCTGTATAAAGAATGTTGTAATGGGCTTTAACTCTCACCTCTTACAGTTCAGCAATTCTCTACATCAAAAATTTTGTCTGAAATTCTGAAAGAATAGGAGAAAATATTTTCAACCTGGATTAAAAGATGAAAGAACTGATAGAAGAACTGTAATATTCTCATTGGGAAGCTTCTTACAGAGAGGAAATATGCTTACCCTTTATTGCAAGAGTGATAAGTTGTCAGGAGTCTCCGTGTTCTTTATGTTATTCTTCTTTCAGAAATCTAGTCTCTGGTTATGATTCTGTTTCTTCCCACTGGATTCCTCTGTTGTTGTTTTTTTTTTTTTGACAAAATGTCATGGATATATTATCTAAATGAAGACAACATCAGCTTGCTCCTTTTGTAGGATAAGCCCTGACAATTGGTTTTTCTCTCTTTTTTTTTTTTTTTTTTTTGTAATGTAAGTGCTTGCCTTGAGCTTTGATTGCCTAGGCATACACTTCAGCAATGGCTATCTCACATAAACACTTTGGCAGCCAGAGGACTAGATGAATGGGGAGGCCAGGTTCCTTAATTTTAGAGTTCTTGGTTGTTTTTGATACCTGGCCATTTGGGTCCTTTTTTCCCTTTCCCCACACTTTAGATTTCTGCTCATATGTTTTAAATTCACCAACAAACAGTGAGCCTACAAAATCCTAAGCCTACACACTTGACTCCAATAAAAGAAGAACCCAAGACCTAGGTGCTACTCATGACCTCACTGTGTGGTCCCAAGTTTGCTATGTAATTTCTAGCATTTCTTAGTAATAAACATTCTTCTTGCTGCAAAGTTTCCTGATGGCTATTGCTGAGGGCATCTTCCATTTATGCCAAGAACTACAAGGACAGGTCCAACTACCACATTGGTTGTCCGTAGGTAATGTCAAGTACAAAACAATCTCCTACTCTTTCTCTCAAGCTATGTGTTTATGCACTTGATGGACAGTCTTCTGTGGCTTTTCTCCTGATTTGTGCATCTTTCTCTCATTACAGTCAGCCCTCATATGTAGATTGAATTGCCTTTAATCATGAGTAGTTTAATTCAAATTAGTCTACGGGGCTTCTAATTTATTCTTCAGCCATATCATGAAGTGCCTGAAGCATGATAAATTTGTTCCTGCTTCAGGGTATTTGCCTTTACTGTTCAATTTCTTTGTGTACTTTCACATGACTCACTGCCTACCCTTATGTAGGTCTGCAAAGCAAACAAACAAACAAACTGGTTTATTAAACTTCTATTTTTATCACAATAACTGTATATTAACTTCTGAAGCAGCCATTTTTCTCTATTCCCACCCCGGGCTTATTTTCATACTTCATAGAGTCAAAAGAGTGGTTCCCAGTCTTGGTTGCATATTAGAAGAATCTGAAAAGTTTGTAGGCTTCTGATTCCTAGGAAACTTAGGTATATTAAGGAATAGTGAGAAATTCAGTGTGACCTTGCTATCAAGTAAGTGAAGTTCTGGAGACAAGGTTAGAAGTGGATCTATGGCTGACAGTTCCTATTATCTAAAATGCTTTCCTAAAATTTACCTAAAATTTCTTTCACTTTTTCTTGAAAACTCAAGAATTATCCTTGCCTCATTGTTATCTTCCCTTTCCTGCTGTTGCTCACATCATGGGGTGAGTTTAGTAGCTAAGTTGGGTCCTTGCAACCTCATGGACTCTAACTTGCCAGGCTTCTCTGTCCATAATATTTTCCAGGCAACAGTACTGGGGTGGGTTGCCATTTCTTTCTTTGGGGGATCTTCCTGACCCAGGGATCAAACTCTGGTCTCTTGCATTGCGGGCAGATTCTTTACCACATCATATTTCTGCCCATATCTCTGCCCTATTACATAGCATTTAAGCTAAGTTTCCTTTCCTTAAGCAATTTCTCTACTTAAGTAGTACTTACTAAGTACATTATGAGCCCAAACTATGGTTTTTCCAGTAGTTGTCTATGGGTGTGAGAGTTGGACCATAAAGAAGGCTGAGCACTGAAGACGTGATGCTTTCAAATTGTACTGGAGAAGACTCTTGAAGGTCCCTTGGTCTGCAAGGAGATCAAAACAGTCAATCCTAAAGGAAATCAGTTCTGAATATTCATTGGTAGCATTGATGCTGAAGCTGAAGCTCCAATACTTTGGCCACCTGATAAGAATAGCTGACTTATTGGAGAAGACTCTGATGTTGGGAAAGATTAATGGCAAGAGGAGAAGGGGCAACAGAGGATAAGATGGTTGAATGGCATCACCAACTCAATAGACATGAGTTTGAGCAGACTCTGAGAGTTAATGAAACACAGGGAAGCCTGGTATGCTGCATTTCATGGGGTCTCAAAGAGTCAGACACAACTTACCGGCTGTACGATAACAATGAGCCAGGACTTATAAATCAGCCCTACATGCTCATATCTAAATATATTTCTGCATTATTTGAAAACCATCTGATTCTTGAAACTTTTATTCTGTTACCTCCGATATACCCTGTAAACCTGTTTATTTTTCTGAAGTGAAGCACTACTTTCAGATATCTGGGGTAGAGGTTGCTAAGTGACTAGCAGATGAATGGCCAGTTCAAAGTAGTGGGTGCTACAGATGGAAGGCACTTAGAGAAGACAATCTGATTAAAAGAAAGGGATTTAGGTGTAGTTCTAATGATTTACATCAGAACTTACCTGGAAAGGTTTTCCTATAGTCTTACCAGCTTCTTTTCTTCTGATAACCAGAGCTTGTTATTCCAAAGTCACAACTTGAGTCTGCCTAATTC
This sequence comes from Nanger dama, assembly GCA_917880005.1. Lineage (NCBI taxonomy): Eukaryota > Metazoa > Chordata > Mammalia > Artiodactyla > Bovidae > Nanger > Nanger dama. Next base: position 1,242,242 of record CAKJTW010000114.1, read on the forward strand.
ATGTTTCATAGAACACTATTTTTCTTTTCTGCCGAGTTGATCTTAGCCCCTGGGAAAGGGGTCTCTGCCAGCCTGGGTCTCCTCCTGTTTCTTTTTCTTGGGGCACAACATATAGCGTCCTTTATACATGGACTAAGGCTCTGACACAATATAAGGGAAATTTTGGACTCTATGATTTCATCATCCAAGAACTTAGGGCATAGCCTGATTCTACAGAGATCAAAGAAAGCGGGAGGGTTAAAAAACAAAACAAAACTAGCTCATTAGTGTATCCCACTGAGCTGGATTCATTCAAAGAACAACATAACCTGAAAAGCAACTCTCAGAGGAAAGGGATAATTTTGACCATTCCGAGTTTTTACGGAATGTTGGTTTCAATGGCACCCCACTCCAGTACTCTTGCCTGGAAAAGCCCATGGACGGAGGAGACTGGTAGGCTGCAGCCCACTGGGTCGCCAAGAGTCAGACACGACTGAGCGACTTTACTTTCACTTTTCACTTTCATACATTGGAGAAGGAAATGGCAGCCCACTCCAGTGTTCTTGCTTGGAGAATCCCAGGGACAAGGGAGCCTGGTGGGCTGCCATCTATGGGGTCGCACAGAGTCGGACACGACTGAAGTGACTTAGCAGCAACCTCTATTTGGTGGATGCCTACAGATAGAACTTTAGCTTTTTAATATAGACTTTTTTCTATTTCTTTAAAAAAATTATTTTTAATTGGGAGATAATTGCTTTACAGTGTTGTACTGGATTCTGCAATACATTAAAAGAATCAGCCATAGGTATCAACAAGACTAAGCTCACTCTGGTCACCACATAAGAGGCCAATGAATTGAATCAGAGATGAAATATTGAGGCAAGGAATACTACTTCATCCTGAGCCAGCTGATTAATGTCTCAAAAAACCATCTTATTGAGGTCTAGAAGTGCTCTTTCTTTATGATCAGAGATGGGAGGGAGGTGAAGAAACAAAGTAAAAAGCCATGAATCTTGCAAATATCTCCTAGAATGGCAAGCTTTAGGCAGGAGATGTGTTAATTTCTTCCTTCCTGACATCCACAGGTGGACAAAGTCCTGAACCAAGGCTCTTAAGTTTAACACCAAGGCAGAGGGGCAGGATTCTCTGAGGCAAGTCATTATATATGATTATAATAACAAAAGCAAGTCAAAGAAACAGTTTCAACTTGGAATCCAAACTGGCTTTTCCTTGCAACAGGTATGCATACATATGTTCCCTCCCTTTCGACCTTCCCACCAACCTTCCCCTCCACCCCACCTCTCTGGGCTGTCGCAAAGCACTAGGATGAGCTCCCTGCATCATACAGCAAATTCCCGTTGGCTTTCTATTTTACATACGGTAATGTATATGTTTCAGTGCTACTCTCCCAGTAGAGTTTTGAATAAGGCCATGCTTCAGATGATAATAGTCTAACTCACATAGCCCTTGTACATAACAATGCTATGGTGGCTCAGCGGTAAAAGAATCCATCTGCAATGTAGGGGATGTGGCAGTGATCTCTGTGAGGCAGCAGTGAGTGGTGGCATGAAGCGAGATCTTATATCCTTGTCCAGTTATTGAACCTGGGTCCACATTGATGAAAACCAGGAATCCTAGCCACCAAACCAACAAGGGCTGGAAGCTAGAGGCTAATTTCCCCTGGATCTTTGCCCCCAGAGAAAAATGCATTTATCATGAAGACAGAAACTGTAAATGCTGGTACAAAGTTTATTATAAGAGACACAGCACAACAGCAAGTAGGAGAGCACACAGAGAAGCAGTTTGTTTAGGTGAGGTAGAAGCAAGGCAGAGATGCATACCTGGAGAAAGGGTGTGGATGTCCCCTCTAGTGAGGAAGAACATAGTAAAGAGGCAGTTAAGTCATTTATATTGAAGGAGGAAACAGACAGAACAGGCTCCATCTTGAAAGCAAGCCTCCATCTTAGGCCAGACTGCAGACTTTGAGCTATATGTCCAGAATCTATGGAAGAAACATACCAACTGGAAAACCAGACCTCCGCCCCCCAAATGGAAGAGTCCCAAGGCTTGTACCTAGACTCTCTGTAGCCTAAAAAAATACCTTAATTTTCTGTGTAACCGAATGCAATCATAAATTCTATTATGCTTATTGGGGTACAACTACAGGCCTACTGATAACTCTCTATTGTTAACTACCTAGGCTTGTTGCTACTGCTACTGCTAAGTTGCTTCAGTCGTGTCCAACTCTGTGCAACCCCATAGATGACAGCCTACCAGGCTCCCCATCCCTGGGGTTCTCCAGGCAAGAACACCGGAGTGGGTTGCCATTTCCTTCTCCAATGCATGAAGGTGAAAAGTGAAAGTGAAGCTGCTCAGTCATGTCCAACTCTTAGCGATCCCATGGACTGCAGCCTACCAGGCTCCTTTTCCATGGGATTTTCCAGGCAAGAGTACTGGAGTGGGGTGCCATTGAATCACGGGTTAACTTTGATTGTATCTTTCTTTTCCATGGGGCTTCCCAGGTGGCGATAGTGGTAAAGAACCCACCTGCCAATGCAGGAGATGTAAAAGATGTGGGTTCAATCCCTGGGTTGGGAAGATCCCAGGGAGGTGGGCATAGCAAACCACTCCAGTATTCTTGCCCGGAGATTCCCATGAACAGAGGAGCTTGGCAGACTACAGTCCATGGGGTCACAAAGAGTCAGACATGACCTAGCACTGCACCATTCACTGTCATAGGCCTGGGTTGACTCCCACAGCATTCAGTGCTGCTGCTATTTGCTTTTCCTTTGTTCAGACTAGTTTCAGGGAATTTGGGGAGGTCGGTTTGGACACATACACTTAAGGTATATAAGGTTTTCGCAAAAACTGGTCGGGGTCCTTGGCTAAGAGGAGACTTTGCCTTGGGCCCACCAGTATGATAAACTGCACTCCACTATCTGCATTGTCCTTCTGAGTGAATTTGTTTCCCAGAATAAATGCGGCTACAACAATATAAGGCAATTCTTCTGACTTTGCCTTCCTTCAGGCCAGTTATCTGGTTTCTTCTTCCATACCTGCCCTGCCCTGGGACTCTCTCTTGGGGTGCACATGCACCCCTTAGCCAAGATGGATCTCGAAGTGAAGGCTTCTGGCAGGAACAAGACTCATTACGGCCTGGCGTTACGCCTTGGCTTTTGACTCCAAGGAGCCTTTCTGTGCATGTATAGTGTCTCCCTTACCTTTTACTCTGTTTGTCCTTGCCATGATTATTCCCTTGAAGTGTAAACAAGAGACAAAGACTAGCTATTTACTCTGTTTCTGTTGTTACTTTCATTCTCAAATGTGGAGCTGGTTGTAAATTCCTGGAGCACACATATCTCTTATCTCAGGAAATGCAAAGAACAGGCTAGCTGATTGTGAATTTTCAACCTGGAGCCTGTCTATCTCCCTACCCAGGAGGAGCTGAAGGTTCCATTCCTTGGCTGGGAAGATCTCCTGGAGAAGGAAATGGCAACCACTTCAGTATTCCTGCCTAGGAAATCCCATGGACAAAGGAGCCTGACAGGCTGCAGTCTATGGGGTCACAAAGAGTCAGACATGGCTGAGCCACCAAACAGCTAATGGCAACAAAATTTACCACTTTAAAATTCTAAAAACACAATACATAACAAGATCCTGGAAACAAATGTATGTCTATCAATAGATGACTGCTGAAATAAACATTGACAAACATCTACAGGAATGCTATAGAATCATGAAATGGGATAAAATAGGTCTACCTATGCTAATATGGAATGATTGCTAAGAGATATTATTAAATAAACAAAATTTTAAAACATAGTAATGTGTTATCATTTATGTTTTTCATCTGTAATGCTGTCAACAAGTTATCTTTTGTTTAATTTTCCCAATGCATATATTTTTCCATAGAAGACATGTAAAGATATCTGTCTTATCTTTTCTCTTTCTTTTTATTTTTAAATTATGAAAGTATGATAACACATTTACAGAAGACTTGGAAAATACAGAACAAAGTTACATATAGTGACACCTATCTTTTCTTAAAATGCATTTTTCTTACATTCATTTATTAATTAGCAAAAATTAGAATATTCTACCAACACATTTATGGTAGTTGCTGAGTTGTAACATCCATCCAGATTTTCATGCCCTGATCCTAGTTTTCAAGATTCCAATTTATCTAAACAACACAGTCTAGTTACATTATAGTGGACAAGAGTGTTGTGATGCTTTGTGGTATTAAAAATAAAAATAATATCTTTGGACTATTTAAATACAAAATTAATTGCTTTTACCATTAATATATTTAAACAAGAGCAGACTCTTCAAATATAATGGGGTAAGGAGATGATTCAAATTGGAATCATTTTTATTTTTCACCTATCAGCCATTACTGAAACTTTTTCTGATGAAATTCCAGGTATATAGCTCAGAAATCCACAGTGGAACTTCCCTGAAATCAGGCCACTTCTGAAATAACTCAACAACAGTTCAACTGATGTTGACAGACCATAAAATCTATCAAACTCTGATGCGGTTTTCTTCCATTGTGGTCAGTAGGGTTCTGCATGACCTATGTGAATATTCCTCTTATTCTTCTGATATCAACTATTTGAATTAATATTTGCATATTCAGTAATGGTCCTCTGTCCATTTTTGACAAATAATCAAAATTGTAGCTTCTTCCATAGAGCTATAATATATAAACTCTGAAAACTTGCTAATAATTCCCAGAATTATAATAGGATGTCTATTTGGATATATCTTTATCAGTTCAGTTCAGCTTAGTCACTCAGTTGTCTGACTCTTTATGACCCCATGGACTGCAGCACGGCAGGCTTCCCTGTCCATCATCAACTTCCAGAGCTTACTCAAACTCATGTCCATTGAGTCGGTGATGCCATCCAACCATCTTATCCCGTCGTCCCCTTCTCCTCCTACCTTCAATCTTTCCCAGCATCAGAGTCTTTTCCAATGAGTCAGTTCTTCGCATCAGGTGGCCAAAGTATTGGAGTTTCAGTTTCAGCATCAGTCCCTCCAATGAATATTCAGAACTGATTTCCTTTACGATGGACTAGTTGGTTCTCCTTGCAGTCCAAGGGACTCTCAAGAGTCTTCTCTAACACCGCAGTACAAAAGTATCAATTCTTCAGTGCTCAGCTTTGTATAGTCTAGCTCTCACTTTCATACATGACTACTGGAAAAGCCATAGCTTTGACTAGACTGGCTTTTGTCAGCAAAGTAATGTCTCTGCTTTTCAACATGCTGTCTAGGTAGGTCATAGCTTTTCTTCCAAGGAGCAAGCGTCTTTTAACTTCATGGCCACAGTCACCATCTGCAGTGATTTTGGAGCCTAAAAACAGTCTGTGACTGTTTCCACTATTTACCCATCTATTTGCCATGAAGTGATGGGATCAAATGCCATCATCTTCGTTTTTGAATGTTGAGTTTTAAGCCAGCTCTTTCACTCTCCTCTTTCACTTTCATCAAGAGGCTCTTTGGTTCCTCTTCAGTTTCTGCCATAAGAGTGGTATCATCTGCATATCTGAGGCTATCTTGATCCTAGCTTGTGCTTCATCCAGTCCAGCATTCTGCATGATGTACTCTGCATAGAAATTAAATAAGCAGGGTGATAATATATAGCCTTGACGTACTCCTTTCCCTATTTGTAAACAGTTTTGTTCCATGTCCAGTTCTAGCTGTAGCTTTTGAAATCTGCATACAGGTTTCTCAGGAAGCAGGTAAGGAAGTCTGGTAGTCCCATCTCTTGAAGAATTTTCCAGTTTGTTGTGATCCACACAGTCAAAGGCTTTGACATAATTAATAAAGCAGAAGCAGTTTTTCTGGAATTCTGTTGCTTTTTAGTTGTTGGTTCACATACTATTGAAGCCTTGCTTGGAGAATTTTGAGCATTACTTTGCTAGTGTGTGAGATGAGTGCAATTGTATGGTAGTTTGAACATTCTTTGGCATTGCCTTTTTTGGAGATTGAAATGAAAACTGACCTTTTCCAGTCTTGTGGCCACTGCTGAATTTTCCAAATTTGCTGGCATAATGAGTGCAGTACTTTCACGGCATCATCTTTTAGGATTTGAAAGAGCTCAACTGGAATTCCACCACCTCCTCTAGTTTCATTCATAGTGATGTTTCCTAAGGCCCATGTGACTTTGCACTCCAGGATATCAAGCTCTAGATGAGTGATCACACCATCGTGGTTATCTGGGTCATGAAGATCTCTTTTGAATAGTTCTTCTATGTATTCTTGCCACCTGTTCTTAATATCTTCTGCTTCTGTTAGGTCCATACCATTCCTGTCCTTTATTGTGCCTGTGTTTGCAAAAAAAAATGTTCCCTTGATATCTCTTATTTTCTTGAAGAGATCTCTAGTCTTTCACATTCTATTGTTTTCCTCTATTTCTTTGCATTGATCACTGAAAGCTTTATAAATGTGAACAAATGAAGAAACAAAGACAAATACAGCAAAGTTTGTCTGAAGCTGAAGTATTCACCACCTGAATAATAGGGCCTCAGTCAGTTGCACGTATGTAAAGTATCAGACTCTGAAATTTAGATCTAAATATACAGACCTAACTTCAGACATCATTGCCACAGAATTGAATATTGAAATGTTTTGATAGAGTTGTTAACAAAGAATGCAATGAGATACATGACTAGATAAATACATATTTTTCTCTAAAGTTAAATAAAGTAAAGCTGAGAAGTTATGAATATGCTAGATTATTCTCAGATGTATTGGTTTACTAAAACAGCCACAGGGACTAACATTTGAAGAAAAAACTTCTGAGCAGTATTATTTTAAGTAAAGGCATAGAAAACCTATCTAAAAATCTATGTTAAACTGATGATAAGTTTCTTTGGAAAAAGCACATTCAGTCACATGATATAAAATTTGATACCTCACAAGCAGAAATAAATTATTGTTTTAAACTACAAACTAAAACCAGTAAACTTAGAAAGCTTCATTTGACACTGTTGGATAGGAAGAAGAGAATACCACCAAGCCTCCAACAAAGAAATCAGCTCTCCTGCATATACATGGGAGATTCTCAGCAGAGGCATGTGGAGTGGTATTTTTATTTTATCAAAATGGAGCATGAGCTCCAATTGGGAAAGATTTCTCTATGGAGGAAAAATGCAAGAAGCACTTCAGGCAAAAGAACCCTGCAGCAGTGGATGAAACATTGTCCTGCTCAATACAGGAAGTCTGTGACTGGAAACTTGATAATACAAAGGGAAGGGGAACTATAGACTTATTTGTCTTTAATTTTCATTTGAAGTAAGTCTGTTTTTGTCTCATGTATGGTGAAAAAGAATAAATTATACATAGGGACGTGTTGCTGACCGAAGAACCAAAGTAGAAAAGTCCAGGACTCAATGAATCAAATGAAAACAAAGAAAAATGCTCCTTGGTCTTGTCAAGAGGCAGAAAAAGGGAATTCCAATTGGCAACAAAGAGAGAAAATTTTAAAATCCTGCTGCACATTAAAGTTCAAAATTAAATAAATATGAAGAATTGATGCTTTTGAACTGTGGTGTTGGAGAAGACTCTTGAGTCCCTTGGACTGCAAGGAGATCCAACCAGTCCATCCTGAAGGAGATCAACCCTGGGATTTCTTTGGAGGAAATGATGCTGAAGCTGAAACTCCAGTACTATGGCCACCTCATGTGAAGAGTTGACTCATTTGAAAAGACTCTGATGCTGGGAGGGATTGGGGGCAGGAAGAGAAGGGGATGACAGAGGATGAAGATGGCTGCATGGCATCACTGACTCGATGGACGTGAGTCTGAGTGGATTCCGGAGTTGGTGATGGCCATGGAGGCCTGGTGTGCTGTGATTTATGGGGTTGCAAAGAGTCAGACATGACTCAGCGACTGAATTGAACTGAACTGAACTGAACTGAAGTCATATTTATGAAAAGAGGAATCGTATCTAGATGCTTGTATCTATACACTTACTTTAAATAGCAAAGTAATTACAGTTAATAAATTATGCATAAAATCTATTTAAAGGGCTTACTTCCAGGGACCAGTTTCATGTAAAAGGAGAAGGAAGACTTTTACACTTCACTGTGTATCTTATCACATTTGTTTGCTTTACAAAGTATATGTATTATTTTAATAACAAAAATAGAAAGAACAACAATAGTAAATAGCAATCTTTATTTCATTCTGTGTAAAAAAGAAGACAAAAAGAAGTAAGAACTGAGAAGAACTATACACATATATAGAAGCTCTTTTCTTTCTAGGAACACTTTTAAATATTTTAAGAATACTTTTTAGTTAGCTATAGTTATGGACGTTGAACCATGTTAATGAGATAACTTTTTATTTGAAGTTGAAAAATTAAAATAATGAATCTATTGGATGAACTAAAGGTGTGAGCCCTTCTTCATCTCAGAGAAAGTTCACAGCTTATGGTGAGGCCACCTGCATGCTCACTTGCTCAGTTGTGTTCAACTCTTGTGACCCCATAGACTGTAGCCCACCAAGTTGCTCTGTCATGGAGTTTTCCAGGATAGAATACTGGGGTGGGTTGCCATTTCCTATTCCAGGGGGTCTTTCTGACCCAGGAATTGAAACTGCATCTCTTGTGTCTCCTGCATTAACAGGCAGATTCTTTACCGCTGTGCCACCTGGGAAGCCTGTGAGGCCTTGGTCGTGTAGAATTTTACATTAGATAGTTCTTGCACATCATCCACAGTCCTCTTGTATTCATTCAAGCAGTGCTGCTGTGACCAGTTCTTAGCAGGTATAATCAGACAGTCAAGCTCAGGTCATGCCTAGTAATGTGGAACATTTTGCCATGGGGCTTCCCCAAGTCCATTGATACCCCTAGCAAACAGCTCTGCTATCATGCATAAGTACCTGGAGTTAACACCTGTTGGGAAGACCAGGAACCATGTTTGAGCCATTAGGAGAAGTCTTTTCATCCCCTGGGGATGAAATACTCTGAGATGTATTTCAGAAGGCTCTTTAGATGGTTCTGGCAGGGCTGGACAATAGTCTCCACTAACAGTGTGCAGCTGGACCAAAAATCCTTATATTGGCTTTTCCTGTTTCACTCTGTTTTACAAAGGCCCATATTTTGTGACTACATATCTAAATGAGCTGTCAATATGCAAGCTTTTGTCTCAGGCCTGTTTTCTGGGGAATCTAGATTTATATTCCCCAATGCTACAGAATCTTTTGGCCCAATACCTGAAACTCTAGTCAGGTGTTGCTTCCATGAAAATTTATTACAAGATACTTATTTATATATTTACTATTATATAATTATTTTCTAATTATTTATATTTTGGGAGCTTGAGACTCTTACTAGGCATATTTGCTGTTTAGTTGCTCAATTGTGTCTGACTTTGTGACTTTATGGTCTGTAGCCCACCAGAACCCTCTGTCTGGGATTCTCCAGGCAAGAATACTGGAGTGGGTTGCCATTTCCTCTCCCAGCGGATCTTCCCATACCAGGGACTGAAGTCTCTTGCATTGCAGGCAGATTCTTTACCTTAAGTTCTCCATAAAATGGAGATCATAGAAGGGTAGTCAACTCTGTATTAACTCAAATCAGAATACCTAGCAGAAAAAGTGATTTACACTTGACCATGATACACAACATGTGAACATTTTTCTAGCTTTGCATGGCTAGAAACAATTCTATAGACATGAGAAAAATAATAGTTTATATCTATGTCATATACTATCTTGTTAGCAAGTCTACAGGAGATGAATCAAGCTGATCTTACAGTAGAAACAATAAAACACTTTTAAATAAGAAGAAAACAGGCCAAGAGAAAAAAACACAGATGGAGTCAGACTTGCTTCTTTTTCTGAGTTTCTCATCTCTCTCTGTTTTCTCAGAATCATTTGCTGTTGACAGCTTTCCTGCCACAACTTTCCCAATATGCATTTTATTCCCAAGTTAATAAATGTTTTGCTCATAATTTCAGTAAAAATAGACTTCTTATTTTTATAAAATATTCAATCATAAAGCAAAAGGAAGAAAATAAACATAGAGATAGTCATATTTTATTATGCAGATCTCTGCTTCTGTAACTCATTAAATCAGACAGAGATCTCAGCAAAGTAAGTTTTGTGCTACCACAGCCCTTCCAGCTAATGAGTGCTTCAGGTTGCTTCACAAACCGCTACTTATTTGTCAATTTAATGTTTAATCATAAAACATCATGCTGAGTAATGTGTGCATGTGTGTGTTTAATCTTCAAGTTTGTGGTGTCAGATAGGCAGTACTCTGTACCTCAACCATTTTTTGTCCTGTAAGCCTTCCTTCATCTCTAGTTCTCCATTTGTAGAAGAAATATTTCCTAGTAAGCCTCATTTTTTTTCCTCCTGAAGATTGTGCCCATTATTTCAAGCTTTGAAATATTCCATCTTTCACAGCCCTTGTTAATGAATTTTTCAATACACTGGATTGAAGAATATAGTGAACTGTTCAAAGAACAATGTGTATAATTGTTCAATAAATAATTTATTAGTATTTATTATAGCTGGTATCACTCTCTGGAGGAATATCATTTATTTCCCTGTAGATTAGTGTTTTAAGGGTCTCCTTTTAAGGAATTTCCTGGTGATCCATTGGTTAGGGTTCTGCGGATCCACTGCAGAGGGCATGGGTTCAATCTTTGGTCAGAAAACTAAGATCCCACATGCTGCAAGGCATGGCCAAAAAAAAAAAAAAAAATCTCCTTTAAATGGTAGCTATGTGGCTTCAAGTGTGTCTTTTTACTGAGCTCTGTCTTTAAATATTAGTTCTACAATATAGTGACCAAACCTAGAATTTGGGGACTTTACCCTTCATACATCGTGAAAGATTTGCACTATATCTTAAATCATTGTCTGAAAGTGATTAATAATATCCTCTGAATTTTATGAATTCCTAGGTTTGGGCACAAGATCTGAGCTCCACAAACTGTCCAAGAACTTGTTTCCATGTTCCCAAAGAAATTGCCTTTCAGAGGTCTATAGCCAATGACTTCCAGTATAAAATTGACTTATAACTACAAGCAATAACAAAACATTCTCAGAATTTTCTCAGTAAGAGATTCTTAAGAAACACTGGAATTAGCAGAGACAAGCAGGAGAGTTGACAACAAGAATTTTTAAAATGTGAAATTAGTTTAAAGGCATATTCACCTTTTAAGCTTAAGAGCTTCCCATTTCTCCTTTTCCACTGGAATTTCTCTAGGAATTGGGGATTATGTTTCTTGTCCATATTCCCCTAGTTCTACAAAGAAGCAAGTCCTGTAAATTAAACGTTAAGTCTCTTGCAACAGGTATAATAAATTAGTGTACTTTCCCTGGCCTACTCACTCACTCTCAAAAAATCTTAACCTCTTCCCATACAACTTGACCAGCCTTGGCAAAGTGGTTGTTTTTGTTTTAGTCACTAAGTCATATCTGACTCTTTGTGACCTTATGGACTGCAGCATGCCAGGCTCCTCTGTCCATGGGATTTCCCAAGCAAGAAAATTGGAGTGGGTTGCCCTTTCCTTCTACTGGCAAAGTGGTAGACAAGTTCTACCACTATTCTCTTCTACCAATATTCTCTTTATTTGAAAACATCCCACCTCCTTTTACTTGCATTCATTGTGTGTTGATCAAAGTTCTCTTATGTACATTGCCACATTCAGTTTTCCCAATTACCATGTCAGGATGGAGAGAATATGTTATTTTTCATTTAATGTGAGACTGTAGCCTTGCTTTGGAAATAGTGAGAGTAAGTTCTCCTGTGTCTTAGACTCTCAATTTAAGAATTTTGACAGATAATTTGTAATATGACATATTTCTTCCATGAGCTAATTCCTCAAGGAACTTCATTTATGTTGATATTTGTTTATTTTCTTATAACCAGCAGTGCCAGGTAATCAGACAGGTTTCTGACCATAGGTAATATTTATGGGCTCCTTCCTCCAGCACCCGTATTTTGTCAATTTGTCCCGAAACTCTTTGGTTTTCACTGCATAAATAATAGGGTTGAGCATTGGAGGTACAAGGAAGTAGAGGCTGCCAAGAATTGTGTGCACATGAGGTGGGATTCCCTGGCCAAAGCGATGAGTGAGAAAAGAAAACAGTGAGGGAGTATAAGAGGTAAGCATGACACAGATATGTGTGGTGCAGGTATTTACTGCTTTTTGGTGGGCTTCCTTAGAAGAGAGCCGCATTACAGCCTGGATGATCAGCACATAAGATGAGGCAATAGCTGAGATGTCTACCCCAATAACCAACAAGGCCACCACCAGACCATATACCCTGTTGACTGTGGTGTCCACACACACCATCTTCACCACAGCCATGTGCTCACAGTAAGTGGTGGGGATGACATGCTTGGCATGAAAGGGCATCTTCTGGAGGAGGATGGGCATGGGGAGAATGAGCAGGACAGCTCTCACTAAGCTCACAAGGCCGATGAGTCCAATGCGGCTGTTGGAAAGGATGGTGGCATAGCGCAGGGGCTCACAGATGGCCACATAGCGGTCAAAGGCCATGGACATGAGGATGGCAGACTGCAAGGCAGAGATGCAGTGGAGGAAGAACAGCTGGACCAGGCAGCCCTCAAAGCTGATGTCACTCTGGTCAAACCAGAAGATGCACAGCACCTTGGGGATGGTGGTGGTGGACATGCCCAGGTCCGTGAGGGCCAGCATGCCAAGGAGCAAGAACATGGGCTTATGCAGGGAGCGCTCTGTGGAGATGGTGAAGAGGATTGTGCAGTTCCCCAGGATGGTGACAAAGTACATGGAAGAGAAAGGAATAGAGATCCACTTGTGTTTGTCCTCCATCCCAGGAATGCCTTGGAGAAGGAAGAAGGAGGGGTGGCCCTGGGAGGCATTGCACTCAGTCATGCTGGCCCCCTGGTGGAGCACCTGAAAAGAGCGATTCAGAAACAGCTGAGCCTGGACTTTTAAAAGAATCAAGATTTTCAAAGTAGAAATAAAGTTGGAATATTGAGATACACAAAAATAATTGTGGTGGAGGTTGAATGAAGGCAATCAAAAGGTACAAAGTTTCTGTTATAATTAGTACTAGGGATGTAATGTGCAATATGATAAATATGTATGACGGTTAAGAGTAAATCCTAAGAGTTCTTATCAAAAGGAAAAATACTTTTTCTATTTCTTTAAAATTTTGTTTGTGCATGAGATGATGGATGTTCACAAACCTTAGTGTGATAATCATTTCATGACATATATAAGTTAATTTATGCTGTACTCTTTAAGCTTATACAGGTGTTGTATATCAACTATATATCAATAAAACTGAAAAAAGGAGAATATTTTCAAAACCACCACAGACTGTTTGACTTTCATTTGAACAGAATTGTAGGTTTCTACAGTGTTTTCCAAAGTTCAACACTGAAGATTCAGCAGTTTAGATTTTCCTGCAAGCCTACATGTGTCCATCTGGCAAGAAATTTAGACTGTTATGGTTGAAAATATCCTATGAAGCACTGACTCCTCTGTTTTCTAGACTATATTCAGATAAATTACAATTTGTAATAACACCTTGGTATGCTAATACTGCTATTGACTTCATGCTCCTGATTCCCCCTCTATGTTGCAGTCTAAAAGAACAACCTGGGACTCCAATTAAAAAATAATAATAAATGATAAAAAAGGTGGATTTAAAGTAGCATAAAAAATAATTCTGATATCATGATATATATAATGAATATAATGTAGTAGCACACTGCAGTATTAGAGTAGTAATAATGTGGCATAAAATTAATATCTAAGAGAATATGTTTTATCATAACTATTTTATTAAGGACAGATTGATTCATTGTTTATTATCAGAACATGCTAAATTTTAAGAATATATTGCATCTATTTTTAATATATTTTCACTTAAAGACTATAACTTAAAATATGTGAAACACAAATAAATTCAATGAGAAATTATTAAAATATTACAAAACCCTCTCAGCAAACAAGATCAAACAGGTCAACAAAAGTTTTTAAAAAATAATAAAACTTAGGCTTATAATATAATTTCCAATTCAAAAATTCAAATATATACATTTATGATGTTATACATACAGTGTAATATTATTCAACCATAAAAAATCTTGCCATTTGGGACAATGTGGATAGATTGAGGGTTTTTTGCTAAGTGAAATAAGTTGGACAGGGAAAGAAAACTATATTTTCCTTTTCACTTTTATTTGGACTTTATTTGTATACTTTCACTCATATGAGGAAGCTAAAAAAAAAAAAAAAAAAGGCAAGAAATAGTCTCAGAGATACAGAGAACAAACTGTTTCCAGAAGGGAAGGTGGAAGAATAGATGAAAAGGTGAAGGGAACTAAAAGGTACAAATTACCTGTTATAAAATAAATGTCACAAGGATGTAATGCCTAGAACAGGGAATATAATAAAAAATTATAATAAACTTTGTTAGTAATCTACAAAAAATTGGATAACTAAACTATAAACCTGAAGCTAATATAATATTGTAAGTCAACTACACTTTAATTTTTTTTTTAAAGTATTGTTAAAAAGGAAAAAGGGAAGAAAAAGAAAACTCATGGTTCAGATAAGGAATATATACATTTATCAATGAGGAAAATTTTTTAAGAACATGTATCACTTTCACACAGGAAAGCAATCCCCAATTATTTAAAAAATACAGATTTACTGTTCATATGGGACTCAAGGGGACTCTAGTGATTAGAAATGTACAATAATGAATAAGAAGGAAACAGGGGATGAGATTCTGATCACCTGATGCTCAGAGATGAGGCCACCAGAAGGTAGCCCTTACTCACCTAGAACCACTTACCTGAATGTAAGGCAATATGAGAGTGGAAAACTAGTCCCACACACTCTCTTCAAATAAGGACATGTGAGTGTGTACACATGTATGTAGGCATATTTTAGCAAACATCCATTTGCGTCTTGGAGAGCTCATTCATTGTTCTGCATTTCTCCACTCCTCACCTTCAGACTTTTTCATGATGTGGCTCTTTAAGTGACCTAAGAAAAGGCCCGCATAATGCCCAGAATGAGCTATTTTTTAAACTCCCTGATTCCCCAAACGTAATCACTGTGCATCACTGCTATTATGTGTAACATTGACTCTGGAGGTTGTCTTGTGCTCCCAGTAGATAAAGCTGGTTGACTCTAGGGATTCTGGGAAACTTCCAGTGTTTTCCAGTCCTGGAGGGGCCTGAGAGACAGGATGTGAAGCTAAAACTTAATCTAGAACTAGATTAGGGCTTTGCAGTTTTGGTTTCCCAATGGCCCTCATTCCCATACATGTGTAGGTAGAAGAGCCAGGAGAGCTTTACTCCACAGCTGGAGTAGTTGTGCTTATGAATGCAAGAGGTAAACCCCTATTGTTGATATCCTGACTTTCACGCTAACCTTTTTGCAGGTCAGTGGCTTTTCTATGGGCACTCCCAGGTCATTTTCTGAAACTCACATTTTCCCAGCCCTTATAGTCTCTCATGTTATTAGAGTCCCAACTTTCTGCAGTGGAAGCTGTGTGGTTGTGTCCCTCAACATATACATCTTTGCTGGCCTGTTTATATGCTCTCAAGCATTGGATCCAGATTTGGCCAACGTTTCTTTTCTCATGAGTCCAGAAGAAGCAAAGTATTAAAGTTCATCAAAAAGTATGCTGCCAAGTCCATTGCAAAATGCACAACACAGAAATAAATCATCACAAAATTTCACAAAGACTAAACAGAAACAGGACTCAAAGAGCTAGAATCTAAATCCTGATGTAGTGCTAGTTCCTCCTGCAGACAGGCTCTGTAGGCAACTTTGTTCAGAGTCAGTGTCAATAAGAGTGAAACAGTGGCAGAGGAATGTGAGTGCTAAAATAAAGGTGCTGGGTCAATCAATATATTAACAGAAAGAGTACATCAATATAAACACAGATGCACCTGCTCATAGACACATCCACACAGATTCCCCTGCAGAAGCTGTGGCTCTTCAGTACACTTCAGTTCAGTCACTTAGTCGTGTCCGACTCTTTGCAACCTCATGGACTACAGCATGCCAAGCCTCCCTGTCCATCACCAACTCCCGGAGTTTATTCAAACTCATGTCCATTGAGTCAGTGATGCCATCCAATGACCTTATCACCTGTTGTCACCTTCTCCGTGCACTTTCAATCTTTCCCATTATCAGGATCTTTTCCAATGAGTCAGTTCTTTGCATGAGGTAGCCAAAGTATTGGAGCTTCAGCTTTAGCATCAGTTCTTCCAATGAATATTCAGGACTGATTTTCTTTAGGATGGACTGGTTGGATCTCCTTGCAGTCCAAGGAACTCTCAAGAGCCTTCTCAAACACCACAGTTCAAAAGCATCAGTTCTTTGGCACTCAGCTTTCTTTATAATCCAACTCTCATATCCATATGTGACTAGACAGACATTTGTTGGCAAAGCAATATCTCTGCTTTTTAATATGCTGTCTAGGTTGGTCATAACTTTTCTGCCAAGGAGCAAGCATCTTATAATATCATGGCTGTAGTCACCATTTGCATTGATTTTGGAGCCCCCAAAATAAAGTCTGACACTGTTTCCAATCTTTCCCCATCTATTTCCCATGAAGCAATGGGACCAGATGCCATGATCTTTGTTTTCTGAATGTTGGGTTTTAACTCAACTTTTCCACTCTCCTCCTTCACTTTCATCAAAAGGCTTTTAGTTCTTTGCTTTGTGCCATAAGGGTGATGTCATCTGCATATCTGAGGTTATTGATATTTTTCACAGCAATCTTGATTCCAGCTTGTGCTTCATCCAGTCCAGCATTTTTCATGATGCACTTTGCATCTAAGTTAAATAAGCAAGGTAACAAGATACAGCCTTGATATATGCCTTTCCCTATTTGGAACCAGTCTATTGTCCCATGTCCAGTTCTAACTGTTGCTTCCTAACCTGCATACAGATTTCTCAGGAGCCAGGTCGTGTGTTCTGTTATTCCCATCTCTTGAAGAATTTTCCACAGTTTGTTGTGATCCACACAGTCAAAAGTTTTGGCATAGTAAATAAAGCATCAGTAGATGTTTTTCTGGAGCGCTCCTCTTTTTGTGAGTTAATTGCCATGATCCAACAGATGTTGGCAATTTGATCTCTGGTTCCTCTGCCTTTTCTAAACCCTGCTTGAACAGCTGGAAGTTCATAGTTCACATAATGTTGAAGCCTGGCTTAGAGAATTTTGAGCACTACTTTACTAGTGTGTGAGATGAGTGTAATTGTGTGGTAGTTTGAGCATTCTTTGACATTGCCTTTTTTGGAATTGGAATGAAAACTGATCTTTTCCAGTCCTGTGGCCACTGCTGAGCTTTCCAAATTTCCTGGCATATTGAGTGCGACATTTTCACAGCATCATCTTTTAGAATTTTAAATAGCTCAACTGGAATTACATCACCTCTGCTAGCTTTGTTCATAGTGATGCTTCCTAAGGCTCACTTGACTTCACATTCCAGGATGTCTGGCTCTAGGTGAATGATCACACCATCATGATTATCTAGGTCATGAAGATTTTTTTTTTTTTGTATAGTTCTTCTGAGTATTTTTGTTACCTCTTCTTAATATTTTCTGCTTCAGTTAGGTCCATACCATTTCTGTCCTTTATTGTACCCATCTTTGCATGAAATGTTCTCTTGGTATCTCTAATTTTCTTGAAGAGATCTCTAGTCTTTCTCATTCTATTGCTTTTCTCTGTTTCTTTGCACTGATCACTGAGGAAGGCTTTCTTATCTCTCCTTGCTATTCTTTGCATTCAAATGGATGTATCTTCTTTTTCTCTTTTGTTTTTCCCTTCTCTTCTTTTCACAACTATTTGTAAGGCCTCCTCAGACAGCCATTTTTCTTTTTCTTGGGCATGGTCTTGATCCCTGTCTCCTGTACAATGTCATGAACCTCTGTCCATAGTTCATCAGGCACTGTTTATCAGATCTAGTCCCTTAAATCTATTTCTCACTCCCACTGTATAATTGTAAGGGATTTTATTTAGGTCATACCTGAATGGTCTAGTGTTTTCCCTACTTTCTTCAATTTGAGTCTGAAAATAAGGAGTTCATGATCTGAGCCACAGTCAGCTCCCAGGCTTGTTTTTGCTGACTGTATAGAGCCTCTTAATTTTTGGCTGCAAAGAATATAATGAATCTCATTTTGGTATTGACCACTTGGTGATGTCCATGTGTAGAGTCTTCTCTTCTGTTATTGGAAGAGGGTATTTGCTATGACCAATGCATTCTCTTGACAAAACTCTATTAGCCTTTGCCATGCTTCATTCTGTACTCCATGGCCAACCCTGTTACTCCAGGTGTTTCTTGAAATCCTACTTTTGCATTCCAGCCCTCGGTAATGAAAAGGACATATTTTTTTAGGTGTTAGTTCTAGAAGGTCTTGTAGGTCTTCATAGAATCATTCAACTTCAGCTTCTTCAGCTTTACTGGTCGGGGCATAGGCTTAGATTACTGTGACACTGACTGATTTGCCTTGGAAAGAAACAGAGATCACTTTGTTATTTTTGAGACTGCATCCAAGTCCTTCATTTTGGATTCATTTGTTGACTATGATGGCTACTTAATTTCTTCAAAGTGATTCTTGCCCTCAGTAGTAGATAAAATGGTCATCTGAGTTAAATTCACCCATTCCAGTCCATTTTAGTTCACTAATTCCTGAAATGTTCATGTTCACTCTTGCCATCTCCTGTTTGACCACTTCGAATTTGCCTTGATTCATGGACCTGACATTCCAGGTTCCTATGCAGTATTGGTCTTAGAGAATCGGAACTTGCTCCCATCACCTGTCACATCCACAGCTGGGTGTTGTTTTTGCTTTGGCTCTGTCTCTTCATTCTTTCTTGGATTATTTCTCCACTGATCTCCAGTAGCATACTGGGTGCCTACCGACCTAATGACTCCATATTTCAGTGTCTTATCTTTTTGCCTTTTCATACTGTTCATGGGGTTCTCAAGGCAAGGATACTGAAGTGGCTGCTTCAGTGCCATTCCCTGCTCCAGTGGACCACGTTTTATCAGAACTCTCCACCATAACCCGTCCATCTTGGGTAACCTTACATGGCATGGCTCATAGTTTCATTGAGTTAGACAAGGCTGTGACCCTTGTGATTAAATTGTCTAGTTTTCTGTGATGGTGTTTTTCATTCTGTCTGCCCCTGATGAAGAAGGGTAAGAGGCTTATAGAAGCTTCCTGATGGGAGAGACTGACTGAGGGGGAAACTGGGTCTTGTTCTGATGGTCAGGGCCATGCTCAGTAAACCTTTAATCCAATTTTTTGTTGAAAGGTTGGGCTGCATTCCCTCCCTGTTATTTGACATGAGGGGGGGTAAATAGTGAGGGTGATGAAGATAATGGCACCCTCCTTTAAAATGTCCCATGCACGCTTTGCTACACTCAGTGCCCCAAACCTTGCATCAGGCCACTGCCAATCCAAGCCTCCACCAGAGATTCCTGGACACTCTTGGACAAGTCTGGGTCAGTCTCTTGTGGGGTCACTGCTCCTTTCTCCTGGGTCCTGGTGCACATAAGGTTCTGTTTGTGCCCTCCCAGGGTCTGTTTCCCTCAGTCCTGTGTAAGTTCTAGCAGCTCTATGGTGAGTTAATGACGGCCTCCTCCAAGAGGGCTTTTGCCATACCCAGGTTTGCTGCACCCAGAGCCCCTGCCCCTGCAGTGGTCCACTGCTGACCAGGACCTCTTCAGGAGACACTCACACTCGGTTCTGTCTCAGTCTCTGTGAGGTCTCTGGGTCCTGACACATACAGGTAGGTATATTTGAGCGCTCTGAGCGTCTCTGGTGGGTATGGGGTTTGATTCTAACTGTGATTTTGCCCCTCCTACCATTTTGCTGGGGCTTCTCCTTTGCCCTTGGAAATGAGGTATCGCCTCACAATCACTCCAGTGCCTCACAGCCGCTGCTCAAGACCAGGAAGCTGCTGTGGCTCTAATAACAGGCAAACATTCTCGGCTCAGTCATTTACTTTTCCAACTGTCCCAAGTTGGCCCTGAGGAGCTATAATGACAGGTAACAACAACAACAAAAAAATCATTTCTTCCTAGTCCTGCTTCCCATTATTTTATCTGTGATCTGTCAAATGCATGAATGCTACTAAAAACTTTTCTTGCATAACATGCCCCCAATTCTATCAAGCACCTTCTGTTATTGACCAAAGTATCCTCACTAAAACTTTTAACCTTAACTTTCTCGACAATCACTCCCATCTGATTTCTCTCCAGATCCTGTATGCCTCTCACTAACATCATATATGGCAAATAGTAGGTAGTTTAGTTGCTAAGTCGTGTCCTACTCTTGCAATCCCAAAGACTAAAGCCTGCCAGGCTCCTCTCTCCATGCGATTCCCCAAACAAGAATACTGAAGTGGGTTGCCATTTCCATCTCCAGGGATCTTCCTGACACAGGGATTGAACCCAGGTAGGTTTTCTGCATTACAAGCAACTTTTTACCTACTGAGCCACCAGGTAAGCCCAAATAGTGGGCATATGTAAATGTCAAATGAATAAATAAGCAGATGAATCAGCTCATTTTAACATGAACTTAAAATGTATCCTATTTCATAAGATTTCACATGTTTTTGTTTTCTTGTGTCTATAAACACCAAAAGCATGTCTATATTTGAAGACTATAACTTCTCCTTAAATGAATTTTTACACTCAAGGCAAAATTCACATAAATTTTTATCTACTTTGCTTGAAATTTTGGCAAAATCACTCTGAAATTAAATGGGAAAACAAATATCTGAAGATAATTTAACAGAAGGGAATTTATTCTACAAGAAATTAAAATGCATTATAAAACTCTTTACTTTGAACAATTAGGTTATGGTTTAGAAATAAATAACTGGGCAAAAGGCATCAACATAGATGCCCAAGTGTATAATGTCTATTATGCAACTAAGGTAATATCTCAAAACACTGAACAAAAGCTAGATTCTAGATAACACAATTAATAATTAAATATATGTTTTCAGATGACTAATGATGTTATCATGCCTACCAATGTCAAATCTAGGTTTCTTTTCTTTTATTCTATTTTGGACACACAAAGCTTATAAAGAATATTATAGAATACATTCTTACATTTATTATGTAGATTAAGAAACAAAGTGCTACAAAAATATTGAGTCTCCTGTGTAGTTTATTCATGTAATATTTGTTTTATTTTTATTCTTCAGAGCTGAATTAGATCAATCCTATTTCCATAACATTTTATATATTTTATTTTCACTACTTAAGCATGAATTCTTAGTTAATTCATAATATTTTAAAGCATATTTTAAACTTGACATAGACAGTGTTATGCCATGCCATTTTTCTGAATTTTAATTTTTGCTTATTTGTGAGATTTCATTCACATATGTTTATGCAGGTATAAAATTTTATTTGTGGGATACAGTTATGTTTCTGCATGTATGTCTAGAGAAATATTTATTATGCAAAAAAAGCAAAATGGCTCTCCAGGGAGGCTATATAAATAGCTGTGAAAAGAAAAGTGAAAAGCAAAAGAGAAAAGGAAAGATATAAGCATCTGAATACAGAGTTCCAAAGAATAGCAAGGAGAGATAAGAAAGCCTTCCTCAGCTATCAATGCAAAGAAATAGAGGTAAACAATAGAATGGGAAGGACTAGAGATCTCTTCAAGAAAATTAGGATACCAAGGGAATGATTCATGCAAAGATGGGTACAATAAAGGACAGAAATGATGTGGACCTAACAGAAGCAGAAGATATTAAGAAGAGGTGGCAAGAATACACACAAGAACTGTACAAAAAGAGCTTCACGACCCAGATAGCCACAATGGTGTGACCACTCACCTAGAGCCAGACATCCTGGACTGTGAAGTCAAGTGGGCCTTAGAAAATATCACTATGAAGAAGCCTAGTGGAGGTGACGGAATACCAGTGGAGCTGTTTCAAATCGTGAAAGATGATGCTCTGAAAGTGCTTCACTCAATATACCCGCAACTTTGGAAAACAGCAGTGGCCACAGGACTGGAAAAGGTCAGTTTTTATTCCAATCCCAAAGGAAGGAAATGCCAAAGAATGCTCAAACTACTACATAATTGTAGTAGTTGGAAAGTTATGACCAACTCATCTCACACGCTACTAAAGTAATGCTCAAAATTCTCCAAGCCAGGCTTCAGCAATACATGAACTGTGAACTTCTAGATGTTCAAGCTGGTTTTAGAAAAGGCAGAGGAACCAGAGATCAAATTGCCAACATCTGGTGGATCATAGAAAAAGCAAGAGAGTTCCAGAAAAACATCTATTTCTGCTTTATTGACTATGCCAAAGCCTTTGACTGTGTGGATCACAATAAACTAAGGAAAATTCTGCAAGAGATGGGAATACCAGACCACCTGACATACCTCTTGAGAAATCTGTATGCAGGTCAGGAAGCAACAGTTAGAACTGGACATGGAACAACAGACTGGTTCCAAATAGGAAAAGGGGTATGTCAAGGCTGTATATTGTCACCCTGAATATTCAACTTATATGCAGAGTACATCATGAGAAACACTGGGCTGGAAGAAGTACAAGCTGGAATCAAGATTGTTGGGAGAAATATCAATAACCTCAGATATGCAGACGACACCACCCTTATGGCAGAAAGTGAAGAGGAACTAAAAAGCCTCTTGATGAAAGTGAAAGAGAACAGTGAAAAAGTTGGTTTAAAGCTCAACATTCAGAAAATGAAGATCATGGCATCTGGTGCCATCACTTCATGGGAAATAGATGGGGAAACAGTGGAAACAGTGTCAGACTTTATTTTGGGGGCTCCAAAATCACTGCAGATGGTGATTGCAACCATGAAAATAAAAGACACTTACTCCTTGGAAGGAAAGTTATGACCAACCTAGATAGCATAGTCAAAAGCAGGGACATTACTTTGCCAACAAATGTCTGTCTAGTCAAGGCTATGGTTTTACGGTGGTCATGTATGGAAGTGAAAGTTGGTTGTGAAGAAGGCTGAGCGCTGAAGAAATGATGTCTTTGAACTGTGGTACTGGAGAAGATTCTTGAGAGTCCCTTGGACTGCAAGGGGATCCAACCAGTCCATTCTAAAGGAAGTCAGCCCTGGGTGTTCTTTGGAAGGACTGATGCTAAAGCTGAAACTCCGGTACTCTGGCCGTCTCATGCGAACAGCTGACTCATTTGAAAAGACTCTGATGCTGGGAGGGATTGGGGGCAGGAGGAGAAGGGGATGACAGAGGATGAGATGGGTGGATGGAATCACCAACTCGATGGACATGAATTTGGGTGAACTCTAGGAGTTGGTGATGGACAAGGAGGCCTGGCATGCTGCAGTTCATGGGGTCACAAAAGAGTCGGACATGACTGAGCGACTGAACTGAACTGGTAAGTCTTTTATTACTTCTATATGCATCTATATGCTCCTCCTATGTTTTATTTAGTTAAGATACCACGTTTAATTCAATCCTTTGTTTGAATGAAAAAATTGTATTTAATTAATTCATTTTTCTTTGATGAGCATTTAGGTGGTTTATAACTGTTTGTAAATATAATATTATTATTACTATTATAATATGAGGCTATCTTGTTTACTTGTGAAGTGTGTTAAGCGCTTATATTTGGAGTGAAATTTATTGGGTGTAGAATATCTCTAACTTTTCTAAAGATTAATAAGTTGACTTTGAAAATAATTGACCCATATGTAGCATCCCAACAGATGTGATTCCTATTTCTCTATATTAACAGTTAGTGAGGATATAGAGGAGATAGTGTTTCTACTTCTCAACATTGACACTAATTGTCAGCATTATTTGATTCAGTTCAGTTCAGTTAATTCACTCAGTCGTATCCGACTCTATGCGACCCCATGAATCAGAGTAAGCCAGGCCTCCCAGTCCATCACCAACGCCTGGAGTCCACCCAAACCCATGTCCTTCGAGTCAGTGATGCCATCCAACCATCTCATCCTCTGTCATCCCCTTCTCAACCTGCCATCGATCATTCCCAACATCAAGGTCTTTTCCAATGAGTCAGCTCTTTGCATCAGGTGGCCAAAGTGTTGGAGTATAAGCTTCAACATCATTCCTTCCAAAGAAATCTCAAGGCTGATCTCCTTTAGAATGGACTGGTTGGATCTCCTTGCAGTCCAAGGGACTCTCAAGAGTCTTCTCCAACACCACAGTTCAAAAGCATCAGTTCTTCAGTGCTCAGCTTTCTTCACAGTCCAACTCTCACATCCATACATGACTACTGGAAAATCCATAGCCTTGACTAGATGGACCTTTGTTGGCAAAGTAATGTTTCTGCTTTTGAATGTGCTTTCTAGATAGGTCATAACTTTCCTTCTAAGGAGTAAGAGTCTTTAATTTCATGGCTGCAATCACCATCTGCAGAGATTTTGAACCCCCAAAAATAAAGTCTGACACTGTTTCCACTGTTTCCCCATCTATTTCCCATGAAGTGATGGGACCGGATGCCATGATCTTCATTTTCTGAATGTTGAGCTTTAAGCCAACTTTTTCATTCTCCTCTTCATTTTCATCAAGAGGCTCTATAGTTGTTCTTCACTTTCTGCCGTAAGGATGATGTCATCTGCATTTCTGAGGTTATTGATATTTCTCCCAGAAATCTTGACTCCAGCTTGTGTTTCCTCTAGCCTAGCATTTCTCATGATATATACTGCCTATAAGTTAAATAAGCAGGGTGATAATATACAACCTTGAATTGCTCCTTTTTCTATTTGGAATCAGTCTGTTGTTCCTTGTCCAGTTCTAACTGTTGCTTCCTGACCTGCATACAGATTTCTCTGGTTCCTCTGCCTTTTCTAAAACCAGCTTGAACATCTGGAAGTTCATGTATTACTGAAGCCTGGCTTGGAGAATTTTGAGCATTACTTTAGTAACGTGTGAGATGAGTGCAATTGTGTGGTAGTCTGAGCATTCTTTGGAATTTCCTGTCTTTGGGATTTAAAGGAAAACTGACCTTTTCCAGTCCTGTGGCCACTGCTGAGATTTCCGAATTTGCTGGTATATTGAGTGCATTTGCTGGTATATTGAGTGCAGCACTTTCACAGCATCAACTTTTAGGATTTGAAATAGCTCAATTGGTGTTCCATCACCTCTAATAGCTTTGTTTGTAGTGATGCTTTCTAAGGCCCAGTTGACTTCACAGTCCAGGTTGTCTGGCTCTAGGTGAATAATCACACAATTGTGATTATCTGGGTCATGAAGATCTTTTTGTACAGTTCTTGTGTGTATTCTTTCCACCTCTTCTTAAAATCCTCTGCTTCTGTTAGGTTCATACAATTTCTGTCCTTTATTGAGCCCATCTTTGCATCAAATGTTCCCTTCAGTTCAGTTTAGTCACTCAGTCGTGTCTGACTCTTTGCGACCCCATGAATCACAGCACGCCAGGCCTCCCTGTCCATCACCATCTCCCAGAGTTCACTCAGACTCATGTCCATCGAACCCGTGATGCCATCCAGCCATCTCATCCTTGGTCGTCCCCTTCTCCTCCTGCCCCCAATCCCTCCCAGCATCAGATCTTTTCGAATGAGTCAGCTCTTCTCATGAGGTGGCCAAAGTACTGGAGTTTCAGCTTTAGCATCAGTCCTTCCAAAGAAATCCCAGGGCTGATCTCCTTCAGAATGGACTGGTTGGAACTCCTTGCAGTCCAAGGGACTCTCAAGAGTCTTCTCCTACACCACAGTTCAAAAGCATCAATTCTTCGGAGCTTAGCCTTCTTCACAGTCCAACTCTCACATCCATACATGATCACAGGAAAACCATAGCCTTGACTAGACGGACCTTAGTCAGCAAAGTAATGTCTCTGCTTTTGAATATACTATCCAGGTTGGTCATAACTTTTCTTCCAAGGAGTAAGCGTCTTCTAATTTATGGCTGCAGTCACCATCTGCAGTGATTTGGAGCCCCCCCCACCAAAAAAAAAAGTCTGACACTGTTTCCACTGTTTCCCCATCTATTTCCCATGAAGTGATGGGACCAAATGCCATGATCTTCATTTTCTGAATGTTGAGCTTTAAGCCAACTTTTTCACTCTCCTCTTTTACTTTCACCAAGAGGCTTTTATGTTCCTCTTCACTTTCTGCCATAAGGGTGGTGTCATCTGCTTATCTGAGGCTATTGATATTTCTCCCAACAATCTTGATTCCAGCTTGTGTTTCTTCAAGTCCAGCGTTTCTCATGATGTACTCTGCATATAAGTTAAATATTCAGGGTAACAATATACAGCCTTGACATACTCCTTTTCCTATTTGGAACCAGTCTCCTGTTCCATGTCCAGTTCTAACTGTTGCTTCCTGACCTGCATACAGGTTTCTCAAGAGGCAGGTCAGGTGGTCTGATATTCCCATCTCTTTTAGAATTTTCCTTAGTTTATTGTGATCCACACAGTCAAAGGCTTTGGCATAGTCAATAAAGCAGAAATAGATGTTTTTCTGGAACTCTCTTGCTTTTTCCATGATCCAGCAGATGTTGGCAATTTGATCTGCGATTCCTCTGCCTTTTCTAAAACCAGCTTGAAAGTCAGGGAGTTCACGGTTCACATAGTGCTGAAGCCTGGCTTGGAGAATTTTGAGCATTATTTTACTATCATGTGAGATGAGTGCAATTGTGGGGTATTTTGAGCATTCTTTGGCATTGCCTTTCTTTGGAATTGGAATGAAAACTGACCTTTTCCAGTCCTGTGGCCACTGCTGAGTTTTCCAAATTTGCTGGCATATTAAGTGCTGCACTTTCACAGCATCATCTTTCAGGATTTGAAATAGCTCTACTGGAATTCCATCATTTCCACTAGCTTTGTTCGTAGTGATGCTTTCTAAGGCCGACTTGACTCTCCATTCCAAGATGTCTGGTTCTAGATGAGTGATCACATCACCATGATTATCCGGATCGTGAAGATCTTTTTTGTACAGTTCTGTATATTCTTGCCACCTCTTCTTAATATCTTCTGCTACTGTTAGGTCCATACCGTTTTTGTCCTTTATTGTACCCATCTTTGCATGAAATATTCCCTTGGTATCTCTTAATTTTCTTGAAGAAATCTCCAGTCTTTTCCATTCTGTTGTTTTCCTCTATTTCTTTACATTGATCGCTGAAGAAGGCTTTCTTATCTCTTCTTGCTATTCTTTGGAACTCTGCATTCAGATGCTTATATCTTTCCTTTTCTCCTTTGCTTTTTGCCTCTCTTCTTTTCACAGCTATTTGTAAGGCCTCCGAAGACAGCCATTTTGCTTTTTTGCATTTCTTTTCCATGTGGATGGTCTTGATCCCTGTCTCCTGTACAATGTCACGAACCTCATTCCATAGTTCATCAGGCACTCTGTCTATCAGATCTAGGCCCTTAAATCTATTTCTCACTTCCACTGTATAATCATAAGGGATTTGATTTAGGTCATACCTGAATGGTCTAGCAGTTTTCCCAACTTTCTTCAATTTAAGTCTGAATTTGGTAATAAGGAGTTCGTGATCTGAGCCACAGTCAGCTCCCGGTCTTGTTTTTGTTGACTGTATAGAGCTTCTCCATCTTTGGCTGCAAAAAATGTAATCAATCTGATTTTGATGTTGACCATCTGGTGATGTCCATGTGTCGAGTCTTCTCTTGTGTTGTTGGAAGAGGGTGTTTGCTATGACCAGTGCATTTTCTCGGCAAAACTGTATTAGCTTTTACCCTGCTTTATTCCACATTCCAAGGCCAAATTTGCCTGTTAGTCCAGGTGTTTCTTGACTTCCTACTTTTGCATTCCAGTCCTCTCTAATGAAAAAGACATCTTTTTTGATTGTTAGTTCTAAAAGGTCTTGCAGGTCTTCATAAAACTGTTCAACTTCAGCTTCTTCAGCATTACTGGTTGGGGCATAGACTTGGATAACTGTGATATTGAATGGTTTGCCTTGGAGACCAACAGAGATCATTCTGTCGTTTTTGAGATTGCATCCAAGTACTGCATTTTGGACTCTTTTGTTGACCATGATGGCTATTCCATTTCTTCTGAGGGATTCCTGCCCACAGTAGTAGATATAATGGTCATCTGAGTTAAATTCACCCATTCCAGTCCATTTTAGTTCACTGATTCCTAGAATGTCGACGGTCACCCTTGCCATCTCTTGTTTTACCACTTCCAATTTGCCTTTATTCATGGTCTGACATTCCAGGTTCCTATGCAATATTGCTCTTTACAGCATTGGATCTTGCTTCTATCACCAGTCACATCCACAACTGTGTATTGTTTTTGCTTTGGCTCCATGTTCCCTTGGTATCTCTAATTTTCTTGAAGAGATCTCTAGTCCTTCCCATTCTATTGTTTTCCTTTATTTCTTTGCATTGATAGCTGAGGAAGGCTTTCTTATCTCTCCTTGCTATTCTTTGGAACTCTCATGCACATGGGTTTATCTTTCCTTTTCTCCATTGCTTTTCTCTTCCCTTCTTTTCACAGCTATTTGTAAGGCCTCCTCAGCCAGCCATTTTGCTTTTTTGCATTTCTTTTTCTTGGGGATGGTCTTGATCCCTGTCTCTTGTACACTGTCACAAACATCCATCCATAGTTTATCCAGCACTCTGTCAGATCTAGTCCCTTTGATTATTTGATTATTTTGTTTTAATTTTACTAATCCAAGGAATGTGAAAGTGCTTCTTACTAAATTACTGTATTACTCAGATGGTTGAGGAAAGTTTAATATATTTATAATTCTTTATGCTCAAAGGCTCATGTTGGCATCCCTGGTTGGCAGTACCTTGTGTATTGTCACAAATGGTGACCAAAAGGAAGTAGTACTCTTAAGAGTTCCTTGGATAGCAAAGAGATTAAACCAGTCAATTCTAAAGGAAATCAACCCTGAACATTCATTGGAAGGATTGATGCTGAAGCTGAAGTTCCAATACTTTGGCCACCTGATATGACTCATTTGAAAAGAGCTTGATGCTGGGAACATTGAGGGCACGAGGAGAAGGGGGCAACAGGGAATGAGATCGTTGGATGGCATTGCCAGCTCACTGGACAAGTGTTTGAGTAAACTCCAGGACATAGTGAAGGACATGGAAGCCTGGTGTGCTGCAGTCTATGGGGTTGCAGAGTTGGACATGACTTAGCAACTGAACAACAATGATTTCACAGGGAAAAGACTAAAACTCCCCATTTGGACCCTTCCTGGACTCTGTTCTGTATATCTTCTACTTCCATTGTTTTACCTCTATATCTTCTTGTTATAATAAAATTTTAATGATAAACATATTTTTCTAAGTTTTCATGATTTCTCTAGAAAAGTATCAAACATGAAGGTAATCATTGTGACCCCCCAATTTTTAATCAGCTGGGGGAACCTGAACTAACTGATGACATCTGAAGTAAGAGTGATCTTGTGGGAATTACTCTCTCAGAACTTACAGTTTGGCCAATTCTAGATAACTATAAACACTGGGTAGAGAAACATTTTCTTAGTCATATTAGGCTAAATTAACCATAAGGAAAATTTTTTAATGTAAATCATGGTATCAGTTATTTATTGTTGATAACAAACCACTTCAAAACTAGTTGTTGAGGACTCCCACAGTGGTACAGTGGATGGAAGTCCACCTGCCAGTGCAGGGGACATGGTTTCGATCTCTGGTCCAGGAAGATTCCACATGCCATGGAGCAACTAAGCCCATGTGCCACAACTACTGAAGGCCATGCACAACAAAGTTTATTCTCTGCAACAAGAGAGCCCGCTGCAATGAGAGGCCCATGCACTGCAATGAAGAGTATCCCCTACTCACTTCAACTGGAGAAAGCCTGCATGTAGTAATGAAGAGCCAGTGCAACCAAATAAATAAATAAATTTTAGTAAAAACTAGTAGCAGAAACCAGCAATTTTATTTTGCTTACAAATCTGACTTTTTAGTCAGTGCTCAGAGGGGGACTTTGTTTCTGCTCCTGTAGGTACTGGCTGGGGCATTTGAAGACTAGTTCAATTTGGTATCAAATAGAATGCTTAAATCATCTAAATACTGACTTACTCCAAAGTCTGGTGTCTAGGCTGAATGAATATAAATAGGTAAGGGCTTGAAGAACTAGGAAGCCTCATTAATCTCTCTCCATCTATACATGATATCATGGCAGCTTCGAGGAAGCTGGAATGCTTACACATAAGTGAGAGAGAGAAGGAAAAGGAGATGGAGGAGGAAGAGATGAAAAGGATAAGGGAAGGAAGGCAAAGCTCAGGGGGAGAGGAGACAACAAGTTTGTATTTCCTTCTATAACCTAGATTCAAAAGTTCACATTAGTCATTTCCAACACATGATATAAATATTATGATTAATCATAAAACATCGTGCAGAGTAATTTGTGGGTCTTTTTATCTATATGTTTGTGAGTGTGTTAAATACCTACTCTTGGTATGCGTTAGAGATAGGCAGTGGTCAACCCTTATTGCTTCTGCAAGTTTTCTCCATTTATAGAAGACACACTTCCTACGCGATCCGTAATTTTATTTTTTTCTCCTTGTGGTTGAACCCATTATTTCAAGCTTTGAAATATGCCTCCTCTCTCAGACTTTGTCATTGAATTATTCAGTGTATTGGAAGACTTTATTATTATTTATTATAGCTGGTACTACACTGGAGAAGTTTTTCATTCCCCTGTAGTTTAAGTATCATGACTCTCCTTTAAATAGTGGCTATCTTGACCCTATGGTGGGTATTCTTTTTCACCAAATTCTGCTTTCATAGATTGGTTCTACACTCTGATGACAAATCCTAGAATCATTTTAGTTTCATCCTTCATGCATCTTTAATTATTTGTTGCAGAATATCCATAATAATTGTCTAGAAGTCTTAAACAACAACTTCTAAACTGAATGAATTCCTATATCCGAGCAGAGGATCAGAGCTCCAGAAGCTGCTTCAAGTTCTTGTTCATGACTTCCTCCCATGTCTCCAGAGAAATTGCCTTGTAGATGTCTGTAGCCAAAGATGTTCAGTATAAAACCAATTTTTATAACTACAACCATCAACATAATTTTTCAGAATTCTTTCTTTTAAGAGATTCTGACAGACATTGGAATTAGTTGAAAAGGGTAGGAGAGTTGACTTGAGGAATTAAAATATAAAATTAATTAAAATACATATGAATCTTTTAAAATTAGAATTTTCCCATTTTCATTATCTGTTCAAATTTATCTGTTAACTGGAGATGATATTCTCTCCCCAAATTGCCTAGTTCTTCAAGGGAGCAACAATTCTTGATGCCCAAATGTAAACCTTCTGCAGCAGGGATAAAAAATAATGACCCTAAATGCAATTTAGAACGTTCCATGTTCCTTCTCACTCAACTTAAGCTTTCACCACTTTCTGTTTCTCCTTAAACACACAGGTACATTACACCTTAGACTTGATGTGACAAAGTGGTGAGCAAGTTATTGTTTGCTCTTATGTTCTTATGGAAACATACCACCCTATTTTATGTGTACAGTATATTACTGTTCCAAGTGCTTGTTCTTACATGTATGGCCACATATAATTTGCCCAACATGTATGTCTGTTACGGAAGAATATGTCATTGTTTTTATTTAACAGAGGATAACTGCCTTGCTTTGAAATTACTGTGAACAAGGGGGGTCTCCTATGTCTTAGCCCATCTGTCCAAGGATTTTGGATGCTAATCTACAAGTATGACATATTTTTCCCATGAGCCAATTCCTCCAGAAACAGCATCTACTTATTTTTTTTTTCTCTCATACCCACCAGCACTAATAATCAGAGAGGTTTCTGATCATGGATAGTGTTTATAAGCTCTTTCCTCCAGCACCCATATTTTGTCAGTTTGTCCCGAAACTCTTTGGTTTTCACTGCATAAATAATAGGGTTGAGCATTGGAGGTACAAGGAAGTAGAGGCTGCCAAGAATTGTGTGCACATGAGGTGGGATTCCTTGGCCAAAGCGATGAGTGAGAAAAGAAAACAGTGAGGGAGTATAAGAAATAAGCATGACACAGATATGTGTGGTGCAGGTATTTACTGCTTTTGGTGGGCTTCCTTAGAAGAGAGCCGCATTACAGCCTGATGATCAGCACATAAGATGAGGCAATAGCTGAGATGTCTACCCCAGCAACCAACAAGGCCACCACCAGACCATATACCCTGTTGACCGTGGTGTCCACACACACCATCTTCACCACAGCCATGTGCTCACAGTAAGTGGTGGGGATGACATGTTTGGCATGGAAGGGCATCTTCTGGAGGAGGATGGGCATGGGGAGAATGAGCAGGACAGCTCTCACTAAGCTCACAAGGCCGATGAGTCCAATGCGGCTGTTCGAAAGGATGGTGGCATAGCGCAGGGGCTCACAGATGGCCACATAGCGGTCAAAGGCCATGGACATGAGGATGGCAGACTGCAAGGCAGAGATGCAGTGGAGGAAGAACAACTGGACCAGGCAGCCCTCAAAGCTGATGTCACTCTGGTCAAACCAGAAGATGCACAGCACCTTGGGGATGGTGGTGGTGGACATGCCCAGGTCCGTGAGGGCCAGCATGCCAAGGAGCAAGAACATGGGCTTATGCAGGGAGCGCTCTGTGGAGATGGTGAAGAGGATTGTGCAGTTCCCCAGGATGGTGACAAAGTACATGGAAGAGAAAGGAATAGAGATCCACTTGTGTTTGTCCTCCATCCCAGGAATGCCTTGGAGAAGGAAGAAGGAGGGGTGGCCCTGGGAGGCATTGCACTCAGTCATGCTGGCCCCCTGGTGGAGCACCTGAAAAGAGCGATTCAGAAACAGCTGAGCCTGGACTTTTAAAAGAATCAAGATTTTCAAAGTAGAAATAAAAATTGAAATATTAAGATACACAAAAATAATTATGCTGTTTATTAGAATAGAAAAGAATTATATGCTATGGTAATAGAATAGTAATAATGGGCATAAAATTAATATCTGAGAGAATATATTTTTAGTAACTATTTTATTAAGGACAGACAGATTCATAATTACCAAAACATGTCATTAAATTTACAAGAATACATTGCATATATTTTGAATGTATTTTCACTTGAAGACTATAACTCAAAGTATATGAAACAGACACAGATAGAAATACAGAGAAAAATTGATGAAGTATCACATTCCTTTCTCAACAAACCAAAGGCCAAATAAACAGGTCAACAAAAAACTGTTTATAGAATAAGAGAACTTGAAAACTTACAGCAGAATTCTTATCCAGCTAAATAATACACATTTATTGCAGGCTTAGGAATCATGGCAACTGTCTAATGCTGAATTAGAATAAGCAAGCAGTATGATTCTGATCATCGGAATCCCTGAGATGAGGCCACCACAATGTGAATATAAAGTCCATAGTCATCTAGAACCACTTACCTGAATGTGAGGCAATAAGAGAGTGGAAAGCTAGTCCCACACACCGTCTTCAAATGTCTGTTTGTGAGTACGTACTCATGTATGAAATCATGTCTTAGAAAACATTCATTTGCCTCTTGCAGAGCACACTCATGGCCTGGCATCTCTCCACTCCTCTCTTTCAGGCACCCAGAATCCGTGATGTAGTCTCATTAAATAACTTACGTAAAGGACCCCAGGGTGTCCAAAATTAGCTCTTCACTACTCCTTCATCCCCTAAACATGCACACTACTGGTGTTAATTGTAAGACTGATGCTGAAGGTTGCCCTGAACTCCCAAAAGATAATGCTGGTAGACCTTAGGGATGTTGGGAATAACCCTGTTTTTGACAGTCCTAGAGGAGCTTGAGAGAGGGGGAAGTGAAAGTGAAGTCACTCAGTTGTGTCTGACTCTTGCGATCCCATGGAGTATAGTCTACCAGGCTCCTCCATCCATGGGATTTCCCAGGCAAGTACTGGAGTGGGTCCTTATTTCCTTCTCCAGGGGATCTTGGAGATGGGGGGTGAAGTTAAATCTGAATTTGGAACTAGATTAGGGCTTTGCAGCTCAGACACCCCAAATGCCCTATTCCCACACATGTGAGCATTTGAGAACCAGGGAGACTTTGCTTCCTGGCTCAAGTATTCAAGTGCATGAAATAGTCAGAGGCACAAACCCTGTTGTTGAGACCCTGGTAAAATGGTGTTAGAGGTTGAAGCATCTGCCTGCAATGCAGGAGACCTGGGTTCGATCCCTGGGTTGGGAAGATCCCCTGGAGAAGGAAAAAGCAACCCACTCCAGTATTCTTGGCTGGAGAATCCCATGGATGGAGGAGCCTGGTGGACTACAGTCCACAGGGTCGCAAAGAGTCAGACAAGACTGAGCGACTTCACTTTCACTTTCTTTCAGTCTCAAGTTCTGTCTGTCCTTCAGTGCTTTCTGACTTCATTCTAACTTTTTTCACAGGTTAATAGTTTTGATCCAAACAGTCTCCAGGGCATTTTCTTCGATACCACCTCCTTCACTCAGCACCCACAGCCTCTCCTGACTCAGTATCCTCTCAATCTCTGAGTCCAGATGTGACCATATTTCCTGTCTCATGGTTCCAAAGAAAGCAAGTTATTAAAGTCTTCAAAAGTATCTCTCCAAGTCCATTACAAAATGCACAAGACAGAACAAAACTGTCATAAAAATCTTTCAAAGAAGTGTCAGAAACGGGGCTCAGGGAGCCAGATTCTAAATCCTGATGCAGTGCAAGTTCTGCCTGCAGACAGGCTTTGTAGGGAGACTTTGTTCACAGTCTGGTGTCAATAACAGTGAAACAGCAGCAGAGGAATGTGAGTGACAAAATTAATGTGTTGGGTCAGTCAGTCAGTACATCAATAGAAAGAGTACATCAGTGTACTTATGTGCTTAGCTGCTTGGTCATGTCCAACTTTGTGTGACCCCATGGACTGTTGTTCACTAGATTCCTCTGTCCATGGAATTTTCCAAGCAAGAATACTGGAGTGGGTTGCCATTTCCTACTTCAAGAAATCATCCCAACCCAGGGATCTAACCCACATCTCTTGTATCACCTGCACTGGCAGGCAGATTCTTTACCACTGCATCACCATAAGGGCAAACATAGATGTACCTGTTCATAGACAAATCCACACAGCTTCCCCTACGGAAAGCTGTAACTCTAATAACATGCAGAAATCTTGAGCTCAGTCATTTATTTTTCTCTATGTCCCATGGTAGTCCTGAATGACAGGTAGCAACCAAAAATAACCATTTCTTCCTAGTCTTGGGCCTGTCATTATTTTATCCTCAGGCCTGTCAAATACCTAAACATAATTACTAAAGAAATCTTTCTTCATAGTATGCCCCAATTCCATCAAGCACCTTCTATTATCAACCAGAGGATTCTCATTTTAGTCAAAAGTTTTCTCCTTAACTTTCTGGATAATCCCACCACTCTGGGATAATAGCCCCATCTGATTTCTCTGCAAATAGTGTCCCTCTCATTAACATCATATATGCCATGTAGTAGGCTTCTCTGGTAGCTCAGCTGATAAAGAGTCTGCCTTCAAGTAGGAGATCCTGGCTCAATTCCTTGGTTGGGAAGATCCCCTGGAGAAGAGATAGGCTACCCACTCCAGTATTCTTGGGTTTCCCTGATGGTGCAGATGGTGAAGAGTCTGTCTGCAATGCTGGAGCCCTAGGTTCGATCCCTGGGTTGGAAAGATCCCCTTGAGGAGGGCATGGCAATCCATGACAGTATTCTGGTCTGGAGAATCTCCATGGACAGAGAAGCCTGGTGGGCTACAGTCCATGGAGTTGCAAAGAGTCAGACACGACTGATAAGCGCAGCACAACGCATGGCACATCACTGAGTTCAGTTGCTCAGTCGTGTCTGACTCTCTGCGACCCCACGGAATGCAGCATGCCAGGCCTCCCTGTCCATCACCAACTCCCGGAGTTTACTCAAACTCATGCCACTGAGTAGGTGATGTCATACAATCATCTCATTCTCTGTCGACCTCTTCTCCTCCCATCTTCAATCTTTCAAAGCATCAGGGTCTTTTCCAATGAGTCAGTTCTTTGCATCAGGCCAAAGAATCCCACCACTCTGGGATAATAGCCCCATCTGATTTCTAGGTTGGTCATAGTTTTTCTTCCAAGGAGTAAGTGTCTTTTAATTTCATGGCTGCAATCACTATCTACAATGATTTTGGAGCCCCTCCCTCAAAAAAAAAAAAAAAAATGTCTGAAACTGTTTCCACTGTTTCCTGATCTATTTCCCATGATATGATTGGACCAGATGCCATGATCTTCATTTTCTGAATGTTGAGCTTTAAGCCAACGTTTTTACTCTCCTCTTTCACTTTCATCAAGAGGCTTTTAGTTCCTCTTCACTTTCTGCCATAAAGGTGGTGTCATCTGCATACCTGAAGTTCTTGATATTTTTCCCGGCAGTCTTGATTCCAGCTTGTGTTTCCTCCAGCCCAACGTTTCTCATGATGTACTATGCATAGAAGTTAAACAAGCAGGGTGACAATATACAGCCATGACATACTCCTTTTCCTATTTGGAATCAGTCTCTTGTTCCATATCCAGTTGTAACTGTTGTTTCCTGTCCTGCAAACAGGTTTCTCAAGAGGCAGGTCATGGGGTCTGGTATTCCTGTCTCTCAGAATTTTCCACAGTTTATTGTGATCCACACAGTCAAAGACTTTGGCATAGTCAATAAAGCAGAAATAGATGTTTTTCTGGAACTCTCTTGCTTTATCAATGATCCAACGGATGTTGGCAATTTGATCTCTTGGTTCCTCTGCCTTTTCTAAAACCAGCTTGAACATCTGGAAGTTCACAGTTCACGTACTGCTGAAGCCTGGCTTTGGAGAATTTTGAGCATTATTTTACTAGCCTGTGAGATGCGTGTAATTGTACGGTAGTCTGAACATTCTTTGGCATTGCCTTTCTTTGGGATGAGAATGAAAAATGACCTTTTTCAGTCCTGTGGCCACTGCTGACTTTTCCAAATTTGCTGGCATATTGAGTGCTACACTTTCACAGCATCATCATTCAGGATTTGAAATAGCTCAACTGGAATTCCATCACCTCCACTAACTTTGTTCGTAGTGATGGTTTCTAAGGCCCACTTGACTTCACATTCCAGGATGTCTGGCTCTAGGTGAGTGATCACACCATCATGATTCTCCGGGTCATGAAGCTCTTTGTACAGTTCTTGCGTGTATTCTTGCCACCTCTTCTTGCCTTCTGCTTCTGTTAGGTCCAGACCATTTCTGTCCTTTATTGAGCCCATGGTAATGAACAGGGAGGCCTGTCGTGCTGCAATTCATGGGGTCGCAAAGAGTCGGACACGACTGAGCGACTGAACTGAACTGAACTTGCATGGAGAAAGCAATGGCACCCCACTCCAGTACTCTTGCCTGGAAAATCCCATGGATGGAGGAGCCTGGTAGGCTGCAGTCCATGGAGTCGCTAGGAGTCAGATACGACTGAGAGACTTCACTTTCACTTTTCAGTTTCATGCATTGGAGAAGGAAATGGCAACCCACTCTAGTGTTCTTGCTTGGAGAATCCCTGGGACAGGGGGAACCTGGTGGATTGCCGTCTCTGGGGCCGCACAGAGTCAGACATGACTGAAGTGACTTAGCAGTAGCAGTAGCAGTTGCATGAAATGTTCCTTGGTATCTCTAATTTTCTTGAAGTGATCTCCAGTTTCATGGTACATAGTGGGCATATATAATTGCCAAATGAATGAATGAATGGCTACAAATAATGTCATTTAAATATTAGCTAAATATGTATCCTAGTGAGAGGGTAACAGGCAGGAAGGCCAGGGGTCTCCAAACGGAGGAAATAGCCTGCAAGTGTCAGACATTTTATCTCTCTTAAGCGGCAGGAGGAAACAAACTAGCAATACTTTTTCCTTCTCTATACAAATTTAAAAGGAGGTTTCTCTTAAAATTCTGTGTTGCTATAATGACACCTAGTTTCACTTAAAGTTAACCATTGCCTTTTTCTTATGGAAATGTTTATCTTAAGCTATGCTAATATACTATGTATTTACCCAAGCTGTCTTCAAGTCGGTTCCGCCTTCTGGGCTCAGAACCTACTTGATAAACCAATATGTTATACTCCGATATTGTTCCTCTAATCTATGTAAATGAAACTATTTGTATGGTGATCTGCCCTTCTTCAAGATTCAAGTTAATCATTTTATGGCCCAAGATAAACCATTTGGAGCCAAGGTTATCCCAAAATACATCCTATGGGTGAGGGGCCTGGTGCCATTCTAAGTTTTCAGACACTCCTTTCTTTCATTAACAGACTGCTGGTGACTATATAACATCCAGCTAAAGACTAGCGGGGGTACTCTTTCTGCCCCCTTCTGATGCCTATGTCAGAAGCTTTCTCTGTCTCCTTTATACTTTAATAAAACTTTGTTACACAAAAGCTCTGAGCGATCCAGCCTCGTCTCTGGCCCCGGATTGAATTCTTCTCCTCCAGGGGCCAAGAATCCCGGCATCGTGATTCAACAACCACCTTTCACTAGCTTGTGAAATTTTACTTGATTGTTTTCCCATATATATATATATAGACACCAAAAGCAAATCTTTTAAAAACAACTGTTTTATTCATTTATTTATTGGTTGCACTGGGTCTTCATTGCTGCACACGGGCTTTATCTAGTTGCCACGATCAGGCACTACTCTTTGTTGTGGTGCAAGGGCTCCACACTGTGGTGGCTTGTCTTGTGGAGCACAGGCTCTAGGGCATTTGGGCTTCAGTAGTTTGTGGCACTTGGGCTCAACAGTTGCAGCTCAAGTGTTCCAGCGCATGGACTCAATAGTTATGGCACACGGGCTCAGCTGTTCCAAGCCATGTCGAATCCTCTTGGCCTAGGGATTGAACCTGTTTCCCCTGCATTGATGGGCAGACTCTTATCCACTGTACCACAAGCGAATCCAGCACAACTATTTAACGGCTATAACTTATTAAATGAATTTATAAATTAATGGCAAATCCAAACACATTTTAATGATTTGTCTTATTTGAAATTTTGCCAAAATGATTCTGAAATTCAACTGTAAAAACAAACATTTGAAGATAATAATGCCAAAATAAATGGTGTTTAATATTCTTATTTAAAGATAGCTGTTCACTTGTGCAGTGTGCCTTAAAAGATAAAACTGAGGAGTGAAATTTCTGGTTTGTAAGATATGCATAGGTGTAACTTTGCTAAATATTTTAAATTGATCTTGAAACCAGTGGATGCACATTTAATATCCCATTAGCAATGGGTAAGTATTGCTTTCTCTATATCCTCACTAATTTTTAGTATTTTCTGAGTTTTGTTCTAAGCATATGCCAATTTAAGGAGTGTAACAGTGGTTTTCATTGCCTTTTCCTTAGTACTGAGATGGTTGAGATTGATTTTATAAAAAATTTTTGTCTATATTTCTCCTGATAAGTGCATGCCTTTATCTTTCATTGTTTCTATTTTTCCTATTTTTCATATCCATGAATTTCACAGTATATATTCTTTTATTTAATTTTTAAAATAATGAATCATAAATTTTATTTCAAAATGTAAACTTCACTAAACTTGCATACACATTAAAACAATAAAATTTACAGTTTTGTTCATTTTCTTTTTGCATAGGGCATCATTACAATATAGAATCTATGTCTTACAAAATACATAAAAAGTTTTATCCAAGCAACCAAGGCAAGACTGGGAACTATACAACTGTACTACTTCAGTGTGGTGATGGGGAAAGGCGAAATGTGGCCTTTGGAAACATGGTGTGGTGCTGGATGGGAAAAAAAAAAAAAACACAAGTTCCTACAGAAAAAGAACACATGTGTTCAGATGGAAATGGTCTTGGACCCTTGGAGTCTAACATGGGATTTGACAAACAATCCCAGAGAAGCTCCATCAATAGCTTTGGGAGGAGGAGGGCCGTCTGAGAAGTCCACGGAGGCTGAGACCCCAAGTGCACCCAGCATACAGAGATTCCTACGCCGATTCCTGGCCATTGGGATCCATGGCGGCCCTGCCTCCTACAATGCACGGCTGCTCAGCTACCCTCCAGCCCTCAGGGCCTCAGCATTTGGAACAAGGACTCTTCAAGGTGAGCCTCCTGCCACATGCCTGGGCACCCTGACCCAGGAATGGACCCTGGGAGGTGGCCCCCTGCTCCAGGGATGGCAGGCTGGCCTAGGACAGGCGCCCCTGAGCTGAGCAAGGGAGTCAGCCTTCACCCAGACCTCTGGCCCCCTGGCAGGCATTCGGCTTGGTTTGCATATTCGGCCTGTCGCCATGTTGCCAGGAAGACGTCCCCAGGCCCCAGGGAGAAGGTGCTCATACACCACCTCCCCTACCCTCTATGCCTCCTGTGTCCCCCACAGGGAATGCAAGGTGCTCAGGGCAGGGGAAGCCACTTGCTCCAATCCGGTTCCTCTTTAAATAAAAGTAGTAAGGTTTTAAAGCTGTACGAGAAGGGGACAGGCTGGGTGGGGCCAGGGGGCACACTGCAAGTCCCATATGGCAAGAAGGGTCAGTAGAAACCAAGCACGCACGTCCCTGGGCTCCTGCCTCCCCCTACATCCAACTCTTCTAATTGATGAGAGACAGGGTAGCTGATGGGGGAATGGCCTCTTCTGAAACAGCGTTCAGGCATTTATCAGTAGTAAGTTGGACAGTGCATCCGAGCTCTGGTACAAAATTCTCTGGAATGTGTCTGGGACAAACCTCTGAAGCTCAGCTTTTGGAGTCAGGAGAATCAGTTACAGAACCTGGCTTTCCACAGGGTGATCTGTATATTCTTTTTATTTTTTCAAATATATCTCAATTACTTTCTTAATTGTTTAACATAGAGACCATGCACATTTCTGTTAAAGTACCACAGATTTTGTTGCTATTGCTATAAATTTAAAAATATGCATCTAATGGTGGCTTTACATAAAAATGTTTTAGTTTGTGATTTTATTTATTTACTTTGAACTCAGCAAATTTCTTGAAATATCATTAGTTTAAAAAAATCTATCTCTAGAGGCTTATGGATTTTCTCTGTAGAAAAATCCTGTCATTCATTAATAGTGATATTTGTCTTCCTTCCTTTATGATCGTAAGCCTCTATTTCTTCTCATTGTTCTATTATGTCAGTTTGGATAACATTAGCAGAAAACTCTGTGTCCTGGAGTTTCTAAGATACACAATGTGTTGTTGACTATATGAGATAAAGAAAATATCAGGCTGTGTCCATAATGACCCACAAAATAATTTGCATGTAAAACTTAATTGCTCTGACAATATTGGGAAAATGCAAATGTCATTGGTCATAAAGTAAATATATTAGCGACAAAGTGTCTCTTTGAAGTAATTTGTTGAGAAACCTGTGCTGTGGCTTTCCCATTGATATATGTGTTTCCAGACTTCTCACAATAAAGCACCCAGCTGCTGCTGCTGCTGCTAAGTCGCTTCAGTCGTGTCCGACTCTGTGTGACCCCATAGACGGCAGCCCACAAGGTTCCCCCATCCCTGGGATTCTCCAGGCAAGAACACTAGAGTGGGTAAAGCACCCAGCAGTCATCTTCATCTGTTTCAAATCTAATTCCAGATCCAAAAGATCCTGCCCTCTGACAGCCATCTCTGACCTAGGACTGACAAACACTCTTGCAAACACTCTTGATTAAAGAAAGTGTAAATAATCAGTTAATCAGTGTGTGTTATTTTCAGTTCCTTGGGGCTGACTATAAGTCAATAGTTCTTTTTGACCACTTTTTATCTACTTCCAGCACATGGGATTTCTTATGTAGAAGGAATAACTTTCTAAGGTTCTTACTACCATTTCAAAGTTATTATATTGCTTCCTGATCTTTTCCTAGGAAGATTCAAGACCTCTAGGACCAGGAACAGGCCATATAATAGCATTCTAGGGAAATAATTTTCTATATATTTAGCAGGTATAAATGAATTGTTCTTCAAAACCTCTCAGATAATACATGGTACTGACTTGCTGTGACTGTGTGGATCACAACAAACTGTGGAAAATTCTTTAAGAGATGGGAATAACAGACCACCTTACCTGGCTCCTGGGAAAACTGTAGGCAGGGCAAGAAGCAGCTGTTGGAACTAGGCATGGAACTATGTGCTGGTTCAAAATTGGGAAAGGAGTATGTCAAGGCTGTATATTGTCAGCCTGCTTATTTAACTTATATACAGAGTGCATCATGTGAATGTCTGGCTGGATGAATCACAAGCTAGAATCAAGATTGCTGGGAGAAATATCAATAACTTCAGATATGCAGATGACACTACCCTAATGGTAGAAAGAACACAGGAACTAAAGAGCTTCCTGATGAAGGTGAAAAAGGAGAGTGGAAAAATTGGCTTAAAACTCAACAGTCAAATACGAAGATCATAGCATCCAGTCCCATCACTTCATTGGCAAATGGGTTGGGAAAAAGTGGAAACAGTGGCAGATTTTATTTTCTTGGGCTCTAGAATCACTGCAGAAGGTGACTATAGCCACAAAATTAACAGATGCTTGCTCCTTGGAAGAAAATCTATAACAAACTTAGACATTATATTAAAAATCAGAGATAAAGGTCCTTATAGTCAAAGGTTTTTCCAGTAGTCATGAACGGATATAAGAGTTGGACCATAAAGAAGGCTGACCACTGAAGAACTGATCCTTTCTCATTGTGGTGCTAGAGAAAACTCGAGTCCCTTGGACTGCAACAAGATCAAACCAGTCAGCCCTAAAGGAAATCAATCCTGAATGTTCATTGGAAAGATTGTTGCTGAAGCTGAAGCTCCAATACTTTGACCACATGATGCAAACAGCCAATTCATTGGAAAAAGCCACGATGCTGGGAAAGATTGAGGGCAGGAGGAGAAGTGAGCAAAAAGAATGAGACGGTTGTATGACATCATCGATTCAACGGACATGAGTTTGACCAAACTCCAGGAGATAGTGAAGGACAGACAGGGAAGCGTGGTGTGCTGCAGTTTGTGTGATCACAGTCAGACACAACCTAGTGACTAAACAACTGGCTTGCCAGGATTGGCAGAAACAGCAGCTTCTAGTATAAGGATAAGAGATGTTTGAGAAAGTAGAAAATTAATTACAGCTTTACCAGTTCTTCCTTGGGTTATGGAGAGAGTTAACTATCTTCTCCCCATAAAAAGTCAAATATTCTCAGGCGGATCTGTTTGGTGTTAATGCCATAGACCAAGGGGTTGAGAACAGGGGGCACAAGGAGATAGAGGTTTGCAAGTACAATATGCACGTGAGGAGGTACTTGCTGGCCAAAGCGGTGGGTGAAAAAGGAAAAAAAGGCAGGTACATAGAATACAAGAATCACACATATATGAGCTCCACAAGTGCTAAATGCTCGGAACTGGGCCTCCTTTGAGGGCAGGCGCAGCACAGCCCGCAAGATCAGGCCATAGGAAGTGGCGATGAGGACCACATCCATGCCAGTAACTGAGAGGGCCACAGTGAGACCATAAATAGTGTTGGGCCTGATGCTGGCACAGGCCAGTTTGGCAATGCCCATATGTTCACAGTAGGTGTGAGGGATGATGTGATGTCCACAGAAAGGTAGGCGTTCTATGAGGATGACAAAGGGGAAAACAAAGAGAAGGCCACGGACCACACATGCCAGACCAATCTTCCCAATCACCATGGCGCTGAGGATGGATGCATAATGAAGTGGATGGCAGATAGCCACGTAGCGGTCAAAAGCCATGGCCAGCAGAACAGCTGATTCTGTGGCAAAGATTGTATGCACAAAAAACATCTGGGTGAGGCAGCCTTGGTAGGATATTATGTGGGACTTAAGCCAGAAGATTGTTAGCATTTTGGGCAAAGTGGTTGAACAAAGTATCAGGTCAGTGATAGACAGCAGGCACAGGAAGAGGTACATTGGCTCGTGCAGAGTTCTCTCCTTCATAATGATGTAGAGGATAGTTCCATTGCCAACCAGAGCGAGGATATACATGGAGCAGAAGGGGATGGCAGCCCAAATGTGCTGGTCTCTCATCCCAGGGATTCCAAGTAGAATAAATGTGGAAGGATGGAAGCTAGTGTCATTGGGGACAGATGCAGAAACCATAATGATGCAGAGAATCAGGCTTTACCTTCCCGAAAACTATTACAAGGTGAAACAAATTCATCCTAGAAACAATCTATTTCTCCTACAAATCTTTAATTTCATATCTTTCTTCCATTTCTACCAGTTCTACTTCAAACCATGCCTTCCTCATTTCTTTCCTGAGTAATTAAAATAGCTTTGTAACTAATATGCCCACTTCTAAGAATTTCATCTTATAGTGAAACCTCTCCATTTCTGCCTAATATTCTAATGTGTGAAAATCATCAACTATTAATATCATGCAAATATAACTTTTCTTAGTGCATGATGTGAGGAATATCTTGTATTTTCCTCCTTTGGTCAATTCTCTGCCACTTTCTATCTTGTTCTGGTCCCTGGGACACTGGGCTACAATGACAGAGTCCTTGCCCTTTCATTTCTGGTTTGATACCATCTGGAGACTGGAGGAAGGTCAGGGATTTATTCTTGCAGCTCTTTCCCAGCAAGGTTGCTGCAAGCTGGACACATCTCTCTGCCAGCAGCCTTTTGGCTCTGGTTTTCTTTTTAGCCATATTTCTCCTCTTGTTCCTTTGGTCCAAGGGTTGTGACAGTGCCTGCTATCACTAACCCAATAACTTCATAAGCACTTGTAGTTTTCTTATACTTACACCACACCTTTGAAAGTGGTTTCCATTTTATGTATGCTACAAAGAAAAGATACATAAGCCAGTTCCTACTTAGAGAAAATGCCTCTCAGGAAATT
The DNA here is from genome assembly GCA_917880005.1 of Nanger dama. Classification (NCBI taxonomy): domain Eukaryota; kingdom Metazoa; phylum Chordata; class Mammalia; order Artiodactyla; family Bovidae; genus Nanger; species Nanger dama. The sequence continues at coordinate 1,286,989 of CAKJTW010000114.1, forward strand.
AAATTTAGTCTCCAAATCTGAGTTTTCCTCCAATGCTTCAAGTTTCTCTTGCACAACTCAGTTTCCAGGATTGTCACCCTCTTTATGTAGTTCAATCTGGAAAATAAGAGACTAGATTTAGACTGCCAGTTTCAAAATTTGATCTGATTGCTGTTATTTGCTAACTGGGTTATCCTCAGCAAATATTTTATTCTCCTCAGTCTTTAGTTTTCCAATATAAATTTCAGATAATAATGCTTTAGGGTTTTTTCAAATAATTAATTGAGAAAATCAGATAAAGCACATAATGCAGTCGTATATTTTAAGAAACATTTGTTGCAATACTCACTGATACTTCTCATGCATTTGCAAATGTCTGAGTCAGTTAGTCTAACTACGTATTTGCCTTTCAGAAGAAGAAACTTCATTTAGTCCCTCAAGTTGAAAGACATATTCGGTCTTTCTTAAGCTTATAAGCCATGGGTGAAGGCACTGTGGTTTTACCCTGTTTTAAATCAAGAACTGTTCTCAGAGGTAGCCAAAACTAGTCCTCAGTTAGTTAGGTTAGGTGGACTCTCAAGATACAAGATGGATGGCTCCTCATGAGCCCGTCAATATGGCAATGGCATTGAGGTCCCCTCACTAATCTCCCTTGGAACCAAGAGACAATTCTGATACATGAGTCTTTTAAAATAAAGGGACTGTGTTTTGCACTGCTCCCAAGAAAGAGTAAAGATGAAGGAGTGCATATCATTTATGTTAAAGGAAGAATTTCTCTTAGACTGTTCAATAAGACAGATATCTGATTTTGCCATGGACAGGACAAACAGAACCTAGGGTAATGCAACAGTTATTCCTAGCTTTTGGGGCTTTGAAACTTTCTGAGTGAGAAATTGTAGGACAGAATTAAGAGAATTATATTTGGAGGATGGAATCCTCAGGCATGGAGGGTATTGGAAATCTACTAAGTTTGCCGATTCCTTAGGTTTTCTGAGGGCACTATAGGGTCCTAGGTACTAAAGTACAAGGTTGTTTTGTAACAAATGTATGCATCTTGACTCCTGCCTGGCTGGCCTGACTGATACGAGGGAGAACAAGATGCAGAATGAGACATTCTTACCTCATTATTGCTTTAAGAAAGGCTACACCTAGAGCTTTGATTGACTTATCTTGAACCCATAAGTAAAATACTAAGGGACTAAAATTTCTAACTGCAACAAAACAATTGAGATACAAATAAAAGAAAGACTTACTGATAGTTCATTTTGGTATGCAATAAGGCTACCTTAATACTTGAAGGATTCAAGAAACTGTACCTCCTGTACTGGAGTCAGGTGCCAATCTGAGATGACTTCTGGAGTAGACAAGGGCATAAGTATATTCGTAGGATTGTTGTCCTGCTGTATCTCCTCCCTACCTCTGCTCTTGGCTTTACAGAGTCTTCAACATTTTTTTATCCTTCTTGTTCATTAAACATTTACTCCCAGCATTGATGGTCAGCTGCACTAGAGAAATCTTGATTCAGCACAAATAGTATATTTCCAGGATCTGAGATCTGGTCTCATTTATCTCTCCCTTCTGAAGACTTTATAGACCCAAAGGGGCTGTGGTGTGGCTCAAAGCACCAGTGCTCCCAGCTGCTAAAAGTAAAAGTGAATTTGCAAAGAAGTCTCTGGGGAAACACAGAGTCATGTCAGAGTCTTCTCTTAAATGCTGAACATTTTTTTAAGTCAGGAGGGATCATCACTGTCTCACAGCAAGTTAATACCTACTCAGCCCTTGGGGGGAAAAAGTATTTTGCCAAATTGTGTCAAACTGTTGAGAAGGGAAATTCAAAGAGAAAGCAGGCAACACGGAATAAAAATAGACTGGGAAGAGATCTATCTGGAGTTGGATTTTGCGCAACTCCCTTTGGTTCTCCTGTTCTCAAGAAAATAATCACTGTGTTTGATATGAATTCTTCTAGCTTGAGTTTGAGTCTTTATTCTCTTAACATTTTGTGACTCTATTTGGGTAACTTTTTTTTTTCCTTGATCTAACTGTACCAGATGATAAGCTATATATACTCAAAGGTACTGTTAGTTGCAGTCCAGTGTAACATACATGTTTTTCCAACAATGCTCTAAGGAAGTTACATATTTGTCTTCTGAAATATTCTTCAGTGTTCTCCATCAAACTTTCACTTGGTTCAGCTAGGTAGCCTGGAGTGGAAATGCAAAATTGAATATTAGGTTGATTGGTTCAAGAAAAATTCCTATAAATTAAGGCAACATATAAAGTGTGTACTTGGGAAATATGTGACAGGAAACAATGGCATTTCCTCCCAGAATAGGACCATCATCTAAGATTATCTAGGACTAGAGTGATTCTGAGCTATAGGAATATAGCTTTTCAAGGAAGAAGAGACACGGTGGACTCAGATTTATTTCAAGTGTACTCACTGGGCAGATCTCACATCATCGTAAACATCTTAGTTATCCTGTCACCACTCTTCTCCCTCTCATACCCCAGACCTAGTATCTGACTCACTGGTATTGAATTATAAATAAGTATTCAGTGCAAAATGCTATTCCCAATTTTTTCTGTGAATTTCATGCAAGTTGGTGTTTAAATTTGTGCAAGATTTTTGGAAAGTGATTTGAGAGTAAGTATGAAGAAACTTGGGGTTTCCCAGGTGGCTCTAGTGATAAAGAATCTATCTGCCTGCTAGTGAAGGAGATGTAAAAGACAATGGTACAGTCTCTGGAAGATCCTCTGTGGAAGGCATGGCAACCCACTCCAGTATGCCTGCTTGGAGAATCCCATGGACAAAGGAGCCTGGCGGGCTACAGTCCATAGGGCTGCAACACTATTAGAGTTGGACACTACTAAAGGGCCTTAGCACACACATGCATAAAGAAACTTGAAAGGGATTTCTCTTATTCTTTTGCTCACATACAGAGGAATCTATTTTATACAGGAAATACAGCAGATGGGAATGAGATATACAGATTTGAGTTCCAGCTCTGATATTTACTAACTGGGAAATTTCAAATGCATTTTCAATTTTTCAGATTCTCAGATTCCTCAACGATAAAGTAAAGCTATTAATTATACTTAAAGTTGGTGGTTTCAAAATTTACTGTAGACTGGAAATTCCTGGGGCTTTTTATTATAAAAACTGCTGATGCATTAATCCTACCCATAACCATACTGATTTAATTGATACAACATGAAACCTGGACATTTAAGGTAAGTGAATTATCAAGGCCCTGAAGGAGACTGTATTTGATGTGTTTGAGAAGACTCAGGAAGGCAAGTATGGCAAGAGCAAGGGGGTCAGGTAAAGTAGTAGATGAGACCAGCAACAAACAAGTCGAGGTTGTGTTGGATTTTGCAATAGAGATTTTTCATTCTCATATGTCTGACTTGTCTTTCCTTTCTGTATATGTGCTTCTGATGTATTTAGATGGGGGCATGTGTTAGGTTAGACTTCCTAGTGGCTCAGTGGTAAAAATTTGCTTGCCAATGAAGGAGATTCAGGAGACCCAGGTTCGATCCCTGGGTCGAGAAGATCCCTGGATGAGGAAATGGCAACCTGCTCCAGTATTCTTGCCTGGAAAATTCCATGGACAGAGGAGCCTGGCAGGCTACAGTCCATGGGGTTGCAAAGAGTTGGACCATGACTGAGTGCCTGAGCACACATGTTCACATGTGGCTGGTTTTAGCCAATGAAGTTAGAATAGAAATGACAAGTGTCCTGTTACTGAAAAAGCACAATAAATTGTGTGTGTGCATGTGCACATGCATGCTAGGTAAAGGAGAGTGAAAAGAAGAAAGCATTTGTACTAAACAGTAATTCTAAGAATGAACCTTAAATTCATACTGGTAAAGGAGGAGAAAAAATGAGGCAATATGAAAATGTAATGAGTTTTATTATTACTGAATTGAAATTGAGGGATTATTGTATTCGGATTTAAGAGAAAGTCAATTAGAAAACAGGAGGTGATGGGTCAGGAACTGAATGCCTATAATTTAGATTATGAAGAATACACACACACACACACACACATATATATATATACACACATATACATTCCATATATATATGTATGGAAACACAAATTCTAATGTATTTCCAAACAATGAAATAGATGAAGTAGAATGGTTAACAGTTTTGGAGAAAAATTCAGAGTACTGAAAATCAAATTGTTTCAGTTATTTATAACTGCATTACAAACTACTCCTCCAAACTAGTGACTTAAAACAATTTATTATTATCTGCTATGATTCTGTAGATTTATTGATTATATGGGTTATTGTCATTTGAGATTTCTCACACACACAGATGACTGCAATCGGATTTTTTATGAAGTTGTAGTCATTTCTAAGTTTCAGTAAAATTGATGCAATATTCTGGCTATGAACTAGGAGCTCAGACAGATTGTCAGTCACATAAATCTTCAATGTGGGTTGGGGTTCTCACAATATAATGTCTGTGTTATAGAGAGAATGTCCAAAAATACAATAACACAAATGAGGAAGATGTAAGATTTCTTAAAATCTAGTCTTGGATATCTTGAAACATTACATCTATTGCATTCTTTTTTCCAAAGTCTTGAAGGCAGCCCAGAAAAGAGGGGGTAGAATTCCAATGGACTTTCTGAAGCAATAGCAAGACCATATTGCAGACAGTACACAGGATGCAAAATATTGTTTTGGCCATTTGGGGGAAAATAAAACCTGCAACAACGTACCCTTTGGCCACAATAATGATCTCCTCCCACATGTAAAATGCATTCACCTTTTCCCTAAGATTTCCAGATCTCATTCATATTATGGAATTAGTTCAAAGTCCAGAATTTCAACCTTTAAATCAGGACAATGTGTGAATAGGACTCCTTGAGCTCAGTTCCTTGCATATAGATCCTTGAGTGCAGTTCCTCTCAAGACCTGTGGAGTAAAGAAATGGGAAAGAAATCAACTGCTCACACAGGCAACATACCATGGTGATATACAGATAGGAAAACTGCAATATTCATTTGTAAAATATTGGAAGAATCATCTTACAGTCACTAGTCCATTATAGTTTTTAAAAATCAATTGAAAGTATCATTGGTTTTTTAATAAGAACCCACTTCTACTCCCTGGAAATGATTCTCCATGGCTCTTGGCTAAGTTAAGTGTTAGTCACTCAGTCGTGTCTGACTCTTTGTGACCCCATGGACTGTAGCCCCCAGGCTCCTCTGTCCTTGGAATTTTCCAAGCAAGAACACTGAAGTGGGTTGCCATTCCCTTCTCCAGGGGATCTTCTTGACCCAAGGATTGAACCTGGGTCTCCCACATTATGGGCAGATTCTTTACTGTCTGAGCCACCAGGGAAGCCCTTTACATAATTAGCTCTATATTCCATATGACCTTTGCTTTTCAATGAGAAACAAAGTGTGTTTACAACTGTGCATTTTTTTCAGTCTATTTCCAGATGAATAAAGTTGAAAACCCAAAATCCCCTTCTAATTTTGCACTCTGTCCCTTTTAGTCCAAAATGATGGTGCTTATGTCTATTTTGTCTTAAAAATTGTGATTTTCTATGACTTTCTTAGTGTTTACCCCATACCTACAAATATGTTCCAGATTGCCACCTGTCTGATTTTGCATGAGTTATGCTTCTCTGGGAAGATTAATATTCTTAGAAGCTTCTTTATCTAATTAAAAGGTTTATTAGGCATATCCTTAAATATTTCTGTATTCTTAACAAAGGATCTTACAGACTCATCCTAAAGATGACATTATACCCTGAGGGCATTTTTTTTTCTTTTGTGAGTCCTCTGTCATTTGGAAAGACTGTTGTGTGGGTAACAAAAAAAAAAAAAAGCTTTGATCCCAAACAATCATGACTTCTTTGTATTTACTTTAACAATGATTAAACACTGAATGTTTTCATTTTAGCTTATAACTCTTTATCTGTACTTTATCATAAGTGATGTAAAAATAAGGTTGATTTTTTTTGGTATTCTACTTCAAAACCTCCTCAGCCAAATGCATCAGTTAATTAGTTATATTTTCTATTTTTCATAGTATTGATATTACCAAACTTTCTACAACTATATAGTCCTCATTTGTCTCCAGCCTCTAGTAATAATTTTCTCATTGTTTTTCAAGACTTCATTAACAGCCTCAAGGCCCTTTAGCTTCTGCCTGTTGCCTTATTCCACAGCGAATGCTGCATGATTTAGGCTTTTTTGTACACCAACACCATACTTCCTATTATCAGTTTTTACAATATTTATCTATTGTTTTATGACTAACCATTCCCATATTTATTGGCCTAAAATAGCAAATTATTACTTCATGATTCTATGGCTTGGCTTTAACTAGATGAAGAGTTCTGTCTTTTAGTATTCCGTGCATTACAGAGAGATGTCAGTTGAGATCCTGTAGATACCTGAAGTCTCACCTGGACTGGAAGTTCTGGATGGCTTACCAACATAACTGGCAGTTGTTGCTGATTGTTAACTGGAGTCTCAATCGAGGCCACCCTCCAGAATAGTTAGACATGACTTCTCCATATTGCTGGGGATGTTCATTGCACAGTAGCTGGATTCTAAGAGGGAGCACACCAAGGTCAAGTACTTCAAGAAACTCAGCCAGAAATGGCAAAAAAAAAAAAAAGGTCTAATTTCAGAAGCTTCAAATATTACTAACACTGAATTCTGTTTGTAAAAGAATCCCTAAGTCTAGTGAAGATTCAAAAGAAGTAGAATTATATTCCACTTGTTAACATGGGAATGGCAAGTTTGCACTACAGATAAGCATAGAAAATGGAATATATTATTATTGTGGCTATCTTTGGAAAATACAATCTACCACACCAAGTTATTAAGGGTCATCTCTATGGAAATTAAAATAATCAATGATATTGATAAGAAGTTTTTGTACTCAAAATTCTTTAAAAACTGCAATACTTATAGATAATTGATAGTATATTTTTAAGATGTGAAATTTCAAGTTGTGAATAATATGAAGAAATAATAAATAATACAAGGAAAGAAGCAAAGAAGTAGCTATGCTGAACATAAAGAACTATGCTACTTCCAGGCCCAGGAAGGTACTGCAAGAATCAAGTCTACAGATTTTCAAAGGACCAAGACTTTTGATCTGGAAGGATTCAAAATTTCTTAGGTATCAGAATTGTACAAAGAAATGTTAAAGAACCCCAAAACCCAGTGAATTACAATCTAGCCTGGGCCTCTACATTTTTGCCAAGTTCCCTAGGTGAATGTGGCACCAACCAATGTTTGAGAACCATGTGTAGATTAATAATTTTCCTGAATGATTCTTAAAAGAAGGTAATCATTTGATAGCTTTTATAACTCTCAACTGGAAAGTGTCCTACAAAGATATTCCAAATTGGTAGACCCTTTCTTATCTCTTGTAAACTATTTATAATACTAATACACTATTCTTGGACCCCATGTCCAAGGAGCAGTGGCTCCATGGGCACAGGAGGGCCATGAGGAGATATCCTACGTCAAAGGTCAGGAAGGGTGGCAATGAGGAGATAACCCTCATCCAAGGTAACGAGCAACGGATGCACTTTGCTGAAGCAGCCATAAAGAGATACCCTACGCACAAGGTAAGAGAAACCCAAGTAAGATGGTAGGTGTTGCAAGAGGGCATCAGAGGGCAGACACACTGAAACCATACTTACAGAAAACTAGTCAATCTAATCACACTAGGACAACAGCCTTATCTAACTCAGTGAAACTAAGCCATGCCTGCAGGACAACCCAAGATGGGCGAGTCATGCTGGAGAAGTCTGACAGAATGTGGTTCACTTGAGAAGGGAATGGCAAACCCCTTCAGTATTCTTGCCTTAAGAACCCCATGAACAGTATGAAAAGGCAAAATGAAAGGATACGGAAAGAGGAATTCCCCAGGTCAGTAGGAGCCCAAAATGCTACTGGAGATCAGTGGAGAAATAACTCCAGAAAGAATGAAAGGATGGAGCCAAAGTAAAAACAATACACAGCAGTGGATGTGCCTGGTGATAGAAGCAAGGTCCAAAGCTGTAAAGAGCAATATTGCATAGGAACCTGGAATGTCAGGTCCATGAATCAAGGCAAATTGGAAGTGGTCAGACAAGAGATGTCAAGAGTGAACGTTGAGATTCTAGGAATCAGGGAACTAAAATGGACTGGAATGGGTGAATTTAACTCAGATGACCATTATATCTACTACTGTGGGCAGGAATCCCTCAAAAGAAATGGAGTTGCCATCATGGTCAACAAAAGAGTCCGAAATGCAGAGTCCGAGATTGGATGCAATCTCAAAAAAGACAGAATGATCTCTGTTCATCTCCAAGGCAAACCGTTCAATATCACAGTAATCCAAGTCTATGTCCCAACCAGTAACGCTGAAGAAGCTGAAGTTGAACGGTTCTATGGAAACCTACAAGACCTTTTAGAACTAACACCCCCAAAAGATGTCCTTTTCATTATAGGGAACTGGAACGCTAAAGTAGGAAGTCAAGAAACACCTGGACTAACAGGTAAATTTGGTCTTGGAATGTGGAATGAAGCAGGGCAAAGACTAATAGAGTTGTGCCAAGAAAATGCACTGGTCATAGCAAACACCATCTTCCAACAACACAAGAGAAGACTCGACACATGGACATCACCAGATGGTCAACATCAAAATCAGATAAATTATATTCTTTGCAGCCAAAGATGGAAAAAGTTCTATACAGTCAACAAAAATAACACCAGGAGATGACTGTGGCTCAGATCATGAACTCCTTATTACCAAATTCAGACTTAAATTGAAGAAAGTAGGGAAAACCACTAGACCATTCAAGTATGACTTAAATCAAATCCCTTATGATTATACAGTGGAAGTGAGAAATAGATTTAAGGGCCTAGATCTGATAGATAGAGTGCCTGATGAACTATGGAATGAGGTTCGTGACATTGTACAGGAGACAGGGATCAAGACCATCGCTTTGGAAAAGAAACACAAAAAAGCAAAATGGCTGTCTGGGGAGGCCTTACAAATAGCTGTGAAAAGAAGAGAAGCGAAAGGCAAAGGAGAAAAGGAAAGATATAAGCATCTGAATGCAGATGTTATTCTCTATTCCGGAGAATAGCAAGAAGACATAGGAAAGCCTTCTTCAGCGATCAATGCAAAGAAATAGAGGGAAAAAAAAACAGAATGTGAAAGACTAGAGATCGCTTCAAAAAAATTAGAGATACCAAGGGAACATTTCATGCAAAGATGGGCTCGATAAAGGACAGAAATGGTATGGACCTAACAGAAGCAGAAGATATTAAGAAGAGGTGGCAAGAATACACAGAGGAACTGTACAAAAAAGATCTTTATGACCAAGATAATCACGATGGTGTAATCACTCACCTAGAGCCAGTCATCCTGGAATGTGAAGTCAAGTGGGCTTAGAAAGCATCACTATGAACAAAGCTAGTGGGGGGTGATGGAATTCCAGTTGAGCTATTTCAAATCCTGAATGATGATGCTGTGACAGTGCTGCACTTAATATGCCAGCAAATTTGGAAAACTCAGCAGTGGCCACAGGACTGGAAAAGGTGTTTTCATTCTCATCCCAAAGAAAGGCAATGCCAAAGATTGCTCAAACTACCAAGCAATTGCACTCATCTCACATGCTAGTAAAGTAATGCTCAAAATTCTCCAAGTTAGGCTTCAGCAATACGTGAACCGTGAACTTCCAGATGTTCAAGCTGGTTTTAGAAAAGGCAGAGGAACCAAGAGATCAAATTACCAACAACTGCTGGATCATGGAAAAAGCAAGAGAGTTCCAGAAAAGCATCTATTTCTCCTTTATTGACTATGCCAAAGCCTTTGACTGTGTGGATCACAATAAACTGTGGAAAAATCTGAGAGACGGGAATACTAGACCCCATGACCTGCCTCTTGAGAAATCTGTATGCAGGTCAGGAAGCAACAGTTAGAACTGGACATGGAACAACAGGCTGGTTCCAAATAGGAAAAGGAGTACATCAAGGCTGTATATTGTCACCCTGCTTATTTAACTTATATGCAAAGTACATCTTGAGAAATGCTGGACTAGAAGAAACACAAGCTGGAATCAAGACTGCTGGGAGAAATATCAATAACCTCAGATATGCAGATGACACCACCCTTACCACAGAAAATGAAGAGGAACTAAAAAGCCTCTTGATGAAAGTGAAAGAGGAGAGTGAAAAAAGTTGACTTAAAGCTCAACATTCAGAAAACTAAAATCATGGCATCCGGTTCCATCATTTCATGGGAAATAGATGGGGAAACAGTGGAAACAGTGTCAGACTTTATTTTCGGGGGCTCCAAAGTCACTGCAGATGGTGACTGCAGCCATGAAATTAAAAGATGCTTGCTCCTTGGAATAAAAGTTATGACCAGCCTAGATAGCATATTCAAAAGCAGAGACATTACTTTGCCAACAAAGGTCCATCTAGTCAAGGCTATGGGTTTTCCTGTGGTCATGTATGGATGTGAGAGTTGGACTGTGAAGAAAGCTGAGCACTGAAGAACTGATGCTTTTGAACTGTGGTGTTGGAGAAGACTCTTGAGAGTCCCTTGGACTGCAAGGAGATCCAACCAGTCCATTCTAAAGGAGATCAGCCTTGAGATTTCTTTGGAAGGAATGATGCTGAAGCTGAAACTCCAGTACTTTGGCCACCTCATGGGAAGAGTTGACTCATTGGAAAAGATTCTGATGCTGGGAGGGATTGGGGGCAGGAGGAGAAGGGGACGACAGAAGATGAGATGGCTGGATAGCATCACCGACTCAATGGACATGAGTTTGAGTGAACTCCGGGAGTTGGTGTTGGACAGGAAGGCCTGGTGTGCTACGATTCATTGGGTCACAAAGAGTCGGACACGACTGAGTGACTGAACTGAACTGAACTGAGTAGTCTATCCAAATTATACATGATCCTCCTCTTATGCCATAAGACTCGGAAATCTACTTCATAATTGTATAGGAACATTTTGTTGATCTATCTTTTAGGTTCACATTTTCTTCAAGTTTTGCCTCCCTTCTTGACATCTACTTCCTTATCTCATTGCTTCTTACAATGATGTGAAATTGAGTTCCACTTCCAACTTTCAGTGGAATTCTAGGATTTCATAAAAATTTAAGTTGTCATTGTATTCTAGCTCTGAACAAAATGAAATGTCTTCCAACACTGATATGGTTACCTGCTTTCTTTCCCAAACTCTCAGTCTCATGTCACTGGGTCCCTTTAAGGAAGAAGAGTAGGATTATCTTTTCCCGAATCTGCTTGGTTTTCACCCCATAGATGATTGGATTGAGTGCAGGAGGAATGGCTACATAGAGGTTGGCAATCAATATGTGGAAGGAGTGAGGAATACTGTGACCAAAACGGTGAGTGAGGACAGAGAATATGGCTGGTATGTAGAATATAAGCATGACACAAACATGAGAGCCACATGTGTTGAGGGCTTTCTGGCGGGCATCCTGGGATGGGAGGTTAAAGACAGCACGAAGAATGAGAGTGTAGGAGACACCAGTGAGGATCAAGTCTGATGTAATAGTCATTATAGGCACAGCAAAACCATACCAGATGTTGATGGAGATGTCTGCACAGGCGAGTTGGGCAATACCTATGTGCTCACAGTATGTGTGTGGAATGATAAGTGTTTGGCAGAAAGGCAGTCGCTTTAATAGGAACACGCATGGGAAGATGATACAGAAGCTCCTGCTGACAATACCCATTACAATCTTAGTGATAACCTGACGGGTGAGAATAGTGTTATATCGTAGGGGGAAGCAAATAGCAATATAGCGATCAAATGCCATGGCCAGCAAGGTGGCAGAATCCATGGCAAAGCTATAGTGGAGAAAAAACATCTGAGTAAGACATCCAGGAAAGGTGATTTCCTGAGGACCCAGCCAGAAGATGCTGAATGTTTTGGGTACACATGTATTAGACAGGATGAGATCTGTAGCCGCCAGCATGGAGAGAAAAAGAACATGGGCTTATGAAGGCTGCGCTCCACAGAAATAAGATAGAGAAGGACACTATTGCCTGCAAGAGCCACAAGGTAAATGATAAAGAAGGGAATCCCAATCCAGATATGGAAGCGCTCCAGTCCTGGGATTCCCAGCAGGATGAATGAACCTGGATTCATGAAGCTGGTCAGGTTGAATGAGGCCATCATGATCTTGGATAGACTGTGTCTCACAGACTGAAAATGAAAAGTTCATGACTGATTGTTAACATTATCTTCATACATGCATCTCTGAGCCTTCTCCTGTATCATATGCTCACTTTCAGTTCTAGAAAGTGATAAAGTATCCTTCTCTTCTCTTTACTCATTAAGTCATAATAGAAGTGGTATCAAAATAATTTTTCCCAGAGATACAAGTCATGTAACACTAAAGCAAGTCCTGCCTGGCTATCAGCAATTCAGGAAATTTTATAAGAAAATATGTGCAAAAATAATATTAGGCAAAGAAACATCATTGGTCAGGGATTTGGAAAAAAGTTCAGTGTAAAGCCCAAGAATCACAAGGGGCCGAAAAAGATAGGCTTAATGTATGAAACCAAAGCAGGCCATGCAGTCTCTTCTTTATTCTTCTCTATATCTTTCAAACGTAAAGAGAAGATGAAGAAAAATCTTCTATAAAATCTAAGATTGAGGTCGTTTACTCTGCCACTTCAGATATGCCCAGGTTGGAAAAGTTTTGAAGATCAGACATTCTCCAGTAACTTACTATGTCAGATTTGTCTTGCTGAAAGAATAGAACCCTCTTCTTAATCCTGGAAAACTGCCCCAGCAGAGGGAGCCCAGTTTCCTGGCAGCACTATGCAATGATCTTCTTGACCCTATCTAATCTGTAAAATTACTCAGTCTTATGAAATTTCATCAAAACAGTTGAGCCTTTCTTCCAAACTGTCTTATTTTGTGACATGACACAGAAATTTCTTACTCCAACTTCAGTATTCACTTGTTTTTCTACTTGTTCTTTTTAATATGTTATTTTATTTACTTACTAATATTTATTGGTGCTGTGCTGGGTCTTCACTTCTGCATGGGCTTTGTGTGTGGTGAGTGATGTGTGTCAGCCTCTCATTGCGATGGCTTCTCTTCCCACGGAGCATGGGCTGTAAGGTGCACCGGCTCTAGTAGTTCTGGCACATGGGCTTAGCTGCTCCGCAGCATGTTAAATCTCCCCAGATCTCCTGCACTGGCAAGTGGATTCTCTACCACTGAGACACCAGGGAACGAGCTACCCTTTTCTACCTGTCCCTGAGTGTTGGTATTTTTCAGTGCTCTGTCCATGTCTGTTGCTTTTTAGGTTGACAAACTCCACATGGGTAATATCTCCAAACACCATGACTTTAACTGTGACTCCTATGTTGAAGACTGTTAAGTTTATAATTTTGAAAATATTTCTCTCCTCAGTCTTGGAACTAGTTAGCTTATACTTTTTGCAACTAGTTATCCTATGCCTGCCATCTTCACTTAAAAACCTCACAAGTGCACCCAACTCAGTATGTTCCAAACTACCACATTTCTCTTCTTGTTACCCCAGATCTGTTTCTCCTACAATGTTTTTCAACTCAGCAACTGATAGTGTAACACCATCGATTTCTATATCTAAAAGCCTTGAAATTATCTTCGTCATATCTCCCTCATATCAGTCACCCTATTCATCTTTCAAGCAATTAGCACATTGCAGGCTCTGATTCCCCTAAGTATCTCTATATTACATCCACTTTTTGCTACCCGTGCATTGACTGCTCTGTCTTACATACCATCATTCCCCATCAAGACTTCTGCATAGGCTAACTCAGACAGAGTTAATATTTCTTGAAAAATTAAAGGCAGATGTGATGCAGGGTCTGTCCTAACCAGTGAGAAAAAGGAAGTGGAAAGATTGTAATTCCAGATAGAAATGGTAAGGCTGGCACTCAAGAGCAGTGTCAGTATCATCTGTGCTCAAATCTAGGTAAGATCCATTTCATTAAAGATAGATTCAGTTTAAAAAAAAAAAAGATTCAGTTACAAGAGAGACCAATGCACAGAGAAGCAAAATTACACAGGAGGCAGTAAATCACATAACAAAAATAGCATAATTAAAGATTAATTTAAAAGAAAATACAAAATTCTGTTAACATATATATTTATGTAGCACAGAGACCTCTACTTAATACTCTATAATGGCCTATATGGGAAAAGAATCTTCTAAAAAAGTAGTAGATATATGTATCACAATAATGTCTTATGAGAGATGGAATGTAGATGTTGATATGAGAATCCATCTGTCTTCTATAAAGCCAGATATAAAAGAGATTTACAAAATACAAACGTCATTAAAATATTTACTTAAGGTATTTTTAGAAATCACTACAGTAAAGTCCTTTGACTCAGTGGGAAAACTGACAATAATTATGAACAAAGTCATGTAAAAATAAATTCTAATCTTTAACACATATATAGGATATTCTCAGTCTCATAAATAATTAAACTCACTATAAAACAAGGATGTGGTATACTGAAGGGTTAGAAAGGTCATAAATACTGATTTTATCATTGATTTCCAACTCTGTTAAGGGTCTGAGGAAAGAAGAACTATTATAACTATTTTACAAGGGTTTACTGTGTAACATTCTTAGAAACTAACTTGGCAATATGTATCAAAACATAAAATGTGCATATTCATTGCCCCAGAGTAGTTCCAACTAAGGAATATTTCCAAAGATTAAGTTAAACAAATTAATAAAATGGCATGAAGATATTCATAGTAGTAACATTTAATCTAAAATTTGAGTGAAATTATAATAAAAAATATGAAAATTGAAAAGGTGACACAAGTTTAACTTTTAATATGGAAATGACTTTAACATTTACAATCTCTTTGTATAATGGAAGAATATAGAGTTGAGAAAAAGAATAAGGTAAAGCTATGTTTATGGGAATTAAAATATGCCAAAATATATTTATGAGGAAAAAGATTGCAATGTAATGTTATTATGTTAATATTGATTTGGTATTCATGGCATCTGTATCCAAAAGGCTGGAGAAATATGCATCAATTATTCTAAGCAATATTTCTCAAATTCAAGGTAAGGTGAAGAAAGAAATTTGAACTTTTAACTTCATATGTATGTAACTTTTTTTTGAAAACCGAGGAAACCAGAATCGAAAGAGACATGTGTACCCCAATGTTCATCGCAGCACTATTTATAATAGCCAGGACATGGAAGCAACGTAGATGTTCATCAGCAGATGAATGGATAAGAAAGCTGTGGTACATATACACAATGGAGTATTACTCAGCCATTAAAAAGAATGCATTTGAATCCGTTCTAATGAGGTGGATGAAACTGGAGCCAACTATACAGAGTGAAGTAAGCCAGAAAGAAAAACACCAATACAGTAAACTAACACATATATATGGAATTTAGAAAGATGTAATGAAGAACCCTGTATGCGAGATAGCAAAAGAGACACAGATGTATAGAACAGTCTTTTTGGACTCTGAGGGAGAGGGAGAAGGTGGGATGATCTGGGAGAATGGCATTGAAACATGTATAATATCATATAAGAAACGAATCGCCAGTCTAGGTTTGATGCAGGATACAGGATGCTTGGGGCTGGTGCACTGGGATGACCGAGAGGGATGGTATGGGAAGGGAGGTGGGAGGGGGTTCAGGATTGAGAACACGTGTACACTTGTGGTGGATTCATGTTGATGTATGGCAAAACCAATACAGTATTGTAAAGTAAAATAAATAAATAAATCAAACTTCCAAATACATTGCAAATGTGACATTAAAAAGTGAGCTTTTATAAAAATAAAATATTAAGAAATAATTACTGCCAATTATTTTATTATAACAAAATCCACTTAAGATTTATATTTAAAGGGTAATATGATTTCAAAATATATTTAAAATTAATAAAATACATGTTAGGAACATATTTAAATGATAATAAATTTGTCCTATATTATTTATGAGTTAAAGATAAAATGGCATGATTAACTTCAATATACTTATTAAATATATAAACATAAAAAATGAATTAAACATGAATAAATTACATAGCATAATGATGGCTCAAGAATAAATATGCCCAAAGAACAAAATATATAGCTGCCAAATGAGTCATAACTTGAACACTATATGCAATTGGAGGAATCAAAAATCGGTGAGAAAATAGAGAATTATTCCACAGATAGTTTGACAATTATTTATTGTCTATTGTAGAAAAAAAATGTAGCTAGATTTACAACTCCCACTAACTATAACAAAATTCCTCCTGAATCAAAAAAATACATGTAAATTGAGTCACAATTAAACCTCTATCTAAAATCCAGATAAGAATGCTTCTAAGAAATACATGTAGGTAAATAAGTATGCAACAAACATTAAATAAAGAAGGAAGACAAAATGTAGATATAGCACAATCTCACTAAATGGCAAAACTTCAAAAAGTATTAGATGCTGCTTTAATAGTCAAATTTTAGTCTTAAACTCACTTTCAAATGAATGAGAAATACTATAATATGAATAGTATAAATATTATCTTTTGCTCCATAACTTGATATTATGTCAAAAATTGGAAACATTATTTTAAAGAGAAAAATACAGTAAATTTAATCAATTAAATTAAGTCTCTAAAAGCATGAGAAAGATATAAGCATGATGATCAGAATCAAGATAAAAATACTCTCTAATGCTAAAAATATATTTTTTCTATCAATAGTGATACTTTAATAATTAATTCTAATGTTTTGACAAGTAAAGTAAAATGATACTCAGGAAAATACAAATTAACAAATATGATTCACGGATACTAATAAAACCTAAATAAACAATTTACATGAAATAAAAACGAAAGGTTGGCAGAGTTCTGTCTCTCTCCAAATAGTGCCCAGACTAAATTTAATCAACAGCATCATTTGATATAACTTTGAAGACTAGATATTTTATGTAGGATACAATTGATTTCTGAGCATACAGGAAGCCAGAAAATCTAGGTTTTTTTGAAGACCGTTATAACTATCTTATAAACTTTGAAACAGTAAATTTTTAAGTCCTAATGTGTGCCCCGATGGACCCCTGTCTGAATGAACTCCGGGAGTTGGTGATGGACAGGGAGGTCTGGCGTGCTGCGATTCACGGGGTCACACAGAGTCGGACACGACTGAGCGAGTGAACTGAACTGAACTGAACTGAATGTGTGCCCAGAGGAAAGAGAACATATTGTGTAAAAGCACTCCTGCTGCTGCTGCTGCTGCTGCTGCTGCTGCTAAGTCGCTTCAATAGTGTCCGACTCTGTGCGACCCCATAGACGGCAGCCCACCAGGCTCCCCGTTCCTGGGATTCTCCAGGCAGGAACACTGGAGTGGGTTGCCGTTTCCTTCTCCAGGGCATAAAGTGTGATAATTGCCGCAGTGAGGTGGACAATGGAGACCTAAACGAATGTCACAGCGGAGATTAATAAATTCCTTTCAGAGACAGAAGGCAGAACTAGTAAAATGTGTCAATTGATAGAGGACGGAAGGAAAGAGTAGTAAAAGAAACATCCTCCTTCTTTCATCTCTTTAACCTTGAAGCAAAGTGTGTCTTGTGTTTTCTTGTCTTCTCCTGTGTTTCCTGGCATTACTGAGTGATTGGAAAGATTATTCAAAATACTCTCATTTGTTTTCTATCTAATAAGGTAAGCAAATGGATATTAATTTGAAGACACACATTAACTGGCTGTGTGACTAGTATCCACATCTATACATCTCTTACTGGCATACCTCATAACTGAAGAATCTATATACAGCTCTGATTTTCTACCTAATCAGGCCCCGTGGCTTTACATGTCATCATGTAGTTCCTCGATGCCACTTTAAAGACCCTCAGTGATTTCTTTTGTTCAGTCTGAAACAAGTATTATGTTAACTAACAGCAGATTCCAAGTGGCCACGGCCATAAAGTGTCTCCCATATCAAAAGGGAGTTAACTTTGGTCTACCAATACCCTCAATATGACTTTCAGTTTCTGAGAATATTTTTGTCTGAATTATTTTGCACCTAAGTTTGATCTTGGTCATTTCTTCAGCTTAATAGACTCTCCTTCTCTAGGTAACTTCTACGCATCTACAGTATACAGCAAGCTTTCCTGAACAATACTTAAATTAGATCATATGCCCAGGTATATTGCTGGCACTCCCCATTACCCAGACAGAACATTTATCACATTTTATTTAGCCTTCTCCCTTAATAAATGGTAAACTTTAAGAGGACAGATACCATGTCTGCTAATTTAATTGTTTTACCGCTGCTCGGTCTGCTGCAGAGCACTCAATAAATATTTGTTGAATAAATGAGTGACTGGGGGGCCTGTTGGTCTTCACTCACCTTGACTTCATCATGAACACAGTTTACTCAAGTACCTACCCTATCATTCACCTTCTTCTCCCTCAATCTTGTACCCTTTACAACCTACCAAAACACGACAGGCTCCTACACTTCAACTCTGAAGAAGATCTAGAAAAGCATGAAAATTTGCTTCTCATATTAAATACTTCTAAACCAGGTAAAGATTCCCACCGACAGACCTAGGAAAACCAGATACTACAAACCACTGAGATGGTCTGGAAAGTAGGACAGAAAGTGAAGTCACTCAGTCGTGTCCGACTCTTTGCGACCCAAGTGACTGTAGCCCACCAAGCTCCTCCGTCCATGGGATTCTCCAGGCAAGAATACTGGGAGTGGGTTGCCACTTCCTTCCTCCAGGGGATCTTCCCGACCCAGGGATCGAACCCAGGTCTCCCATATTGCAGGCAGACACTTTAACCTCTGCACCACCAGGGAACAGAGCTAGATGAGAAAAATTAGTAGAACCTTGCTCACCTACCTTCAAAGCAGATAACAATGGAAAGGTCCCTGCTTTTACATTTTCATACTTTGTTGAAACTGTACTGTAGTCACTATGATGCATTCTTTTAATAATCAGTACTGTCTCTGTCTTTGATTACAGTCCTTTTCATGACAGAATCCTAAATAGAATCTTGTCTTCAGCATGCATTCTAGTCCTACCTTATTTACTGGTCTGTGACTGATTGCTGAGCATTTTCTTCCTCTCTTCTAAGTTTAGGTATATTGCAATGACATGCCCTATATCTCCACATGCTGTTTCCTCCAGCACTAAGTTAAATATGGGATAAGTCCTTCCATAACACCTTGATCATGAAATATTATAATCTATGCCTTATGATTATTTTTCTTTTTATGCTGTCTGCCTTTGTGAAGATCTCCCTTCAGCCTCTTTTGAGAAAGGGGGATATTTATGGTTGGTTCATGGGTCACAGAAAGACTGTTTTAAGACTCATTTCAGAAAGTAACCATTCACCTCCATTATGTATTTCTTTGTGTCCCTCCATGGTGTGTAGGACAGGTGGATATCTTAGTGCTTGCTCCATCATCCCCTAAAACAGGACACGTTCAAAAATGCATTCACAAGTATAAACCCACATTTACACAAATATCCTAAGTCTCTCAGGTGGCATACTATGAAGTGTTTAGTCTCAGTCATGTCCACTCTTTGTGACCCCATGGAGTATTGCCTGTCAGTCTCCTCTGTCTGTGAGGATTCTCCACACAAGAATACTGGATTGAGCTGCCATGCCCTCCTCCAGAGGATCTTTCCAACCCAGAGATCGAACCCAGGTCTTCTGCATTGCAGGCAGATTCTTTATCACCTGAGCCACCAGGGAAGCCTAAGAATAACGGAGTGGGTAGCCTATCCCTTCTTCAAGGGATCTTCCTGACTCAGAAATTGAACAGGGGTCTCCTGCATTGCAAGCAGATTCTTTACCAGCTGAGCTACCAGAGAAGCCCCTGAGGCAGCATACCAAATTTTAATTTCTAAATGGTGGGCCCCAGTTAGCTGTAACCATTCCTAAGTCTATCATGACCATTTATTCTCTTTAAATTTTTTTTAAAATATCGTTAGCACTTAACATTTTTACTTTTCGAAAAATCTAGAAACATTTTGGGGAAAGCAATGGGAGAGGGACTCAGAATTAAGCTTCTAATAGATAATTCTTTTTCATGTCATACTCTTCCCAAAAATATCATCTCTATTAATAAAATCTTATTCAAAGTTCTAATCTTGGCCTGTCCTATTTCCTAGAGCCCACTCTTTCCCCCACTTCCCTCTCTCCTTTCACCACCTCCATTTCTCACCAGCTTTCTTCCCTGCTCAGTGAAACTCAGTAAAGTTCACCACTGGCTGATACCTTGGAAGTCTTGGTTCTGGAACTGTTTTGCAAAGTCGAAGACTGCAGAAACACAGCAATCAAAAAATGGATCAGAGGGAAAAAAAAGCAGTCCCAGGGTTAGTGAGAATAGTCAACACAACAAGGGAGAAAGACATAGGATCATGCTTACAACAGAGCAGGATAAACAAAGTCTGGAGCAGTGGAGTGCAAAAATACTTCCCTTGTCATCTCCAGGGATTAGAGACAAGTTAGAAGAGGACCTCTAAACCAGAGGGAAGTATGGGTCTCAGGTCCCAAGGCCCCAGGCCAATCTAGGGCATGAGCCAGGATCCAGCCGAATTAACACTTTCTCGCCTTAGGAACTGACACCTCTGCTTTTGGAGTGGCGGCTTGGTAATTCTAGAATCTAGGATGGTAGCATACCTGCGTTTCAGTGTGGTCTTGACCTAGCTTGATCAGTAATTTGATAACAAAAACTCCACCATGCCTCCAGATCCAGTCCAGAACTCCTAAAACTTCTGGTGCAGAGAATGTTTCATTTTATTTTGAATCCCTTGTTTCATAGTGAATAATCAAAAAATGTCTGTTGAATTGAAATGCATCTACTTCTAGCCTTAGACAATAAGATGCTGGAAACAATTCCCACTGTGGCTGCCATTTTCCAGGTGGGAAGATGTTTCTAAAAAGAAATGTCTTTTTAGATATTTACTTCAGTGTTCAGAACTGCTTGGCAATTCTCTCCATCTTCCATCAATTGAGAAGCATCACTTTGTATTCAACTCTTTATTTAGATTGCAAGCTAGTAATTCTTTGTTAATGTGGTGCAGATCTCAAACACAAAGTGCAGGTCTGCAGACCATAGACAGTAAGTCTATTGGTATAGACTTCCGATAGGAAGACCTTCAATACACCTGCCCATCAGCTCAGTGAGGTAGTCTACTTTCACTGTCTAGTGGTCAAAATCTGTAATTTATCTCTTGTTCCATTCATCTCTTCCTTTGTGCTCTAATACAATACTTCAACTGTTCTGAAAATGTTCAGTTTTCACAACTATGGAAAAGTAATAACTTGGAAAACACTAAAGAAGACTTTTGAGGAATAAGTGGAAAAACAGCTAGTACCTTACTGTGGACAAAATGTCTTTTTCTGTGACTCCATAAATCCAGGTAGACTCCCATCACGCAAAACAGGAATTTCATTCATTAAGCAAAAATCATGCTTCAACTCTTTTCTTCAGCAAATACTTACTGCATATCTGTAACAAACTAGGAGCTTTGCAAGTGATAGGAAAGTGATGGAAAAAAGGCAGAAACTAACCTGGCCCTCAACGACACAGTTATGTATACTAACAATCATCTTATTAAACTTGTGAGAAGTCCTGAAATAAAAAGGACATTGTGCAATGAGAATGTATACAATAGATACTAATCTAATACACAGAGTTAAAGGAGGAATATCTGAGGAAGGATTTTCAAATGAAGCCTGAAAAGGAATTTCCAAGCAAAGAATAAAGAGAAAACACAGGTAGAAGAGACAAGAAGAAATCTGATACATCTGAGAAGCTGAAACTCAGCAAGTATGGTGGTATATTGTCTTACTTTATTAATGGTAGTATCAGTGTGTCCCTGCGGATCATTTTTTCCAACTTCTTCAAAATGTAGGGCTAACTTTGTTTTTCTGGAATATCTTTTGTCAGCTGAGTGTGTAAGAGAGACAGTTGAGTTTAGGACAAATTGCATTTAGGATAAACAAACAATAACTAAAATGATACACTATGGCATCTAAACTGGATAGAGGAGAAAGGAAAAGCAAGAGATAATGGCGTGGAGGAAGGGGTTCCTGATGAATTTTGTGTATGCGTGAAACCTTTATTGAGAACACATGGTGTGTCAGGTATTTTTATTAAGACAGGGTATAACAAGAGGCCTAGGTCTAAGTTTCTACCTTCAAGGAATTCATAATATAGGAGTAGATTGATAAATAATAAGCAAATAAGTGTGATGGTTTATGAAACTGCTATGAATAAAACAGTCCTTGCATGTGGCTCTTCTAAACTCTCTAAAGGGTGCTGCAGACAAAAAAAGAAAAAAAAAGTCAATACACACATATACAGAGGATCTTATTTTTAGAATGTCAGTTTTACTCTTAACTTATTTACTCTGAAGGAATTTAATTTGTTCATATTGATTAAAAGCATGGCTTCTTTTAAGTTGAGATTTCGGAACAGTCGGTTTTATCCTGGGACAGTTTCTTAAGAGAATACATGATTCCTATCCAAATCGACCCAACACGCATTCTACCCACAATGAGTTTGTTTTATTTTCCAAAATAACAGAATATTGAGTATGACAATCCAAAAAAAAAAAACAACATTTTGAAATTCCTTGCTCAAAGAGTTGGGGAAGTGTAAATAAAATGAAAATAAACATAAAGTGTGAATAAATGTAAATTAAGTGCAAGGTTCTGATTTTCATGGAAGATTGCTCTTTTATTAGTCTTCCATTCCCTGGAGTGATCCTAAGGACAATACTTATTCATAATCTAAATGATGGAACTATTGAAGAGTTTCAATGCACAAAGTGACACGATCATATTTGACTTGTAAAATGAACACTTTGGCTTTTATAGACCAAGTGGTTTGGATGGAACAGGGTTGGAACTCATTTAAAAGGATGATTTTGAAAGGGTCTCAAGAGAGACAAGAAATAGATAAGGATCCAGAGCAGCTGGCCATGATAAAGGTGAGCATGTGGTGTATATACCCACTGTAATGGCTTTTAAGCTCTTCAAACTCAAATATTCAACTCAAATACTGAGTTCATTTTGTTGGACAATGACATAGAAAAATAAAAGACAAACCACAGCTTTGGAATTCAGGTCTGAAGTGGTGCTATTTCCAGTACAGAAAGACAGGAAAGGAAGAACACTTTTAAAGAGAAAGTTACTGAATTTCCAGGTCAGTTTTGGAAAATTAAGTTTCAGAAGACTATGACCCAGTCCAGTGAGTAGCTATCTAAGAAGCAACGGGATAAAGAACACAGAATTAGACAGACTTGGGTTTGGATCTTAAATCTCTATTTGTCTTTTGGTAATCATGTTTCTGTTTCCTCATCTGTGAAATAAATTAATATTCTCTCAAGTTATTTTTAAGTTAAATATATTTTCAAAATAATTTTAAGTTAAATATTCAAATATAAATTTTTAAGTTAAATATAATTAGTATAAATTAAATTAAAGTTGTAAAATATGGGCCAAGGGCAGTGAAAACTTTATTGGAGCACTCAACTGAAGAAAACAGATATAAAAGATAATCCACTTTTTGTAATCTGATATTGGTAGGGGAAATAGCAAAGTAAAAGCAATAAAGGACAGAGGAGGAGGGATTAATAATGTATAGAATCAAGAACTGAAGTGTGAAGCTCTAAGTTTGTTAGTTGTAGTAGAAAGAATTAATAGCTAGTTAAAAGGCAGGAGGCTTTGCCTTTGATTAAAAAAACTGGGAAACACAAGGGTAGGTTGCATGTTAGGAAATATCTAGCCAACAAATCTCAAAATTGGGAATAGGAACTATATAAACCTTCCTCTTACTGCTGTTCTGTACCCATCATCAGTTTTTCCATACAAGTGGTGAGAAAAGCTAAATCAAGAAAATCTTTGATTTTTAGAAGTTGCAAAGACTTTATTTCTTCCCTCTCCCTCCTGCTTATACATTTATTACATGAGGAGAACTCTAAAATTTCAAGTAAATAGTAGTTACAACTTTATTTTATGTCTTCCCATGTTATGTAAAATTTTATCTTATCAGTATGACTTAAATTTCTCCTTCAATGATGCTCCCCACTCATTGTGTCTTCTTCAAAGTAAAGAGGAGAACAAATTTGTCCTGGATCTTCTTGGTCTTCACTCCATACACTATAGGATTTAGAGCAGGAGGGATGGCCACGTAGAGGTTGGCAAATAAGATGAGCATATTTCACGGTACAGTGTGCCCAAAGCGATGGGTGAGGATGGAGAAGGCGGCAGGTGTGTAAAACACGAGGATGACACAGACATGGGAACCACAGGTGCCCAGGGCCTTCTGGCGGGCACCCTGGGATGAAAGATGAAAGACACCCGGAGAATGAAGATATAGGAGACAGCAATAAAGATCACATCTGAGACAACAGTCATGAGAGGCACTGAAAATCCATACCAGATGTTGATGGAGATGTCAGCGGAGGAAAGCCGAGCAACACCTATATGCTCACAATACGTGTGGGGGATGATTCGTGTTCCGCAGAAGGGCAACCGCTTCAGCAGTAAGACATCTGGAAAGATGACCAAGAAACTCCTCACAACAATGCCCACCACAAGCTTGATAATCACCTGAGGAGCCAGGACGCTGGTGTATCTCAAGGGGAAGCAGATGGCCACATAGCGATCCAGTGCCATAGTCAGCAGGATGGCTGAGTCCACTACAAAGCTGAAGTGGAGGAAGAACATTTGGGTGAGACAACCAGTGAACGTTATTTCCTGGGGAGCCAAGCCAGAGGTTACTGAGCAGTTTGGGCACCGTGGCAGTAGACAAGATGAGATCTGTGGTGGCCAGCAGAGAGAGGAAGAAAACATGGGCTCATGGAGGCTGTCCTCAATGACAATGAGGTAGAGGAGGGTGCCATTGCCCACAATAGCCAGAACATAGATGGCACAAAAGGGAATCCCAATCCAGACGTGAAACTTCTCCAGGCCAGGTATTCCAGCAAGGATAAAGGAACCAGGATTGTAACAGCTCAAGTTATACATGGTCTTTTCAGTCTGAGATCCACTGGTTTTTGAGCCCTGAGGACAAATCACCTGTCAGAATATATCCTGAAAGGTAACAGTTCCACTCTGGTGGTGAGCACTCTGGTGGTGAGCTCTTGAGCACAGCAGCTATCACATTCAGCGTTCCTCTATGAGAAGTACCTTCTCCCTGGACAAACTAGCATCTATAGAATTGACTTGTTATTGCCCCCTTTGCTTTGCCATTGGCCCCACTTCATTTCCTTATGCATTTGTTAATAAACCATGTGAAATAGTTATTTTTGTAGGTCAGCAATTTCATATGATTAAACCTAAATAATCCTGTCCCTTTAACCAATGGAGAATATTTAGGATAGGCATAGGTTCAAATGAAGAAATAAATTATGTATGAGGAGAAAGGAGACATGCATGAGGGAGACAGAGAGGAAGAGAGAGAGGGAAATAGAAAAATATTAAAATTATTAAATGGGATGAGACAAGACAAAAAGGGAGTAATTGACCTGTAAGGAGTAAATATTACGTCTTAAACACTGGATTTGATAAAATATCTGAGGTATTTCAATAAAGTAGCAGAAAAATAATGACAGGGTGGAGAAAAAGAAAGGACATATTCCAGTGTTGTGTGTACTCTAGGAGATTTGTTACAGAGAGACTGAAATACAGTTCAGATTAAGGTATGCTTACTGGGATGTGACTATTAAGAAAACGGATGGGCACTCAGTCATGTCTGACTCTGCTACGCCATGAACCAGGCTCCACTGTCCATGGGATTATCCCAGCAAGAATACTGGAGCAGGTTGCCATTACCTACTCTAAAGGATCTTCCCAACCCAGGGATCAAACTTGAATCTCCTATATCTCTTGCACTGGCAGGCAGATCCGTCACCACTGTGCCACCTGGGAGGCCCATAAGAGAAGGCATCTGTCAGGAAATGCACAAGACAAGTGAGCAACATTTCTGTGACTCAGAGAGCAGTAAGCTCAGAGGATAATTTATGACTTCAGGGGCAATGCCCTAAGCTTTGGAGGATCTGCTTCCTAACATCAACTGGGGAGACACCTCTACTCATCAGTGGTCTGGGAATGCCTCCATACTAGATATCAGCCAGAGTGATTTAACCTAGACCAAGTCAAATGGAGTATATTTTCACCTCTAAGAGATGAAATAAAGACTAATAAAGTTTTGATCAGTGTTTTCATTTTCTAATCTGCCAGTACTTGAACTGCAAATCCATCTTTGGGAATCTTCAGTTTTACCCATATAGAGCTGGCCTTTAAGGTGACTTTTGCATTGGAAATATCACTTGAGTTTTAACTCTATTCTGTGATTATTTTATAGAGTACTTTTGAAAAGAGAATCAGTAACAGTGTTACCAGGGAGCACAGCATCAGAAAGGCCCAGCACAACTTGAGCCATCTTTAGGCCAGCTTTGGAGAGGTTTAGTTCTTATACTCCTTCACATATTTACAAAGTCATTCAAAAGTTTTTATGGAAGGAAGTGGATTTTGTGGACAAGCTATAACAGCTCTATATCATTGTATTTGTCAGTTTTATATAGTTTTGTGGGCAAAGAGGCAGAAGTGGATTGAGCCATGTAGAATTTTGAGATCTCTCTTTCCTACTCCTGCTCAAAGCTTTATATAGTGAGCTTCTCACAAGGGATGGTTTTGGTTGTTGCAAGAGCCCTGGATTAGCTGAAGTGAACAAAATATCCACTTAGAAAGAATGTAACTAGTCCCCACTGTCCAAAGACAGCTCTCTGCCCCTTAACTATATTCTATTTTTTTAAGGTTGCTTTACTTTAAAAAACATACTAATAATTTTATTTATTTTTCACTGTGCTGGGTGTCTGTTGCTGCATGGGTTTTTCTCTAGTTATGGAGAGTAGAAGCTACTCTCTAGTTTCAGCCTGCAGGTTTCTCATTGCTATAGCCTCTCTTTTCGTGGTGCGTGGGCTCTAGATTGTGTGGGCTTCAGCAGTTGCAGCAGATGAGCTCAATAGTGGCAGCTCCTGGGCTCTAGAGCACAGACTGAATAGTTGTGGCACATGGGCATGTGGAATCTTCCCGGATTTCCTGCATTGCAGGTGGATTCTTTATCACTGAGCCACCTGGGAAGCCCAAGAATATATATTCTAAATTACTCCTCCAGAGCTGATGCAGACTGAACTCCTATAGGCACTGAACTTTTTAGAATAAAGAGAACAACAGACCATGCAGAATCCTCCCTTAAAAAGATGGTGACATCATTTCTTGTAGCATGAAGAATAAATAGACCAAGAAAGTTCAAAAATGTAACTGTAAATTTAAACTAGATTGCAACTCAGTTCTTTGGAGGATAAACTCACTGCCTCCTGAAAAGAAGCACATTTCCTCAGGGTCACAGGAAAAATAAATATCATAAAAGGAGAAAATAAACCCCTAATCATTAAAACTACAATAGGTAGTCAAAAGAAACATCCAAACCACGGT
This sequence comes from Nanger dama, assembly GCA_917880005.1. Classification (NCBI taxonomy): domain Eukaryota; kingdom Metazoa; phylum Chordata; class Mammalia; order Artiodactyla; family Bovidae; genus Nanger; species Nanger dama. Next base: position 1,314,484 of record CAKJTW010000114.1, read on the forward strand.
CTGCTGCTTTAGTCAGAATCATTTGACTGACCTCAGCCTTTCAGCCTTTTACCCAAAGAGCTCTTCTTTGCTTATGAATCCCCTGCCATTACCGGTCACCGTATTTGGGGAACATCTTCCTCCCAGAGTCATGTCTTCCAGGGCACAGCCTCTACTTGGACACTAAATAAACTCAAGGCTATGTTATTTGATAAAATCACAGAACCCGTGTAGCATTTTTCTTCTTTCTAGTTGATTATAGTTTTCAACTCACCAAACTCTGTCTTCTGTCTCTTGCTTCACAGAAATAGTAGGAAGTTTCCATTTAAAGGAAGAAAGCAACATTTTAGGTTGGAAGAGATTCTGAAAGAGATGAAAGAAAACACTTATGCATTTTCTTATATCCCCAGGAGAGACAACTTAAGTTATATCCCCTCCATTTCCCATTCCCAGGCAAGGAATAAAATCAAACATATTAACTTGTCTCCCTTGAGATGGAATGAAGTTTGATGGTTTCAGTACACTGTGGATATTGGATCCCTGAGAGATTCAGTCTAGAAAATTCAGTCTGTTGAGACAGAATTCTCATAGGCCTAAGAATGTTCCTGTACTTTGGGCTTTCATTAATTAGTCTGGTTGTATAAACTTGCATAAATATTGTAGGTTTACACTTAAAAGTTTCCGATGACTCAATTGGTAGAGTCTACCTGCAACATGGGAGACCCAGGTTCAATCCCTGTGTGGGGAAGATCCCCTGGAGAAGGAAATGGCAATCCACTCCAGTATTCTTGTCTGTGAAATTCCACAGACAGAGGAGCCTGGTGGACTGCGGTCCATGGGGTCACAGAGTCAGACACAAATGAGTGACTAACACTTTCACTTTTCTTTACACTTAAAATTTTCTGGTCTTGATATTGGAATATAAGTGCTCCAACTTTTCTTCCAAAATTTTTTAACCATTCCTGGCACTTTGCATTACCATGATAACTTTAAAATCAATTTCTGAACTTACAAGAACACGCACACTCCAAGTTTTTCTTGAATGCATGGAATTTATACATTCATATGGAACTACTTTTTATGTTCATAATACTGTATATTTGTATTATAAGTCATATAAATATGATATATGACTGAATCAATATAGACTTTTGATTTCCTCAATAATGAGTTAAGATGTCCATATATTCTTAAAAAATACAAATGCCCTTTTTGGTTGGATGTAGAATACTTTTTTCCTGTAGTTGCTAAAACAAATTTGTGCTTAAAATAGCACAAATTTACTATCTTATAGTTTTGTAATTCAAAATTCTTGCATATGTGTCACTGGGCCAAAATCAAGGGATTAAGATGACTGTGTTCCATTCTGAAAGTTCTAGAAAGTAATCTGTTCACTAACTTTTTCTAGCATCTAGTCCCTTTCCTCCATCTTCAAAGCCAGCAATGTTCCATATTGATGTTTCACTCTGACTTTTCCTCTTCTCCCTTCCTCTTCTATTTGATAATAGCCTTTCTGGTGAAGGTGACATGATATCTCATGTAATTAATTTTTAATTATAGGATAATTGCTTTATAATGTTGTGCTGGTTCCTGCCACACATCAACATGTATCAGCCATAGGTATATACACGTCCCTCCCTCCCCCCACCTCACTTGAATCTCCCTCCCACCTCTCACCCATACCACTCCTCAAGGTTATCACAGAGCACCTGGTTTGCGCTCCCTGCATCATACAAGAAATTCCCAGTAGCTTTCTATTCTACATATGGTAATGTGTATGTTTCAACGCCACTGCAATTCATCCCACCCTCTCCTTCCCCAGTGTCCACAATTCTGTTCTCTCTGTGTCTCCTTTGCTGCCCTAAAAATAGTTTCTGCCTAATTTTTAATTGGATTGTTTTGATATTGAGTTGTATGAGCTGCCTATGTTAATACATTTTGGATATTAACACCTTATCAGACATTTAATTTGGAAAATCTCTCATTTCTAGTTTGTATTTCATTTTGTCAATAGTTCCCTTTGCTACAAAAAGTTTTAAGTCAGGTCTCATTTGTTTATTTTTGCTTTTTTTTTTTTTTCCTTTGACTTAGGAGTGCTCAGTAGCTCAGTCATGTGATCCCCATGGACTGTAGCCTGCCAGACGCCTCTGTCCATGACATTTTCCAAGAAAGAATACTGGAGAGGGTTGCCATTTCCTACTTCAAGGGCTCTTCCCCACCCAGGGATTGAACCCACATCTCCTGCATTCCTGAAAATTCTTTACCACTGCACCACCTGGGAAGCCCCAGAACAGATCCCCACAAATATCGCTACAATTTGTCAGTGTTCTGCTTATGTTTTTTCTGATATTTTTATGGTTTCAAGTCTTATTGTTAGTCTTTAATCCATTAGGAGTTTATTTTTGATATGAGAAAGTATTCTAACTTCATTATTTTATATGTAAGACATCCTGGAATGTGAAGTCAAGTGGGCCTTAGAAAGCATCACTATGAACAAAGCTAATGGAGGTGATGAAATTCCAGTTGAGCTATTTCAAATCCTCAAAGATGATGCTGCGAAATTTCTGCACTTAATATGCCAGCAAATTTGGAAAACTCAGCAGTGTCCACAGGACTGGAAAAGGTCAATTTTCATTCCAATCCCAAAGAAAGGCAACGCCAAAGAATGCTCAAACTGCCGCATAGTTGCAGTCATCTCACATGCTAGTAGGTAATGCTCAAAATTTTCCAAGCCAGGCTTCAGCAATACGTGAACTGTGAACTTCCAGATGTTCAAGCTGGTTTTAGAAAAGGGAGAGGAACCAGAGATCAAATTGCCGACATCCGCTGAATCATGGAAAAAGCAAGAGAGTTCCAAAAACATCTATTTCTGCTTTATTGACTATGCCAAAGCCTTTGACTGTGTGGATCACAATAAACTGTGGAAAATTCTAAAAGAGATGGGAATACCAGACCACCTGACCTGCCTTTTGAGAAACCGATATGCAGGTCAGGAAGCAACAGTTAGAACTGGCCATGAAACAACAGACTGGCTCCAAATAGGAAAAGGAGTACATCAAGGCTGAATATTGTCACCCTGCTTATTTAACTTCTATGCAGAGTACATCATGAGAAACGCTGGGCTGGAAGAAGCACAAGCTGGAATCAAGATTGCAAGGAGGAATATCAATAACCTCAGATAAGCAGATGACACCACTCTTATGGCAGAAAGTGAAGAGGAACTAAAAAGCCTCTTGATGAAAGTGAAACTGAGAGTGAAAAAAGTTGGCTTAAAGCTCAACATTTAGAAAACGAAGATCATGGCATCCGGTCCCATCACTTCATGGGAAATAGATGGGGAAACAGTGGAAACAGTGTCAGATTTTATTTTGGGGGCTCCAAAATCACCATAGATGGTGATTTCAGCCATGAAATTAAAAGACACTTACTCCTTGGAAGAAAAGTTATGACCCACCTAGATAGCATATTGAAAAGCAGAGACATTACCTTACCAACAAAGGTCCGACTAGTCAAGGCTATGGTTTTTCCAGTGGTCATGTATGAATGTGAGAATTGGACTGTGAAGAAAGCTGAGCGCCAAAGAATTGATGCTTTTGAAATGTGGTGTTGGAGAAGACTCTTAAGAGTCCCTTGGACTGCAAGGAGATCCAACCAGTCCATTCTGAAGGAGATCAGCCCTGGGATTTCTTTGGAGGGAATGATGCTGAAGCTGAAACTCCAGTACTTTGGCCACATCATAAGAGAATTGACTCATTGGAAAAGACTCTGATGCTGGGAGGGATTGGGGGCAGGAGGGGATGACAGAGGATGAAATGGCTGGATGGCATCACGGACTCGATGGACGTGAGTCTGAGTGAACTCTGGGAGTTGGTGATGGACAGGGAGGCCTGGCATGCTGAGATTCATGGGGTCACCAAAAGTCGGACATGACTGAGCGACTGAACTGAACTGATCCACTTTTTCCTATAACCAGTTATTGAAGAGACTGCTTTTTTCTCCATTGTATATGTTTGCCTCTTTTGCCATAGATTAATTGACCACCATGCCAGGGATTATTTTGGGCAATCAGTTATGACCTTGGCAATCAGTTATATCCCATTGACAGGCTTTATCTCCTATTGTGCAGAAACGTTACGTTCTGATTCACAGAAATAGCAATATTTGATTTACCTGTGGGATTATGGAGGGTCACGTGAACTGTAGAATTGGGTTGGGTTGGGTTGGGTTAGGGCGGGCTTCCCTTGTGGCTCAGCTTGTAAAGAATCTACCTGCAATGTGGGAGGCCTTGGTTCAATCCCTGGGTTGGGAAGATCCCCTGGAGAAAAGATAGGCTACCCACTTCGGTATTGTGGCCTGGAGAATTCTGTGGATTGTAGAGTCCATGGGCTCACAAAGAGTCAGACAGGACTGAGCAACTTTCACTTTCACTTTTGGGTTAGTGCGATGATGTAGTTTTATTTCAGACATTTTGAACATGATCTATAGAGTAACTTCAGTGCAAAGACAATGTTTGTTGTGTCGGGAGGGAAAAGGTGGGTCTCAAAACATGGGACCAACTAGAAAATGAAAAATTCTGAAAGATGCTGAGAACAAGGTGGCTTGATAATACTGTCTCCTTATTTCCTTATCTCAGTAGTATACATCTGTTAACTGTGAAATGATTTTTAAAAATCCACAATATTAAATATAAGCAAAGGAATAAGCACTATAACCTATTTTCTTCCAGACTGTGGTGAAGTAGTGAACTGATGAAAGAGAGGATGAACCAAGTTCCTGGTCACTCCCCATAAAAATGATCATATCATCAGCACATAGTGTCTGGCTTCCCTCTCCCTACCACACTTGGAAATGGAGTCTTCCAAGTTTTTCTCCATCACATGAATCCCACAAACACCCTCTGGGGCAGCATGCCTCACCATTAAACACTCATAGTATGTTTGTCAAATCAAGAGCTCATAAGACTCTTCTCTGTTCCTTTGGGAAAGTTTCTGGCTTCTTCAGAGTCAAGGTCTCACCCTTGAAGAAAACAAAAATTGATCCCCACACTGTTGAGTTTTACTTATACTCCATTTATGCACTTGAACTGTCTTCTTGGAAACCCTTGGAAATGGAAGAGTGGATGCCTGACCTTGGAGCCAGAAGAAATGTGCTCGTGTCCCAGGTACCTTTGGGTGATTTGGGATAATCTTTACCTATCAGAAAGACAGTTTTCTTTTCAAAATGAAATCATTAACCTCTCCCTCTCTTCCTCATTGAGATAATATGAAATTATATGAAATGATAAATTTAACAAAACTTTGGTACCTAAAAACTTCATTTGTGGAATCACTGCATAGATATGTGTTCCCAGGAAGATGTCAGAATGTGATGTAGCTGGATGAGGCTCCTGGGTGTTTGTGACATATCTGGTATGAGAACACAGTCTAGAGTCTCCAGATCTTCAAAGGCTGCTCCCTTATAGGGAGATTCTCGGAACAGCATGATATTTCATGATCGCTGGGAATAATTACAAACCACTGGAAAAGAAGACATTATGAACACTAAATGAAGAGTGGGCTGAATCTCATGTGTTTGTAAAATCTGATGCTGACCCATTGGTGCAAATTCAGACACATGGATGGCACTTTTCCATTCTGGCACCTAAATTATGTGGCTAAGATGAATCAACTCTTTTCAGCAAGGCCAAAATATTCCTTAAGATTCAAGTCTGTTTTTGGGAATCTGAACAGAAAGATAAAGGAAAACTGTATCTCTTTTATTCCCAGAGCAGAAAGTTAAATATAAAGGAGTTGTCTCTAATTCTAGGTTCTTCACAGGTAAAGACTCAACCTCCACATGATAAGCCAAGCACATACTAAATGTGGGAACTTGAGTTACATAGTTACATAGTGTGAGTTAAATTTATGAAGTTACAGGGTTTTGATACTGCAATATCTTATTCCTAATACCAGTCCTGACTCAAAGTCTTCAACTTCCTATGACCAAAATTCTCTACCATAGAATGTGGTCCTTTCAAAGTTTATAGTACAGTCTAGTCATGATTTGTGAACAGAAATCTAAGCTAAATATATACTCTGTTTTTCTGCCTTGAGCATTGTTCTATCTTAATTGCACACTAGATAACTCTATTAGCTTTAAATTATTTTACCAGTATAAAAGGACCTCTCTGGCTTCCCATATGTTTTCATGATGCCATTCACATTTAACTGAGAAAAAGAAAATATGAGTCAAAAAGTTATAGGTGCTCCCACTTAAAAAGCTTATTCACATCCCCATCAGCCCTTGATTGTGGAAATAGAGATGATTTCAATGTGAGAGCTAGAAAGTAAGGACAAGAATGAGGCCAATCATTCCAGAATGTGATGCTGTCAGATTTCTAAAATGGTAAAAAATCTCCAACCTCTGTGGAAGCATGAGGCTTCTAGTATATAGAAATGAGACATATTTATGGGAAAAACAAGAAGCCTATAATTCTGGTGACCCAAGAGATTATTTGAATAATTCATGATTCTATCATTTATTAAACAAAATTTAAGTGATATGCAAATTTTTTGCTGAGCATTAAACCAGGCTTTTGAGAATCAAAGATGAATACATAATCCTAATATAATTCTAATATCCCTCAGTCTATTCATATGGCTTTCATTGAGGGTGAAAGCAAACAAATATATCCATGTAGGTACTTTACAGGTGTCTCTCTTCTCATTTTGTCTACAATTAATAATCTCTTCCACTCCATTAAATTCAGCATACACATGTGCAGTTGATTTCCAACCTTTTATTTCTACTCACCTTTGTCTCTTAAATATATATTAATATATTTTGTAGTAAATTAGCCACAGGAAAGAGTAACTTAGGCTATCTAATATGCAACTTGTTATTCACCAACCAGTTGTCTCCTTTCTTATAACCCATTTCCATAAAGTTACTAATATACACAAAGGTCCATCTAGTCAAAGCTATGGTTCTTCCAGTGGTCATGTATGGATGTGAGAGTTGGACTATAAAGAAAGCTGAGTGCAGAAGAATTGATGCTTTTGAACTGTGGTGTTGGAGAAGACTCTTGAGAGTCCCTTGGATGGCGAGGAGATCCAATCAGTCCATCCTAAAGGAAATCAGTCCTGGGTGTTCACTGGAAGAACTAATGTTGAAGCTGAAACTCCAGTACTCTGGCCACCTGATGTGAAGAGATGATTCATTTGAAAAGACTCTGATGTTGGGAAAGATCGAAGGCAGGAGGAGAAGGGGATGACAGAGGATGAGATGGCTGGATGGCATCACCGACTCATTGAACATGAGTTTGTGTAAACACCGGGAGTTGGTGATGGACAGGGAGGCCTGGTGTGCTGCGTTTCATGGGGTCACAAAGAATCGGACCCAACTGAGCGACAGAACTGAACTGAACCAATATACACTCCCTTTCTAAAACCTGGGGGCATTTACTTGCAGTTTCATCTCTATTGAGTCTGTTTAGTCCAGATACTTAACATTTTTTAGACATGTAATCTTCTTAATCACTACATTTAATATCTTATTTATTTAACCAGTATGTACCACTATATTTAGTCTCCTTTATTGCGGATTTACTTTCCCCATGTCACCAAAATCTATGACGACATCTGAATTAAAAAAAAAACACAAAAAAAGCAAAATTTTCTACATTAGGATTCTTTTGTGCACATGACAAAAATCAAATTAGACTAGAATAAGTAGAGAAAGAGTACAGGATTGGAGCAGGGAGGCTGTCACCACTTTAATCAAAGTTTAATTTTGGAACTCAAACACTGTCCTCAGAATCTGATCTGTGTCTTTCTCCAGTTCTACTTATTTGACCTATATTGATTCTTTTTCTCAATTTATACAGGAAATACAAACATCCTGATATTAACTCCAGATGAAGAAAACTTCTCTTCCCAGATGTTGCAAAATGTTCAGATTCCTGAAGGCATTTACTTGCACAGAATCAGACACCCATATTAAAAGCATCACTACATTGTTGCAGAAAGGAAATGAAGGGATGCTGAAGAAAGTTTCTATTTTTTTTGAAACTAATTTAATGGCTCAGATGGTAAAGCGTCTGCCTGCAGTGCAGGAGACCCGGGTTCGATCCCTGGGTTGGGAAGATCCTTTGGAGAAGGAAATGGCAACCCACTCCAGTACTCTTGCCTGGAAAATTCCATGGACTGAGGAGCCTGGTGGGCTACAGTCCATGGGGTCGCAAAGAGTCGGACACGACTGAGCAACTTCACCTTCAAGTTAATATTAGTCTAAAGTAGATCTAGATAAGATAGGAAACACATTTTAATCACTAGACCAACCAGTAGGGGAAAAAAATAACTGAAAAATACCACCATGAACACAGGGAAACAAAATGTTATACTAGTTTATATTTGTTTAATACAAAATAAGCTAGTTAAGGAGAAAAAAGAATGAAAATTACAATAGCCACATAGGAAGCCAACAGCAAACAATAAATTTAAATACAATCACATCAACAATTGCATTAAATGTCATGTATAAATCCCTCAATTGAAATCAGAGATTTGTTGAACTGGATAAAAAGCAAAATTTATTTCTTGTTATTTACAAGAGATATAGTCAAGGCACAAAAATGGCAAAGTTAAAAAGATAGAAAAATGTATACCTTGTTTGAAATGCAAGCAGAAATTCAAAAAAAACATGTCAACGATTTATGTTAATATTAGATAAAATACTTCAAGATTAATATTATGGGAAGATGAGAGGGAAATTTTATAATTATAAAATATTCACTACATCAAAAATATACAACAGTTATAAATACAGATGCACGGAACAGCAGAGCTTCAAAATACTTGAAGCAAAAATAAAAGGAGAAATACACAATTCAATAATAATAGTTGCATATTTCAATAACTCACTGTCAATAAGATAACAGCTTATACAAACCATCAAATATATTGAAGACACGTACAATGCTATCAACCAAGTTGACCTAACTGACATATAAAGATAATTTTACTCAACGAATGAGAAACATACAATATTTTCAAATTCATAATAAAATTTTCTCTGGATATACAATACTTTAGGCCATAAACAAGTGTCAATAAATTTATAAGCCTGAAATAATAAAAATATATGTTCTCTAATGGGCTTCCTCAAGGGTAAAGAATTCATTTGCAATGCAGGAGATGCAGCAGACTCCAGTTCAATCTCTGGGTCAGGAAGAGCCCCTAGAGAAGGAAATGGCCACCCACTCCAGTGTTCTTGCTTGGGAAATCCCATGGACAGAAGAGACTGGGGTCTCAAAGAGTAAGTCACGAATGAACAAGCACCCATGCACAAGTTGTTCTCTAATTATGTCAGAATTAAAATTGAAATCCACAACAGATGTTAAACTCAGAAATCACCAAGTATTCTCTCATTAACAACACATTTTAAAATGTCCAAGTTTTAACAACCAAAACTTAAAGAAAAAGAAAACCGTGAAGGAAATTTGACTGTATGTTGAGCTGAATGAAAATTAAAACTAAACAATCAAAATATATGAAATGTTAAATATACTTATATCATTAAACTCTATATCAGAAGAGATGGTCCCAAATCAGTGATGTTTCCAATTCAATAAACCGAAAGGAAGAGTAAATTAAACCAGCACACCCACTCACCCACACCCCAACACACACACAAACACACAGAAAGAAAAAAATAAATGTAACAGTAGAAATAAATGAATAAGAAAGTTTAAAAATAAACAAAAAAGAAAGCTTAAAAACAAAATAACCTAAAACAATGTTTTTTAAAAGATCAATAAATTAACAAAGCGTAGCTAAAGTGACCAAAAAAAAGTGAAAAACAAATCATCAAAATCAGGAATAAAAGACATTATTGTGATTATTATAGAAATTAAAGGGATAATAGAGGATTGTTATAACCAACTGTATTCTTACAAATCAGGCAACTTAGAATAGACAACTTTCTGCAAGACATACCATAACTGACTCAATTCAGTTCAGTTCAGTCGCTCAGTCATGTCCGACTCTTTGCGACACCATGAATCGCAGCACACCAGGCCTTCCTGTTCATCACCATCTACTGGAGTTCACTGACTCAAGGACTATAAAAAAAAATCTAAATGATCCTAACACAAGCAAGATATTTTAAACCCTTTCAATAAAAAACATCCAGAGTGAGACACTTCAATAGTTAATTCCAGTGAATATTTAGAGAATAAATAGCAATCCTTCAAAAACTTTCTTCTGAAATAGAGAAAGAGGGAAATCTGAATCATGAAGAAGCATCCAATAAGTGCTTAACACTAGATCACAGATAACGGGGGCCTTTAGAAAACCGCCTAACACAGTGAATCTTCTCTCCACAATCAAATATTTACAGGGAAATTGGCACATTAAAAAATGAAAATTTCCCTCATTATTCTCGCATTCAATTCATGCATTCACATATTCTTAAAACCTCTGAAATAGATGCAAAGAAGGGGTACTGGAGGCCCAAAACAATCTTACTGACAACACCACAAACAGTATAGCAACACAGAAGATATGAAAACTTAGTCTTCTTTTTTTTCATACCTTGGATCCTCAGACTTCTTTCCACGTCTTACCTGCAGCATCTCCATTGCTGATCCCTGCAAACGATGCTCCAGATCTGAGATGAGATCTCTCACCAATTGACCCTACTGATCCAGCTCGTTCTCAAAATTTTCCATGTTCTGTAAACCAACTTACTCTTCATTTTTCAACTTTTTCAGTCCCTTCAGCTCCTCATTGTCCAGAATCACCCTGTTTTAAACTTTGCCTGGACATTTTGTTTCATGTTATACTTGATTCTTCAGGAATGAGAAAGAGGAGGAGAGCAATTCATGGTGAAACTGACTTTGTCCATTTTTTTCTATTTGACTTCAAAAATATGGGCCCAAATCTGCCCCAAGTTGTTGAGGACAATTCAGAGCCAAACGGGATCCCTGGGTGTGGGTAGGCTTCACTCATCTGTCCAGGATGCTCATGCTTCCCTGTATTACTCCTGATCCCCTTCCACCACCCTCTGCCAAAAGTTGAACCCCAAGGATAAAGCCATGAGCCATTGCCAGATGTTTTCTGAGAGTCAAAGATTAAAACACATGACAAGAATGGAAAATGAAATTTGCTTGTCATCCTCACTAGAGTCCCTCTATAAGAATATCCCCCTCCAAATATCTGTGGCCATTTGTGATATGTTCTCTTTTCAGCCACCATTTTTATCAGGAAAGGATGAAGAAAAAGCCTAGTCAAGTAGCTTAACTGTCAGGGAAGAAAGAAGAAAGCAGCTCCTTGTGATCAACCCAAGGTCTTGCCAAGATATCTATCTAACTTCCTCAGTAAGTGTCTCCTCCCTACCTTCCAGGTAGATATCTCTTTTCTGAAGTCAAATCCCATCTTCTCAGCTTACTGCTTCTCCCTCTTCAACCTCTCCAGATATGATTGGAGCATTTTCTGTGAGAAAAGAATCACATCAGTGTCAAGAAAGGGCCTTCTAAGCAAGACTGTAGGGGGATAAATGGTGGAGGAATCAGGCTGATTTCCAGTAGATAAATAAATAAACTTTACATAGACTGAGAAGAGCAATTAGAATCTGATTTTGAAAAAATACTGAGGTGGAAAATGTGTTCTTTACAACTCAAGAGATAGAAATCACCATCTTCTCTCACCAGAAAGAAGACTGGTTCTCTTTGTTCTAGAAGAAACCTGGTTCTAGAGTGGGGAAAAAGTATACCTCAGTCTTCCCAATGTCCTAGTTACCCTCCTGTTCAATGGGGTAACAAGAACTTCTCCTGGGCACAGATCTCCACCTATTAACACAAAATGCATGGATCTCTACTTCTGACTAAGAATCTGTATGTAGGGCTATTACTTTGTAAGTGGGTGAGTGTACAGAAATGTTTTTCAGATATTAGAATGAAAGAAAAAGAAGAAGAGAGCAATTCACAGTAAAGCATATCCCCTTCAGGGATCATAGCCTTGTCATGGTGAAAGGGCTGCGTAACTCAATGAATCTAGGAGCCATGCAGTGCAGGGCCACCCAAGATGGATGGGTCATAGTGAAGAGTTCTGACAAAATGTGGTCCACTAGAGGAGGGAATGGCAAGCCACTCCATGAGATTCCATAAACAGTCAAACTGAGAGACAATGGTGGACAGATGAGCCTGGTATGCTTGCGGTCCTTGCGGTTGCAAAGAGTGGGACATGGCTTAGTGGCTGAACATCAACAACATAGGAAAGAAAGAACACAGGCCTTAGGTTCATGGTGACCAGGTAAAGTCCACTGTCAAGACTTCCCCTTAAGTATCATTTTCTGGCCTTTCTTTCCTCCATTCTGGTCTCTTACCTGCTACTGTTGGGCAACCTCCTCCATGAGGAATGTGTGGTGATCACGGTGCTCCCGGGACCACTCGCAAGGCCAGAAAATGAGCTTCTCATCTTCCAGCGGACGAGTAGGAGTTTCTCTCCATGGTACAGAGATTTCTGTCTTGCTCCTCCAGGCTCCCCTTGACCTCCCTGAACTTCTGCACTATGCTGGCCTCATGCCTATTAAGCCGCAGGTTCCCAGGCTCATAGTTGAATCTGCACACAGGGCAGTTACTCTCTCCGTCTTGGCCAAAATTTGACTCCTTGTCATCTGTAGTGATGCAGGCTTGGTAGAAGCTGTGGCCAGTCAAGGCTCAAGGGTTCTGTCAGAAGCTCCAGGCAAATGGGGCAGGTCACTTCCTACTGTAAGTTCACCAGGATAACTGAAGCCATGACAGCTGTCTGCCTGCTCTTACTTCTCCTGGCTTCTGTGGGTTCTCTTGCTCACAGATCCCTGCATGACTGGGAATGTCAAAAGGGGGAGAGTAAGAAAGGTAGACATACATGATACTGCTGCTGCTACTGCTAAGTCGTTTCACTCATGTCCGACTGTGTGACCCCATAGACAGCAGCCCACCAGGCTCCCCGTCCCTGGGATTCTCCAGGCAAGAACACTGGAGTGGGTTGCCATTTCCTTCTCCAATGCATGAAAGTGAAAAGTGAAAGTGAAGTCACTTAGTCGTGTCCGACTCTTCATGACCCCATGGACTGGGGTGCCATTGCCTTCTCTGTACATGATACTAACAGGATATAAATCAAGTACAGTCCAAAACCAAGTTACTGAAGGACACAAAAGAAAATGTGAAAAAACAAGGGAAAGAGCTTGATGACCTGGTGAAAAGAACATTTTGTGATAATTTTAAGCATTTTACTCTTTCAGATCACATGAAAAATTCCATCTTTATGTGTGTAATGATTTTTGTTATTTCATTTTACTAAACGAAAGGATGATCTGAGATGTTTTAAGGATGATCTGAGACGTTTTCTACCAAGATACTTGTATGATTCACCGTCTATCCTGCTTTTTCATTCCTATGCCCCAAAATTATCCTCAGTATGAATAAGTTGAAACCACTTATGCCTTTGGGCCTACATACCTGGTCTTCTTACATGGAATGGTAGCCTTGATTTTGATGTAACTCTCTCATACTTCAGTAAACCCTTTCCTTACATATTCTCTCATAATAAAGACCTGCTCTAAGTTGTTTACAGTGTGACCACTGCCATCATTCACTTTACCTTTGCAGTTATTTCTGTCATCATCATATAATATGCAACAACGTGTTTGTATCTGCAGAGGGAGCAATGCTTCTCTCAGATGTGCAACTAGAAATAGTGACTTATAAAGACCATGCATTTGAAATACAAAGAATAGAGATGAACCTCATGTATTTGAGATCCTCCTTCAGAGGCCTATCTCCTCTTCCACTCAGTTAATCAAATGCAGATAACTTCATGGGCCCAATGATACCCCAGAGCAATACAGAGGTGGATGTAAAGAAGTGAGGACATCAGAGCAGCTGAGAGTTTCTGGGAAGTCGTGTGCATGCAAATTCAGATTTCACCTTGGCCTGGAAATGTGCCAGGCACATTGGTAGAAGTCTGAAGATGTGACATGCCTGAGGATTGTGGGGAGAGATATGGTGGATATACTTATAAGATCACACATGTCAGATACGTTAAAAAAATATAGAAGCAGATGAAAAATAATAAGCAGCATCATTTAGCTAATTATCAGTGAAAATTATATGCTAGCAATGGGAACAATATCAATAAACACAAAGATGAATCTAAACAGAGGGTTTAAGGAAGAAACATTAAGATGGCAGTGTAGGGGGATACCAGGCTTACCTTTCCTCACAAATGTAAAAATTTACAAGTACTTATAGGATTCTCAGGGCTCCCCTGGTGGCCTAATGGTAAAGAATCTGCCTGCAATGCAGGAGACATGGGTTCAGTCCCTGGATTGGGAAGATTCTCTGGAGAAGGGAATGTCTACCTACTCCAGTATCCTTGCCTGGAGAATTTCATGGACAGAGGAGTCTGGCAGGCCACAATGCGTAGTGTCACAAAGAGTCAGACATGACTGAGTGACTAACACTACTTGCAAATGACCATACTAAATATATAAAAACTCTAAAGTCTTCACCAAAAGCTACTAGAACTAATAAATGAATTCAGAAAAGTTTCATGATACAAGATTAATATCCTGAAATTTGTTGCTTTTCTATATGCTAATAATGACCTATCAGAAAGAGAAATTTTTAAAAATCCTATTTATAGTCACATAAAAATAATAAAATACATAGGAGTAAACTTAAGCAAGGAGGTGATGACCTTTCCTCTAAAAACTCTAAGACACTGATGAAGGAGATGATTCAATAATAGCAGTTGCAAATTTCAATAATTCCCTTTCAGTACTGAGAGAACAGCTTGTATGGAAAGCATCAAGTATATAGAAGACATGGAAAGTTCTATATAAAATAAGAGTCAGAAGCTTACAAATATTTTTTAATTAACAATATACTTTTTATCTGTGTATCTTCTCTGGAGAAATATCTATTTAGACCTTCTGCCCATTTTTCTTTTAATTGAGTTGTTTTTTGAACATAGAGCTGCATGAGCTGTTTGTATATTTTGGATATTAACCCCTTATAGGTCACTTTGTTTGCAAATATTTTCTCCCATTCTGAGGGTTGTCTCTTTATGTTTCATTTCCTTGCAGACATTTTTAAGTTTAACCAAGTCCCATTTCTTTATTTTTGTTTTTATTTTCATTATTTCAGGAGGTAGTCTAAAAAAAAATTGCTGTGAATTATGTGAGAGTCTTCTGCCCATGTTTTCCTCTAAGAATTTTACATTGTCTGGGTTTTGATCCATTTTTAGTTTTTTCATTATGTTAGAGAGTGTTCTAATATCATTCTTTTCCATGTAGCTGTCCAGGTTTCCCAGCACCCCTAATTAAAGACTCTGTCTTTTCTCCATTGTATCCTTGGCTCCTTTGTCATAGATTGATTGACCATAGGTGCGTGCATGAATTTATTTCTGGATTTTCTATCATGTTCCATTGATCTATATTTCTGGTTTTGTGCCAGAAGCATAAAAAATGCTTAACATCACTAATTATAAAGAAATGCAGATCAATAGTACAATCAAGTAGCACCTTACACTTGAGAGAATGGTCATTAAAAATAAAAATCTACAAATGATAAATGCTGGAACAGGTGTGGAGAAAGCGGAACACTCCTAGACTGTTGGTAGGAATGCAAATTGGTACAGCCACTATGAAGACTAGCGTAGGGCTTCCTTTAAAAACTAAAAATAAAACAATTATGTGATTGAACAATTCTACTTCTAGGGATATACCCAGAGACAAACATAATTCCAAAAGATTCCATAATTCTAGTTTTCACTGTAGAACTATCCACAATAGCCAGGACATGCAAGTGATGTAAATGTCCATTAACAGAGGAATGGGCATAATAAAGAATATGTGGTAAGATTTGGTTACATATATAAATACATTTCAGGTAGTGGTTTTCAATGATACTGGCTAGTGGTGAAAGAATGAGAATTAGGAGAAATTATAAAATAGATGCTAATTGTGCAGTGATGACAAATGAATACTCGATAGTCCTCCAATTCTTGCTAGAGTTTGTAGGTCGGCTGCTAGTACACAGAATAGGCATTGGCTAAGGGACTGAAATGTTATGCTTTGTTATTTTGATGTATAAAGTATTGGGGCTTCCCAGGTGGGCACTAACAGTAAAGAACCTGCCTGACAATGCAGGAGAGAATGGGTTGAGATTGAACCTGGGTTGGGAAGATCTCCTGGAGCAGGGTGTGGCAACCCAGTCCAGTATTCTTGCCTGGAGAATCCCAGGGACGGAGGAGCCTGGAGTGCTATAGTCCATAGGGTCACAAAGAAACAAACATGACTGAAGCAACTTAGCATACATGCATAAAGTATTGAGATAATCACTAAAATCAGAACTAGAAAGACTAAAGCCTGTACATCCACTGAATTATTGGGAATGGACTGTAAGATTGCATAGGTGAATAAGAAGTATCATGTGGTTTGATGTGAAGGGGAGTTTTGATGGAGTTATCTGAAGTATACTTTGAATTTCCTAAAAGATGAACTGAGAATAGTATTAAGATTAATAATGCTAGAATTAGGAATAAGACACCCAAGGTGTCTTTGATTGTGTAGTATGGATGAGATGGAATTTTGTCTATATCAGATGAGATTCCTCCTGGGACATTAAGGCATAAAGGGAAAGGTAAGCAATTAAGAGAGAGTGGTTTTGTCAACTGAGAATCACCCCCAGACTCATTCAACTAGACTAGTATCCATGAAGAGAATTGCTGGAAAGAGATTTGAATGGGACTCCACTCCAGTACTCTTGCCTGGAGGATCCCATGGATGGAGGAGCCTGGGGAGGCTGCAGTCCATGGGGTCGCTGAGGGTACGGCACAACTGAGTGATTTCACTCTCACTTTTCACTTTCATGCATTGGAGAAGGACATGGCAACCCACTCCAGTGTTCTTACCTGGAGAATCCCAGGGACAGGAGAGCCTGGTGGGCTGCCGTCTATGGGGTCACACAGCATTGGAAGCAACTTAGCAGCAGCAGCAGCCATACACCAAGAGGATATTCTACCTCAAAATGTGGCATAACCTATGAATGATGTGGCAATTACTGTGAAAAGTAGATTAATTCTGATGTTTCAATGTTTCCAGGAAGATGACTGCTAGAATTTCTCAGGAAGGCCTGGCTAGAAGTAGGAGTACTCCTAGAGGTGAGAACTCAGTCAGCGTGCCCATTGTAAAATGCATGTATTTTACCCAGTGTAAAATGCATGTGTGTGCGTGCTGTCGCTTCAGTCATGTCTGACTCTTTCAATCCTATGAATCGTAGCCTGCCAGGCTCCTCTGTCCATGGGGATTCACCAGGCAAGAATAATGGAGTGGGTCGCCATGCCCTCCTCCAGGAGATCTTCCTGACCCAGGGATCAAACCCCCATCTCTTATGTCTCCTGCATTGGCAGAAGGGTTCTTTACCACTGGCACCACCTCGTGGAAGCTAAAGAAATGAAGCACAGTGGGGGTAGTGCTCTTTACTAATGCTGTCATTAGTCATCGCCAACACAACCCCACCCTGCACTCCCAACTGTAAGTTTCATGAAGTCAGATAAGGACTTTGCTTTACTGAATAATGCCTGAGGTGTGTAAAAGAGTGAAAAATACAGTTCTACAGATGTAAATGTGACTACAATTTAACTGGACTGAACATCTTAATGATAACCCATCTATCTACTCTTCATGTAAACACAATTGCTGTATCACATAATGAAATTCAGCAATTTTTATGGTATTATGAACAAAAGGTGGTTCCTTTGAGAAGGACTGGCCCATAATTATTCCTATCTCCCCTTTTCTTTCTAAAATTTACAAGGTTGGTATTTAATCTGTCTCCACTACCACGTTTTAACCACAGTAACTCTTATTTGGCCTAAGATTTTCTCAAAGGAGAAAATATCCACGGGCCAAAGGAAGAAATATCTCACTGGATTCCTCTCTAGGCATGACATTTAATGACTGGAGGTTAAATACAGAGCCTTAGTTCAGTTCAGTTCAGTTCCGTCACTCAGTCGTGTCCAACTCTTTGTGACCCCATGGACTGCAGCACACCAGGCTTCCCTGTCCATCACCAACTCCCAAAGCTTGCTCAAACTCATGTCCATCATGTTGGTGATGCCATTCAACCATTTCATCCTCTGTTGTTTCCTTCTTCTCCCACCTTCAATCTTTCCCAGAACTAGAGTCTTTTCCAATGATTCACATCAGGTGGCCAAAGTATTGGAGTTTCAGCATCAGTCCTTCCAATGGATATTCAGGACTGATTTCCTTTAGGATAGACTGGTTGGATCTCCTTGCAGTCCAAGGACTCTCAAGAGTCTTTTCCAACACCACAGTTCAAAAGCATCAGTTCTTTGATGCTCAGCTTTCTTTATAGTCCAACTCTCACATCCATACATGACTACTTGAAAAACCATAGCTTTGACTAGACAGATCTTTTTGGTAATGTCTCTGCTTTTTAATAAGCTGTCTAGGTTGATCATAGCTTTTCTTCCAAGGAGTAAGTGTCTTCATATCATGGCTGCAGTCACCATCTGCAGTGATTTTGGAGCCCCCCAAAAATAAAGTCTCTCACTTTTCCATCATTTCTCCATCTATTTGCCATGAAGTGATGGGACTGGATGCCATGATCTTAGTTTGCTGAATGCTGAGTTTTAAGCCAACTTTTTCACTCTCCTCTTTTCCTTTCATCAAGAGTTCTTTTTCACTTTCTGCCATAAGGGTGGTGTCATTTGCGAAGCTGAGGTTGTTGATATTTCTCCAGGCAATCTTGATTCCAGCTTGAGCAGAGCCTTATGGAGATTTATAAATCTAATGCTTTATAAAACGAACCAACAAACAAATTATCCACCAAGGAAACTGGGTCCATTCAGAGAGTCAAAGAAAGAGTATAAGGATGGATATTGGATCTGTGGAAGAATTGGGAACAGAATTGGACAGAGAAAATACATTCGGATAAAGGAGTTCGTTTCTTTTCAACATTGAAAACAGTACCCCATGCTTGTTTGTCATATAAGCACTGTGGCTTCACTCTCTCGAATCCTCTCCAACTTTGATTGTATCATATACCTAAAAATACACCTGAATATCTCTGCATTAATCACCATACTCCATATCATCATTGTTGTCTTCCTTAAGTATGATGCAGTGTTACAACCACTTTGAACACAATGTGACAGGTTGTATTACAGTATACCCTACAATCCAGCAATTCAACTGTAGAAAAGACTATGTATTTCAATGACTAAAGGTATTTATTCTAACAAAATGACACCTTTAAATCATAGATCAACATTATAAACCTTGAACAAATGTATTTTTTTTAAACCATGAAAGCACTAGATAGTGATAAAAGAGAATCTACAGTGTACTTAGAGAAAAGTTGCACTTAGAAAAAGAGGACATTACTGAGGGAGTTTCTTTGTTTTATGATTTTTAATTTGACAGAGATCTCTATTAAAACTCAGTAATCAACATACAGATTTACTGGTTTGAAAAACAAAAGGAATGTTTGGGGACTGCCAGATTATCTAGAAAGTGGTAGGTATGTAAAAGAGAGATAAAGAAGAAGAATACAAATTTGTACATATAAATTTAGTGAATATCTGAACTGTACATGTTTGAGACAGATATCAAACAGCCTATGTAAAGCTAACAAAACTGAACAAAGATCTTAGGTGCTTCAAAATTCAGGGGTAAATTGAGAATTTGAGTTCCATACGTTAACTATCTGAATAAAAACCAATCAAATTTTTCAGAGACATAAACAGAATCCAGAATCTCAACATCTTATTCAAAACATGGTTGAGGGAATTTTAGATACAATTTAAGAGTATTCAACATAAATGAAACTAGAAACATGGTGCATATTCCAGAGAAAAATAATCTGTGGGTGTCAGCTCCAAAATAATCCAGATATTGAATGTAATATATAAGGAATTCATAGCAGCCATTATATCAAGTATGGAATATATAAAAGAAAATAACTTTGTATTTAACATGCACTAGAGGAAGACAAATAGAAATAGATTTTTATTGACAAACTAAAACTAAAAATGATAATCAATCAAAAAAACATATGAAGTTTTGGCTTAAGAGAATTACAAAAGAAAGACGAGTTGTATTTTAAAGTTATGAATATATACTAAATACCATGTTAAAAATTTCAAGGTAACAACATAGGCTTTAAGTACAGAAAAAAATACTAGGATATTGTAGTTGTAAAACTGCAAGTATAGTTGAGTTAAATAAGAAACAAGAGGGTAAAAATTACATGCTCATTTCAATGCAGGCAGAAATGCATTACACAAAATCCACTATCCAGTCATGATAGTAATAAATTAGAAATACCAATCTGCTCAAGCTAAGTACGAAAAAGCACACAGTTAACATCATATTTAATGGTTAAATATTGAATACATTCTCTGTTTGACTGGGAACATATCAAGGAACATGTCAAAATTCACTCATCATTGAACTGTAGATCCTAGCCCAAAAAAATAAAAAAAAAAGCAAGTAGAAGTATATGAATGAATGAAAGAATGAACCTGTAAGAGGAAGCCAGTTTATTTCCAACGTTCTTCTGATCTCCTTCTCAACAAATTTCCACTGTCCATATCCATCTCCCAAATTAATGTTCCAGTACACAACTGAAGTCTAAGAAATACCAGATGAAATAATTGCCACTTAGAACCTGAGAGGTGAGAGGGAGAAACCCTAGAACTTCTACTGGATCATGAGAGACCCCACATTTGATGCCTAGTGAGTTTTTGTTTTGTTTTGTGTTTTCTTTTGAATCCAGAATTACTTCTCAGGGCATTTTCTGAGAAGAAACAGTGTAAATGGAAGCAACTTAGAGGCTTCATGTGCATGTTAGGGGAGGGCTTCACAAGAGGAGGCACTGTTAAAACAGGATGTCCCCATTTGAAGAACTTTTGAAGGGTTACCTAACTTAGGTAGTTCACTCTATAACATATTTCACATCTTGAACTAGAAGCTTGGCAATTCCAGGATAAAAATGTTGAGGAACTTAGCATGCAAAAAGTGCATGTAAATGAAGCAGCTCCGCCACATACAGGTGGTTCAACTTAGCTTAAATTACAAATCCAATGAACACAGTATTGTATTTAACTCCCAGCCCTGCTTCCTGATTCATACACGACTAGACATCCAAACCATAATTTTTCAAGTTTCTCAAACTATTATTTTATGGAGTAATACCAAAAGCCCACTTCTCAACACTCTATTCCAACTGTCTATGAGCAAAGAGATCAAAGATCCTTCAACAGATCTGTTTGGTTTTAACACTGTAGATAATGGGATTCATCACAGGAGGTGCTAGTACATAGACAATGGCCATATTGACATGTACAATTTGGGGGTGGGGAGGCATGCTTGGCAAAGTGGTGAGTCATGGGCACGTAAAGGACCAAAGCAGCCAAAATGTGGGACAGACAGTTATTGAGGGCCCAGAGCCTTTCAACCTGGGAGGCAATTCTGAGGACGTGTCTCAGGATGAGTGCATAGGGCAGCACAGTGAGCAAGGGGTCCAGTATGATAACAAGCAGAGCTACAACCAATCCATACCCATTATTTGTAGTGGTGTCAGCCCACACCAGGTGAATTATGTCTTGATGGAGGCAGTAGGAGTGGGAGAGATGAAGGGGGCCACCAAAGGGAGCCTTTTCAACAGGAACAATGCAGGAGGAACAGCCAGAAGACAGCAGCAAATGATGGCTAGACCTATTCTGCAGATTGCCTTTCTGGTGAGGATGGAAAAATAATGGAAGGGGTGGCAAATGGCCAGTAGTGGTCAAAAGACATGGCCGACCACACAGAAGTTCCATAAAGGAGAATCCATGGAGGAAGAAGAACTGAATAAAGGAAGCCTCAAAGCTCTCCTCTGAGGCACTGAACCAGAGGATCCTCATGAGTGTAGGCAAAATGGTGACACTAAGTCCCAGGTCTGTTAGGGCCAACATGGAGAGAAACAAGTACATGGGCTCATGCAGAGAGGGCTCTGCCCTGATGGTAGCCAGTGTGGTGGCGGTGCCTGCAATAGAGACAGTGTAGAGACAGCAGAATGGGATGGAAATCCCGGTATGGAAGACCTCAAAGTCAGGGATGCCCATGAAGATGAAGTAGAAGGGGATTTGGGTGGAGTTAGTAACCAAAAACATGACTAGAGGAGGCAGCCACAAGACCAGAGTTTGTTGCAAAATCTGTGAAAAGTGGAAAACATAAGATTAAAGCTCTTCAACCATGTTAATTCATCATGTGATATATTGTCAAGAGAGATGTGGCTAAAGAGATAAACAGGAAATGAGCTCACAAATGCTTTATTATTTTTGCTTGTTTTAGCTCAAACCTTGTCATTCACCTAGTTGAGAGCATAAATCAGTCATTTTTTTAACCCAAGGACTTTTTTATCTGTCCAGAAAGCAGTTATGCCCTTGTAGCAGGAAAGTATAGGAGTGTTTTATCGCTATTGGAGAGAATAGCTGTAGACAAAAAAAAATTACTATAGGATATTCTTTGATACAATAAAGTTTAGAGAAGAGAGAACACAGACTGATAAAGTTAAAAAACAATACAATATATTGGCACCTATAAATTGGCACTTGTGTTCTACCTCTACAAAGATCAAATTATGAGCCACTGCAGCTGAGAAGGCAATGGCACCCCCACTCCAGTACTCCTGCCTGGAAAACCCCATGGACAGAGGAGCCTGGAAGGCTGCAGTCCATGGGGTCGCTGAGGGTTGGACACGACTGAGCAACTTCACTTTCACTTTTCGCTTTCATGCACTGGAGAAGGAAATGGCAACCCACTCCAGTGTTCTTGCCTGGAGAATCCCAGGGATGGGGGAACCTGGTGGGCTGCTGTCTATGGGGTCACACAGAGTCGGACATGACTGAAGTGACTTAGCAGTAGCAGCAGCTGCTGAACTTTAACACCCCTGAAAGGAGTTCAGGGTGGACATCAAGAATGAGACACTGTGCTTCGGGAAAATCTGACAGAACGTCTTCAGATAGATGTTTTCAGGAGATTTCAGGAGCGCAATTCTTGCATCTTCTTTATCTAGAAAAGCACTAAAATTCTTCATAGTGACCTCTGTCCATGGTGACGAGCAGTAATCTTCTACAAAGAAATATATGCTTGATTGTATGTATTCTCCCTTCACCAAAATCATATGTATACTGATCGTATGTATACCAACATCTTTGGAACAGTTTTGTTAGATAGAGCAAGTTTGTGTGCCTGATGCAGTGAGGCCAAACACGCGGGAACACTGAAGTCTGGAGCAGAGAAATATTTATTGCAGGGCCATGCAAGGAGAGAAATTTATGCGCTACACTCACTCTCCTCCCCCACCCACCACCCTGAGTTCCTGGCACAGGGGAAATTCAGCAAAGAATTTTTAAAAACCAGGTAAGGGAAGGGGTTTCAGGGTATGCGATCAGTGAGTGTATAATTCTGAGTGGCTGAGGGTGAGGGAACAGGGTGATATTACAGGGTTAACATTATCAGTCACATTATTGCATCAAATACTGCTATCTAGGTATATCTAAAGTAGAAGATATGGAGAAAAGCCTGTCCTGGGAAGGCCCCTTAGGGTCCTGCTGGGTTACAACTCACCCTTTTTCTTTGATAATTCTCAATCTTGAGGAGAATAAGTTTTGAACAAGAAAAGAATACAGGTTCAGATAAGGAGGTTAATCATGCACTTGATAGAGGTACCTACAGGGTTCTGCTGGGTTACAATTCCAACAGACACAGCTGTGAGAATGACTAAGCGTGTCTGAGTCTGACAGCTACTCCATTTTTATATCCAAATGCATTTCTCTCTTAAATGGCCAAAAAGGCATCACCATTAGTGATTTTAATGCTTTTTAAGATATGAGAAGATGTGATGACTTGCTGTTGCTGCTGCTAAGTCGCTTTAGTCGTGTCTGACTCTGTGCGACCCCATAGATGGCAGCCCACCAGGCTCCCTCGTCCCTGGGATTCTTCAGGAAAGAACACTGGAGTGGGCTGCCATTTCCTTCTCCAGTGCATGAAAGTGAAAAGTGAAAGTGAAGTTGTTCAGTCGTGTCTGACTCTTAGCGATCCCATGGACTGCAACCTACCAGGGTCCTCCGTCCATGGGATTTTCCGGGCAAGAGTACTGGAGCGGGGTGCCATTGCCTTCTCCGTGTGATGATTTAGGCTCATAAAAATCTTAAAATTTCTATTTGAGAGACTGTTTTGTCAGTTTTACCCCTGAGCACAGAGTGCCCCATTCCTAATCTCCACCCTGAAACTCCTTTCAGGGGATGTTCAAGGTCAGCAGCTGCAGTGGCTCATGATTTAATCCTTGTAGAGGTAGAGAGCAAGTGTCAGTTTCCAGCTGGCAAGGCCTTTTTGTATTTATAAATTTGATCCTGGCTTTGGGGGTATTTCATGACCATTTCATCCCATGGTGCTAGGGATGCTCATTCCCAAATCTGGTGAAGATTTCCTGGTAGGCCACTCAACGTGCTGAGCTTCCTGGTGGCTCAGATGGAAAAGAATCTGCCTGAAATGTGGAAGACCTGGGTTTGATCCCTGAGTCCAGAAGATCCCCTAGAGAAGG
The DNA here is from genome assembly GCA_917880005.1 of Nanger dama. Lineage (NCBI taxonomy): Eukaryota > Metazoa > Chordata > Mammalia > Artiodactyla > Bovidae > Nanger > Nanger dama. The sequence continues at coordinate 1,339,103 of CAKJTW010000114.1, forward strand.
GAATGGCAACCCACTCCAGTATTTTTGCCTGGGAAGGAATATCTCATGACTTAGGGGCCCTCTGAAGCATCCCAGAGCAAGCTGAAGTCAAAAGAAATTTAATTAGAATTGGATAGTGTGTGTGTGTTAGTTGCTCAGTCCTGTATGACTCTGCTACCCCATGGACTGTAGCCTGCCAGGCTCCTCTGTCCATGATATGCTCCTCCAGGCAAGAATAGTGGAGTGGGTTGCCATGCCCTCCTCCAGGGGATCTTCCCAACCCAGCAGCCAAACCCAGGTCACTTACTTCTCCTGCATTGGCAAGCAGGTTCTTTACCACTAGTGCCACCTGGGAAATCCAGAATTTGATAAGAAGTTCATCAAAAACATCAAAAAGTTTTAAGAACATTTGGTCTGGTAGAATCATAGGTCACTTTGAATATTTCAAAACCAAATCATATCATTGAAAGGCAAGGAAGTTCACACAATATATTATCAAAAGCAGCATTTGAAGTAAACTTGTTCTTTTGGCAGAAAGGAACCAAATCTAGTCCTGTACCAGTCTACTTTAATAAAAAATCCGTATACCCAGTTAAGTTTAAGCTAAAATTAGCCTGACCATGCATAAAACTTTTTCTCAAAATATATAGCCCACTTTCCTACTATATAGTGAAATGTTTTATTATGTCTAGCAACTTTAATTACATATTTAAATTAGACTCCCCAACTTTTAAACACCTTAATTTCTAATGAAAACCAAAAGGGCAAGTAATTTTTACCAAAATCTGGAGAGATTATTGTTAGGACCTAACTGGAGCCAAAACAGGCTCTAAGGGGCAGGCTAGGTCTGAGGTTTAGTCTCTAGGAAAGCTGAGGCACTGGGAACTCCCACAGGCGGTGTAGCTTGACCAATAGGAGAAATCCCCTGAAAAAGCCCGCGAGTGTGGAAATCTAGCCAATTAGAAGATGCCAAGAGACGCTTGCAACCAATCCGCCCTTGCCTACTCCCTGTCTTTGTTCTAAGTTTATAAATACTGCTGTAATTCAGGGCTCAGGGCCCCCTTGCCTTACTCCACTGTATTGGATGCAGCAGGGTGCCCTAACTCGAGTTAGCAATAAATAAACTCCCTTGTTGCTTTTGCATTGCCTTGATGGACTTGTTCGTTCAGTTTATTCAGGGACTTGGACACGGAGCATAACAATTATTTTAGATATTTTCAGAACATAATTATTCCTATAGTTTAGCTCAAAAATTTCACCACACCAAGTTATTTTTCTCACCGACAGATTTGCAACAGATATCACAAGATTTCCCTTCACTTCTACTAAACCTAGGCTCAGTGAAAATGTTACTTTGTGAAAGCATGAAAATTGATGATGCTAAAGACCTAATTAATTAATTAGACCTAATTAATCAACAAACTAACCTTAATACAAGTATCAACAATATAGTATTTCCCCTTTCATATGAACTTGAAACTCATTTTGTCTAACATTTTAAATATTTGAATTGTAAGTGCTTAAAGTTCTAGATGTCCAACACTTTTGCCACCTGATGTGAAGAGATGACTAATTGGAAAAGACCCTGATGCTGGGAAAGATTGAAGGCAGGAGAAGGGGATAACAGAGGACAAGATGGTTGGATGACATCACCAACTCAAGGGACATGAGTTTGAGCAAACTCCAGGAGACGGTGAAAGACAAGGAAGCCTGGCATGCCTCAGTCCATGGGGTCGCAAAGAGCCAGACACAACTGAGCAACTGAAACAACAAAGTCCTATATGGCTCAGTGGTAAAGAATCCGCCTGCAAGAGAGGAGATGCAGATTCTATCCGTGGGTCAGAAGGATCCCTAGGAGAAGGAAATGGCAACCCATTCCAGTCTTCTTGCCTGGGAAATTCCAAGAACAGAGGAACCTGGCAGGCTATAGTCCATGGAGCTACGAGAGTCGAACACAACTTAGTGAACAAACAACAATATAAATTTGCTGGCTTACAAAGAATAGTTGGAATACATTAAATTTACTTGCTTAGATAATTACAGTTTTACTGTTTTTTTCTTGATGATCTCTTATGAAACTTATGTAAAGTTTGGCTGAGGGAGCATTCCCAGCAGTTTTGAGGGTCTTTCTTTAATGTTATTTCGGCATCCCTTTTTTCTTCAGATCCTAGCAACACAGATAAGCTCCAGAGGGCCTAGGTAGATCATTTACATCTCAAAGGCACAGGAGGATAAAATGCAAATTTTTTCCACTTATACAAAACCCAGCCATCTTGAGGTATATTCAAGGAACTCTTTTTTTCCAGTTTCCAAGTATTCACCTCATTAAAAAAAAAAAAAAAGGAAAGAAAACCAAGTAACAGTATTAGACAATAATACATATCATCTGCTCACACTTTCAAGCCACTCTTAACAAAACCAGGAAGAGAGTGAGGGATTTGGACTCAGGTACTGAGACATCCATTCACACACGATACCAACCCCAACCCCCACCCTCCCCCACCCCTGCAAGATAAAAGCGATTGCAAAGATCCATTCTAATACAATAGACAAACCATTAGAGGCTTTGCCCTGCAGATCTCAGGAAGCACTGAGGCATTTTTTTCATTTAGGGAGCACAGCTAAAGGATCTCTTAAATTTGCAAAACTATCCCAAGAGACTGTAAAATGACCAGAGCTCTGATCATCCACACTTAATTATTCATCATCACCATTAGCAAATATCAAGCAAACAGCAATTCAGAATGGTTGTTCAGGGTCAGAGTTGCCTAGCCCTAAAAAGGAAAATTCCCGACAAATGCTCAGTCAGTCCAAAAGGGGCAAACCCAACCAATGCCCTATGACGCTGCAGAATGACCAAGGCTGGTTCAAAGGGAAACCAAAGTTCCACTGATGTAGGAAATAGATGGGCTCCAAATTAGACATTTACAACTAGCCTCCTGTTGCATTTCCTGGGACAAGAGATAGATGAGCTCCAGTTAAGGAATTTATAATTAGCCTCCTGTTTGCTCTCCAAAATGGAAGTAACAACAGAAGCAGAGTAAATATCCACTGTTTGTCTCTTGTGAATACCATAAAGTAATAGTAATGGGAAGGACAAAGAGGGGGCAAAACCCTCTTTGAGGAAAGGTTTAAGGGATCTCCCTCCTCTTTCTCTTGGGATAAGAGAGACACTACACATGCCCAGAAAGTCTCCTTGTGGGTCAAAAGTCAAGGGATGACTGTCAAGCCATAATGAGTTGTTCCTCCCAGAAGCCTTCACTTGATTTGTCTTGACTGAGGGGCATATGTGCACCCCAGGGGAGAGTCCCAGAGCAGGTCAGGTGTGGGAAAAAGAAACCAGATAATTGGCCTGAAGGAAGACAAAGACCCTGAAGAACTGACCTATATACTTATATATAGGTCACTATATATAAATATATATATTTTTATGGTGGTGGTGGTGGTGGTTTAGTCGCTAAGTTGTGTCCAACTTGCAACCCCATGGACTGTAGCCTGCCAGGCTCTTTTATCCATGGTATTCTCCAGGCAAGAATACTGGAGTGGATTGCCATTTCCTTCTCAAATATATTTATATATGTATAAATCCTCACTAGAGTGGATGCCCACACTCTTTCTTTCTGAGTGTGCATCTCTGCCTTTGCCTCTCTCAACTAAACAAATTGTTTCTCTATGTTATCCCACGTGCTGTTGTGCTATGCCTCTAATAATAAACTTTGTACCTGCATTTACAGTTTCTGCCTCCATGATAAATGCATTTTTCACTGGAGGCAAAGATCCAAGGAAAGTTAGTTTCTAGCCTCTAGTCCTTGCTAGTCTGGTGGCTAGGATTCCTATTCACCCAAGCTGTCCAGATTCAGTTCCTAGACGGGGGAATGAGATCGTGCTCCGTGCTGCAGCTTGTTGCTGTTCACTGAGATAACCACCACAGGTGAACCTGTTGTAGCCACGCGTTCCAGGAAACAAACTCACTCAGAAGGACAATGCAGACAGTGGAGTGCAGTTTATTACACGGGCGGGCCCAAGGCAGAGTCTTCTCTTACCCAAAGACCCCGACCAGTTTTTGTGAAAACCTTATATACCTTAAGCTTACGTGCCCAAACCCACCTCCCCAAATTCCCTGAAACTACTCTGAACAAAGGAAAAAGAAAGATACAATCAAAGTTAACTAGTGATTCATATGCCTTAAGCCTAGGTAGTTAACAGAGGACAAGCATCAATAGCTTGTGGTAATACCCCGGTAAGCATAATAGAATGTATGATTTTATTCGGTTTCACAGATAATTAGGGTTTTCTTTTAGGAAATGGAGAGCCCTGGGGCTATTCCTTCCAGGGGCCTGGTTTTCCAGTTGGTATGTTGTTTCCTTAGATACTGGGCATATAGCTCAAAGTCCACAGCCCAGCCTAAGATGGAGTCCTGCTCTTAAGATAGAGCCTGTTCTGTTTCCTCCTTCAAACCAATGCAATAGTGAAGACTACCCTTGTCTTCTCACACAAGAGCCCCTTTATTCACCAGACATCTCAACTGGCCAATTCAAGTACTAAGACACAACAAAGAATCAGACGAGGCTGGAAATTCCACTTTCATTCCCAGATGGAGGCTCTGGAGTGGCTTGGCTCCCAAAAGAATGGACCACAAGTGGCTCACCTGTCAATCACAAATTGGCACTTGCCCTCTACCTCAAAAGAGATTAAATCATGTGCTGCTGCAGCTGCTGATTTTCAGTACCCCTTGAGTTCAGGGTGGAGAGAAGAAATGAGGCATTCTATGCTAGAGGAAAAATTGGCCGGACCGGTTTTCAAATTACATATTCTCAGAAACTGATTATAAGAACCCAATTCTTGTGTCTCCTCGTATCTAGAAAAGCGCTAAAGTCCTTCATGGTGATGACTGTTCCTCATGATTAGAAGAGACCTTCTGAAAAAAATACATGCTTGACTGCATATACTCCTCTTTCACCAAAAATCACATATACAATGAATTTCCCCCTGTTAGGCCTCTCGGCCTCCTTGCAGGGGTCCGTCGCCCAAAGAATCTCCAAGGCTCGGACTCGATGCAAACAGCAAGAGGATTTATTAGGCCGGCGCGCCGGGGTTCGATCACCACCAGGGAAGAACAGACCCCGAACATTCGTTACAAAGCAGTTTTTAAGCACAAAAACCACAAACAGGTACAGCTAGGGTGGAATGATCTGATTGGTGCTCAAGTCTCAGCATTTTTTAGGGATAGGTTCATTTGTTATCAGGTTGACACATCTGTCTGAGCTGCAATTTTACTGCTAACTTGATCTTCTGGAAACTAATTTTCTGGGATGGTTTCCTTTTTTTTTCTTTGGGGGGTAAACATCCCCGGAAAGCCTTCCGGAGGCTGTATTCCTGAGATATGAGCCCCTTACACATTCTTGAGATAAAGGTCTGGCTTAAGATTAACAAGGAGCCTGTTTTCTTAAGGCTCTAGTGAAACTTTAACCTTTATTTTTATCCACTCTTCCTCTCACCCCCACCTCTCTGGAGCAGTTTTTCAGAGCTTCTTGAGGTGCTGTCTCCTAGGCTACAGTCCTCATTTTGTCCCAAATAAAACTTAACGTGCAAATCTCACACTGTGCATTTCCTAAAATGATACACACAAAACCACAAACAATAACTAAGCTATAGTCACACAGAAAAAATCAGAGGTTATAGTCTAAGGTTTGATTTCCACTCTCAGATAGAGGCCTCCCAATAGACTCAGAAGCTCACTTCCCACAAAGGAAGCAGTCCAAACGGAGTGGAGAGAATTCCCAGCCTGCACCAGCTGGAGTGACTCACCCCCAAGGACAACTAATGTGGACCAAAGCTCCAGATGTTTCTCAGTTGCAAACAGCCTCATGCGGTGGGCAGTCAGCAGTTGTTGCAGACGGTCCCTCTGAGATCCCTGAAGAGAAATGGGCTTCAGTAGCTGCTGGAAGCTCAGGAAAGGGACAACTGCAGTGCCCGGGGTCGACCTGCCACAGACACGGATTGCTAGGTTGACTTGCAAAACTCGTTAGTGCAAGGCACTGTGTGCCTGATGCACAGTGAGAATAAACACACCAAAAGCTAGAGTTTGGAGCCAAAAAAATTTATTGCAGAGCCATGCAAGGAGACTGGGGTGGCTAAAACCCTAAAAATCCTCAAGCTCCCCACAGAGTTTCAGCAAAGAGCTGTTAAGAACCAGGTAAAGAAGGGGGTGTTGCAGGGTAGGGGATCAGCACATGCAGGATTCTCTGATTGGCTGATGGTGAGGAACAGGGTGGAATCACAGGGGTTAACTTTAGCAGTACTTAGAGCACGACTGAGCGACTTCACTTTCACTTTTCACTGTCATGCACTGGAGAAGGAAATGGCAACCCCCTCCAGTTTTCTTGCCTGGAGAATCCCAGGGACAGAGGAGCCTAGTGGGTTGCCATCTATGTGGGTCGCACAGAGTCTGACGTGACTGAAGCGACTTAGCAGCAGTGGCAGGCTCCAATAGGCCTGGGGCTATATGCTCTGGGTCATCAAGTAGTTAACACCTGTTTGGTGAGGGGTTTTCACAGCAGTGAAACAATACAGGAAATGTGCCTTTGATATTCAGGGAGGAGCTAAAGCAGAGAATGGGGGAGGGGTCTGTCCAAGGAAAGCCCCCTAGAGTCCCGTAGATTAGGGTTTCTCAGAGATATCTGAAATTGCTGTCTCCTGGACTACAGTCCTCTTTTTGCCCCAAATAAAGGTCGACTCATGACTCTCACCTTGTGCATTTCTTTTTAGACAACAATTCCTATTGGGTCTTTTGAGCCAAAGAAACGAAGGAACTGTGACAGAGTGAGGAAAGATGTCTGTCTTCAGAATCTAGGAATCTTGAGGAAAAAAAAAAAAACTTTTACATGCTCTTAGTGAAAGTGAAAGTTTTGTTTTCAGTGGTGTCCAACGCTTTGTGACCCAACCGCATGGACTGCAGCCTGCCAGGATCCTCTGTCCATGGATTTCCCCGGGCAAGAATACTGGGATGGGTAGCCATTCCCTTCTCCAGGGAATCTTCCTGACTCAGGGATTAGACCTGGGTCAATCCTTGTTGCAGAATTCTTTGCCACATTGCAGGCAGATTCTTTACAATCTGAACAACCGAGGAAGCCCTTTACAAGTTTTTAGGGATGGTATATATTGGCAGAGGGGTCAGAAAAAGACATTAGATAAGTTGAATTTTTAAAACTTCAGTGCTCAGATATCTGTCAAAATAACATATATTAAAGATTAAGAAATACTTTCTGGAATAAACTGCAATGAAATACACAGAAGAACTGTACAAAAAGATCTTCATGACCAACATAATCACGAAGGTATGTGGGCCTTCGAAAGCATCACTATGAACAAAGCTAATGGAGGTGATGAAATTCCAGTTGAGCTATTTCAAATCCTGACAGACGATGCTGTGAAAGTGCTGCACTCAATATGCCAGCAAACTTGGAAAACTCAGCAGTGGCCAGAGGACTGGAAAAGGTCAATTTTCATTCCAAACCCAAAGAAAGGCAATGCCAAAGAATGCTCAAACTACCACACAGTTGCACTCATCTCACATGCTAGCAAAGTAATGCTCAAAATTCTCCAAGCCAGGCTTCAGCTATACGTGAACCGTGAACTTCCAGATGTTCAAGCTGGTTTTAGAAAAGGCAGAGGAACCAGAGATCAAATTGCCAACATCTGCTGGATCATCGAAAAAGCAAGAGAGTTCCAGAAAAACACCTCTTTCTGCTTTATTGACTATGTCAAAGCCTTTGACTGTGTGGATCAATAAACTGTGGAAAATTCTTCAGTAGATAGGAATACCAGACCACCTGACCTGCCTCTTGAAAAACCTGTATGCAGGTCAGGAGGCAACAGTTAGAACTGGACATGAAACAACAGACCTGGTTCCAAATAGGAAAAGGAGTACATCAAGGCTGTATATTGTCACCCTGATTATTTAATTTCTATGCAGAGTACATCATGAGAAACGCTGGGCTGGAAGAAGCACAAACTGGAATCTAGATTGGTGGGAGAAATATCAGCAACCTCAGATATGCAGATGACACCACCCTTATGGCAGAAAGTGAAGAGGAACTAAAGGCCTCTTGATGAAAGTGAAAGTGGAGAGTGAAAAAGTTGGCTAAAAGCTCAACATTCAGAAAACGAAGATCATGGCATCTGGTCCCATCACTTCATGGGAAATAGATGAGGAAACAGTGGAAACAGTGTCAGACTTTATTTTTGGGGGCTCCAAAATCACTGCAGATGGTGATTGCAGCCATGAAATTAAAAGACGCTTACTCCTTGGAAGAAAAGTTATGACCAACCTAGATAGCATATTTAAAAGCAGAGACATTAGTTTGCCAACAAAGGTCTGTCCAGTCAAGGCTATGGTTTTTCCTGTGGTCATGTATGGATGTGAGAGTTGGACTGTGAAGAAAGCTGAGTGGGGAAGAATTGATGCTTTTGAACTGTGGTTTTGGAGAAGACCCTTAGAGTCCCTTGGACTGCAAGGAGATCCAACCAGTCCATTCTGAAGATCAGCCCTGGGTCTTCTTTGGAAGGAATGATGCTAAAGGTGAAACTCCACTACTTTGATCACCTCATGTGAAGAGTTGACTCATTGGAAAAGACTCTGATGCTGGGAGGGTTTGGGGGCAGGAGGAGAAGGGGACGACAGAGGATGAGATGGCTGGATGGCATCACCGACTCGATGGACTTGAGTCTGAGTGAACTCTGGGAGTTGGTGATGGACAGGGAGGCCTGGCGTGCTGCAATTCATGGGGTTGCAAAGAGTCGGACACGACCGAGCGACTGAACTATACTGAACTGACTGATTCCTGTAGGAAGATCCTCATAGGGTTGGATTAAAGCAAAACCACTCGGTGCATAATGCAGTTGGATCGTTTACATCAAGCAATAGGTTGCAGAAATGCTTTAAAAGTTCGTATTGATTGATGTGCGGGAAAGCAAAATTTCTAACCAAAATATGCCTGTTGAGCTGATTATTTATTAAAAACAAAAACAAAACACTGCAGACATAGTACAATCTCTGAAAATTGGCAAAAGTTATCTTGCAGGGAGGAAGCCAGTTTTGACTACCTGCTGGAAACTGCTATTTTACTTGCTTTTATTATTGTAATTGTATTCAATGGCTTGCTTGAAGGACCCTGACCCTCTGCTCGACTTTAAATTAAAGAGCTTTGTTCATCTCCGGGAGATAGCTTGTCCCTGCCCACCTGTGAATAGAAGAAATTAACACACCCCTTTAGAAGGCTGGGCATTCCCTTGGAGATGTTTTGCAAGACTGAAGACTCTTTTACTTTTCTTCCTCACTGCATCTCCCTCTTTATTCTGCCTTTTGACTTTAGTTCCTCATTGCTTCTTTCTGATCTACAAAATAATCTGGCATCCAGCCCCCAATAAGATGGTTATTTTGAAGCGCTCGCCTGCCATCTTCTCAGTTGCTGGCTCCCCAATTAAAGTCTCTTTGTTGCCTCAACACCTTGTCTCTCAGATTCATTGCCCTGGAGCACAGCAAGCAGAGTGAGCTTGGAACTGTTGCACTTCTGGAAGAGATATTTACATTTGTGAGGAACAGTCCAGTTGTAAAGGTATCCTCCTCTCTGTATGAGAAGAGGAGGATGAGTGAATCTCTGGAAACTCTTCTCAATAGACAAGGCTAGAACCTATATTTGCATAACAATTTTTGCTGTTGTTGAGTTGCTAAATCATATCCAACTCTTTCTGACCCCTTGGACTGCAGCATTCCATGCCTCCCTGTCCGTCATCATCTTCTGGAGTTCACCCAAGTTCACGCCCATTGAATCTGTGACGCTATCTAACCATCTCATCCTCTGTTCCATAACCATTTTTGACCTTGCCTTCTGATCTTGTTTACTGTGCTTTCCCTGTAACCTATTAACAGACCCTTGGTAATCTTTCTTTGTCTTTAGCTGCAGAGTTATTTAAGGTGATGGCTTATGCCATTTCTATGAATTACTCAGTTTTCCTTGGTGTGTCTCATGTATACAGGAAGTATGCATGTTCGTAAACTTCTGTTTCTTTCCCCCTGTTAATCTGTCTTTTATTACAGAGGAGGTTTTGTCAAGAACCTAGAAGGATAAAGGAAAAATCATTTTATGCCCCTACAGTTGTTTGGATAAACTATTTCATCAGTTTGTTTTATAACATTGCTAGCAGGTAAAACTTTCTTGTGCTTTCTCTAATCTTGCAGCTGAAAAGCTGCTATTTCTGTCCTCCATCAGAAAACAAAAATTGATACTCAGCAATCTCCAAGTGACTGAAGGTCATAATAGATGTTATCTTAACTGATATGAAGACTAATAGACTGGGGAGGCAGGAAGAGAACAGGAAAGGAAGAAGTCCCAGATGATGGAAGCCAACATCTCTGCAGATTTATTACTATCTTCTCTCTATACTCAGAGGTCCAGCAGCTTTTTCATCATTAATAAATATTTTCCTTGGTGCCCTTCCTCCCAAAATAATGTTACCCATAAAAAATTTCCTTCAGTAATCAGTGCCTTGGTACAATTTTTATGCATTTGTAGACCATGATCTTCCAAGCTCAGTCATCCCTATTCTTCCTTCTCTTATCTCTTTAGTAATGAACCTGAGCAGAAACCTGTGGGCACCATGTGGGTACAAATCCTTTTCATGTTCCTGATTCTTGTTTGTAGAAAATGGACTTCATGCAGCCTCATAAGACCTCCCATGAGTTCCAAAAGGCAGGTTCAAGCAGTTGCTAACCAGAACAGTGAGGGACTGAAGAAACAAAGGAGAAATCATAAACAATAGTGCAATGATAAAGCAGGATTGTGGTTCTTCATCAAGGGAGAAACAGGACAATACCATCGAGCTATTCAGCAGCAACTAAGACCCTTACCCAGGTGGAAGATGATAAAGTCATGCTAAGCATGAGTCCTGGAATACCTCCCTCATCACCAATAAATCTGTGATTTATTGTGCATTACAAAGTCTGCACACAGTGGAAGATAACAAAGACTCTGACCCCTTCATCAAATTACTAACTGCAACTAACTTCTTTCTCCCTTTAAAAACTTTTATGGTAAAGTAGAATTTTCAGAGTTCATTCTGAGCCATGAGCCTAGTCACCTTCTCGCCAAGTGGTCAAACTCCACAATAAAGCAGACTTTCCTCTCCATGCAACACTTGTTTCTTGAGTACTGGCTTTTGAGCAAAGAGCAACGAAACCTGAGTTCAGTAACAGTAATACATACTTGCTTGTCCAGTTCATAGAAATAACTCTCCCTGTTTAGTCTTACTTTCTATCCCATTTTTCTGGTATTCTATCACTGTTATTTTACCTGTGTCTTCTTGCCAGTGCCTTCAGCTTTCTGTACAACTTCTTACCCTGCTGAGTAGGATTTATATAGGTTCCTACAAGTCTTCAAGGAGCTGAATAGCATCTCTGTTTATAGGAACCCAAGGGACAGAAGAAAAGATTTGTGTGGCATAAACTGCTCTGTACCATGTCTAGGTAAGAAACAAGCAGAAGTACACAAAGATTTCAAGCTGATTCTCTGAGCAAAAGCCAAATCAAAACCAAAGCAAAGAAGCAAACAAAAAGATTTATGTAAATTCTTTCTCTAGTCGTGTTTTTGACAGACAATTCCTGGATTTCTTTTAAAAGAGAAAAATTATTGAGAGGGAATTCTCTTTATGAAGTATTTATCATATAAAAGTCTGGGAAGTAGAAACTTTCCAGAAATTCTATTACATGCTATGTCTTTGTTGTTTTTTGCTTGTTTGTCACTAATTGTAAAGATAAATAAACTTAGAGTCAGGGGAGTATAATGGTTAAAGGTGAGATTAAGAATCAGCTAACCTTTTATTCTATACTAGAAAAAAATCAGATTTTTTTTTACAAAATGGACTTGTTTTCAAACAACTTTATGCCCTTCTTCTCAATATAATTAACAAAACTTTTTAAAAGACAGTACAAATATTGCTTTTTTCTGCCTAAGTGGTTGTGAGTGAGGCAAATTTCAATTCAAAATCTGATTTGAATGCTTGCTAATTATATGATTTTGGGCTGGTGACCTTAAACTTCCTTTGACTTTATTTTCACTTTGTCAAGGATAATAATTGCTTTTAGAAAGTGCTTTAGAAACTTGTCAAGACATTTCATAGCCTAAATAATCATTGGTTGCCTGTATGAGCAGGCTTTCTCTCTGGGTTATCCTCTGCTCTACCATTCTACACACATGACTTTACTTACATTCTACACACATGACTGATCTTCCCTCTTAAACTTAGAGCCTAATCAGTAAAAATCTGTGTACTTCCTTTCCCCTGGCCCTGGTTAGTGATTGTTCTAATCCTTAGATCAGAATGACTCCACCATGCTAGTTTTTCAAAGGCAAGATTTTACCCCAAGAAGGTCCTTAGCCCCTCTGCTGGTTTCCCTGGTAACCGAGAAATCAATATTAGGGATGCTCTATCTTTAAGGCTTCCTTGGTAGCTCAGCTGGTAAAGAATCCACGGGCAATGCAGGAGATCCCAGTTTGATTCCTGGGTGGGGAAGATTCGCTGGAGAAGGGAATGGCTACCCACTCCAGTATTCTTGGACTTCCCTAGTGGCTCAGTTGGTAAGAATCCACCTGCAATGTGGGAAACCTAGGTTAGATCCCTGGGTTGGAAAGATCCCCTGGAGAAGGGAATGTCTACCTACTCCAGTATTCTGGCCTGGAGAATTCCATGGACTTTATACTCCATGGGGTCGCAAAGAGTCAGACACACCTCACTTTCACCCCTCAGACAGCTTCCCTAGCTCCTCAACACTGCTGTTGGCAGTTTTGTCCAACAGCAAGACTGCTGCTGTGTTCTGTCTTCTATCTGCTGCACACAATGGGAGCTGCTCCAGGACCTTGCTTCACACACATAAGGTTTCCTCTGTCTATTGAACATGTCTTATCATTGACTTTGGGCTTTCTCTTTGGTCTTGAGACTCAGCAAGTACAAGGCTTGCAGGCTGGAGGATGCAGCCTGATGCTTCTGTAATACTAATTGTTATTATATTGCTATTATTATCCAAACTTCAAAGACTCAGTTATTTTAACTATTTTTTGAAGTTATCTTTTTTTTCAAATCTTTAGGCACTGGGTCAGGATGTTTAATAAGTAAAGAAAATTAGATTATTAAAATGATATTTTACACTGCTGTGTTCAAAGTGGATAACCAAAGACCTGTTGTATAGCACACGGAACACCACTCAATGTTATATGCCAGACTAGATGAGAGAAGGTTTTGGGGGAGAATGGATACGTGTACATGTATGGCTAAGTTCCTTTCCCGTTCACCTGAAGTTATCACAACATTGTGATACAAGAAGAGTAGATTAGTGACAGGATAAAAAAGCTCTGTAATTTTCTGGTTCTGTCTCTTTATCACCTTGCTGAATGTTTTGTGTATTTTTGCCATTTTGATTCTGGTAGAGGATCTCCTTTTAGCATCTCTTGTAAGGAAGGTCTAGGGTTCATCTACTCTCTCAGCTTTTTCTTGCTTGGGTAAGTATTTCCCTGCCATATCTGGTGGGGGAATACTAACTCTGCTGGATAATAATTGAATAATAGCTGAATAATAACTCTGCTGGATGGAGTATTCTTGAGTGACAAGTTTTATCTTTGAGTATTTTGCAAATGTCATTCTACTCCCTCCTGGCCTGTTGGGTTTCTGCTGAAAATCTGCTGATGGTCCAGTAGGAGCTCCTTTATAGGTTGCCGTCCCTTTTGCCCTGGCTGCCTTTAAATTCTTTCTTTGCATTGAATTTTGATAATTTTATTATCTTGTCCTGGAAAAGATCTTTTTGCAATGGGGTCTTTAGATGTTCTCTTAACTTCATAGACTTGTATATCAAGTTCCTACCCCCAGTTTGGGAAGTTCACAGCTATACTTTCTTTTTTTTTTTTTTTTTGATATGTTGGAGTTTATTACCTTTTAAAATTGTACAAATAGCGCATGTGCATGAGTTAAAAAACATAATGGAAATGTAGGGAGTTAAAAAAATACAAAAGAAATTCAAAACATGAGAAAAAAATTCCATTCTGCAAATCAAAATAAGAAGATATTTTGCATACTAAAAAAGTGTTATTCCAATATATTAAGAAGTCTCTTTGATTAGGAACACAGCACAAGACTTTCTGCAACTATTCACTGACAGGTCAGATCCAGTCTCACTGACTATAGGGTGGACCACGACATTATCTTTCCAGCCACAAGCAGGTGACATAGATGGGTGTGGGTGTGGTACCATGTCTGTGAGGTATTACAATAAATAAATTCTTTATTAGCCGCTCAATAATGTCAGCAGTGGATGTCACCATTTCAACCTTCAATAGGGAGACCCCATCTCCAGTTCCTTTTTCTTTCTGGTGACTTTCAGTGAAGGTTTTTCACATTTAACAAAAGTCTTACTCATAGTTCTAAAAGTGGTTTTTCACTGTCCTGCTTTTCTTCAGCTTCATTTTCAGATCCTGCTTCAGATTCAGGAGGAGAATAAAACTGACCATCAGAAAGACCCCCAGGAATCAGCGCCGCCCTCTCCGAGGCATCCTGAACTATCAAGAGGCACCACCAGGCACCACCAGGCACCACCTCACACTCAGTGAGGTTCAGAACCCAGGCAGCCTGCTTCCAGACTCAACCACAGCGACACGCACCGAGGGCCTCAGGTTCCCCTCTCCTCCCCTCCAAGACACACACTCGAAACACATAAACATGCCAGGCAGAGTCACATGGACTATTAGTAACATTCTAAAATGTAGTGAGGTGTTTTTTTAAGGGTACAAATTCGGCTCTCACTCTGTTGAGCTGATGCCTACAAACTGTCCTTTTGGTGGTGAACCCGAGCCATCAGAGGGCCCACCGTGGCCTCCAGGCGGAGAGACTGAGGGACACAGACTTGTTTCCAGAGCTTCCTTCTGGGCCGATACAGGACACCCCTCTGGGACTCCTGGGGACCCGCGCCCGCAAGGCCACACCTCTTCCAGACCTGGCGCACCCCGCCCCAGAGGACCCCTCGCCAGGCCTCTCCACTGGGCTAACGTAGGCCACCAGGCTTCCCTCTCCCCTCCCTAGAGACTGCGTGCAGCTGTGAGTCTGGAGAGCAGACAGGAGCTCACGTGCACAGACTGGTCAACAAGCAAGAGAAAGGGAAGAACTGGTTGAGTAGTGCACTGTCTCCTGTCAAAAGGTGACTTTTTACCAACTTAGACTGCTAACATTTTCTTCTTCTGCCTCTTGAGGTAACACTTTGAAGTCCAGGAACCACGTCTCGATCCAGGCAAGGATGAAGGAAATGATGGGTAGCACATAGCCAAAAGCCCCTTGTGAGAAAAGCTTTGAGAGGATCACTTTTGCTAATAAAAGGCACTGGTCACTGCTGTTGTCAACGCTATGGCCCACCAGTGGCGCAGTCTGCACACCGCATATGCAAGTATTAGCACTTTAAATCGAAAAACTGCCAAAAGAAATATATCAAAATAAGAAGAGTAGTAGGCATACTGCACCACCTCTTTCTCTAACGTGTTCTCAATACCTCCATTCACATTTAACTCTATTATCCACAGTAATGTTACAAATAAGAGGTCAAAGGTGACAAACAAACAGAAAGTCCTCCTGACATCAGATATGCCCTTCTTCTCCCTTCCTTCATAGGACTCGATCCTGGCCATGAGCTGCGTGGGGTTGATGGAGTGGATGTCTCCTGGCCATGAGCTGCGTGGGGTTGATGGAGTGGATGTCGCGCACAGAAGCGTGTGAGCTCTGACTCCCTGTCAGAGTATTCTCCATGTCTTCTGGCAGGGGGTTCATCCTGCAGGAGGGTTAAAGGAACCTCTCTCCAACTTCACCATCCCTCGAGGGAAGAGATCTCATCGGGTGGTTCCGGGCCGACCGCCCCAGGCTGGCCGGGAGACCGCAGCTCTGTGGATGCGCCCGCGGCAGTCTCCCTCCGGCCTATACTTTCTTAAATAATATTTCTTCTCCTTTTCCCTCTCTTCTCCTGAAGGGATATCCATTACGCTAATGGTGCCCTTTCTAAAAGTTTCCAGTAATTCTTGTAGGATTCCCTCTTTTTATATATATGTATATATCTTATTTCTCTTACCTCATCTACTTGTATCATTCCTAAATTTCTATTTATGAGCTGATTAATTCTGTCTTCCTATGATCTGGTTTATTTTAAATGCTTTCTAATGAATTCTTCATCCCATTTAGTGTGTTCTTCAGCTCTAGAATTTTTGTCTGGCTCTTCTTTAGCATTTCAGTCTTTTTGGTTAAGTATTCCTTCGGGTTCTTTAATTTTATTCCTCAGCTTATTAAATTACTTTTCTGAGTTTTTCTATAACACTTTGAATTTCTTCATGGCAACTATTCTGAATTCTCCAACAGTTCGATCACACTATTCTGTTTATTTATTTATTTATTTTTGACTCTGCCGAGTCTTCCTTGTGGTGCTCGGGCTATTTGCTGTGGTGTCTGGGCTTCTCTAGTTGCAGTAGTCAAGCGCTTCTTTTGTCTTGGAGCATGGATTCTACAGCAGGCAAACTCGGTAGCTGTGGCATACGGGCTCAGTTGCTTCCAGATATGTGGGATCCTAGTTCCCTGCTGAGCCCAGGGGTTGCGCCTGGGACCCTTGAATTAGAAGTCAGATTCTTACTCACTGGACTACCAGTTATTTTAAATCTGGCATCTAGAAAATTATCTTTTTCTTTTTGTGGTGTAATGTTACTGTAATTCTTCATATTGTTTGATCCATTTTCCCTCTGCTCACACTTTTGAAATTAAATGACAGATTCAAGATAGGCTATTTCTTTTTATTTACCAGTAGGTGGCAACATCACATAAGCTTTTGGCTTCCAGTATCTGCGGTTGCTTGTGATTGCATTTGCAAGCTAGCACTCTCCAGCTTCCACCATCTCTGTAAGAGGTGTGGGTGGTTCCACACTTCCATTACTCTGTCTTGTGACAGCCATGTCATTGCTGCCTTGTTTGTGCCAGAGCTGCTGTCTCCATCAGGATGGCGGGCTCTTTCCTTACATCCCAGACCCCTTGAAACAGGTTCCATTGTGGGGAAGAGGGGCAGAGCTGGAAGGACCTGGACTGAGCTGGATTGAGCAGCCCATCCCCACCTTGACCTTTGTTGTAAGGTTCAAGGGCCCCACCACTGTGGATGAGGGTGCAGGAGCTGGGGTGCTGTACACCTCAGCGGCAGGAAGGGTGAGGGTGTGGGCCCAGTCTTCACGGACACTACTGTCAGGTTTCTTTGGAAGCGGGGTTTGTGTGTCCATGCATGATGCCAGAGTCATGTGTGCTGCCTTGCCTGCTGCTGCTGGCTCCTCTGGAGCAGTGGGCTCAGCTTTCATGGTCAGAAGCCTGGGATCTCAGGCCCAACCCCCCCACCGTTCCCTAGGTTCCACCTATTGTGTGTTCCAGGCCACCCATCTTTCATGTTCAGAATTCTTCAGTGTCACCCTGTGTTGGATGGAGGTCCCTTTGTTGAGCTGTGAATGTTTTAATGGTTGTAGATTGAAGGAGAGAGAGAGAAAGGTAGTTTTCCACATGGCTACATCTCTGACCCACAAGCAAATCTGGAGCATTTCCATCACTTGAAAACAAATCTAATACTACAACAGTCATCGTCATTCTGACCTGAGCCATGATGATCACCGATCTTCTTCACATTTTTACAGATTTCCTTTTTGATCAACTCATAAAAATGAATACCTTAATACACGATCTTTGCAGTCTGGATTCTTTCACTTGGCATACTGTTATCTAGCCTGCTATTTTTCCCCATGGACAAAGCACATCCACAGAGCCCACTGCTCTCAGATTTTATACCTGCTTACCTCTGCAGAGACTAATCCACCCATGATGTCAATATAATTCATACTTCAGTTCAGTTCAGTCGCTTAGTCGTGTCCAGCTCTTTGCGACCCCATAAATCATAGCAGTCCAGGATTCCCTGTCCATCACCAACTCCCAGAGTTTACACAAACTCATGTCCATCGAGTCGGTGATGCCATCCAGCCATCTCATCCTCTGTCATCCCCTTCTCCTCTTGCCCCCAATCCCTCCCAGCATCAGTCTTTTCCAGTGAGTCAACTCTTCGCATGAGGTGGCCAAAAGTATTGGAGTTTCAGCTTTAGCATCATTCCTTCCAAAGAAAACCCAGGACTGATCTCCTTTAGAATGGACTGGTTGGATTTCCTTGCAGTCCAAGGGACTCTCAAGAGTCTTCTCCAACACCACACTTCAAAAGCATCAATTCTTTGGCACTCAGCCTTCTTCACAGTCCAACTCTCACATCCATACATGACCACCGTAAAACCATAGTCTTGACTAGACAGACCTTAGTCAGCAAAGTAATGTCTCTGCTTTTGAATATGCTATCTAGGTTGGTCATAACTTTTCTTCCAAGGAGTTAGTGTCCTTTAATTTCATGGCTGCAATCACCATCTGCAGCGATTTTGGAGCCCCCAAAAATAAAGTCCGACACTGTTTTCACTGTTTCCCCATCTATTTCCCATGAAGTGATGGGACCAGGTGCCAAGATCTTCGTTTTCTAAATGTTGAGCTTGAAGCAAACTTTTTCACTCTCCTCTTTCACTTTCATCAAGAAGCTTTTCAGTTCTTCTTCACTTTCTGCCATAAGAGTGCTGTCATCTACATATCTGACGTTCATGATATTTCTGCCAGCAATCTTGATTCCACCTTGTTCTTCCAGCCCAGCGTTTCTTAAGATGTACTCTGCATAGAAGTTAAATAAGCAGGGTGACAATATACAGCCTTGACATACTCCTTTTCCTATTTAGAACCAGTGTGTTGTTCCATGTCCAGTTCCAACTGTTGCTTCCTGACCTGCATATAGCTTTCTCAAGAGGCAGGTCATGTGGTCTAGTATTCCTATTTCTTGAAGAATTTTCCTTAGTTTATTATGATCCACACAGTCAAAGGCTTTGGCATAGTCAATAAAGCAGAAATAGATGGTTTTCTGGAACTGTCTTGCTTTTTTTGAAGATCCAGCAGATGTTGGCAATTTGATCTCTGGTTACTCAGCCTTTTCTACGTCCTTTTGATGAATTAAGGACATTCAAATTGTACAAGATGGAGGAGTGGGGCAATAGTAGATAAGCAAATGTGTCTTAGATGCACATATATCAAGAGAATACAAAGAAGTGAATGTGATCTAAGAAGTTTCAAGAGTTTGGCCCATCACAGATTTATGGGAGCATTACATTTCCCAGGACTGAAATATGGAAACATTTTCTGAGTAAAGGAACACGAAGAGAGTATATAGATGAGAATTCCTTGGTTTGTGACATTGACAAATAAGACAATATCAGTATTTTAGTCTAGGAAAACTCTAATACAATGGGGAGGAACAACCAGGAGAGGGTTTAGATCAACAGACCTGAGGAAGAAGTCTCATCAAAAGCATCATATTCACACTGAACATATTTTTTTAACCCTCTAATCCAGTAGCTATATTTAGGTTGATATATCCAGTAAACATATTGACAATTTCCCTTGTTTTCAAATAGAAACTTCATCTTATATCCAGGCTGTTTGCCACCATATACTCCCAGGATCCAGGCAGGTTTTTCTGACACATCTTCCTCCCAATGATTATTCTGTGATGTGATAATTCTGTGGAGCCCAGGACACCATAATCACAAAATCACCATTCTATATATATTGTTTGGTTCCAAATTGCACGTATATCTCAATTGCTTCTGGTCGTCAGAAATGGCAAGGTCCTAGCAAGAAGATTCAGGAACATGTGAACTGTGGAAAAATTAGAGTTGTATTAGGGCTATGATGTAGGTTTATTTGTAACTCTGTAAAAGGGATCTTTAAAAAAACTTAAATGGAAAGGTAGTGTGTGTGTGTGTGTGTGTGTGTGTGTGTGTGTGTGTGTTGGGAGTGGAAACAGACATCTTAAATATGAGACCTAATAGAAAATGAAAAAGTCTAAAAGATGATGAAAACAGGGTGGCTTGATGATATTGTGATGTTTCCTTACCCCAGTAGCGTTGCACATCTGTCAGCCCTGAAATAATAATAATAAACCATAATGTTACATATAAACAAGGAGTCAGCTCTGAAATCTATTTTTTCCAGATTAGGGGAAGGGCTGTGGTGAGGTACTGAAGTGATGAAAGAGAAGCTGAGGGAAACACTTGGTCACTTCCTGTAAATACGACCACATCATCAGCACAAAGTATCTGGGTTTTGCTGTCTCTATCCACATCTAGAAATTGGAGCCTGCTCCCCATTTACCCCCATCACAGGAATTCCACAGACACCCACTTAGGTAGCACTCCTCACCATTATACACTCGCTGTATGTCTGTCAGATCAAGAGCTGAAGATGTTCTCCTTTGTCCCTTGGGGAGAGTTCTGGGCTTCTTCAGGGTTAAGGTTTCACTCCTAGGGAAGAAAAAGATTGACCCCCACATGACTGACTTGTTGTTCCTCTAAAACCACTGACTTTCACTCCACTGATACACTGAACTGTCCTGGGAAAGGGGAGAATGGACAGCTGACTTTGGCGCCAGAAGGAATGTGCTCACGTCCACCTTCCTAGTTACCCTCTGTGCGACCTGGGGCTGTACTGACCTGTCAGAAGGACAGTTTCTTCCTTCTTTAGTGAAGTCAGTAACTTCTCCCTCTCTAGCTCCTAGGAAGCATATGAAATTATTTGAAATAATATTTTGGTAACACAAAAAATTAATTTGTGGAAAAATCCCTGCATAGATACCTGTTCCAGGGAGGTGTCAGAAAGTTAGGGAGCAGAACCTGGCACCCAGGTGTTTGAGACATGTCAGGTATGAGAACACTGTCTAGAGAGTCCCCACATCTTCAAAGTCTGCTCCCCAAAACAGAAATTCTCAGAATACCCTGATATCCCAGGTTCTCTGGGAATAATGGCAAACCCTTGAGAAACAGGACATTAGGAATCCTGAAGCAACAGTGGTTTACATTTCATGTATTTGTAACAATCTTGCTGCCACCATGTACATGTGCAAATTCAAACACAAGGATGCTACCTTTCCATTCTGCCTTCTAGAGTATATGAGCAAGAAGAATCAATTGTTTGCTGCACAGCCATAATAGTCTTTGATATTCAAGTCTGTTTTTTGAAATCGAATCAGAAAGATATAGAAGGGCCAAGTCTCTTCTTATACCCAAGGCAAAATTCAAATATAAATGAGTTGTCTCCAATTTGGGTGCTTGAAAAGTCATGACTCTCCCAAGGTAATTCAAGCTCCTACTAAATATAAAAGCTGAGTTGCATAACGACATCAAGTGTGAATTAAATATTTGAGGTCACATGAGTCTGTTTTGCAACGTCTTATTCCCATTATGGCTACTGACTAAACTCTGTGACTTTCAATGACCGCAATTATCTACGGTAGAAGTTGGTCCATTCTTAATCATTAGGAAAAATTTAGCCCTGATTTGTGAACAGAAATTGAAGGGAAATCTATATACCATTTTTTTGCCTTGACCATTGTTTCCCTCTAATTGGCCACCAGATAAATCTAGTCAGTGATTTTAATTATTTTTATTCTATAAATGGACTATCTCTGTCTGGTCTCCCACACGTACCTTTTCATGATGTTGTTCACATCCTAGTAAGGAAAAAAACATGAGTCAAAAAGTAATAGGTTCTCCCACTTAGAAATCTTCATTACATCCCCACCAGCCCCTGACTGTTGTGAATAGGATGGTCTTAATGTGAGAGCAAAAGTAAAGACAAGAGTGAGGCCAATCATTCTAGAGGACTCTTGTAACGCTGTCACATTTTCAACAAAGGTGAAATAGTTTTGACACTTGTAAAAGCAAGAGGATTTTAGTATGTGCTGATGTGAAAACATAAAAAACCAACATAGTCACTTTCCTGCAAAGGCATAAGATGCCCCATGAGGCTATGTGGATATTTAATGGTTCTTTAATATATTTAACAAAAGTATCAGTGTTATACTATTATTTGCCAAGCTTTAAGTCAGGCTTTGGAGAATCAAGATGAATACATAATCCTAATATTCTTCAAGCTATTTACATGGCTTTTGTGAGGGTGGAAGTAAACAAATGTATTAATGTATGTTTTTTCATGTATCTCTAGCCTCATTTTACACACTATTAGTGATCTCTTTCACTCCCTTATGTTCAGCATACAGACGTGCAGTTGATTTCCAAATCTTTACTTTTACTCAGTTTTGTCTCTTCAATTCAGTTCACTTCAGTCCCTCAATCATGTCCGACTCTTTGTGACCCCAATAATCGCAGCATGCCAGGCCTCCCTGTCCATCACCAAGTCCCAGAGTTCACTCAGACTCACATCCATCGAGTTGGTGATGCCATCCAGCCATCTCATCCTCTGTCATCCCCTTCTCCTCCTGCCTCCAATTCCTCCCAGCATCAGAGTCTTTTCCAGTGAGTCAACTCTTCACATGATGTGGCCAAAGTACTGGAGTTTCAGCTTTAGCATCAGTCCTTCCAAAGAAAACCCAGGACCGATCTCCTTTAGAATGGACTGGTTGGATCTCCTTGCAGTCAAGGGACCCTCAAGAGTCTTTTCCAACACCACACTTCAAAAGCATCGATTCTTCAGATCTCTGCTTTCTTCACAGTCCAACTCTCACATCCATACCTGACCACAAGAAAAACCATAGCTTTGACTAAACGGACCTTTGTTGGCAAAGTAATGTCTCTGCTTTTGAATATACTATCTAGGTTGGTCATAACTTTTCTTCCAAGGAGTAAGCGTCTTTTAATTTCAGGGCTGCAATCACCATCCGTAGTAATTTTGGAGTCCCAAAAAATAAAGTCTGACACTGTTTCCACTGTTTCTCCATCTATTTGCCATGAAATTATGGGACCAGATGCCATGATCTTCACTTTCTGAATGTTGAGCTTTAAACCAACTTTTTCACTCTGTACTTTCACTTTCAACAAGAGTCTTTTAGTTCCTCTTCACTTTCTGCCAAAAGGGTGGTGTCATCTGCATATCTGAGGTTCTTGATATTTCTCCTGGCAATCTTTGTCTCTTAAATGCTTATTTATCTATTCAGTAAAAAATAAGTCACAAGAATCGGTAATTTAGGACGTTTAATCTGTAACTTACTATTCATCAACTAAACTGCCCCCTCTCTTGTATCCCATTTTCATAATGTTACCAATAAGCACTCAATAACTGTCCAATAACTAGAGCATTTATCTGCACTTTAGTTTGTACTGAGTCAGTTTTGTCCAAGTCCTTAACAGTTTGTAGCCATTTAATCTTCTTAATCATCAGAGATGTTGTTTTCTTTGAGCAGATATTTATCACTATATTTGATATCTTTAATATTAGACTTATTTCCATGTTGCCTAAAACTAGTAAAATAGCTGGGTCCACATACAAAGAACAAAAAGCAAAGTCTCTCTTTTCTTCTATATGAAAAAAATCAAATAAAACTGCAATAAGTAGAACATTTTGTGAATACATTTACAACTTTAATCATTGCTTAATTTTGAAGCTTTGGCCTTGTCATCAGAATCTGGTCTGTATTTTTCTCCAGTTCTATTTACTCCACCTATATTGTCTTTTGGAGAAGGAAATGACAGCCCACTCCAGTATTCTCACCTGGAGAATTCCATGGACAGAGGAGCCTGGTGGGGTATAGTCCATGGGGTTGCAAAGAGTCAGACACAACTGAGCAACTATCATTCATATTGACTTTATTCTCAGTTACTGAAGAAAACAAAAATCTCCTGACATAAACTCCAGAAGAAAAGAGA
The DNA here is from genome assembly GCA_917880005.1 of Nanger dama. Lineage (NCBI taxonomy): Eukaryota > Metazoa > Chordata > Mammalia > Artiodactyla > Bovidae > Nanger > Nanger dama. The sequence goes on from CAKJTW010000114.1 coordinate 1,362,919, forward strand.
ATTTTTCTTCCCATTATTCTGAAAAGTTCAAATGCTTGCAGGCACGAGCCTGTAGGATTGGGTGCAATATTAAAAGCATCCTGGTGTTGTTGCTGGAAGGAAATGAAGCAGTGGTACAGGAAGTTTCTATTTTTACTGAAATGAAATTGGTGTTAGTCAGGAGTAGATCATGATGAGATAGGAAACATTCTAATCATTAGAGCAACTATTAGGAAAAAAATAAAAATATATACATAGCTAGAAAGTAACAAAACAATATTTTATACCAGAGATATTTAACACAAAAGAAGCTAGTTGAAGTGAATGTGAAGAATGAAAACTAGCTATATGGAATGCAAATAGAAAAATGATAAATTTAAATATAACCAGATCAATGATTGCATTATTAAATAGCATTGTATTAATACCTCTATTAAAAGGAAGACTTTTGACCTGATAAAAGTCACTATTGCCATCTACAGGACATATATTTTATATTCAGTGATACAAGAAGGGTGAAGTTAAAAACATAGAAAGCTATATACCATATGAACAGTAAAGCTGAACTGTTTATATCACAGACGCTGGGGTTTCTTGCCCAGGGTTACCTGCAGCATCTCCACTGTTGACCCTTTCAGACGGTGTTCCACTTCTGAGATGAGATTTCTCACCAGCTGGCTCTGCTGGATTAGCACATGCTCAGAGTCTGCCAGGTTACGTAGACCAGCTTCCTCCTTACTCTTCAGTTTTTGCATTTCCTTCACCTCCCTCATATTTAAGGTTCTTTCTCAGTTTTTGAAACACTGCCCTGACATTTTCTCTCTCACGTTGTATTTGATCCTTCAGGAGTACGAGAAAGAGAGAGAGAGGAAGACAGGGAGAGAGAGAAAGGGGGAAGCAATGATTAGGGCAGCTCACTTGATAGCTCTTTTTTCTCTACATCACATTTGAAAATAATAGTCCCAAGTCTGCACTGCTGAAGACAACTCATAGCCAAATGGGACCCCTGGCTGTGACTCAGTCTTCACATCGCTGTCCAGGATGCACGTGCCTTCCTGCATTACTCTTGACTCCCTCCCACCACCTTCTGCTAAGGCTGAACACTGAGGACAGGTGTAAGTTGCTCAGTTATGTTTGACAGAACTATGAAAGTCACTCAGTTGTGTCTAACACTTTGCGACCCCATGGACTATACAGTCCATGGAATTCTCCAGGCTAGAATATTGGAGTGAATAGTCTATCCTTTCTCCAGGGGATCTTCCCAACCAAGGAATCAAACTGGGCTCTCCCTCATTGGACGCAGATCCTTTAACAGCTGAGCTGCTAGGCAAGCCAAGACAGAGCCTTGAGCTATTGCCAAATGTCTCATTCAGAAGAGTCAAGGACAAAAACACATGACAGGAATGGAATATGAAACTCCCTTGTTATCCTCATGATAGATGCCCTCTGTATAACACCTCCCTTCCAGTATCTATGTTCATGTGTGATATGTTCCCTTTTTAGCCCACCTCATCAGAGATAGGATGAAGGAAAGGACTAATCAAATGACAACTGTCAGAGAACAAAGAGGAAGGCCGCGACTTGTGACCACCCAAGGTCCTGTCCAAGATACCTGTCTAACTCCTTGAGGAAGTGCCTTCTCCTACCTTCCAGGCAGCAATGTCTGCTCGGACTTTAACTTCCAACTCCTCAGCCTCCAGCTGCTTCTCCCTCAGCTTCTTTAGAGCTTTCTGTAGTTTCTTCTGTGAGAAAAGAACCAGACCAGAGTCAAGCTATGGGCTTTCTCAGCATCACTGCAGAGGATAAATTAGAGAGAAATGAGGCTAATTTTCAAAGAGAATCTACTTTACAAAAACTGTAGAGATCAGCTATTAGAATATATGACCTGGGAGAAAATCCGAGGTGGGGAATGTATTCTTAAGACTCAAGAGATAGGAGTCAGCCTTCTCTCTCCAAAGAAGACTGGTTCTCTTTGTTCTAGAGAAACCTGATCCTGCAGCAGGGAAAACTTAGGCCTCAGTGTCCTCATTACCCTGTTTGCTCATTACCCTGTTTGCTCATTACCCTGTTTGCTCATTACCTTCCTGTTCAAAGTTATCACGAGAGCTTCTTTGGGCATCAGATCTCCACCTACTTCTGAAGTCTGTGTGTAAGATCATTACTTTGTAATTGGGGGAATTCACAGAAACATCCCTCAGACATCAGAAGGTGGGCATAGGATGAAAAGAGATCACAGGCCTCGACTCCATGGTGACCAGGTAAACAAAGTCCAATGCAAAGTGGAGATTTCCCCTCAAGTAACACTTTGTGGTCTGCCTTTCCTCCATTCTGCTCTCCTTACCTGATAGTCCTGGGCAACCTCTTCCACGAGGAATGTGTGGTGCCCACGGTGCTCCTGGGACCGCTCACAAAGCCAGCAAATGACTTCTCTATCCTCCTCACAGAAGAGCATGAGTTTCTCTCCATGGCGCAGACAGAGATTTCTCTCTTGCTCCACATCTGGGCTCAGCTTGACCTCTCTGAGCCTCTGTACTATGTTGGCGACATGCCTATTAGGGCGCAGGTTCCTAGGCTCATAACTAATTCTGCATACAGGGCACCTTCTGTCCTTGTCTTGGTCATTCATGAGCACCATGTTGTTTGCAGTGATGCAGGCTTGGCAGAAGCTGTGGCCACAGTCAAGGCTCAGGGGTTCTGTCAGAAGCTCCAGGCAAATGGGGCAGGTCACCTCCTCCCGTAGGCTCACCACAGTTCCTGAAGCCATGAGAGTTGCTCAGCTGCTCCGACTTGTCCTGACTTCTGAGGGTTCTCTTTCTCAAAGATTCCTGTGTGTTGGAAGGTTAAAAGGGGACCGAGTTAGAAAGAGAAATGCAAGATACTAGTTGTGAATAAATCAAGTAGAGTCCAACACCAGATTATTGAGGAACAAAAATGAACCATGAAGATACAAGATAAGAAGCTTGGTGACCTGGCAAAAGGACATTTCATGATGCTTTAAATTTATTTATTTATTTATTTATTTATTTAATTGAATGGGAATTTTCTCTATGACTCAGGGAACTCAAACCAGGACTCTATACCAACCTAGAGCGGCAGGAAGGGGAGGGAGGAGGGAGGGGGGTTCAAGAGGGAAGGGACATTTGTATATCTATAGCTGACATATGTTGATATTTGGCAGAAACATGGAAAGAGCAAGAGACTTCCAGAAAAACATATATTTCTGCTTTATTGACTATACCAAAGCCTTTGACTCTGTGGATCACAATAAACTGTGGAAAATTCTGAAACAGATGGGAATACCAGACCACCTGACCTGCTTCTTGAGAAATGTGTATGCAGGTCAGGAAGCAACAGTTAGAACTGGACTTGGAACCATAGACTGATTCCAAATAGGAAAAGGAGTACGTCAAGGCTGTATATTATCACCCTGCTTATTTAACTTATATGCAGAGTACATCAAGAGAAACGCTGGACTGGAAGAAACACAAGCTGGAATCAAGATTGATGGGAGAAATATCAATAACCTCAGATATGCAGATGACACCACCCTTATGGCAGAAAGTGAAGAGGAACTAAAAAGCCTCCTGATCAAAGTCAAAGAGGAAAGTGAAAAAGTTGTCTTAAAGTTCAACATTCAGAAAACAAAAATCCTGGCATCTGGTCCCATCACTTCATGGGAAATAGATGGGGAAACAGTGGCAACAGTGTCAGACTCTATTTTGGTGGGGCTCCAAAATCACTGCAGATGGTGAGTGCAGCCATGAAATTAAAAGACGCTTACTCCTTGGAAGAAAAGTTATGACCAACCTAGATAGCATATATTCAAAAGCAGAGACATTACTTTGCCAACTATGGTCCGTCTAGTCAAGGCTATGGTTTTTCCTGTGGTCATGTATGGATGTGAGAGTTGGACTGTGAAGAAGGCTGAGTGCCGAAGAATTGATGCTTTTGAAGTATGGTGTTGGAGAAGACTCTTGAGAGTCCCTTGGACTGCAAGGAGATCCAACCAGTCCATTTTGAAGGAGATCAGCCCTGGGATTTTTTGGAAGGAATGATGCTAAAGCTGAAACTCCAGTATTTTGGCCACCTCATGTGACGAGCTGATTCACTGGAAAAGACTCTGATGCTAGGAGGGATTGGGGGCAAGTGGAGAAGGGTATGACAGAGGATGAAATGACTGGATGGCATCACCGATTCAATGGACGTGAGTCTGAGTGAACTCCGGGAGCTGATGATGGACAGGGAGGCCTGGCATGCTGCAATTCATGGGGTCGCAAAGAGTCAGACACGACTGAGTGACTGAATTGAACTGAACCGAATACAAGTCTGTAAAGACATTTCATAATAATTTTAAATACTTTACTCATGATTCATGTCACATGACAAATTACATCCTTATATGTGGAATTATTTTTATTATTTAATTTTACAAATCAAAAGGATGACCTGACACTTTTTCCACTAAGATCCTTATGTGACCCACGATCTTTCCATGCCTCAAATATCCTCAGTATCTAAATATCAGTATTACTGTCTCTTGTACTTCAGTAAACTCTCCTTAAGTGTTCTCTTATCCCATAGACCTGCTCTGAAGACTTATCACAATGTAATCATTGTCATCATTTGTTGGATGTCTGCAATGATTTCCCTTATTGTCATGACATAATTTTAATATATGACAAGGATTCCCAGGTGGCTTAGTGGTAAACAATCTGCCTGCCTGCCAGTACAGGTGATGCAGGTGACTCAGGTTCAATCCCTGGGTTAGGAAGATCCTCTGCAGAAGGAAATGGCAACCCACTCCAGTAATCTTGTTGGGAAAACCCCATGGACAGAGGAGTCTGGTGGGCTTCAGTCCATGAGGTTGCAAAGAATTGATCACAACTGAGCACACACATACGTTATTTGACTATGTGTGTCTGTACATGGTAAAAACAAACCCATTATCAGATATGTAAAGAGAGATGGTGACTTACAAAGATCACATATCTTCAATACACACAGTGTAACTAAACCTAATGTGTTAGTGGTCCTTCTTCAGGGGCCTGTCTCCTACCCATTAAGCTAATCAAAGACAAAGGCAAATTCATGGACTGAATTAATACCCAATGCACTGGGGGTGTGGAAGTGAAGAAGTGAAGAGATACATATCACTTGGGTGGTACTGGGAAGTCTTAGTGGGTAAATAGTGATTTCACCTTGGGCTAGAAATAGCTCAAGGATATTGACAGGAGCCCAGAGATGTGTGTGTGTAAGAGGATTATAGGGAGGAAGGGAGTATCAGTATACCCAACCAATCACACAAATCAGGTATCTGAAAACACATAAACACAGGTGAAATAGATGTCAGTCTTGAAAAAAAAAAAATCTCAGTATATTGGGCAAGATCATTCAGCTAATTATCACTAATAAGTAACATAGGCTAGAAACTAGACTAATATCCATAAAAAGAAATATGAGTCCAAACAGAAGATTTAAACCACTACGAACTTGATACTCACCTGGAAAGTAATCATTAATAAAAATTCAGCCTTAGGTACATATATATATATGTATATATACTCATATACATACAAAAGAACAAATGTGGAAAACATTACCAAAAAGATGCAGATATTGTTTAGAAATCAAATAATTGGAGAAAATAAAGGTTATCCAAAAATTCCAACTTGAAAACACACAGTGAAAGTACAAACTGAAGAAGATAAAGGAAACATGTAATGAGAAAGAAGAAAAAAACGTACCAAGTAGAGGAAATGAGTTGTGTGCGGAAGACACATCATCTTGTATGAGTCTGAAAAGGCCAGTGTAGCTGGTGTACAGAAATCTGCTGGGCTTTCTTTCTGCATCACAAGAGGCTGCAGCGACATCAAACATGACACTTCCCAAATGATATAACATTCTGGGACCCATCTCCAAGAGTCAGGAGAAGTTATCAATGTTTTCCCATGAGGGAGGAGTAGGGGCATGACTAGCTGTGCCCTTGGGCTGTGAGATGCTGGATGGAGCCAGTGTGGAATTGGGAGGATCAGGTAGGATGCAGGCACAGTTGCTCAGTGGAGAGGTGATGATAGCTCGAGGGACAGGGTGATGAAGGAGATGCTGGGCAGCAGGTGAGACTGAGAGATAAGAAGAGGTATAAGGACAAGACTGGGAGTTGGACTAGATGTGTGGGGACAAGGGGTAACATCAGTCCTGGACTCTTTCTTCCTGTAAAGGTAGTATTGGCTTACTCTTCTAAGTTTTGTTATTGTTGTTGTTGGTTTTGTGTTGTGTGAGTATGTGTGTGTATTTTGTTTTTCTGGGAAGCCTACTGGCTTATAATAAAGTGAAAAGTCAGCAGACTTTTGAGAGGGTAACAGGCAGGAAGACCAGGGATCTCCAAACAGAGGAAATAGGCTGCAAATGTCAAACATTTTTTATGTCTCCCTTAAGAGGCAGGAGGAAACACACTACATGTGTCAGAATTTTTCTTTCTCTAGACAAAGTTAAAAGAAGGTTTCTATTAAAATTCTAGTTTGCCATGATGACACCTTGCTCCTTCTGAACTTAACTTTTTCAAACCTTGAGTTTTTCTTATGAAAATGTTTCTCATAAACTATGTTAATGAAACTGTATTTGCTTTGAATTTGCCTTTCTTCAGACTTCCCTGGCTCAGACGGTAAAAGCATCTGCCTACAATGCAGGAGGCCTAGGTTCGATCCCTGGGTCAGGAAGATCCCCTGGAAAAGGAAATGGCTACCCACTCCAGTAATCTTGCCTGGAAAATCCCATGGATGGAGAAGCCCTCGTAGGCTACAGTCGGTGGGGGTCACAGAGTCGGACATGACTGAGTGACTTCACTTTCACTTTGCCTTTCTTCAAAGTGGCTCCACCTCAGACTAACTTTTTTTCTTTTCTCAAATCTAGGGCTGATAATAGCTCAACAAACCAGTATTCATATCAATTGTTTTATGGCTGGGGGATGATATACTTCATGCCATCCTATCTCAAAAATGCATATTGTGGGAGAGGGGCCTGGTGAAACTCCTCAGCCTTGAGGTGTGTCTCTCTTATGTGACTAATAGCTTTTTAACAGACATAAAACAGCTTGCTAAAACTAGCAAGAGGGGCACTATTTCTTCCGCCTTCTGATGTCTATGTCCGAAGCTTTGTCTATCAGTTTTATACTTTAATAAAAATTTGTTAAACAAAAGCTCTGAGAGATCAAGCCTTGTCACTGGCCCCAGATTGAATTCCTGTCCTCTGGAGGCCAAGAATCCTAGTGTCTTTCATGGCTCAGCAGCAACCTTTCACTTTAAGGCCACATTTTTGACAGTAAAACTAGTCTGGATGTATTAAGCGCTATTTGGTAGGTGCACAAGATAACACGTTATTGAATATCAAGGTCAGAGGTAGATAATCTATCATTTTATGGCTAAAGATTTGCTTAAAATACGGTGAGGGGCCTCCAATTATTTCTCATCCTATTTGAGATCCAGCTACTGCTGAGATGCATCAAGAGCCTATCAAGAAGGGAGGCACAGAGCATGCATTCAGACATGAAATGGCAAAATGGATTTTCCTTGCAGTGCTCCGAGGATCTAATATCAAAGCAGCTAGATCCACAAGAGACATGAAGGAACTAGTCCTCATACCTGAAGGATGACACCCCACCACTCTCTAAGCAGTGAAACAGGCTTCCCTCAGCAACAGGGAGAAAGATGTTGGAACAGGATTGTCATCTGCCTGATGAAACTTCAAGTCATTTGACCCCCATAATGTGAGAAGGTTGATCCTTACCTTTAATCTTTTAACTTGGAGCTCATGAAAATACAAATTGAAAACACCTCAGATATAACAGCCACAGATAAGCATAAAGGACAATATTTACACAAAAGGGAAAATAGTAAAATCATAGGGATGACTTTCTTCTTTTGTGACTGCAGTTTAACGGTTTCTCTAAACATAATATAGCCACAAGTGGTGAATGTTATATGGAGAAAACTTCACTTTTCCCAAATAGAATTGGAATGTGAAATTGGGCTTTCTAATATTTCCCAGGAAGTCATCTACTACTATTTAATATAAATACCTTACAATACTAGCAAATTAAACCTGAAAAACTAAAGTAACAGTTCTAAAACAATTCTAAAGCCTTGTAGCAATTGGCCTGACAGAGGTGAACTATATGAGTTCAGAAGAAAAGGGTCTAACGCTGACTATGCCTGAGAGGGCGACAAGAATAGGTAGCAGATGTGACTGTCTCCAAAGTCAGCCTTGACGAAATAAGACTTGGTCAGAAGAAGGGAAATTGAGGCGAGGAGAAGGATTTGACTCGGGTCATCATGTGCCTGAGAAAGGTGGGTGCAGATGAAGCTTCTTTAGGAAGGAGGAAATGGGGAATGCAGAGACTTCTCTACATTACTTTCCATGTGGGTCTCACAGTGTTGTTATGAGACTACTTCTCTGACATCCTTTTATATCCTGAATACCAATCAAGTAAGATTTTAAAAATAAAAGGTAGATATCACTGTTATTAGAAGTTAGATGCTTCCAGATGTCACTTCTAGAAACTCTTGCCATGTGTGCCCCTTGCCTCTGATCTCTCAGCTGAGCTGGTTCTAGGTGGGTGATCCGGCTCAAGGAGAAGGATGAACAGGTTAGGGATGTAAGGAAATGCAGCAGTTCCCTGTGTCTGGACAAGAGAATTCATGAGGAGGCTGCAGAGCCTGCCAGATGCCATAACATCCAGACAAGCCCAGGCATGCCTAGGGAATGAGAACGGTCATGCAGATAAAGGACTGTCTTCAGCAAGGTGCAATTCACACTCACAGAATGGGAAGGAGCTGTGGGTAGATTCAGCCTTGAGAAATAAACATCCCTTACAAGGAAGAAACAATAAAGTCATTTGCTTTATTCCAACCATGCTTCTTGTAATAGTTCCCCTCCCCAGACATATCTTCAGTCAGCACTCTCAGCAGGAAGTCTGCAAGTTGAGCTTTACCCCCCTTAGAACAGATTCCACACAACAAATAAAACTCACCCAAGAAGATTTAATTTTTTCTACTGTGTCTCTCAAACTCTGTCCTCCACAACACTCAGCTATCCTCAGACAGCAGTGGAGACGTTGTGATTCCTTGGAGAAGAGTGAAGGCAGGACCTGGGCAGATGTTTTCAGGATTCAGTCACCACATCAAAGGCCTGACCACCCCTAAGAAGATTCCTAGTAGAAGGTGAGGGGAAATGAAAGTTAAATTCAAGGGTGTAGAGTAAGGGCAGGAAAGGACAAGATAAACTGCAGACCAATAGAAGCTCTTCGTATAGGTTCTATGGGGCAATGACAAGGCTTTTGTGCCTGAGCCTGGTGGGGCAGTGATAGTTTTTTCTATCTCAGCTCTCCTCCTGGAAACTGTTATCCTGTCTCTTCTATCCTTTGGAAAACTAAACTTACTGAGCAAGTTAATTTCATAGACACCCAATTTGTCTTGTTTCCTTACTAAGAAGCTGTCTGGAGGAAAGAGTAAAGTAACGCCCTTTACCCCAGTGAAGACCCACACTGAGGATTTCCCTGAGGCAGCAACACTGCTGTGCTCTCCCTCAGCCCGTGTCCATAAGCTAAAGTAAGTGAATCTGGCCAGCCTATCCTATTAGGTCATGTTAGAGAAACCGGCTCAACAAATCTGAAATCACTCAAGTGGTCTGTCAGAGGGGCTATCACAGAGCAGTTGTTCACTGATGCCGACTTTCAGAAGATGGATGTGATATGACCAAATTGACACTTTTCCTAAATAGGCTGAGAAGGATGAAATTATAGGAGTGTCAATTATTGGGCAATGTCATCTAATATTATTTAACATATAATCCCTATGACCTTAACATAATAATGATAAAGTAGGAAAATTAGTGAGATGGTTAATTTTATGTGCCAACAATGGGCTTCTCAAGTAGCTCAGTGGTAAAGAATCTGTTTGCCTATTCAGGAGACCCAGGAGACAGGTTCAATCCCTGTATTGGGAAGATCCTCTGGAGTAGAAAATGGCGACCCACTCCAGTATTCTTGCCTGGAAAATTTCATGGACAGAGAAGCCTGGTAGGCTACCATCCAAAGGGTGGCAAAGAGTCAGCCACAACTGAGCACACATGTCAGCAAGACTAGTCACTGGGTGTCCAGATTAGACATTCTTTCTGGGTGTGTCTGTGAGTGTGTTGTTTACAGATGAGATTAGAATTGCAGTTGAAGACTCAGTAGTTTGCTTTCCCCAAATTGGTTGGACATAATCCAATTTGTTGAAGGAATGAGAGCTAAGATATAAGTATGTGCTGGGGTCCAGCCCTGGTGGATCCAGGGAATTTGAAGTGTGTACAGCATTGGCAGGGAAAGATTTATTTATTTATTAATATAGAAATATAAAATTAGATTAGGAAGAAATAGTGTAGTAGGAAAATTAAGTGGAGAAAGAAGGCTGAATAACTTGGCTTACGGGGAAGGCCAATAAAGTTCCAGACAAGGAGCTTGCACCATCTATGTGGGGCCACTGGCACCTGCTTGAATTGCCCCACCTTAGGCTCTCTTTAGCGCGGGTCTTAGAAGCCGGGACAAGTAAGTAGACTTGGTGAGCCACCCGCTCCAGATAGGAATTCATCCTGAAATTAGAGTAAAGAGGGAGAGGGAGCGAGAGGGAGAAAAAGAGAGACACGGGGAAACCAGTCCAGCAACTAGCTCCAGCCTCTATTGTCTGGAAAGGCCTTTTATACCTTTTTGATTGTACATAGAGATCAATGGGTAATACAAAATTATGCAGCATTAGCAGCCCAGACTCTTATCCAAACCAGGCTTTTCTCTCTGCATACCTAGTTGTATGCACAAGTCTTAGGTAATTTACATCATCTTCCAGCCAAAAGGGCCAAGTAACATTTTACAGCCTTTTTCTGATAAGGGTTTGTCAGCCAGAAGACTTATTTGCGTTGATCTTCCCAAAGTCTGGTGCCACTCTCAGAAAGCACTAAATAAAGTTACATTCTTACATAGCAAACATACAGCAACTTATAACAAGTAAAAGGAGTACAGTGATTTATAACAAAAGAAAAGTAATTAACTCAAAAGTTTAGTGTTGCTAACATCAAAACTACTGTATCTTTTTCCACATCCCGATTACACTGATTAACATCCTCCCAGGTGCCTAAAAGATAAAGAATATGGAGGTCTGGCAGCAGTCCTGAGTCAACAGTGATAACCCGTCACCAATATGATTTTTAACTCTTTAGAAAAGGCTCTGTATCTTTAAGATGCTTTTAAGCTTTGTGCCTCTCGCAGTTGGGGAGCTGTAAGAAATTCACAAGCCATAAGAAGTCTGGGGAACCTGTTAGGCAAGCTAGAGAGCTATCAGAGGGGTTTAACTGAAACATCCCTATCAAATGCAGAAGACTAAAGCCCTGATTTGACTTTTCCCAGAGAATATCAGAAGAGTGGAAAAGCAGAGTACAGTGGCCGGCAGATTCTTAATTTTTGTGTGTGGGGGGGCGGGGGTGGGGGTGGATGCTAGGAAATTCTAGTGGGAACCCCTGAAACCTGATCACGTCCTTGCGTTTTCTCAGGCTTCCTTCCAAATGACCTTGTCACAGGCGGGATTCCTCACACTGGCTCCTGGCCAGTATGTGCACACACATACAGACACAGAAACAGGAAAAAAAATTCTCCTGAGAATCTCTTGTCAAATCAAAGGTTGTCCAAAGTTAAAGAAACTGGGAATCTTGGGGGACAAGTAAGGATGAGAGCAGATATCCCTGATCCACTTTATTTTTCAATTTGATTCTGTTGGAGTGTTTAAATATTAAAAGCCTCTATACTGTTTCTATAGGGCCTACATCAATTAAAAATTTCATCAGTACTCTACCAGTATTCCCTGTTTTTCCTTCCTCCTCACCAACATTTGGTATTTGTACTACTTATTTTCTCTTTATATTTGTGGTGTTTTTGATGATAGTCATTTTGACAGATGTTAGGTGATATTTCTTTGTAGGTTTGATTTTCATCAAACATAATGATTAGAAATGTTAAGAAAATTTTCATGTGCCTGTTAGAAATCTATGTCTTCTTTAGAAGAATGATATTCCAGGCTTCTATTGATTTGTTATTGGGGTCTTGGTTTTTTTGATATTGAGTCTATCAGCTATTCATAAATTTTGATATTAACCCCTAGTGGTCATATCATTTGCAAATATTTTCTCCCTTTCCTTACAATGTCTTTTCATTTAGACAATTGTTTTACTTGTTGTGCAGAAGCTTTTAATTAGGTCTCATTCTTTTTTTGTTTTTGCCTCTATTTCTCTTGCCTTAGCAGACAGATTCAAAAACATATTTCAATGATTTTTATGAAAAACTATCTTACCTAGATTCTCTTTTAGGAGTTTTATGGTTTCGGGGCTTTAATCCATTTTTAATTTACTTTTTATGCGGTCTGAGGAAATGTTCAACTCTGTTCTCTTACATATAGCTGTCCAGTTTTCTCAGCATCAGTTATTGATGAAATTCCAGGACACGTTCTTTAGTCTTTTACTGGGAAGAGAATTTGTAACTGGGAGAAACATATAGATTTCTATTTTTTTCAGAAGGTGACTTCATTTCTGGGGTCAGGAATCTCTGAGAGAAAGATCTTCATTTTCTCATAACTAGGTACTTGATCCTGAACTGAAGAATGGGGCATTCCAGTAAATGCCCTGGACAGTCATTTGTCAATAATTCAAGAGTACAGATTTTTCCTAATAAGTCAGAACTTTAGTCTATAACTACTATATAGCAGGGGCTAGACAGGAAGGCAGAGGTCAAAGGGAAAATTTAATAGCCCAAGTTTTTTCTATTTTCAATAATCAGTACTAAGATATTGATTGTGCATACAAACACACACACACACACACACACAGAAACACTGGAAAAGTCCTCCTTGATAACCCTTCTCTCATCAAAGGTCTTCCGAAAATGAGAAAGTTGAGAATTCCTGAGAACAGGAATAAAAGCAGTGATAGCTTAAACAAATAATCCATTTTATTTCTTTAGAAAGAAAAAATGAACTATGATTTGGTTGGAGGAAGACTGGGGAAAAAAATTCCAAAAGACAAGGGGATTCCATTAGTCCCTGCAAGAATATTCATTTCAGAAATAATTCTTTCTCTAATCTCACTAAAGGAAGATAGCAGACTTTTCTCTTCCTTTTTGTGAACTTTCACCTTAATGCAAAAAGTCTGACCAGGGCTAAGAAAACATCTATCTACACTACTGTTAAGACATCCCGTGACTACTTTTGAGTATTGATGTATCACTGTGAAGTTAATCACTGAATTTTTTTAAAGCTTGACAAACAGACCAGAGCTTTCCCTGGTGGCTCAGACAGAAAAGAATCAGCCTACAATGCAGGAGACCTGGGTTTGATCCCTGAGTCAAGAAGATCCCCTGGAGAAGGGCATGGCTACCCACTCCAGTATGCTTGCCTGAAGTATTCCATGGTCAAAGGAGCCTGGCAGGCTATAGTCCATGAGGTCGCAGAGTAACACGTAATTGAGCAACTTGCACTTTCAAACAGACCACTTCAATGAAATAGAATTACTACAGAAAGTATATATAATGTGAGATAATGCGGCTATCCAAAAACATTTATTTAGCAACTAGGTAAGACTAAGAAAAAATTGCAATGTTTCAATTTATTCTGTTTCTTAAAACAAAAAAATACTGTGGAAAATAAAGTAACATGCATTCTGAAAATGATTTATTTCAGTCACAATGAGAAGAAAACAAAAAGGAATAGGAATTTATACTGGGCTTCCCCTTATGGGCTTGAAATTACACAAGTTATTGCAAATGCTGTATTGTTTAATTGTCACAATATTAACCAGGTGATTTTTAAATGAGAAACTGAACTCCACAGAATATAGTTTATTTGATAAGAGCTATTATGTAGAAACATAAGAATTATAATACAATTCTGTGATCACACACACACACACACAATTTTCCATGGCAGGAAGAGCTAGAGTAGTCTTGATGCAGCAAAAAGGAATCTAGAATCTGAAAAATAAGACTTCAGTGAAAAGAACCATTGTATTCCTGAAGGAATAAATCTGTTTAATGAGACACTAGTATAGGTTATACTGATTAGTAATTAATAGATTAAATATTTATGACTGAGTCAGTTATATGCTTTATGCTTAGTTGCATTTATTTTTTCACAATGATCTTGTGTATGGTACAATTTTATAAAAGATTATCTTAATATAAACATGTCAATTAAATATGCTATTCAAGTTTACACTTCTAATATGTAGAGACAGGGCTTGAACTTAGATACTCTGAACACAAAACTTTCATTCTTAGTACATATCATTTGATATTTTTCCTCAATTTCTTAATGAATATGGGCATCATGGATAAACTGAGACACAGCTCAGCACTCAATCTTTAGTGAAGGACTCTGATACTAGGTCTAAGATACAAACATTACTGAAAAGCTTTCTTTCATTTTCTCAGTCAGTGGCAGAGTGTAAAGTCTGGCAAAGGTGTTACATCAATACTGCTCTTTCTTTATGGGGCATCCATCATTTTACCATGGAATATGGAATATTAATCAAGATTTTTTAACACATGCATATATCAGGGAAAATATGACACAAGGGAAATTGTTCACCCTCCTAATGAATGATGCTCAAATGGGAAAAAGAGAGGCAGCAAGGGAAAAGGGTAAAAATGTTGTGGATAAGCACAGGTGTGTTAGATGCACCTACAGGGAGAGGCAGTATATAGGAGTGAGTGTGAATGTAAGAAGACTCAACAGCTTGGTGAGCACACAGTCATGGGGCACCACAGTTCATAGGACTGAAATATGGAAATACTTTCTGAGGAAAGGAACATGAAGAGAATTTAGAAATGGGAAACCCATGGCTGGTGACATTGAGAAATAAGACAGTGTGAGCCTCATAGTCTAGGAAAACCCCAACACGATGAGGAGAAACACTTAGGGAGAGGGTTAAAATCCCAGGAGCTGAGAAGCAAGACTCAAAGACATTATATACAGAATCATGTTTTAACTCTATGACCCAATAGCCATTTTTAGGTTGATATCTTGAATAAACTTTTTGACAATTTCCGCAATTTCCATTTTTGGTTCATATTTGAATAAACATTTTGAAAATTTCCATTTTCACAATTTCCAAGTTCTAATGGTAACTTCATGATATCTTCACATTTTTCACCACATCTCCCCAGGATCCCGGAGAAGGCAATGGCAACCCCCTCCAGTACTCTTGCCTGGAAAATCCCATGGACAGAAGAGCCTGGAAGGCTGCAGTCCATGGGATTGCTGACGGTTGGACACGACTGAGTGACTTCACTTTCATGCATTAGAGAAGAAAATGGCAACCCACTCCAGTGTCCTTGCCTGGAAAATCTCAGGGACAGGGAGCCTTGTGGGCTGCCATCTATGGGGTCGCACAGAGTCAGACATGCCTGAAGTGACTTAGCAGCAACAGCATCCCCAGGATACAGGCACTTTTCTTTGACACGTTTACCTCTCAGTAATGTCTCTCTGATGTGATACCTGGGGAGCCCAGGACATCAAAAACCTGAAAAGAGTCCCCTTGTATTAAAGGCTGAGGGCTGAAATGCAGATCTCCCTTCTCTCTGACCCGGAAAAGCGACATTTGCACTCCTGGGAAAACCTGGAGTCAACTGATCTGTTGAAAGATAAAGGCTTTGGTTAGGGAAATGATGTAGTTTTCTTGTGACATTTTGAAAGGGATCTTTAGAATGACTTGACTGGAAAAGTAATATGTTTGCGTGTGTTGGGAGAGAAAACATGGCTTAAAGTGCCTCCTACCCATTTTCCCTCCATCAGAGAAGCCCTCTTACACCCACCTGAGTAGTATTCCTCACCATTAAACACACGCAGTATCTCTCTCAGATCAGGAGCTCGAAACACTCTCCTCTGTTCCTTGGGGGAAAGTTCTTGGCTTCTTCAGAGCCACGGTTTCACTCCTAGGGAAGACAAATTTGGTGCTCACAAATGTGATTTTTTTCCCTCTAAACCACTGGCTTGCTATATGCTCATCCTATTTATGAGCTTGAATTGTCTTTCCTGGAGACCTTGGGAAAGAAGACAGTGGATGCCTGATGTTGGAGCAAGAAAGAACGTGTTCGTGTCTACCTTCCCAGCTACCCTCTCTGTGACCTGGATGGTCTTAAAATGTCAGAAGGGGAGTTTCTTTCTTCTATAATGAAATCATTAACCCACCACACTCAACCTCCTAGTGACCATATGAAATTATATGAAGCAATGGATTTAACAAAACAAAACTTTGGTATCTAAAGAAAATAATTTGTGGAACATTCCCTGCACAGATATGTGTTTCCAGGAAGGAGTCAGAAAGTGAGGTTGCCGAATCTGGCTCCTGGGTATTTGAGACATACCAGGTATGAGAACACTCTCTAGAGCCCCAAGATCTTCAAAGACTGCTGTCCAATAAAGAGGCTCTCAGAATACCCTGAGATTTCGTAATCACTAGGAATAATTACAAACCCTTGGAGAAAAGACATTATGAATAATAAACAAAGTAGTCTGGCTTTCATGTGTTTGCAAAGATCTTGATGGTGCCATGGTGCAAATTCAAATACAATGATGTTAACTTCCTGTTCTGGATTCTAAAGTATCTGACCAAGATTGATCAATATTTGGCTCCAGGGCCAAAATATCCCTTAAGATTCAGATCTATTTTTGGAAACCTAAGCCGAAAAACATACAAGGACGTTATCTCTTCTGGGAGCAGAAATTAAAATATACAGGCGTTGTCTCCAATTCTAGGTGTTTGGCGGGAAAAGGAGACTCAATCTTCACATGACAAGTCAAGCACCTACTAAATATGGGAACCCGAGTTGCATATTGGCACACAGTGTGAATTAAATTTATGAAATCGTGGGGATCTGATACTGTAATGCCTTGTTCTTAATACTGGTACTGACCCAAACTTTGCAACTTCCCACAATCAATATTCTTTAATAGAGAATCCAGTCCATTATCAATGTTTAGAAAACAATCTAGCTCTGATGTATGAATAGAAATTTAAAATAAGACTATCCTCCATTTATCTGCCTTGAGCATTGTTTTATCCTATTTGGCCATCAGATAACTATAAGGGATTTATTTTACTTTCACAGCATAAATGGACTATCTCTGGTTTCCCACGCATACCTTTTCATGATGACATTCGCATCCTAGGGAGAAAAGAGAAAACATGAGTCAAAAAGTAATGTTTCCCCACTTCTCAAGCTTATTCACATCCCCATCAGCCATCGAAAGTGGGAATAAAAATGGTCTCAATGTGAGAGCCAAAGAGTAGAGACAAGAGTGAAGCCAGTCATTCCAGAAGACACATGGGATATTGTCAGATTTCCCAAAAGGTAAAAGCCTTTGACACTGGTAGAAGCATGAGGGAGACTGCCAGTATCTGGAGATGAGACATATTTATGGGAAAAACAAAAAGCTTGTAATTTGGTGACCCATAAGATGATTTGAATAATTCACAGTTCTTCCATTTATTCAACAAAAGTGCACAGTGATGTATTATTTGCCAAGCATTAAACCAGGCTTCAGAGAATCAAAGATATATTCATAATCCTAATATGCCTCAAGCTATTTCTACTGCACTTGTTGAGAGTACAAACAAATATGATTGTAGGTGGCTTTTTGGTCTCTCTCATCTCATTTGATACACTATATGTGATCTCACACACTCTTAAATCCAGCATACACACAAGTGCAGTTGATTTCTAATGCCTTAGTTTCACTCAGCTTTGTCTCTTAAATGCTTGTTAATATATTCGGTTAAACATAAGCCACAGGAATTGGTAACTTAGGATGTCTAATCTGTAACTTACTATTCATCAACCAGACTGTCTCCTCTCTTGTACCCCATTTTTATAACATTACCAATATGCATTCAGTCACCATCCAAAAACTAGACCATTTATCTGTACTGTAGTCTATATTGAGTCTGCTGAATCCATGGCTTAGCAGTTTTTTGCCATGTGACCTTCTTACATCATATATATTTTTAGTTTATTAGTTAGAATAGATACGCAACATTTTATCTGATCTCTTTTTTCATGAACCTTAATTTCCTTCATGTCAACAGAAACAAGAGCAACCAGTGGTTTTTGATAAAAATTCTCTGTGTTAAAGCTCTTGTGTATGTATCACGAAAATTAAGTAAAATTAGAATAAGTAGAGAGAAAATAAATGATGGGGGGGTCAATTGCAAATTTATTCAAAGTCTACTTCTTAAGCCCAAACCTTGTCATCAGAAGCTGGCTTGTGTCTTTCGCCAATTCTATTCATTCCACCTCTACTGACTTTATTCTCAGTTTAAAGAAAGATGAATCTCCAGAAGAGAACTTTCCCTTCCAGTGTAACCAAAAGTTCAGAAGCCTACAGTGATTAGGTTACATAGAATCAGGTGTCCATAGTAAAAGCATTATTGTGTTGTTGCTGGAAAATAATGAAGCAATCTTATAGGAAGGTTCTGTATTTACTGAAAATAAGTTACTTTTAGTGTGAAGTAGATTATGGTACAGAGAAGGCAATGGCACCCCACTCCAGTACTCTTGCCTGGAGAGTCCCATGGATGGAGGAGCCTGGTAGGCTGCAGTTCATGGGGTCACTGAGTTGGACACGACTGAGCGATTACTTTTCACTTTCATGCACTGGAGAAGGAAATGGCAACCCACTCCAGTGTTCTTGCCTGGAGAATCCCAGGGACGGCGGAGCCTGGTGGGCTGCTGTCTGTGGGGTCACACAGAGTCAGACATGACTGAAGCGACTTTGCAGCAGCAGCAGATCATGGTAGGATAGGAAACACTGTAATCACTAGAGCAACCAGAGGAAAAAACATTTTTTTAATACAGTTAGAAAATAGGAAAGCTTAAAATTTTATACCATGAATATTTGTTTAACACAAAAGAAGCTAGTTAAGAAGAAACAGAAGAATGAAAACTACAGTAGCCAAATAGAAAGCAAACAGTGAAGTTTAAATACAGCTATATCAGTATTTCTATTAAGGCTATCATCTTAATATACCAGTTAAAAAGTTAGAGATTGTTGGATGGGATAACAAGGAAGAATTAGTGATTGTCACTTATAAGAGATGTATTTTAGACTTAAAGATTCAAATAGGAAAAAGTAAAACGAGAAAAACTATGGATCATGCAAGCTCTAATGATTTCAAGTTTTTATATTATTATTAGAAAAAATTGACTTTAAAACAATAAAATTATGAACAAATGAGAAAATAATTTTATAATGATTAAAGGTTTAGTGATCACATCATCATGATTATCTGGGTCGTGAAGATATTTTTTGTAGTTCTTCCATGTATTCTTGCCACCTCTTCTTAGTATCTTCTGCTTCTGTTAGGTCCATACCACTTCTGTCCTTTATTGTACCCATCTTTGCATGAAATGTTCCCTTGGTATTTCTAATTTTCTGAAGAGATCTCTAGTCTTTCCCATTCTGTTCTTATCCTCTGTTTCTTTGCACTGATCACTGAAGAAGGCTTTCTTATCTCCTCTTGCTATTCTTTGGAACTCTACATTCAGATGCCTATATCTTTCCTTTTCTCCTTTGCTTTTCGCCTCTCTTCTTTTCACAGCTATTTGTAAGGCCTCCCCAGACAGCCATTTTGCTTTTTTGCATTTCTTTTCCATGGGGATGTTCTTGATCCCAGTCTCCCATACAATGTCACGAACCTCATTCCTTAGTTCATCAGGCACTCTGTCTATCAGATCTAGGCCCTTAAATCTATTTCTCACTTCCACTGTATAATCATAAGGGATTTGATTTAGGTCATACCTGAATGGTCTAGTGGTTTTCCCTGCTTTCTTCTATTTAAGTCTGAATTTGGTAATAAGGAGTTCATGATTTGAGCCACAGTCAGCTCCTGGTCTTGTTTTTGTTGACTCTCTGCTTCTCCATCTTTGGCTGCAAAGAATGTAATCAATCTGATTTTGGTGTTGACCATCTGGTGATGTCCATGTGTAGAGTCTTCTCTTGTGTTGTTGGAAAAGGGTGTTTGCTATGACCAGTGCATTTTCTTGGCAAAACTCTATTAGTCTTTGCCCTGCTTCATTCCACATTCCAAGGCTAAAGTTGCCTGTTACTCCAGGTGTTTCTTGACTTTCTACTTAAGCATTTCAGTGCCCTGTAATGAACAGGACATCTTTTTGGGTGTTAGCTCTAAAAGGTCTTATAGGTCTTCATAAAACCGTTCAACTTCAGCTTCTTCAGCATTACTGGTTGCGGTGTAGAATTGGATAACTATGATACTGAATGGTTTGCCTTGGAAACAAAAAGAGATCATTCTGTCGTTTTTGAGATTGCATACAAGTACTGCATTTTGGACTGTTTTGTTGACCATGATGGCTACTCCATTTTTTTTTTTTAAATTAAATTTATTTATTTTTTAATTACAATACTGTATTTGTTTTGCCATACATTGACACGAATCAGCCATAGGTGAACACAATCTGCCAATGCCGAAGCCCCCTCCCACCTCCCACCCCACATCCTCTACTTGAATCATCCTGTGCATCAGCCCCATGCATCCTGCATCCTACATTTCTTCTGAGGGATTCCTGTCTGAAAAACTCTTCACAACCCAGATAATCATGATGATGTAATCAGTAATCTAGAGCCAGATATCTTGGAATGTGAAGTCAAGTGGGCCATAGAAAGCATCACTACGAACAAAGCTAGTGAAGGTGATGAATTCCAGTTGAGCTGTTTCAAATCCTGAAAGATGATGCTGTGAAAGTGCTGCCTCAATATGCCAGCAAATTTGGAAAACTCAGCAGTGGCCACAGGACTGGAAAAGGTCAGTTTTCATTCTAATTCCAATGAAAGGCAATGCCAAAGATTGCTCAAAGTACCGCACAATTCCACTCATCTCATATGGCAATAAAGTAAGGCACAAAATTCTCCAAGTCAGGCTTCAGCAATTACGTGAACCATGAACTTCCTGATGTTCAAGCTGGTTTTAGAAAAGGCAGAGGAACCAGAGATCAAATTGCCAACATCCACTGGATGATGGAAAAAGCAAGAGAGTTCCAGAAAAACATCTATTTCTGCTTTATTGACTATGCCAAAGCCTTTGACTGTGTGGGTCACAATAAACTGTGGAAAATTCTGAAAGAGATGGGAATACTAGACCACCTAACCTGCCTCTTGAGAAACCTGTATGCAGGTCAGGAAGCAACAGTTAGAACTGGACATGGAACAACAGACTGGTTCCAAATAGGAAAAGGAGTACATCAAGGCTGTATATTGTCACCTTGCTTATTTAACTTCTATGCAGAGTACATCATGAGAAACGCTGGACTGGAAGAAACATTAGCTGGAATCACGATTGATGGGAGAAATATCAATAACCTCAGATATGCAGATGACATCGCCCTTATGGCAGAAAGTGAAGAGGAGCTAAAAGCCTCTTGATGAAAGTGAAGAAGAGAGTGAAAAAGTTGTCTTAAAGCTCAACATTCAGAAAACGAAGATCCTGGCATCCGGTCCCATCACTTCATGGGAAATAGAAGGGGAAACAGTGTCAGACTTTATTTTTGGGGGCTCCAAAATTACTGCAGATGGTGAGTGCAGCCATGAAATCAAAAGAAGCTTACTCCTTGGAAGAAAAGTTATGACCAACCTACAGAGTATATTCAAAAGCAGAGACATTACTTTGCCGACTAAGGTCTGTCTAGTCAAGGCTATGGTTTTTCCTGTGGTCATGTATGGATGTGAGAGTTGGACTGTGAAGAAGGCTGAGTGCCAAAGAATTGATGCTTTTGAACTGTGTTGTTGGAGAAGACTCTTGAGAGTCCCTTGGACTGCAAGGAGATCCAACCAGTCTATCTGAAGGAGATCAATCCTGGGATTTCTTCGGAAGGAATGATGCTGAAGCTGAAACTCCAGTACTTTGACTACGTCATGAGAAGTACTGACTTATTGGAAAAGACTCTGGGAGGGATTGGGGGCAGGAGGAGAAGGGGACGACCAAGGATGAGATGGCTGGATGGCATCACGGACTTGATGGACGTGAGTCTGAGTGAACTCCGAGAGATGGTAATGAACAAGGAGGCCTGTTGTGCTGCGATCATAGGGTCGCAGAGAGTTGGACACGACTGAGCGACTGAACTGAGCTAAGAGGTTTAGTACATCAACAATATAAACCAATTATACATGTGCATACACCTAAAAATAGAGCTTTAAAATTCACCAAGCAAAATTAAAAGGAAAAATGCAGAATTTAAAATTAGCAGTTTTGGATTTCAACTCACTCTCCATGAGAGAGCAATTTATATGGAAACCACCCCATTTTAGAACACATGGACAATACAATCTACCAACCTGACCTGACATCTATAGACAATTTCACGCAATGAATGGAGAATATACAATCTTTTCATGTGTACATTTTTCTTAACAGATGTTATCTGAGGCCATAAACAATTATCAATGAATTTAAAAGTTTAAAGGAATAAAATATATATTCTCTGATTACACTGAATTAAATTTGAAATCTACAGCAGAAGTAAAATTCAAAAATCACCAGGTATTACTAATTAACAACACACCTGCAAATATCTACATTTTAACAATAAGAAATGCATAGGAAATAGGAAAATAAGTTTATTTGAATTAAAAAAAAAACTAAATCAAAATGAATGGAAAACAACTAAAACACTGCTGCTTATATTATTAAGATGTTCTCAAATCAGTGATCTACTAGGAATGAAAAGTTATTAAAAAACAGTGCACACACACACACATCAAACACGCAAAAGTGTACAAACACACAAAGAAAATACAAGTGAGAGCATAAATAAATGCATAAGACAATTTACAAAATACACAAAATCAATGAAACAATGCTTTTGAAAAAAACAATACAATTGACAAAAATACCTAAAAGGAGTAGGGAAAAAAATGAAAGAGCAAAATCTGGAATACAGAAAGAGGCTTTGCTCTGAGTACTATAGACATTAAAGGTACAATAAGCAATTGCTATACTAACTTTGTGTTTACACACCAGACAACTTAGCAACAGACTGCTGCTGTTGCTGCTAAGTCGCTTCAGTCGTGTCCGACTCTGTGTGACCCCACAGACGGCAGCCCACCATGCTCACCCGTCGCTGGGATTCTCCAGGCAAGAACACTGGAATGGGTTGCCATTTCCTTCTCTATGCAGGAAAATAAACAGTGAAAGTGAAGTGGCTCAGTCATGTCCGACTCTTAGCGACCCCATGGACTGCAGACCACCAGGCCCTTCTGTCCATGGGATTTTCCAGGCAAAAGTACTGGAGTGGGTGCCATTGCCTTCTCTGCTTAGGATAGACAAGTTCCTACAGAAATATACAATAAAGGACTAACGGGTTGCAAAAATCTAAATAATCTTAATACAAGTAAAAAAGAAAGAAAAAATATGTATATTGTAAACTTTTCCAATGAGAAAAAGCCAGAGTAAAAGGCAATGCTGGTAAATTATATTGTGTATTTAAAGATAAATAACAATTTTTCATAAACTATCTTCAAAAACAGAAAAAAGGTAGAGAATCTCAGCACATTAAGGAAACAAAATACTTCTTGGAATCTGAAGTGAATTTGTCTGTGATAATCTGAATCATGAAAAGGTACTTGATAAATATTTAGCACTGGACCACAGAAAACAAAGGCTTATAGAAAATCACTGAACACAATAAATCTTCTCTAGACAGTGAAGTGTTTGCAATGAGCTTAATAACACTAAAAATAGAACTTTCCCTTATTGCTACATTGACTAATTCAGTTATTCTTACAACAACCTCTGAAATAGATGCAGAGAAGGTATATTGCAGAGTCAGAAGGATCACAGGAACATATTTCTCTCATGCCTCAGATGCTGGGGTTCCTTTCCAAGTCTTACCTGCAGCAGCTCCATTGTTGATCCCTGCAAATGGCGCTCCACATCTGAGATGAGATTGTTCACCAACAGCTTCTCTTGGACCAGATCATTCTCAGATTCTGCCAGCTCTTTGAGAATAACCTCCAACTCATCCTTCAGTTTTCTCAGTTCCTTCGCCTCCTCACTGTCCAGGATTTGTCTTAGTTTTGTAAACTCTCCCTGGACACTTTGCATCTCATTTTGTATTTCAGTCTTAGGGAATGAGAAAAAGAGAGAGGTACTTGGACCAATGGCTTGGGACTGGGAGCCAGAAAAATAACTATTCTGCTTGGGAAGTTCCCACAAGGGTGAAAGTCTCTCAGTCATGACTGAGTCTTTGCAACCCCATGAACTGTATAGTCCATGGAATTCTCTAGGCCAGAATACTGGAGTGGATAGCCTTTTCTTTCTCCAGGGGATCTTCCAAACCTAGGGATTGAACCCAGGTCTCTCTCATTGCAGGTGGATTCTTTACCAGCTGAGCTATAAGGGAAACCCAAGAATACTGGAGTGGGTAGCCTATCCCTTCTCCAGGGGACCTTCCCAACTCAGGAACTGAACTGGGGTCTCCTGCATTGCAGGCGGATTCTTCACCAATTGAACTATCAGGGAAGCCTACAAGGAAGTGAAATAGAAAGAGGAAAGCAATACTTGGGGTAGCTGACTTTGTGTATTTTTTTTCCTCTACACCCTATTTCAAAATAATGGTCCCAAGTCTGCACTGTTGAGGACAACTCAGAGCCAAATGGGATTTCTGCGTGTGGGCAGCTTTCACCCATCTGTCCAGGATGTTCATGCCTCCCTCCATTACTCCTGACCCCCTCCCACCACCCTCTCCCAAAAAGTTGAACACTGAGGACAGAACCATGAGCCATTGTCAGATATCTCCCTGAGAAGATAAGGGATAAGAATGGAATATAAAATTCCCTAACCATCCTCATCAGAGAGACCCTCTCTATAGATACTCCCCCTCCAGTATTTATGTTTATTTGTGATATGGCCACTTTTTAATACCACACCGATTACGGGAAGGCTGAAGAAAAGGATGAGCCAAATGACTTAACTGTCATGGTACAAAGAAAAAGGCAGCTCCTTGTGACCAACCCAAGGTCCTGCATAGATACTTGTCTAACGTTCTCAGGAAGCGTCTCCTTATACCTTCCAAGTAGACATCTCTTCTCTGACTTTAATTTCCAACTCCTCAGCTTCCTGTATTTTCCCCTTCAGCCTCTGCAGACATGACTGGAGCATTTTCTGTGAGAAAAGAATCACACCATTGTCAAGACATGGGCTTTCTCAGTGTCACTGTAATGGATAAATAAGGCTGATTTTCAAAGAGAATAGACTTTACAAAAAATGTGCAAGTGACTAGGAAGACCTTGATGTAGAATGTATTCTTTCAGTCTCCAGATATAGCAGTCACCGGCCCCTCACCAAGAGAAGACTGGTTCTCTTTGTTCTGGAAGAAACTAGATTCTGTAAGAAAGAAAAACTTACACATCAACCCACCCAGTGTCCTAGTTACCTATCATGTTCAGAAGAATAATGAGAGCTTCTCTCGGCCCCAGATGTCCACACACCAGCACAAGGCACATGAATGTCTACTTCTGCCTTAGAGTCCATTTGTTTGCTTATACTTGGGTGGAATGCACAGAAATTTTCTTCACATGTCAGAAGGTAGGCATACAAAGAAAAGAGATCACAGGCCTCAAGTCCCTGGTAGCCAGCTAGTTAAAGCCCAATGCAAAGTAGAGATTTCCCTCAAGTACCATTTCCTGCTCTGTTTTTGTCTCCATTCTGGTCTCTCACCTGGTACTGTGGTGCAATCTCCTCCATGAGGAATGTGTTGTGACCTCGGTGCTCCTGAGATCGCTCGCAAAGCCAACAAATGACCTTCCCATCCTGCTCACAGAAGAGCTGGAGTTTCTCTCCATGGTGAGCACAGAGAGTTCTCTCCGGCTCCTTCTCTGGGCTCACCTTAACCTCTCGGAGCCTCTGGACTATATTGGCCACATTCCTGTTAGGCCGCAGGTTCCCAGGCTCAAAACTAATTCTGCACACAGGGCAGCTTTGCTTCCCCTCTTGGCCAATTATGGATTCCTCATTGTTTGCAGTGATACAGGCTTGACAGAAGGTGTGGCCACAGTCAATACTCTGGGGTTCAGTCAGAAGCTCCAGGCAAATGGGGCAGGTCACTTCCTCTTGTACGTTCATCAGGATTCCCTGAAGCCATGGCAGCGGCTCGCCTGTTCCTTCTTGTCTTGATTTCTGACAGCTCTCTCGTTCACAGATCCTTGAATGATTGGAAAGGTTACAAGTGTAGAGTAAGAAAAGTAGAAGTAAAATGACACTAGTTATCTAGAAATCAAGGATGACCCAAGAACTAAATATTGAAGGAAAAAAAGTAAAAAAATAAAATGATAAAAAATTTAAAAAGAGCTTCTTGACTTGGTAAAATGATTTTTTTATAATAATTCTAAGCATTTTATTTCCAGTTCATGTCACGTGACAAATTTCATCTATCCTTATCTATGCGTTGATTGATATTTTCTTTACCAAAACAAAAACTAGTGAGCTTTTCTTACTGAGATCTGTGAGTGACCCACCATCTACCCTGCTTTAATGTAAAAAGCCTAAACCACTGAAATGTTTGGGCTTTTATACCTGCTCTTCTCTCCTCATGGTGTATCAGTATTACTCACTTTTTTTTTAAATTGAGGTATAGTTGATTTAGAATGTTGTGTTAGAATTAAGTGTACAGCAAAGTTATTATATATATATATATATATATATATATGCTATGTCACTTCAATTGTGTCCAACTCTGTGTGACCCCATAGACAGCAGCCCACCAGGCTCCCCTCTCCCTGGGATATACCAGGCAAGAACCCTGGAGTGGGTTGCCATTTCTTTCTCCAATGCATGAAAGTGAAAAGTCAAAGTGAACTCACTAGTCGTGTCTGACTCTTTGCGACCCCTTGGACTGCAGCCTACCAGGCTCCTCTGTCCATGGGATTTTTCCAAGCAAGAGTACTGGAGTGAGTGCCATCGCATTCTCCGATATATATACATTCTGTGCTGTGCTTAGTTGCTCGGTTGTGTCTGATTCTGTGACCACATGGAATGTGGCCTGCTAGGCTCTCCTCTGTCCATGGGGATTCTCCAAGCAAGCATACTGGAGTGAGTTGCCATGACCTCCTCCAGAGAATCTTCCCAACCCAGGAATTGAACCTGGATCTAGTGCATTGCAGGTGGATTCTTTACCACCTGAACTACCAGGGAAGCCTAGCTTCTGGGTTCAGTCCCTGGGTTGGGAAGATCCTCTGGAGGAGGGCATGGCAACCCATGCCATTATTCTTGTCTGGAGAATCCCATAGACAGAGAAAGTTGGAGGGCTATAGTCCAAAGTGTCTCAAAGAGTCAGACACAACTGAAATGACTAAGCATGCACACACATACACGTGCATGTGTGTGTGTTTGTGTAGGGCTTTCCAGGTGGCACAGTGGTAAGAATCTGCCTGCCACTGGAGGAGATATGGGTTTGATTTCTTGGTCAGGAACATTTCTAGGGTAGGAAATGACAGCCCACTCCAGCATTCTTGCCTAGAAAATCCCGTGGTCAGAGGAGCCTGACAGGATAGTCCATGGAGTCTGAAAGAATTGGACACAACTGAGAAACTGGGCGTGCATGCATATGTATATGTGTATGTATATAAATATATATACACAGAGATATATATATATATACACAGATATATGTATATATGTTCTTTCCAATATTCTTTTCCCATTAAAGTTTATTGTAAGACATTGAGTATACTTACCTGTGCTATATAGAAAACCCTTGTTTACCCATTTTAAGTATAGTAGATTGTATATGTTAATTCCAAACTCCTAATTTGTTTCCCTTACCATCCCCTTTGATAACCATAAGTTTGTTTTCTATGTCTATGAGTCTATTTCTGTTTTGTAAATAAATTTATTTGTACCATTTGTTTTCAGATTACATATATAGGTGATATCACAATCTTTCTCTTTCTCTTTGTGTCTTACTTCACTGGATATAATAATCTCTAGGTCCATCCATGTTGCTGCAAATGACATTATTTCATCCTTTTTATGACTAGTGTTCCATTGTATGTATTCTTCATTTATCTGCTGATGGACATGTAGGTTGCTTCCATGGCTTGGCTATTGTAAACAGTGCAGCAATGAGTACTGGGGTGGTGCATGCATCTTTCTGAATTAGAATTTAATCTGGATATATGTCTAGGAGTGGGATTATAGGATTATACAGTAACTCTATTTTATTTTTTTAACACCTGCATAATTTTTTTCCATAGTGGCTGCAAAATTTACACTCCCATCAAGAGTCTAGAAGGATTCCTTCTCCTCTACACCCTCTCCAGCATTTATTATTGGTAGCCTTTTAAATGATGGCCATTCTGACTGGGGTATGACTCTCTCATGCCTCAGTACACTCTCTCTTTGCATGTTCTTTTATCACATAGACCCTTCTGATGACTTATTATACTGTAAATCTTACCACCATTTGTTGAATATTTACAATGATTTCCCTTATTATCATGCCATAATATATGACAATAGATTTGTGTAGATAGTAAAAAAAAAATTCCTTTATCAGATGTGAAAATAAAGATAGTGACCTACAGAGATCATATATCATCAATACACAGATGGGAATTCAGGGTCCTCCTTAACAGGTCTCTTAGCCCACTGAGTTAGTCAAAGACAAACAGAGGTGACTTCATGGACCCAATTAAATCAAGGCACTGAGGGTGTAGAAGTAAGGAGACCTAGATCAGCTAAGAGGTCTTGGGTAGTCTCAAGTGTGTAAATATTGATTTCATTTTGGTCCAGAAATGTGCCAACCAAGGACATTGATAGGAGATTAATGACATGAAAGTATGAGGATAGTGAAGAGTGAGATGGTGCAAATAGATTCATAGCATCACATGAGTCAGATACATTAAAAAAACAGAAACACAGGTGAAATTAATGTTGCTTTTGAGAAAAATATTCTCAAAATATTAGGCAAGATCATTCAACTAATTATTGTTGCCAAAAATTGTGTATTGTCAATTGGACTAATATCCATACATAGAAAGTGGAAACACAGGGCTTAAACTAAAATGAATGGGCTTACTAGTCATTTGGAAAGTAAAAGCAAATTAAAATTCATATATATATATATATATATACATATCCCAGGCTTCCCTAGTGTCTCAGATGTTTAAGAGTTTATGATCAATGCAGGAGACCCAGTTTCAATCCCTGGGCCAGGAAGATCCCCTGGAGAAGAGAATGGCAACCCACTCCAGTATTCTTGCCTGAATAATTCCATGGACAGAGAAGCTAGGCAAGTTAAGGCCATGGGGAGGCAAAGAGTCAGACACAACTGAGCAACTAACACTTGCATATATCTACAAAGAGATAGAGAAAACACTACTAGAGAGACATATGTGTTGTTCAGAAATCAAAGACTGGGGGAAATATGGAATTATCCAAAACTTCCTACTTAAAAACATAAAGATTGAACTGAAAACTGAAGAAGATGAAGGAGACATTAAAAGAGAAGGAGAGAAAGTGTGTATTAGGTGAAGGAAATGATCTGTTTCTGGAAGACATATCATCTTGTATGAGTTTTAAAAGACCAATGTGGCTGTACACAGAAGACTGCTAGTCTCATATTAAAAGAGGCTACAGTGACATTGAATATGACCCTTCCCAAATTATGTAACATTTGGGGACCCATTTCTGAGGGTCAGTAGAAGCTATCAATGTTTTCCCATCAGAGAAGAGTAAGGGCATCAAGCTGTGCCTTGGGGTGTGAGATGTTGAATGGACCCAGTGTGGAATTGGGAAGATCAGGTAGGATGCAGGCTCAGCTGCTCAGGGGAGAGATGGTGATAGCTTGAGGGACAAGATGATGAAGGAAATTCTGGGCAGCACGTGAGAGTGAGAGATGAGAGGAGGTAAAAGGACAGAAGTGGGAGCTGAAATAGATATGTGGGGAAAAGGGTTAATATCAGTCCTGAACATTTTCCTTCTGTAAAGTTCATTTTGCCCTTATTTTTTCTAAGGTTTTTTTTTGTTGTTGTTGTTGCTGTTTTTGTTGCATGTGCTTTGTGTTTCTGGGAAACCTATTGGATTACAACAAAGCGGAAAGTCAGCAGCCTTTCATGACCACATTGTTGACCTCAAGACTAGCCTGATGTATGAAATGCATTTGGGGTAGAAAGATTTTGCATGGAATTTAAATGATGATTGATGAACATACATCTCATTTTTCACAAGGGAATTGTGAATCTTCTGTCAAATATGTCTGTTTTAGGTCCTTAGAAGTTGTGTGTATGGTCATTTACAAAGAGTTCAGATCTTTACAGAACTAGAGTTATCTCACCTGTGGTGGATTCACATGCATCCATCTAGTATGGTTCCTTACAAAGCTGAGATAACAGGGATAATGTCCCTCCTGTAAGGAACATTTTTTGAGAGCTTAACTAAAGCAGCTGTACCCAAAGCTATGTCTCCTGTCCTGTAACTCCCAGCTAAGCTCAGCCCACCTGGTTTATAT
Organism: Nanger dama; assembly: GCA_917880005.1. Taxonomy (NCBI): domain Eukaryota; kingdom Metazoa; phylum Chordata; class Mammalia; order Artiodactyla; family Bovidae; genus Nanger; species Nanger dama. The sequence continues at coordinate 1,393,484 of CAKJTW010000114.1, forward strand.
TTTATGACGTTGTATGGGTAGGATTAGTGATTCAGATCGGAAACCACTGCTTGTGGTCAGTTGGTGGGGGTATAGCAGGGTGGTAGCCCCGTGATGCTCATTCCTCAGCCTGGACTCACTATGGCCCTGTGGCCATAGTCTAAGCTCAGAGGGTCTATCAGAGGTTCCAGGCAAAGCCGACTATGAAGCAACAAACAAGAAAGGGAAGCTCTCAAATGACATTCCTTTCTTTAATGGTTGCCAAAGTTTGATAACAAAAGAAAGATCTCCAGTGTGAGACAACTAATAAGTCTCTGTTCACTCTGAACAAGGGATGAAAGCTATACAGCCTGCACAGAGTTAAACTGAGACTTACTGAAACTCTTCAGCTGTGCCATGCTCATCCTGCATGAAGGATTCTGATAAAGATGAGGCTGAATCAACAAGTCTACAAACCATAAATGCTGGAGAGGGTGTGGAGAAAAGGGAACCCTCTTACATGGTTGGTGGAAATGCAATCTAGTATAACCACTATGGAGAAAAGTGTGGAGATTCCTTTAAAAACTGGAAATAGAACTTCCATATGACCCAGCAATCCCACTGCTGGGCATACACACCATAGACCAGAATTGAAAGAAACACATGTACCCCAGGGTTCATTGCATTACTGTTTACAATAGCTAGGACATGGAAGCAACCTAGAAGTCCACTGGCAGATGAATGGATAAGGAAGTTGTGATACAATTACACAATGGAATATTACTCAGGTATAAAAAAGAATGCAGTTCAGTCGGTTCTAATGAGGTGGAGGAAACTAGAGCCTAATATACAGAGTGAAGTAAGTCAGAAAGAGAAACACCGGGACAGTATATTAACACATATATATGGAATTCAGAAAGACAGTAACGACTCTACATATAAGACAAACATCCTTCTGGAAGGGGTGGGGAGGCAGGTCAGAGTGGGGGTTCAGAAAGGGGGGACACGTGCATCCATGGCTGATTTATATCGATGATGGAAAAATCTACCACAAAATTGTAAAGTAATTAGCCTCCAATGATTATATATATATATAAAAAAAGATGAGGCTGAAAGTGAACCAGAAATATAATCCAGCTAATGTTACAGAAACTGAAAATATGCACTTTGCCCTGGCTGCAAAGATCAAGTACCCCAGATCATTCTCTGATGAATAAAACCGGAGGTCAACATTATTCAAATCTATGACTAAAACTATTATTCAAATCTGGTGAGGGGCCTCCAATTGTACCTCAATGCATTCAAGATCCAACCAATGCTCAGCTGCATCAAGAACCTATCAAGAAGGGAGGATCAGAACATGCATTCAGCCATGGGATGGCAGATTTATTTTCTCTGCAGAGATAAGAGCTAACGTCAAAGCAGTGATCACAACAGACACAGAAGAAACAAGTTCTCACATATGAAGTATGATAACCCCACCACTACCTAAACAGTGACCTAGCGTCTTCCCGACAAGCAAGAAGACAGATGTGGGAACATGAGTCACATCTGCCTGGTAAAAACTTCAGGTGATTGCACCTTACAGGTTGGTCATCTGACATTTGAGCTCATGAGAATACAAACTCACAATATCTCAAGGTACCAACTACAGATCAACAAAAGGACATAAAACTACAATAATTATGTAAAAGTCCAAACAGGAAATTTATAAGCAGAACTTTCTTCTGTGACTGCAGTAAAGCTGTTTCTCTTAATGTGATAGAGCCACAAATTCCTGATGTTAGATGGGAAACCATCATTTTTGATAATCAAATTGGAAAGTGAAATTGTGCTTTGTTTTATGTGCCAGGCAGTTTTCTACTATTATATAGTATAAACTACTTACAACACTTGCAAAATAAAACCTGAAGCCGTAAAGTAACAAATCTATTTGAAAATCACGTAGTAATGACTATGACAGAGGTTCAACTGTGCGAATTCAGAAGCTATTTTTAACATCTTCTGTGGCTGAGAGGGCGACAAGGGATTTGTAGCAGAAGTGGTAATGTCCAAATAAGATTTGGTCAACAGAGAAGAGGTCATGGTGAGAAAAAAGATTTGCCTTCTGTTTCTGTGCCTTGAGTACAGTGGGTACACTTGTACCCTTTTAAGAAAGAGGAAGGTAGATAAACACGTGGTTCCTCTAACTTATCTTCCCTCATAAGTCTCATGATGTGGTGTAAGAATACTTCTCTAACATCTTTTGCTATCCTTAGTAACAATCAAATAACAAGTCTTTAAAACGTAAAATTAGATGTAACTGTTACTAGAAATTAGATGCTTCCAGATGGCACTTCTGGAAGTTTTTCCCAAGTGCTCTCCTTTCCCCAGTCTCTCAGCTGAGCTGCTTCTGGGTGGCACATCCCACTGAAGGAGAAGCATGAACAGGTTAGGGAATGTAAGGAAGTGCAGTATTTCCCTGCGTCTGGACAAGAGAATTCATGAGAGGCTGCAGAGCCTGCCAGATGTCACAGCATCTGATTTCTGAGCACAGGAAAACCTAGGGAATGAGAAATGATCTATACAGCCATGCAGAAATACTGTATTTCTACACTGATAGCAATGAAAATATCAGGACTGGAAGACCCGTCAGCCTTTGACCTGTTATTGAGGAAAGGGACTGTCTAACTCTGAAAGACCAAAGAGTCTGGCTGTTCTCAGTATGTTTGATTCGTACTTACAGAATTCAAAGTCTCTGTGGGTAGATTCAGCCTACAGAAATAAACAGTCCCTCCAAGGAACAAACAAAGCCTTTCTTTTCTTCCAACCACCTTTCTCTTAAGACTTCTTCTCCCCTAGACTGATCTTCAGCCAGCAGTCTAACCAGGAAGCCTGCAAGCTGAATCTTTCCCCCGTTTAAAACAGCTTCAGTTCAGTTCAGTTCAGTCGCTCAGTCATGTCCAGCTCTTTGCAACCCCGTGAAACGCAGCACACCAGGCCTCCCTGTCCATCACCAACTCCCAGAATTCATTCAGATTCACGTCCATAGAGTCAGTGATGCCATCCAGCCATCTCATCCTCTGTCGTCCCCTTCTCCTCCTGCCCCCAATCCCTCCCAGCATCAGAGTCTTTTCCAGTGAGTCAACTCTTCGCATGAAGTGGCCCAAGTACTGGAGTTTCACCTTTAGCATCATTCCTTCCAAAGAAATCCCAGGGCTACAGCTTACAGACAACAAATAAAACTCACCTAAGCAGATTCCGTTTTTTTCTTGAGTACTTTTCAAATTCTGCCCTCCACAAACCCCCTTAGTTATTCTCAGATATGAATGGAGAAATTGTCACTCGCCTCACCAGGGGCCTGAAGGAAACTGAAAGTTAAATTCTAGTGGGTGGAGTTTGGCCAGGAAAGGAGGAGAGAGCTATAAGGCCAGTAAGAGGCAGCCACATAAGGGCTCTGGAAACTAACGAGGCTTTGTGCCTGTGCTTGAGGAGTCAGTGAGTGCTTTTTATGCTTATCTCAGCTCTTCTCCGAGAAGCTATTCTCATTCTCTTCAAAATAATCAGTCCTGTGGTAAACTTAGGCTTCCTAAGCAATGCAATTTCACACACCCACCTTGTCTTGTTTCCTTACTAAAGAGCTGTCAGATGCAGGAGTAAAGCACCCCTTTAACCCACTGAAGACCCACACTGAGTGAGGACTCCCTTGAGGCAGCAGCACTGGCTTGCTCTTTACAGGCCTGTGTCCACCAGCTGAAGTAGTGAATCTGGCCAGTCTGTCCTATTAGGTCATGTCAGAAGAAATGGCTCGACCAATCTGAAATCACTCAGCTGGTCAGTTAGAAAGGTGATCACAGAGTCGTCATTCACTGATGCTGACATTGAGAAGCTGGATGCTATGTTGCAAAATGATGCTTTTACTAAATAGGTTGAGAAAGAATAAACTGTAGAGGGTTATTTGTTGAACAATGACATCTGCTGCTAAGTCACTTCAGTCATGTCTGACTCTGCGACCCCATAGACGGCAGCTCACCTGGCTCCTCCGTCCCTGGGATTCTCCAGGCAAGAACACTGGAGTGGGTTACCATTTCCTTCTCCAATGCAGGAAAGTGAAAAGTGAAAGTGAAGTTGCTCAGTCATGACCAGAGAAGGGAATGGTTGCTTCTTCGTGACCCCATGGACTGCAGCCCACCAGGTTCCTCCGTCCATGGGATTTTCCAGGCAAGAGTACTACTGTTTAACATATAATCCTTAGGATCTTACAAAATGAAGCAGTAAAATTAATTTTGTGTGTTAACACCAACTGGTCATTTGTGTCAGACTGTTTCTAGATGTGTCTGTGTGGGTGTTGTTTCCAGATCTGTGGACTGAGTAAAATAGTTTGCTTTTTCCAGGGTGGGTGAGCATCATCATTCAATTTGTTGAGGGATCTGGAAAGAACAAACATGTGGATGAAGGAAGAATTTGTCCTTCTTGTTCCTGCCTGCCTACTTGAGCTGAGATGCACTCTTCTATCGCGTTTAGACTAGACTGTACTGTGGCCCTAAGCTTCAGACTTGAACTGAGTTACACAGATTTCCAGGTTGCAGATGGCAGGACTCGAATTTCTCAGGGTCTGTAATTATGTGAGCCAATATCTTACATTAAAGAATCTTCAAATAAATTTTCACGATGAAAACAGATATATAAATAGATATTCTGTTTCTCTGAAGTACCTACAGTAAGGAAAAAAATTCTGTGTTTTTTTCTTGGCAGAGGTGAACTATAATAAAGATAATGACACAGATAAGCAGCAATTTCCAGACATGAGCCAAACAGTGATATTTGTGTTTGTTTGTTTGTTTTTGAGTTGTATGAACTGTTTAAAATTTTGGATATTAACCCAGTATTATTCATCTCAGTTGCAAATTTTCTCCCATTCAGTAGATCTTCATTTTGTCAAATGTCTTTCACTGTCTGAATGCTTTTAATTCAGTCTTATTTGTTTACTTCTGCTTTTATTCCTTTGCCTTTGGATATAAATCCAAAAATATATTGCTGTGATTTATGTGAAACAGTGTCTAATTATGTTCTTTTCTATGAGCTTTATGGTTTCAGGACTTACATTTAGGCCTTTAATAACTTGAGTTTACCTTTGTATATGGTGGGAGGAAATATACGGTTCTCGTTCTCAATGTGTGCAGTTATACAGTTTTCCCCTCACCAGTGACTGAGGAGCTTCCAGGACGCCTTCTTCAGTCTTTAACCAAGATAAGAACATGTGACTGGGGAAGACTTATAAGTGTCATATTCTGCCGGGGTCCAGCCCTGGTGGATCCAGGGTGATTCGAAGGTGGGGACGGAGTAGGCGGCCTAAGAAAAACTTATTTAATTACAGATAGAGAGGGACTAGGAATTTTAGCAGAGAAAAGGTGCCAAATAACTTGGTTAACACAGGGTGCCAATCACCACCTACGTAGGCCGCAGGCGTCTTCCCCGTTCTCCCGAAGGAGAGGAGCCACTGAGCCTCCCACCCCCCACCCCAGTCCGATCTTAGAAGCCCAGGCAAAGTTAGTAGGCTTGGTGGGTCCTATGCACCAGATGGGAATTTGGCCAGAAAATAGTAAGAGAGAGAGAAAGGGGCTGAATAACTTGGCTTACGTGGGGTACCAATAAAATGCCAGACAAGGAATTTGCACCATCTGAATGGCAGGCACCCACGCTCCAGATGGGAATTCAGCCAGAAAATTGGGGAGCAGAGAAGAACGACATGAGGGAATTAGTCTTTCCGGAACTAATCCGATTTCTTTATTTTGGGGTTGCTTATATACCTTTTGTTACATATAGGGATGAATACAGAGTCACGCAGGGGTCAGCAGACCTGTCCCTTGTCACAATCAGATGTTTCATATAAAATTATACAAAGGTCTTATGAGTTTTTACATCATCTTCTGACCATGAGGTCCACTGACATTTTATGGCCCTTTCTGATACTGGTCAGTTAACCAGAAAGCTTACTTTTCCAAGAGTGATTTTTTTCAGGCACCACCCTCCAAATAAAGTTGCATTCCTATAGGGTGAGGGTGTAGTGAGTTACAATCAAGAAAAGAATTTACTTAACCTAAGGTTTAACATGATTAGTCTTAAAGGTTAATACTTATTTCTCTTATATGCTTAAAGGTTAATACTTATTTCTCCTATATGCTAGTTATATTTATTATAAGGGCAAGGAATATGAAGACTTAGCAGCAAACATCAGTCCAAATGAAAACCCTTCACCAATGTTCCCTTTACAATCTATTTAATCTTAAGATAGTGATAAGGTTACAGTTTTGTATAGCAAGGACACAGTGATTTATAACAAAGTACAGTAGTCTATAACAAAGAGAAAATTCATTAACTCAAAAAGTCTAGTACTGCTAACATCAAAACTACTATATTTCCTTTTCTATATTCCAAATACATTGATTAATATATTCTCAGGTGCCTAAGGATATGAAGGCCTGTGGGCAATCAAATGAGAAAAGCCCTATGCTAATACTCCAAACTCTCTGTGCTGTTTTTGGTTGAGAGGTTGTCACACAAGCTAGTCTGTCAGCAGAGAGGTTTGACCTGAGCCACCCTTGTCACACCCAAGGCAGGGAATTAGCAGTAATTATTGGCATGACAAATGAAAAAACCTTTCACCAATATAATTCCTAATCAACCCACTAATACTATACTAATAATCTTCTAACTTCTCAAAAGAGTCTGTATTTAGAGTTTTAAAACATCCCATGCCTTTCACAGTTGGGAGGCTGTAAACAATCACATGCGGCTGGACAACCTGATCAGGCAGGCTAGAGAACCTTCAGAGTTTGTAAGCTGAAACACTCTTATCACGCCCAGGAATTTTTATTAACTGGAGCTGCAAGTTAACTCCTTCTCTGAGAGAAATGGTTATGAGGAAGAGCTCTCCATAAAGTACTCTGGTTTTGGGGTAGATTCTCGGGAACAGGGGATCTCCTGAGGCTTGATTATGCCTTTGCATATGCCAAGCTTCTTTTTCCTCATGACATTTGCCATGGGCGGAGTTCCTCACACTGGCTCCCAACAATATCCTTTTGGGAAAGGGCTTCACTTCTGGGGCCAGTGAACGTCACTCATTCATGGCTGACTCTTTGTAACCTCATGGACTGTAGCCTGCCAGGCTTCTCTGTCCATGGAATTCTCCAGGCCAGAATACTGGAGTGGGCAGCCATTCCCTTCTCTGGGTGTCTTCCCGAATGCCCCTCTGTGTGCAGATCTTTTCTGTTGTATACAAAAATCCAGCTCCTCAGTTTCTCATAACTAGGTACTTCCTCCTGAACTGGAGAACTGAGCATTCCAGTAATGAAACAGCATCAGTGGCCCTGGAGAGTCATTTGTCAATAATTCGAGAGTACAGAATTTTCCTAGTGAGTCAGAATCCCAGTCATTGTAACAATGGGAAGATAAGAAGGCAGAGATCAAAGGAAGTATTTAAAACATCAGTTTTCCCTTGTTTCCAAGGGTGAATGCTAAGACATGGATATGTGCATACACACACAGACACAAAAACTGGAAAAATTTCCTTTGGAAACCCTTGTCAAGTCAAAGTTCATCCAAAGGTAGGAAGCTGAGAATTATTAGGGACAAGTATGGAGAAGAGAAAATAACTGGATCCACTTTTTAAAAAAATAACTTTGACTCCATAGGGAATAAAAATTCCAAAAGGCATGGGGATCCCACCAAGCCCTGAATGAACACCCACTGCAGAAGTGATTCCCCTCTTATTTCACTGAAGGAAGATAGCATACTTTTTCTTTCATTCCCGAGAACTTTTAACTCATTAAAAAGTAAGGCTGACCAGGACACACAAATACCTGCCTAAATCAGTTAAGAAATCTCACAATTATACTTCTGAGTCTTAATGTATCACTGTGAATGGTAACAACTTTGGGGCAAACAGAGCCTAAATTGAAATTTAAATTCAAAGAAATAGAATTATTGTACAATTTTTGAAAAAATAAAATAAGGCACTATCCAGAAACATTTATTTTACAATTTGGTAAGATTTAAATAAAATTGCAATTTTTCATCAATGTATTCTATTTCTGAAACATAGAGAGGGTTATCATGTTGAATATAATCTAATATTTATTCTGAAAATGACTTATTTTAGTCACAGTGAGAGGGAAGCAGAAAATGAATAAACATTATATAGAGTACCACTTTTGAGCCAGAAGTTACAGAAGTTATTACACATGTTGTATTGTTTAATACACATAATGATAACTAGGTAAATTCTGTATATTTATATATACTTTTACAAATAAGTTTCTGTATCTCATAGAATCTAGTTTACTTAGTAGGGCTTCTTTAGTGGCTCAGTTGGTAAACAATCTGTTTATTTAATAAGAGCAGTTCAGTTCAGTTCAGTCGCTCAGTCATGTCCGACTCTCTGCAACCCCATGAATCTCAGTATGCCAGGCCTCCCTGTCCATCACCAACTCCCAGAATTCATTCAGATTCACGTCCATTGAGTTGGTGATGCCATCCAGCCATCTCATCCTCTGTTGTCCCCTTCTCCTGCCCCCAATCCTCTCAGCATCAGAGTATTTTCCAATGAGTCAACTCTTCGCATGAGGTGGCCAAAGTAATAGAGTTTCAGCTTTAGCATCATTCCTTCCAAAGAAATCCCAGGGCTAATCTCCTTCAGAATGGACTGGTGGCATCTTCTTGCAGACCAAGGGACTCTCAAGAGTCTTCTCCAATACCACAATTCAAAAGCATCAATTTTTTGGCGCTCAGCCTTCACAGTCCAATTCTCACATCCATACATGACCACTGGAAAAACCATAGCCTTGACTAGACAGACCTTTGTTGGCAAAGTAATGTCTCTGCCTTTCAATATGCTATCTAGTTTGGTCATAACTTTCCTGCCAAAGAGTAAGTGTCTGTTAATTTCATGGCTGCAGTCACCATCTGCAGTGATTTTGGAGCCCCCCAAAATAAAGTCTGACACTGTTTCCCCATCTATTTCCCATGAAGTGATGGGACTAGATGCCATGACCTTCCTTTTCTGAATGTTGATCAAAATAATAAGAGCAAGTATGTAGCAATTCTGAAATTATAATAAAACTGTAATCCCACAAACACAAAGAGACACACACGCCTAGGCATACATGCTTTTCCAAGACAGGAAGAGCTGGATTGTTTTGACAGCAGGACAAAGGTGATCTAAGATCTGGAAAATGATGCATCAGTAAAAAGAATCCTTGTGTCCCTGAAAGCACAAACCTGTTTAATGAGACACTGACACAGGTTGTATTTTTTGGTATTCAATAGGTCAAATACTTTTTATTGAGACACTTAGGTGCTTCTCACTTAGTATCATTTTGATGTTGTTCAGTCACTCAGTCATGTCCGACTCTACAATTCTATGGACTGCAGCATACCAGGCTTCCCTGTCCTTCAGCATCTCCCAGAGTTTGCTCAAACTTATGTCCATTGAGTCAGTGATGACATCAGCCATCTCTTCCTCTGTCGTCCCCTTCTCCTCCTGCCCTCAGTCTTTCCCAGATCAGGGTCTTTCCAAGGAGAAAATATCATTTATCAAATGACAATAATATTATATATGCCACAGTTTTTATATCATGATTACATTAACAAAATAAACATAGCAGTTAAGGATGTTATTCTAGGTTACACTGCTAATATGTGAAGACACTTCTCGAAAATAAGATACTCCAGGCATAAAACTTCCACTCAGGTTTGCTGAACCTGACTCCTGGGTGTTGAGACATATTAGTGTGTGTCAGGAGTCCCCATGACTTCAAAGGCTACTCCCCAAAAGGGTGGGTGTCAAAATACCCTGAGATTTCATGATACCTAGGAGTAATTACAAACCCCAGAAAAAGATGACATTATGAATACTAAATGAAGAGTGGTCTGAATTTCATGTGCTTATAAAGATGCTAATGCTGACATGCAAGTGTGCAAATACAAAGACAAAGATGCTGTCTTTCCATTCTGGCTTCTTGAGTATGTGACCAAAAGGATCACTGATTTGCAGCAAGGCAAAAATATTCCTTAAAATAGTCTGTTTCTGGAAAGCTATACAAAAGATACTGGCTCTCTTCTATACTCAGAGGAAACTTGAAATGTAAGAGAATTGTCTCCAATTCTAGGTCTCTGGCAGGTAAAGAAGATTCAAGTTTCCCATAAGTCAAGCATCCACTAAATATGGGAACCTGCGCTGCATGAAAGTAAGAGTGAATGTCATTCAGTCGTGTCTGACTCTTTGCAACCCAATGGGCTACATACACAGTCCATGGAATACTCCAGGCCAGAATACTGGAGTGGGTAGCCTTTTCCTTCTCCAGGGGATCTTCCCGACCCAGGGACTGACCCAGGACTCTCACATTACAGGCATATTCTTTACCAGCTGAGCCACAAGGGAAGCCCAAGAATACTGGAGTGGGTACCCTATCCCTCCTACAGTGGATCTTCCCGACATGGAAACTGAACTGGGTTCTTGTGCATTGCAGGAGGATCGTTTGCCAATGGAGCTATGAGGGGAGGGGGCTGCGGGGCACAAAGCAATCTTAGTGACAACACTAGAAAGAGCACAGCCACACAGAGGAGATGAAATTTTGTCTTCATTTTTCTCAGGTCTCAAATGCAGGGCCTTCTTCCTATGTTTTACCTGAAGCATCTCGTTCTTTGGTCCCTGTAAATGATGCTCCACATCTGAGATGAGATCTCTCACCACCTGGCTCTGCTGGACCAGTTCATTCTCAGAGTCAGCCAGGTTACATAGACCAACCTCCTTCTCAGTCTTCAGGTTTTGCTGTTCCTTCAGCTCCTCACTGTTCAGGATCTCTCTCAGGTTTTAAAAATCTGCCTGGATATTTTCTCTCTCATGTTGTATTTCATTCTTCAGGAATGAGAGAGAGGAGGAGGAGAAAAGCAATGCTTGAGGAAACTGATTTTTCCTGTTTTTTCTGTCTGTCACTTTTCAAAGGTTTCCCTAGTAGCTCAGTCGGTAAAGAATCAGCCTGCAATGCAGGAGACCCGATTTGATTCCTGGGTCAGGAAGATCCCCTGGGGAAGGTAATGCCACCCACTCCAGTATTCTTGCCTGGAGAATCCCCTGGAGAGATGAGCCTGGCAGGCTACACAGTCCATAGGGTCTCAAGAGTCAGACACAACTTAGTGACTAAACCACTACCACCATCACATTTCACATTAATGGCCTCAAGTCTGCATTACCGAGGCTAACCCTCAGCTAAAATGGGATCCTCATGAGTGTAGCTCCACCATCACACATCTGTCTAGGATACTCATGCCTCCCTGCATTATTCCTGACCCCCTCCCTCCTTCTTCTGCCAAAAAGTTGAACACTGAGGACAGAACCATTAGACATTGCCAAATGGATTCCAAGGAGAGTTAAAGGCTAATAAACAGGGCAGGAATGGAATGTGAAATTCACTAGTTTTCCTCACCAGATAGTCCCTCTGTATGAATACCTCCTTCCCAATATCTGTATTCATTTCTGATATATTCCCTATTCAGCACCCACTCCTATCATGGAAATGGTGAAGAAGATGACAAGCCAAGTGACTAACTGTCAGGGAACAAAGAAGAAGGCAGCTCCCTGTGATCAACTCAAGGTCCTGCTCAGATATCTAACTCCTACAGGAAGTGCCTCCTCATACCTTCCAGGTATTAGTCTCTCCTCTGACTTGATCTTTCAGCTTCTGAGCTTCCTGCTGCTCCATCCTCAGCCTCTTCAAAATTCCTGCATTTTCCACTGTGAATAAAGAATCACATCAGAGTCAAGCTATGGTTTTCTCAACATTGATGTAGAAAATAAACGGTGGAGAAACGAAGATGTTTGCTAAAGAGAATAGACTTTACAGAACTGAGAACAGCAATTAGAATCTGTGACTTTGGGGAAAAAAATGAGGTAGGGTCTGTGTTCTTTACAACGCAAGCAATAGAAGTCACCATACACTTTTCAAGGGAAGTCTGGTTCTCTTTGTTTTAGGAGAAACCTGACCCTGTAGCAAGGAAACAATTTCTATCTCTTCGTGTCCTAGTTACCCTCTTGTTCAAAGGGGTAATGTTCTCTTGAACATCAGATCTCCACCTATTAGCACAAGGTACATGCATGTCTACTTCTGGCTAAGTGTCTGTATGTAGGGTCAAAGTGTCCAAGTGTTGGTCTCTCTCAGACATGTTGGACTCTTTGCAACCCCATCGACTATAGCCTGCCAGGCTTCTCTGTCCATGGAATTCTCCAGGCAAGAGTACTGAAGAGGGTAGCCAATCCCTTCTCCAGAGGATCTTCCCAACACAGGGAGGGAATCCAGTTTCCTGCATCACAGGCAGATTCTTTACTGTCTGAGCCATGTGTAGAGTTATTACTTTATGATTGGAGGAATACACTGAAAAGTCCCTCAGGCATCAGAAACTGAGTATATGAAGAAAAGAGATCACAAGCCCCAGGCTCATGGTGAACAAGTTATCAAAGTCCAGTGCAAAGTAGACATTTTCCCTCAAGTACCACTTCTGACTTCTCTTTCCTCCATTCTCGTCTCTTACCTGGTACTTCTGGGCAACCTCCTCCATGAGGAACGTGTGTTGACGACAGTGTTCCTGAGACCACTTGCAAAGCCAGCAAACGACCTTGTCATCCTCCTCACAGAAGACCAGGACTTTCTCTCCATGGCACAGATAGATTTCTCTCTTGCTCCTCCAGATTCACCTTGACCTCCCTGAGCCACTCCACTATGCTGGCCAGGTGCCAATGAGGCCGCAGGTTCTCAGGTTCATTCTTGATTCTGAACACAGGGCACCCTCTCTCCCCATCTAGGCCAATCACAGACTCCTTGTTGTTTGCAGTGTTGCAGGCTTGACAGAAGCTGTGGCCACAGTCACGGCTCAAGTGTTCTGTCAGAAGCTCCAGGCAAATGGGGCAGGTCAGCTTCTGTAGGTTCACTGATTTTCCTGAAGCCGTGGCAATTTGTCCCCTCCTCCTACCTGTCCTGAATTCTGAGGATTCTCTTGTTCACCGATCTTTGCATTATTGGGAAGATAAAGGGGAAGATTAAGAAAGGTAGAAGTACATGCTCATAATTGCTTATAAATGTTATACAGGCCAAGAAATATGGAGGACCTAAAGGAAACTATAGAGAAACACGGGAAAGGGAAAACCAGGGAAACAAGGGACCTGACCAAAGCAAGATTTCATCCTAATTTTAAGAACTTTACTATCAGTTCTTGATTCAGATCATATCAAATTCCATCCTTATCTGTGCAGTGATTCTTGCTATTTAAATTTTACCAAAGAACAGTTGTCTTGATACTTTTTTGACTAAGATACTTGTATGATGCACCATCCATCCTGCTTTTCTTTCCAGTGCCCAGGAAGCAGTCTCAATATCAAAAGACTGAAACCACGTATAGCCATTGGGCCTTAGATCCACTCTTCTCTCAGCACCGGATGCTGCCACTGACATCCATATGACTCTAATAGTCCAGTAAACTGTCTCCTGACATAGTCTCTCATCATAAAGGCCTGCTCTACCTAAAGCATTTCCAGTGTAACCATGCCATCATTTGCTATGCACTGAAAACCGTTTCCCATATCATCATGACCTCATATGTGACAATGTGTTTGTATGTATAAGAGGAAACCCTTCCTCTAATGTGTAAATGGAGACAATGACATATACAAAGATCATGTGTATTCAATTCACAGAATGAGGCTGAACTTAATATGTTAGGGGTCGTCCTTCAGAGAGCTGTCTCCTATCCCCTGAATGAAATGAAGGAAAGAAACTTCACAGACCCGATTAACACTCAGAGCAATGCGTGAACTCTGCTAGGTTCTCTCTGTATAGTGATTTCACCTTGGCCTAAAAAGATTCATTGAATTATAGAAGTCTGATATCTCAGTTCACTTCAGTTGCTCAGTTGTGTCCAACTCTTTGCAACCCCATGAATTGCAGCACGCCAGGCCTCCCTGTTCATTACCATCTCTTGGAGTTCACTCAAACTTACTTCCATCGAGTCAGTGATGCCATCCAGCCATCTCATCCTCTGTCATCCCCTTTTCCTCCTGTCCCCAATCCCTCCCAGCATCAGAGTCTTTCCAATGAATCAACTCTTCTCATGAGGTGTCCAAAGTACTGGAGTTTCAGCTTTAGCATCATTCCTTCCAAAGAAATCCCAGGGCTGATCTCCTTTAGAACGGACTGGTTGGATCTCCTTGCAGTCCAAGGGACTCTCAAGAGTCTTCTCCAACACCACAGTTCAAAAGCATCAATTCTTCAGCACTTAGCTTTCTTCAAAGTCCAGCTCTCACATCCATACATGGCTACTGGAAAAACCATAGCCTTGACTAGATGGACCTTAGTCGGCAAAGTAATGTCTTTGCTTTTCAATATGCTATCTAGGTTGGTCACAGCTTTTCTTCCAAGGAGTAAGCGTCTTTTAATTTCATGGCTGCAGTCACCATCTGCAGTGATTTTGGAGCTCCAAAAATAAAGTTTGACACTGTTTCCACTGTTTCTCCATCTATTTGCCATGAAGTGATGGGACCGGATGCCATGAAGTGATGGGACCGGATGCCAGGATCTTCGTTTTCTGAATATTGAGTTTTAAGTCAACTTTTTTCACTCTCCTCTTTCACTTTCATCAAGAGGCTTTTAAACTCCTCTTCACTTTTTGCCATAGGGTGGTCTCATCTGCATATCTGAGGTTATTGATGTTTCTCCCAGCAATCTTGATTCCAGCTCGTGTTTCTTCCAGTCCAGCGTTTCTCATGATGTACTCTGCATAGAAGTTAAAGAAGCAAGGTGACAATATACAGCCTTGATGTACTCCTTTTCCTATTTGGAACCAGTCTGTTGTTCCATGTGCAGTTCTAACTGTTGCTTCCTGACCTGTATACAGATTTCTCAAGAGGCAGGTCAAGGGGTCTGGTATTCCCGTCTCTTTCAGAATTTTCCACAGTTTATTGTGATCCACACAAAGACTTTGCCATAGTCAATAAAGCAGAAATAGATGTTTCTAAAAACATATAAACATAGATAAAATGAATGTCAGTCTTGAGTAAAAACATCTCAAAATATTAGTCCAGGTCATTAAATGAATTATCATTGAAGAATTATGTGCTGGTAGTAGGGCTAATATCTATATGAAGTAAGATGAATGTAAAAAGAGGACTTAGATCCAAGATGACAGAGGAATAGGTGGATGTGAAGCACATCTATCTCCATCAGGAATACAATTCCTGTTGTAGTTATTCTTTAGTATATATAAATCTCCTTTACCTACTTCTATTTAACTTTTTTCATTTCTTTCTTTCTTTTCTTCCTTTTCTCTCTTTTTCTCACCATGTTTATTAGTCTGTTTTGCTTTCATTGCTTTAGTTTTGTTTTCCAGCTTAGGTTTTAGTTTTGTTTTTAGCTGGTTGATATTATTTTTGCTTTCCTTTGCTCATTAGATCAATCTCTTCTACTTTCTTAATTTCTTTTCGACTGTTTTGGTTTTGGTTATGTGTGTATATACAAATGTACACGTATAAAGTTCAAACAGGGAATTTATAGACAGAAATTTCTTCTTTTGTGATTGCAGTAAAACTTTATGCCAAGTACGATAAAACCACAAATTATGGATATTGTATGGAAAGAGTCTTTCTTCTAAAATAGAACTGTAAAGTGAAATTGTGCTTTGTTTATTTCCAAGGTAGTCATCTACTATTATTTAATATAAATTCCTTGCAATGCTAGTAACATAAAACCTGAAACAGTAAACTAACAACTCAGTTCTAAGACCCTATAGTAACTGGCCTGACAGAGGTGAACTGTATGAGCTCAGAAGACAAAGGTCTAAAACCAACTATGGTTGAGAGGGAATAAGGAATATGTAGCAGAGATGACAATCTCCAAAGTCAGCACTGATGAAGAAAGATTTGATCAGAAAGGAGGAACTCCTGGTGAGGAAAGAGATTTGACTTGTGTCTGTACTTGAGTCACTGGGTGGGGAAGATCCCTTGAGAAGGGAATGGCAACACACTGACTAGTACTCTTGCCTGAAGAATTCCATGGACAGAGGAGCCTGGTGCGCTACAGTCTATAGAATCACAAAGAACTGGACTTGGCTAAGTGACTGACACTTTCCAATTTCACATTCTGTGCCTGAGTCCAGTGGGTACAGCTGGACATTCTATAAGGAGAAGGGAAATAAATGCGGAGGCTGTGCTAACTTATTTCCCTTTCAGGTCTAATGATGTGGATATAATAATGTTTCTATGATATCTTTTTATATCATGAACACCAAGCAAGTAAGTAGATTTAAAAAGTGAAAGTTAGATGTCACTGTTACTAAAAGTTAGATGCTTCCAGATGTCACTTTTAGACATTTTTCCCAGGTGCTCATCTTGCTCCTGATCTCTCAGCTGAGCTGGTTCTAAATGGCAAATCCAGCTCATAGAGAAGCTTGAGCAGGATAGGGATGTAAGGAAGTGTAGCAGTTCCATGTCTAGACCAGTGAATACCACAGATGAGAGCCTGCCAGCTGTCACATCATCAGGCTCCTGAGCATAGACAGGCCTATGGAATGAGAATTTATTGATATGGTCATGCAGAAATACTACAGTGATATCTTGATAGAAATTAAAATAATAGGACTCAAGACCCCTTGGCCTTTGTTCTTGTTGATAGAAGGGATTTTCTACCTCTTGAAAAATCAGGGATCCTGACTGACTTCAGCAAGGTGCAACTGAAACTTAACAGAATGGGAAGGAATTGTGGGTAGATTTTAGTCTTGAGAAATAAACAGTCCCTCCAAGGAACAAACCAAGCCTCTCTCTTCTTTCAAACCCACTTCTCCTAAGACTTCCCTCCCTGCGACTGCTCTTCAGTCAGCGCTATCAGCAGGAAGCCTGCAGGCTAAGCCATTTCCCCCTTTAAACAGCTTCCAGACATCTAATTAAACTCACTCAAGCAGATTTCATTTTTTTCTTCTGTGTCTCTCAGACTCTGCCCTCTAGAAACCACCCGGCTAGTCTCACATCCTAACGGAGAAGTTGTGATTCCTTGGAGAAGGGTGAAGACAGGCCATGGGCAGGTGTGTTCAGGATTCACTCACTTCACCAGAGGCCTGACCTCCACTATGATGATCTGAAGTAGAAGATGAGGGGAAATGAAAGTTAAATTCCAGGGAGTGGAGTTTGGACAGGAAAAGAGAAGAGAAATTATAGACCAATTAAGAGGTATCCATATAGAGCTTTTGGGAAGTGACAAGGCTTTTGTGCCTGAGTTTGCTGAGTCAGTGAGGCTGAGCGCCGAAGAACTGATGCTTTTGAACTGTGGTGTTGGAGAAGACTCTTGAGAGTCCCTTGGACTGCAAGGAGATCCAACCAGTCCATTTTAAAGGAGATGAACCCTGGGATTTCTATGGAAGGAATGATGCTAAAGCTGAAACTTCAGTACTTTGGCCACCTCATGCAAAGAGTTGACTCATTGGAAAAGACTTTGATGCTGGGAGGGATTGGGGGCAGGAGAAGAAGGGGACTACAGAGGATGAGATGGCTGGATGGCATCACTGACTTGATGGATGAATCTGAGTGAACTCCGGGAGTTGGTGATGAAAAGGGAGGCCTGGCGTGCTGTGATTCATGGGGTCACAAAGAGTAGGACATGACTGAGCGACTGAACTGAACTGAACTCAGCTCTTCTTCTGGAAACTGTTGTCATGTTTCTTCAAACTAACCCATCCTTTTGAAAATTAGGCTTCCTGAGCAATGTAATTTCACAGACCCACCTTGCCTCATTTCCTTACAAATGTGCTATCATGAGGAGGGAGTAAAAGTATTCTCTTTTCCCCAGTGAGAACCCACACTGAGGGCTCCCCTGAGGCAGCAACACTGGCACGCTCTCCCCTGGCCTGTGTCCACCAGCTGAGGTAAGTGAATGTGCACAGTCTGTCCTATTAGGTCGTGTTAGAGGAAACGGCCCAACAAATCTGAAATCACGGAGGTGGTCAGTCAGAAGGGTGATCACAGACTGGGAGTTCACTGATGCTGACTTTCAGAAGTTGGGTGCAATATGGCCAAAATGACACTTTTCACATAGACTTAGAAGATGAAAGTATATGAAGTATCATTTGTTGCACAGTGTCATCTAATACTATGTAACATAGAATTCCTATAATTTTAACATGATAAAGATGAATTAGAAAAATTAGTGAGATGGTTAATTTTATCTGTCAACATGACTGGTCACTGGGTGACCAGATTAGGCATTCTTTATGGATGTGTCTGTGTGGGTGCTGTCTCCAGATGAGAGTAGAATTGGATGTGTTTTTGGTAAAGTAGTTTGCTTTTCCCAGTGTGGGTGGACATCATCCAATCTGTTGAGGGCCTGCAAAGAACAAAGATCTTCCCTGTAGCTCAGATGGTAAAGAATCTGCCTACAAAGCAGGACATCTGGGTTCGATCCCTGGGTCAGGAAGATCCTCTGGAGAAGAGAATGGCAATCCACTCCAGTATTCTTGCCTGGAGAATCCCATGGACAGAGGAGCCTGGTGGGCTACAGTTCGTGAGGTCGCAAAGAGCTGGACACAACTGAACAAGTAATACTGCTACTGCAAAGAACATAAATTTTGTGAGATAATGTTTAATTCTCATTTTCTCACATGTAACTGTCCTGTTTTCTGAGCACCAATTACTGAAGAGGTTGCAGGACACCTACTTTTCCTTTCTCTGAGAAGAGAATATCTGACTGGAAACTACTTATCAATGTTATATACTTTCAGCAGAGGGCTTTATTTCTGGGGCCAGGAGCCACTGCTAGAAAGCGAATGCCCCTCAGGTTGCAGGTCTTTTCTTTTTCAATACAAATATTTAGGTCTTCATTCTCTTTTAACTAGTTGCTTCATCCTGAACTGGAAGATTGGGCTTCCAGTAAGTGAAAAGTTATCAATGACCCTGGAGAGTCATTTGTCGATAATTCAAGAGTTTAGATTTTTCCTAGGGTATCAGGGCATCAGTCATTGCAGCAATGGGATGAAAGGAAGGCAAAGGATAAATTTAAAAGAACAGTTTCCCCTGTTTCCAAGGATGAGTGTTAAGATGTGGATGTGTGCATACACACCAGAGAGGCAGAAACTGAAAAAAAATTCTCCTTAGAATCCCTTGTGAATTCAAAGATTGTCCAAAGTTAAAGAGGCTGGGAATTGGGCGGAACTAGCAGAAATGAGAGCAGGCACACTTGATCCACTTTGGCATTTGTTTTTAAACTTTAACTCCATTGAAGGCTGAATTGGGATTAAAAATTCTAAAAGACTCGAGGATCCCACCAAACCCTGAATGAACATCCCCTGCACAAATAATTCCTCTCTTATCTCACGAAAGGAAGATAACACTTTTTCTTCATTCCTGACAACTTATGTCTCACTGTAAAACTAATGTTGACCAGGGCACACAAAACACCTACCTATGCCATTGTTACGAAATTCTTCGATTACACTTCTGAGTCATAATGTATCATGATAAACGATAGCTTTGTAAAGCTGGGGAAAGGGAAAGTGAAAGTTGTTCAGTTGTGTTCAACTCTGTGACCCCATGGACTATTCTCTAGGCCAGAATACTGGAGTGTGTAGCCTTTCCCTTCTTCAGGGGATCTTCCCAATCCAGGGATCAAATCCAAGTCTCCCACATTGCAGGCAGATTCTTTATCACCTGAGCCACTAGAGAAGCAAAGCTGGAGAAACAGAGCCCAAATTAAAATCCAATTTCAAGGAAAAAGGATTAGTGCAGAACTTTTTAAAAAGTAAAATAAACCAGCTACACAGAAACATTTTACAATTAGGCAAAATTTAAAGAAAATGTCATTCTTCAATTAATTTATTGTATTTTTACAATTGGAAGGGTAATAATGTTGAAAATAAAGCAGCATGTATTCTGAAAATGATTTATTTCAATTACAGTGAGAGGGAATCAGAAAAAATATATGACACATTTTACTGCCACTTTTGTCCTAGGAGTTACAGACTTATTACAAAGATTTTATTTCATGTTCACCATAGTAATTACGTAAATTCTGTATAATCTTTTGTGAGTGAGGAACTGGATTCCATATAATTTCATTTGCTTTATAAAAGCCTGAATGTAGCAACACCAAAATCATAATAAAATTTTAACTGTGATCACACACACATATGTACATGCTTTTCTATGACAGAAAAGCTAGAGTAGTCTTAACAGCAACAAAGAGGTACCTAGGATATGAAAATTTAGATATGAGTAGAAAGAACCCTTGTGTCCCTGAAGACACAAATCTGTTGAATGAGACACTGAGATAAAAGTTATATTTTTCATTAATTAATAGATAAAGTATTTATTATTGAGACACTTAGATGCTCTCTATGTGACAGCATTTATCTTCTGACAATGATCTTATGTATCATGCAGCTTTTTAAATCAAGATTACTTTAAGAAATTAAAGACAGCTTTTTATTCTAGGTTATGCTGCTAATAATATGAAGAGAAAGGAGTTGAACTCAGACACTCTGAACACAAAACTTACACTCTTAGTACATATGAGCTATGATATTATCTAGTTAATTTCTTGATGAATAAGAAACATGATAGTTAAACAGTGACATTGCTTAAGATGCATCTGTTTATAAATGACTCCTACAATAGGTCCTCAATAATATGCAATAGTTATTGCGAAGCTTTTCTTCATCATCTCAATCAGTGGCAGAGGAAATGAGACTGTACAAATTTGTCAGAAGTGCTGCCTTGATACTACTCTTTCTTTATGGGGCATCAGTCATTTTCCCTTCGTGGAGGAAAAATGGTAAATTCAGATTTTCCCCTAATGCAAATATGAAATTGTGGAAAATATGACACAATGCAAACTGTAAACCCTGTTGATGAACGAAAGACATTCGAATGGAAGAAAGGGCAGGCAGTATGGAAAAAAGGTAAGAATGGTGCAGATAAGCTCAGATGTGTTAGACCCACACAGAGTAAGAGGCACTACAGAGAAGTGGATGTGAGAAGGTTCAAGCGCTTGGCGAGCACAGGTTCATGGGGACTTTACAGGTCATAGGATTGAAATACGGAAATGTTTTTTGAGGAAAGGAACATAAAGAGAATTTATAGATGAGAAACCCGTGGTTTGTGACATTGAGAAATAAGAGAAGGCCAGCACTATGGTCTAGGAAAATTCCAATACGACGAGGAGGAACACTCAGGGAGAGGGTTAAGATCATGGGATCTGAGGAGGAAGACTCATCAAAAGCATTATATACAGAATCATAATTCAACCCTATGACCCAGTAGCCATTTTTAGGTTGGTATCTTGAGTAAACATTTTGATGATTTCCATCAGTTGTAAGTGGTAACTTTGTATTATATTCAGCATGTTTTTCACCATATACCCCCAGGATCCAGGCACGTTTTTCTGACACATCTACCTCCCAGTAATGTCTCCCTGATGTGATAACTGGGGATCCCAAGACACCATAATCGTCACAGCTTTCTTTCCAACATCGATTATTTCTTTGTTTTTTGTGCACATATATCACTTGTCTTCGATCAGCAGAAATGGCAATGTTTCGGTTACCTGTTGTATGACTCAGGGTCACATCAACTGTTGAAAAATGAGAGGGTTATGTGAGGGCCATGATGTAGTTTTATTTCAGACATTTTGAAAACTATATTAAGAATAACCTTAGTGGAAAGACAATACATTTGTATATATTGGGAGGGAAAATGGATCTTAAAACATGAGGTCTATTAGACAGTGAAAATTTTGAAAAGATAATGAGAAAGGGTGGTTTGATGAAAATGTCCTTACCCCAATAGCGTTGCATATATCTCAGCCCTGAAATGTTAAAAATCCACAATATTAAATATAAGCAAAAGATTCAGTCCTGTAACCTATTTTCTTTCAAATTAGGGGAAGGGCTATGGTGAGGTAGTGAACTGGTGAACTTGTCACTCACCATAAAATGACCACATCATAAGCACATAGTATCTGGATTTTGTTGTCTCTATCCACATCGAGAAACTGGAGCCTCCTTTCCACTTTCCCTCCATCACAAAAACCCAAAGACACCCACTTGGGTAGTACTCCTCACCACTAAACACTTGCAGTATGTCTCTCAGATCAGGAGCTCGAAACACACTTCTCTGTTCCTTGGGAACCGGTTTTGGCTTCTTCAGAGTCCAAGTCTTACTCCTAGGGATGACAAAAATTGATGTCCACATCTCTCACTGTCTATCCCTCTAAAACCACAGATACAAAATTTTCACCCCATTGATGCACTTGAACAGTCTTCCCTGCAGACCTCGGGGAGGTAGAGAATGGATGCTTGAACTTGGAGACAGAAGAAATGCTGCTCATATCCATCTTGCCAGTTACCCTCTGTGTGACTTGGGATGGTCCTGACCTCTCAGAAAGACAGTCTCTTTCTTCTATAATGAAATCATTGCCCTCTCCCTCTCTATTTCCTAGAAATCATATGAAATTATGGGATACCTAGGTGGGAATAGTGGTAAAGAACCCGCCTGCCAATGCAGGAGACATAAGAGATATGAGTTTGATCTCTGGGTCAGAAAGATCCCCTGGAGGAGGGCATGGCAACCCACTCCAGTATTCTTGCCTGGAGAGTCCCATGGACAGAGGGAGGCTGGTGGGCTACAGCCCATGGGGTTTCAAAGATTTGGACATGACTGAAGTGACTTAGCATGCACACACATAGGAAATTATATGAAATGATGAATTTAACAAGATAAATATTTGGTATCTCAAAAAAATCAGGTTGTGGAAAAGTTACTACGTAGATATGTATTTCCAAGAAAATGTCAGAAAGTTGAGGTAACAGGATTTGGCTCCTGGGTGTTCTAGACAAATCAAGAATGAGAACACTGTCTAGAATCCCCAAATCTTCAAAGGCTGTTTCTTGATAAGGAGAATATGCTGAGATTTCAGGTTCTCCAGAGATAAATAACCTTGAAGAAAAAGCCATAATGAATACTAAACTAATAGTGACCTGATTTTCATGTGTTTGTAAGCAGCTTGAGGCTATCGTGTAGGTGTGCAAATTCAGACACAAAGATGCTGACTTCCAATTCTAGCTTAAGGCTCACATGTGCTTTTGGAAATCTAAACAGAAAGATATACAAGGACCTGTTCCCATACCCAGGGAAGAAATTAAAATATAAAGAAGTTGTTTTCAGTTCTGGGTACTTGGCAGGTAAAGAAGACTCAAACTTCCCATGAGAAGCATAACTAAATATGGGAACCTGAGTTGCATAGTGACATAGTATGAATGAAATATTTGTGGAGTCTGACAGTGCAATTTCTTAACCTAATATTACTATTCACCCTAACTCCACAACTTACCACAAGCATAATTCCCTACTGTAGAATCTTTTTCACTCTCAGTATTTATAGAACAATCTAGCCATGATTTGTGAATAAAAATTTAAGGTAAATCTATACCCCATTTTTTCAGCCCTGAACATTGTTTTATTCTAACTGGTCACCAGCTATGTCTAAGGTTTTTATTTTATTTTCACAGCATAAATGGACCATCTCTGGTATGTCATACATACCTTTTCAAGATGTCATTTACATCCTAGTGAGAAAAGAGAAAACATGAGTCAAGAAGTAATAGGTTCCCCACTTACAAAGCTTAGTCACATCCTCATCAACCCCTGGTTTTGGGAATAGAGATGATCTCAATATGAGAACCAAAAAGTAAAGACAAAAGTGAGGCCCATAATTCCAGGTGATTCATGTGATGTTGTCAGGTTTCCAAAAATGTAAAAAGCTTCAACCCTTGTAGAAGTATGAGGCTTCTAGTATCTGGAGATGAGACGTATTTATTGAAAAAAACAAGAGACCTGTAATTCTGGTTCCCCATGAGGTGATTTGAATAATTCATTGTTCTTTCATTTATTCAACTGGACTGTGAAGTGACACTATTGTACACCAAGCATTAAACCAAGCTTTGGAAAATCAGAGATGAAATCATAATCTTAATATTCCTCAAGCTATGTAGATGGCTTTTGTTGAGAGTACAAGCAAACATATATACCAATAAAAGCTTTTCAGGAAAAATCTGAAAAACTTTACTCTTTTCTCATTTTATAATCTGTCTTTTAGTGATCTCTTCTGTTCCCTAAAGTCAGCATCCGTATATGTGCAGTTGATTTCCAACTCTTTCTTTTTCACTCAACTTTGTCTCTTATATTAATTTATTCAGTAGTAAATAAGCTACAGAAATCAATAATGTAGGATGTCTAATATGTAACTTATTATTCACCAATCAAATTGTCTTCTCTCTTGTACCCCACTTTCAAAATGCTACCCATATACACTTACTGTCCAAGTACTCATGCATTTATCCACAGTTTAGTCTTTGCTGAGTCTGTTCAGTCCAGGTCCTTAACAGTTTTTAGCCATCTAATTGTCTTAATCATCACTTTTACTGTTTTATTTGTTTGAACAGGAATCTGCCACTTTATTTGATCTCTTTTACTAAAGATTTATTTCCATGTCACAAAAAGTAGAATAGCTGAGTTTCAAAAAAAAAAAAAAAAAACACACCTTTTGTATTAGTGCTCTTTTGTGTATATGACAAAGAAATCAAATAAAACTACAATAAGTAGGGAAAGAATAAGGAATTAGGGTGGTAGTTGCAACTTTAATCATAGTTTAATTCTGAAGCTCAAACATTATTCTCAGAATCTGGTCTGTGTCTTTCTTTAATTCTATTTATTCAACCCGTAATGACTCCTTTTCCCAGTTTATGAAGGAAACACAAACCTCCTGATATAAACTCTAGAAGAAAAGAGAGTTTCTTCTCCCAGTTATAACAATGCTTGAATGCCTACAGGCATTCAGGCAACTGAATACAGGTAACTGCACAGGATTAGTTACCCACATTAAAGAGAAAATATTTTTGTGTTGTTGCTGGAAGGTAATGAAACAGTTTAGGTTAGTATCAGTCTGAAGTAGATCATATCAGGCAGGAAACATATTGTATATATTACACCAACCATTAGGAAAAAAACTTAAAAAATACAGTCAGACCTAAAATTTTATACTAGAAATATATGTCTAAGACAAAACAAACCAGCTAAAGAGAATGAAAAGAACAAGACTTACAACATCCATATAGTAATAGATAGCAAATGGCAAAAGAGCAAATTTAAATATAAGAGTATTAGTAATTGCTTTAAATTTCATGTATTAATGCAGCAATTGAAATCAGAGATTGTCGACCTGTATAAAAAGCAAAATTCACCTATTGCTATTTGCATGGGACATAGTCAAGGCACAAAAAGGGCAAATGTAAAAGATAGAAAAGTATATACCATGCAAGCAGTAGTAAAAAAAAAAAATCAAATATTTATGCTAATATTAAACAAAATATACTTTAAGATATACTATGAAAAGACATGAGGGTGATTTTATAATTATAAAAGATTCAGTTCATCAAAAAAAAAAAAATACAATTATAAATGTGTATGTGCTAACAGCAGAGCTTCAAAATACTCAAAGCAAAACCAAAAGGAAAAACACACAATTCAATAATAACAGTTGCAGATGTTAATAACTCACTCTCACTAATGAGAGAAGAGCTTATATGGAAACATTCAAATTTACAGAAGACATGAATGATGCTACCAACCAACTAGACCTAACTGATGTCTGTAGCCCATCTTACCCTATAAATGAGAAACACATAATCTTTTAAAATTCACAGTAAAAATTTTTCTAGATATACAATTTTTTAGGCCATAAAAAGTAACAATAAACATGAAAGTTTAAAATACTAAAGATGTGTGTTCTTTGATTTTGACATGATTAAATTTGAAATCCTCAGGAAAAGTGAAACTCAGAAATCTCCAAGCATTTTCTCATTTACAACACACTTTAAAATACCCTAGGTTTAACACAGAATCAAAATTTTAAAAAGAAAATTTAAAAAAAAAAACTGACAAGGAAATTTGAGAATAAGCCATACTGAATGAAAACAAAAATTAAACAATCAAAATGTATGAAATACAATTAATTAATTAAATGCACTTTGCCATTAAACACTATATCAAAAGAGCTTGTCTCAAATCAGTGGTCTAAATTTTCACTTCAAGGAAGGAATAGTAAATTGAATCAGCAGTTCCCCCTGCACACATGTGCACAAATATATATACACACACAAATAAAGAAAACCATATATGGGCCTAAGAAACTATTTCTAGGGGATTGGTCTCAAGGTGGTGGAGTAGAAGGATGTGTACTCACCCCATTCTTGAGAGACCATCCAAATCACAACTACTGAACAGCCATTGACAAAAAAATGCTGGATCCTACCAGAAAAGATACTCTACATTCAAAGACAAAAGAGAAAACACGGTGAGATGGGAGGAGGGGTGCTATTGCAATACAATCAAATCTGATACAGAACAGGTGAGCAAACTGCAAACTAGGGAAAAAAAAAAAAACTATGGAAGTTAGCCTACAGGAGAGAAAATTCTGAGCCCAAGTCAGGCTTCCCAGCCTTGGGGTCCAGCAATGGAGGGGTCACCAGAGAATCTGACTTTGAAAGTCAAAGGAGTCTCATCACAGAAATTCCACAGGACTGAGGGAAACAGAAATTCCACTCTTGGAGTGTACGCACAAGGTCTTGTATGCACCAGGACTAAAGAGATAAAAGCAGTGACCCCATAATAGATTGGGTGAGATCTACTTGCTAGGCTTCCTGCAGAAACATGGAATGGCTTTTCACTGTGCAAAGACACTGGCATTTATTGGAGTGAGCTCTCCTGGGGGCCACCATTATCCTTAGCTTTGATCACAAGAGGGATAAGACTCAGTTCCACATACCACCAGTCTTTCCCATAAGAAAGTTTGCACAAAACACTTAGATAACTTCATCCACCAGAAGACAGACAGCAAAAACAAGAACTACAATCCATCAGCCTATAGAATGGAAACAACAATCAGAGATAGAAAAACAAAAAATAAAACAACAGAAGGATATGTCCCAGATGAAGGAACAAGATAAAACCCCTGAGAAAGAGCTACGTGACATGGACATAGGCAACCTCCAGAAAAAAGAATTTGGAATAATGATAGCAAAGATGACCCAAGATCTTGGAAAAGGAATGGAGGCAAGGGTGAAGTGAAGGTGCAAGAAATGTTCAACAAAGACCTAGAAGAACTAAAAAACAAACAAGGGTGAATAATACAATATCTGAAGTGAAAGCTATACTAAAAGGAATCAATAGCAGAATAACTGAGGCAGAAGATTGAATAAGCAACCTGGAAGACAGGGTGGTGGAAATCACTGCTGCAGAACAGAATAAAGAAAAACAGCAACAGCAAAAAATGACTATTGGGGCAACGTTAAATGCACAGATGTTTGCATTTTAAAGGTCCCAGATAGAGAAGAGAGAAAGAAAGGATTTGAGAAAATATTTGAAGAGATAATTGCTGAAAAGTTCCCTAACATGGGAAAGGAAAATGCCACCCAAGTCCAGGAAGCAAAGAGAGTCCCACGCAGGATAAACACAAAGAGGAACATGCCAAGGCACATGGTAATCAAAGTGACAAAAATTAAAAGCAAGAAAAAATATTAAAAGCAACAATAGAAAAATGACAAATAGCATATGAGGTGATTCCCATAACGTTATCAACTGAATTTTCAACAGAAACTCTGCAGGCTAGTAGGAAGTAGCATAATATATTTACAACAAAAACACTCTACCCAGCAAGGATCTCATTCAGATTTGCCAGAGATATAAAGAGCTTCACAGAAAAGCAGAAGCTAAGGGAATTTAGGATCACCAGACCAGCTTTGCAACAAATGCTAAAGGAACTTGTCCAGGCAGGAAAGAGACCAGCAATCTGAAAAGTCTTGTAAGTATATATACTGCTGTATGAAAACGTCTCTAGAACAGCAAATGCCAAAACTATAATAGATATGTACACAAAAAAGAAAAAGCAAGCCAAACACAGCACTAAAGTGTTCATCAGGCCACAGGAGAAGAGAATAAAAGAGAAAGGGAAGAAAAAAGACCCACAAAACAAAACCAATTAAGAAAATGGCCGTGGGAACTTGCATATCAATAATTACCTTAAATGTAAATGGATTAAACTCTCCAAACAAAAGGCATAACCTGGCTGAATGGATACAAAAAAGACCCATATGTATGCTGCCTACAAAGAAACTCACTTTAAATCTAGGGACACATACAGATTGAAAGTGAGGGAATGGAAAAAGATTGTTGTTGATATTCAGTTGCTAAATGATGTCTGACTCTTTGGGACCCCATGGACTACAGCACAACAAGCTCCTTTGTCCTCCACAATTTCCCAGAGTTTGCTCAAATTCATGTCCACCAAGTCAATGATATTACCTAACCATCTCCTCCTCTGCCACTCCCCTTCTCACTTTGCCTTCAATCTTTCCCAGCATCGGGGTCTTTCCCAATGAGTTGCCTCTTTGTTTCAGGTGGCCAAAATATTGGAGCTTCAGCATCAGTCTTTCCAATGAATATTCAGGGTTGATTTCCTATATGACTGACTGGTTTGATCTCTTTGCAGTCCGAGGGACTCTCAAGAGTCCTCCAACACCACAATTCAAAAGCATCAATTCCTCAGAACTCAGTCTTCTGAAGACTAAGCCTTAGCCCTATGGACCTTTGTTGGCAAAGTGATGTCTCTGTTTTTAATACACTGCCTAAGTTTGTCATAGCTTTCTTTCCAAGGAATAAGTATCTTTTAATTTCATGACTGCAGTCACTGTACACAATCATTTTGGAGCCCATGAGAATGCAATCTGTTATTGCTTCCATTTTTTCGCTTTTATTTGCCATGAAGTGATGATGAAGTGGATGTGATGATCTTAGTTTTTGAATGTTGAGTTTCAAGACAACTTTTTCAATCTCCTCTTTCACTTTCATCAAGAGGATCTTTAGTTCCCCTTCACTTTCTGCTTTAGAGTGGTACCATCTGCAAATCTGAGATTGTTGATATTTCTCTCTGCAATTTTGATTTTAGCTTGTGAGTGATACAGACCAGCATTTTGCATGGTGTACTTTGCATGTAAGTTGTATAAGCAGGGTGATAATATACAGCCTTGATGTATTCCGTTCCCATTTTTGAACCAGTCTGTTTTTCCATGCCTGGTCCTAGCTATTACTTCTTGACTTGCATACAGGTTTCTCAGGAGGTAGGTAAGGTGGTCTGGTATTCCATATAATTAAAGATTTTTTC
Source organism: Nanger dama (assembly GCA_917880005.1). Classification (NCBI taxonomy): domain Eukaryota; kingdom Metazoa; phylum Chordata; class Mammalia; order Artiodactyla; family Bovidae; genus Nanger; species Nanger dama. The sequence goes on from CAKJTW010000114.1 coordinate 1,422,721, forward strand.
AAAGTTTGTTGTGACCCACACAGCCAAAGGCTTTAGCACAGTCAATGAAGCAGAAGTAAATGTTTTTCTGGAATTCCGTCATTTTCTCTATAAGCCAATGAATGTTGGAAATTTGATTTCTGGTACTTTTGCCTTTTCTAAACCCAGCTACTACATCTGGAGCCTCTCAGTTTGTGGAAAAAGGTATTCCATGGAAGTGGAAATTAAAAAAAAAAAAGGAAAAGCTGTAGTAGTAATACTCATGTTAGACAAAATAGAAGTTAAAATAAATATTGTTATAAGAGATATAAGAAGATACTACATAATGATCAAGGGATCAATCCAAGAAGTTGATATTACAATTTTTAAAATATATTGACCCAACATAGGAACACTTCAATATATAAAGCAAATATTAATAGCCAAAAAGGGAGAAACTGACAGTTAACACAATAACGGCAGGGGACTTTAACACCCCTCTTTCATCAACGGACAGACCATTCAGGCAGAAAATCAACAAGGAAACACAGGTTTTAAATCACACATTAGGCCAGATGGACTTAATTGATATTTATAGAGCGTTCCATCCAAAGCAGCAAAATACACATTCTTCTCAAGGGCACATGAAACATTCTTCAGGATTGATCACATACTGTGCCACAAAGTGAGCCTCAGTAAATCCAAGAAAATTGAAATCATATCAAGCATCTTTTCCAACCACAATGCTATGAGATTAGAAATAAACTATAAAGAGGCAAAAACAATACAATATTGTAAAGTAATTAGCCTCCAACTAAAATAAATAAATTTATATTAAAAAAATAAACCATAAGGAAAAAAACGCAAAAAAACACACAAAAATCTGTGGAGGTTAAGCAATATGCTACTAAATAACCAATGGGACCATGAAGAAATCAAAGAGGAAATAAAAAGTACCCAGAGACTAATGAAAATAAAACCACAATAATGATCCAAAACCTACAGGATTCAGCAAAAGAAGTTCTAAGAAAGAAGTTTATAGCAATACAATCGTACATTAGGAAACAAGAAAATTCTGTAATGTACAACATAACCTGATGCTTAAAGGAACTAGAGAAAGAAGAGCAAGCAAAACCTCAAGTTAGTAAAAGGAAAGAAATCGTAAAGGTCAGAGCAGAAATAAATGACATAGAGGCAAAGAAAACAATGGCAAAGGTCAGTAGAACTAAAAGCTCGTTCTTTGAAAAGATAAACAAAATTGATCAACCTTTAGCCAGCATCAAGAAAAAAAAGGGAAAAGATTCAAATCAATAAAATTAGAAATAAAAAGGAAAAGTTACAACTGAAAGTGAAAGTGAAGTCGCTCAGTTGCATCCTACTCTTTGGGACCCCACGGAATGTACCACACTCCTCCGTCCATGGGATTTTCCAGGCAAGAGTACTGAAGTGAGATGTCATTTCCTTCTCCAGGGGATCTTCCCAACCCAGGACTGAACCTGGGTCTCCCACATTGTAGGCAGACTCTTTACCATCTGAGCCTCCAAGTAAGTTACAACTGATACCATAGAAATACAAAGAATCATAAGAGACTACTACATGAACTGTATGCCAATAGAATGGACCACCTCAAAGAAGTGGATGAATTCTTAGAAAGGTATCTCCCAAGACTTAACCAGAAAGAAATAGAAAAGATGAGCAGACCAGTGACAAGTATTGAAATTGAAGCTGTGACTGAAAAAATCCAACGCACAGAAGTCCAGGACCAGATGTGCTCACATGTGAATTCTATCATGCGGAAGTTATCAACAGTTCTTCTGAAGCTGTTCCAAAAATTGCAGAGGAAAGGAAAGCACCAAACTGGGAAAAGTGGACAACTACATGTAAAACTGAAATTAAAACACTTCTTAACACCACACACAAAAATAAACTCAAAATGTATTGAGGATGTACATATGAGACGAAAACACTATAAAACACTTAGAGGAAAACGTCAGCAGAACACTCTCTGGCAAAAATCACGGCAATATGTTTTTGGATCTATCTCCCAGAGTACTGGAAATAAAAACAGAAATAAACAAATTGGACCTAGAAAATATTTGCAAATGATGTGAATTATAAGGGATTTTTCTCCATGTGGCTTAATATCATCAAGACAGATAACCAAATCAAAAAACAGGCAGAAGACCTAAATAGACATTTCTCCAAAGAAGACATACAGATAGCCAAGAGGTATTCGAAAAGATGTTCAACATCACTAATTATTAGAGAAATGCAAATCAAAATTATTAGAGAAAAGCAGATTACCTCACACCAGTTAGAATGGCCAGTATCTAAAAACCCACAAACAATAAATGTTGGAGACTGAGTGGATAGAAGGGAACCCTTCTACACAGTTGATGGAAATGTAAATAGGTGAAGTCAATAAAGGTTCCTTAAGAAACTGAAAATAGAGTTACCATATGATCCAAGGCAACCCACTCCAGTACTCTTGCTTGGAAAATCCCATAGACAGAGGAGCCTGGTAGGCTGCAGTCCATGGGGTCGCTACGAGTCGAACATGACTGAGCGCCTTCACTTTCATTATTCACTTTTATGCACTGGAGAAGAAACGGCAACCCACTCCAGTGTTCTTGCGTGGGAAATCCCAGGGACAGGGGAGCCTGGTGGGCTGCCGTCTCTGGGGTCTCACAGCAGCATGATCCTGCAAGGCCACTCCTAGGGATACGCCTGGAGAAAAACATGATCTGAAAGGATACATACCCCAACATTCACTGTAGTGCCATTTACAATAGTCAAGACGTGGAAATAACTTAAATGTCCATTAACCAAGGAATGAATAAAGATGTGATACATATGTACAATGCAATATTAGCCATTAAAAAGAATGAAACAAGGCTATTTGCAGCAACATGGATGGAAGTAGAGATGGTCATACTGAGTGAAGTCAGACATATAATATAGTGTATATTATAGGCTACCATTTACATGCAGAATCTTTTCAAAAGATACAAATGAATTCATTTACACAACAGAAGCAGACTCACAGACTTAGAGAACAAACTTATGGTTTCAAGGAGTGAAGGATGCAGGGGAGTGACAGTACCAGAAGGAGCACAGCAACTTGAAAGCAGTGGAAACTTTGCTTCATTTTTCTTGTGTCTCAGATGCTCGGGCTTCTTCCCAACTCTTACCTGCAGCATCTGCACTTTTGACCCCTGCAGACGATGCTCTATATCTGAGATGAGATTTCTCACCAACTGGCTCTGCTGGACCAGCTCATTCTCAGAGTTTGCTATGCTACACAGAATGGCTGTCTCCTCAACCTTCAGCTTTTGTAGTTTCTCCCTCTCCTCACTGTCCAGGATTGCTCTCAGTTTTTCAAACTCGGCCTGGATATTTTGTCTCTCATGCTGTGTTTGACTCTTCAGTAATGAGAGAGAGAGAGGAAGAAAACAATTTTTGGAGAAGCTGACTTTGCTTTTTTCCCCTATCAAATTTCAAAATAATGCCTTCAAGTCTGCATTGTTAAGGACAACCAAGAGCCAAAAGCATTCCAGCCTTCACACATCTATTCAGAATTCTCATGCCTCCCTGCATTGCTTCTGACCCCCACCAACCAACCTGAGGACAGAACCATGAGCCATTGTCAGATGTCTTTTTCAGAAGAGTCAAAGGCTAATGAATATGTCAAAAATGGAACATGAAATTCCCTAGTCATCCCCACCAGAGAGTCCCTCTAAAAGAATACCTCCCTTCCAATATCTGTGTTCATTTGCTTTATGTTCACTTTTCAGCACCCACTCTTATCAGGGAAACAGTGAAGGAAAGGACTAGTCAAATGGCTTAATTGTCTGGGAACAAATAGGAAGGTAGCCCTTGTGATCAACCTAAGGTCCTGCCCAGATATCTATCTAACTCCTTCAGGAAGTGTCTCCTCCTACCTTCCAGGCAGCAATCTCTTCTCTGAAGTCAGACTCCAACTCCTCAGCTTCCTGCTGCTCCTGCTTGAGCCTCTCCAGAGCTGTCTGGAGTTTCTTCTGTTGAGAAAAGAATCACATCACAGTCAAGCTATAGATTTTCCTAACATCACTGAAGAGGATAAATGGAGGAGAAATGAGCCTTATTTCCAAAGAGAATATGCTTTATAGAAACTGAGAACAGCAATTAGACTCTATTACTTGGAAGAAGACCTGAGGTGGGGAAGGTATTCTGTAAGACTGAAGAGATTAAAGTCATCATCCTCTCACCTAGAGAAGACTGGTTGTTCAAGAAGAAACCTGATCCTGCAACAAGGAAATAGCTTGCATTTCAATCCACCTGGTGTCCTAGTTACCTCTCCTGTTCAAAGAGTTAAGGAAGCTTCTCTTGGGTACCAATCTCTATATATTAGCACAAGGTATATGGATGTATACTTCTAGGCTAAGAGTCTGTGTATAGGGTTATTACTTTGTAATTGTAAAAATACACATTTATGTCCTTCAGACATCAAAAAGTGAGCACAGGAAGAAAAAAAAATCACAGGCCCCAGGTTCATGGTGATTAGGTAATTAAAGTCCAATGTAAAGTAGACAGTTCTCATCCACTACAATTTTCTGCCCTGTTTTCTCTCCACTGTGGTGCTTACCTGGTACTCCTGGGTGACCTCTTCCATGAGAAATGTAGGGTGACCACGGTGCTCCTGGGACTGCTCACAAAGCCAGCAAATGACCTTCCCATCCTCTTCACAGAAGAGCATGAGTTTTTCTCCATGGTGAGCACAGAGATGTTTCTCTTGCTCCTGCAGGCTCAGTTTGATCTCCTTGACCCGCTGCACTATGCTGGCCAGGTGCCAATTAGGCCTCAGTTTCCCAGATTCATAACTGATTCTGCACACAGGGCACTTTCTCGCCTCCTCTTGGCCAGTCAAGGACTCTTTGCTGTTTGCAGTGATGCAGATTTGGCAGAAACTGTGGCCACAGTCAAGGCTCAGGGGCTCTGTTAGAAGCTCCAGGCAGATGGGGCAGGTCACCGCCTCCTGTAGGTTCACCAATTTTTCTGAAGCCATAGCACCTGTTCACTTTCTCCTACCTGTTCTGACTCCTGTGGTTTCTCTTGCTCACAGATTGCTACAAAATTGGGAAGGATAAAAAGGAACAGAGTAAGAAAGGTAGAAAAACATGGTACTAATTGCTTATAAATCAAGTATAGGCCAAGATCAAATTATTGAAGGACAGAAAAGAAAACATGGAGAAATAAGGAAAGGATCTTGGTTACCAAGTCAAAAGGACATTTCATAATTTAATGCTTTACTATCAGCTCAGTAAATTTAATGATTCTTATTATTTAATGTTACTTAACAAAAGTATAGGAGAAGGCAATAGCACCCCACTCCAGTACTCTTGCCTGGAAAATCCCACGGACAGAGGAGCCTGGTAGGCTGCAGTCCATGGGGTCGCTAAGAGTTGGACATGACTGAGCGACTTCACTTTCACTTTTCACTTTCATGCATTGGAGAAGGAAATGGCAACCCACTCCAGTGTTCTTGCCTGGAGAATCCCAGGGATGGGGGAGCCTGGTGGGCTGCCATCTATGGGGTCGCACAGAGCCAGACATGACTGAAGCAACTTAACAGCAGCAGCAACAAAAGGATGACCTCAAGCCTTTTTACTAAGATACTTGTATGACACACCATTCAACTTGATTTTTCTTTCCCATGCCCAAGAAGTATCTTCAGTATCAAAAGGCTGAAATCATTTAATGTCTTTGGGATTTTATATCCACTCTTCTCTCAATATGAAATGCTTCCCCTGATCTCAGTATGACTCTGTCTTATACTTTGGTAAACTCTTTCCTGATGTTCTTTCATCACAAAGAACTGCTCTAACTAAAGTAATTATGTGTAACCACTGCCATTAATTGCTGGACATTTGCAATGATTTCCCATATCATTATGACATAGTATATTACAATGTGTTTATACATATGATTAGAGCAAATCCTTCATCAGATGAGTAAATAGAGCCAGTGACTTACAAAGATCATGCATCTTTAATACACTGAATGGATTGACCCTAATATATTGATGGCACTCCTTCAGAAGCCTGTCTTCTATCCCACTGAGTTAATCTGAGACAAACAGAAGTTACTTCATGGACCCAATTATTTAGAGCAATGTGAAGGGGTGTGTGGAAATGAAGAAATCCAAACCAGCTGGATAGTTCTACAAAGTCTTGAGTGTGTACATATTGATTTCCCTTTGGCTCCAAAATATTCCTAGGAGCATTGATAGGAGTCTAAAAGAAGTATGTGTATGATGGTGAGGAGGGAGTTAGTATAAACAGACTCATAGAATAATAGAAGTCAGATATATAAAAACATATATACATAGGTGAAAGGAATGTCAGTCTTGAGAGGAAAAACTCAAAATATTAGATCATATTACTCAACTAATTATTGTTGATGAAGAATTATGTGCTGGCAACTGGATTAATATCCCTACACAGTAAGATGAGTTCAAAAGATGATTTAGACCACTGTAAACTTGATATTCACCTGGAAAGTAGTAGTAAATAAAAATTCAGTCTTATATATATAAAAGATCATATATAAAGATATCACTATAGAGACATATATGTTTATCAGAGATCAAATAATAGGGGTTAAAAAGGGGGGGTTATCCAAGAATTCCAACTTGAAAACATAAGGGCTGAACTCAAGGAAGATGAAGGAAACATGGAAGGAAAAGGAGTATAAATATTTTAGGTGTAGGAAATGACCTGTTCCTTGAAGACACAACCTCGTATATAGGCTTCAAAAGGCCAGTGTGACAGGAGCACAGAAAAGTGCCAGGCCCTTGATATCACAAGAGGCTGCAGTGACATTAATTATGATACTTCCTAGCATTCGTAACATTTGCAGACCCACCTCCAAGAGTCAGGAGAATTTATCAATGTTTTCCCATCAGAGAAGAGTAGGGGCATGACCAGGTAAGACCTTGGACTGTGAAGTGCTGGATGGACCCAGTGTGGAATTGGGAAGATCAGGTAGGATGCAGCTGCTCAGGAGAGAGATGATGATACTTTGAGAACAGGGTGATGAAGGGAATGCAGGGCAGCATATGAGAGTGAGAGATAAAAAGGCAGGATTTTGTTTTAGATTAGATATGTAGTAACAACGGTTAACATCAGGTCTGGGCTCTTTCTTCCTATAATATGATACTGGCTACAATTCTCCTAAGTCTGTGTGAGTGTGTGTGTGTGTTGTTTTCTGGGAAACCTATTGGCTTACAGCTGAGTAGAAGTTCTGCAGCCTTTCAAGAAAGCATTCTGGATAACACAATTAGTGTGATATAAACTGCATTTGGGACTAGGAAGGCATTATATAGTTCTTAAATAAACACAGTTGGTTAGAATATACCTCATTTTTCACAAGGAGATTGTGACTATCATCATCAAATATGTCTCTTTTAGGTACCTGAAAACTGGTGCTCATGGTCTTTTTACAAGGTAATCAGCTCCCTAGGCTTATCTCACCTGTGATGAGTTCACACACATCCATCTAGTGTGGTTCCTTACAAAGCTGAGATGATGAGGATAATGCACCTCCTGCAAGGATCATCTCTGAGAGCTCACCTGAGGCACTTGTGCCCAGTGTTGTGTCTCCTGTGCTGATACCTCCAGCTAAGCTTAGTAAACTCGGTGGTGAGAGTATCAACAGCCTTGATAGGGAGGCCAAAAGTCCTCAAGTGGCAGGAGGAAATAAAACTTCAATGGCAGACTTTTTTTTTTTTTTTTTCCCTTTTTTCTTCTAATCCTGTGCAATCATGGTGATACCTGGCTCCCTCTGAACTTAACCTTATCTCAAACCTTGAGCTAACCAATGCATTTTTCTCATGTAAATGTCTTTCTTAAGCTATGTTAATGATCTGTGTTCATTGGAAAAGACCCTGACGCTGGGAAAGATTGAAGGCAGGAGAAGGGGACGACAGAGGATGAGATGGTTGGATGGCATCACCGACTCAATAGACATGAGTTTGAGCAAGCTCTGGGAGTTGGTGATGGACAGGGAAGCCTGGTGCGCTGCAGTCCATGGGGTTGCAAAGAGTCACACATGACTGAGCAACTTAACTGAACTGACTCAATGAACTATGCATTTGTTGGAAATCTGCCTTTCTTCAAGATTCATGTCATTTGTTTTATGGCCAAGGATGACTTACTTTGTGCCAATGCTATCTCACAATGCATGTTGTGGGTGAGAGGCCTGGTGAAACTCTCTCAGTTTTAAGGCATTTCCTTTCTCTAATTAGCAGCTTGCTAATAGGTATATAACTCCTTCTAAGACTATCAAGGGGGCACGCTTTCTGTCCCCTTCTGATGTCTATGTCAGAAGCTTTCCCTCTTTCATACTTTAATAAAACTTTTTTATACAAAAGCTCTGAGTGATCAAGCCACATCACTGGCCCCGGATTGAATTCCTCTCCTCCAGAGGCCAAGAATCCTGCATCATTCTCAGCTCATAGCAGCAACCTTTCAGTAGCTTATGTGTTATGAGATTGTGTAAGTGAGATTTGTGATCCAGATTTGAAACCACTGCTAGTGGTCAGTCAGAGGGAGCAGCACAAAGTGACAGCACAGAGAGGCTCGCTCTTCAACCTGGAATCACTATGGCTCTCTGGCCACAGTCTAGTCTCAGATGTTCTGTAGGGGCTTCAAGCAGACGGGGCTATGAAACAACAGATGAGGAAAGGGAACATCTCAGATGATAGTCCATATCTCGATGGGTGCCAAAATGTGCTGGTAAAACAAAGATCTCCAGTATGAAACAGCTAATGAATTTCCCTTTTCTCTGCCCAAGGGATGTAGAACTCATAAAAGCTGAAGAGAGATAAATTGAGACCTATTGAAATTCCATCTGTGCCATGTTCATCCTACATGAAGGAAACCTAATAAAGAATGAGGCTGAAAGTGAAGTGGAAATGCTATCCAGTTAAAGGTACAGATACCCAAATAGCTTAGAAGCTATATGCAGTTTGCCCATGGCTGCAAAGATTATGACCCAAGCAGACTCTGATGAAGAACAAGATCAGAGGTGGACATTATATCAACTCAAGTTCATTATATCAACTCAAGCTGTGTTCCAAATGGTAATGGAGCATCCAGCTATTTCTTTTCAATCCAACCAATTTTGAGATGCACCAAAAGAGTAGAGAGGCAGGAGACAAAGAGCAAGCATTCAGCCATGAGGCTGCAGAATTTATATTCCCTTCAGGGCTCCAAAGAGCTAATACGTCAAAGTTGATGCAGCACAACTGACATGGAAGGAACTAGTCTCTATACATTAAGGCTGAACCCACCCCTCGACTTCTCCCTAAGCAGTGGCCCAAAGGCTCCAATGCAGTCAGAGAGATAGATGTAAGAACATGATGGCATTTGCCTGATAAAACTGTAGGCCACTTGGCTGCATGGTGTCAGGTGATTGAATCTTACATGTTGTTTTTCTCACATCTGAGCACAGAGTTAACAGCTCAGAGGAAACAGCTATAGATAAGTAAAAGGACATAAAAAGAAAATAATTATGCAAAATTCCTAGAAGTAAATTTATATATAGAACTTTCTTCTTTTGTGATTCCAGTAAAACTGTTTCTCTAAGTAGGATAAAGCCACAGATTATGGATGTTATATGGAAAGGGGTCATTTTTTTCTAAGTAGACTTGGAAAATGAAATTTTGCTTTATTTCCCAGGCAGTCGTCTATTATTATACACCATAAATTCCTTGTGATACTAGCAAAATAAAACCTGAAACAGTAAACTAACAAATCAATTCTAAAATTCTGTGTTTTGGGCCTGACAGAGGTGAACTGTGTGATCTCAGAAGACAAGAGTCTAAGCTGAGAGAGCGAAAGTAATATGTAGTAGAGATGATAATTTTCAAAGTCAACGTTGAAGAAATAAGATTGGTCAGAAGCTTCCAGTATCTCTTATTATAAGACTCCACCTCCCACAGACTGATCTTTAGTCAGCACTCTAACCAAAAGCCTGCAGGCTGGGCCACTTCCTCTTTTAGAACAGACAACAAATGAAACTCACCCAAGCAGATTTCGTTTTTTTCTTCTGTGTGTCTTTCAAACTCTTCCCTCCACAAACCACTCAGCAACCCTCACATCCTAATGCAAAAGTTGTGAAGACAGGCAATGGGCAGATGTGTTCAGGATTCACTCATCACACCAGGGCCTGACCTTCACTAAGATCTCTAATGGATGACAAGTGAAAATGAAAGCTAACTTCTAGAGGGTGGAGTATGGGCGAGAAAGGAGGAGAGAAACTATAGACCAGTAAGAGGCGTCTACCTAGGACACTATGAGGAAACAAGGCTTTTATCCCTGAGCCTGGTGGGTCAGTGAGTACATTTTATTCTTTTCTCAGCTCTTCTCCTAGAAGCTGTTCTCAAGTTTCTTCAAAATAATAAATCCTTTGGAAAATCAGGCTTCATAAGCAATGCAATTTCAGACACTCACCATGTATTGTGCCATATTAAGGAGCTGTCAGGAGCGGGGAGTGAAGTGTCCTCTTTTCCCCAGTGAGGGCCCACAATGAGGGCTCCCCTGAGGCAGCAACACTGGCACACTCTCCCCTGGCCTGTGTCCACCAGCTGAGGTAAGTGAATGTGGACAGTCTGTCCTATTAGGCATGTTAGAGGAAATGGCTCAACAAATCTGGAAATCACTCCAGTGGTCAGTCAGAGGGGTGATCACAGAGCGGGCAGTTCATTGACATTGACATTCAGAAGCTGGATGCCATATGGCTAAAATGAGACTTTTCCTAAATAGGTTGAAAAAGAGGAGACTGTAGGAGGGTTATTTGTTGGACAATGGCATCAAATGCTGTTTATCATATAATCCTTAGAGTCTTATAAAATGAAGCAAGAAAATTAGTTAGATGGTTAATTTTGTGCGTCAACACTGACTGGTCATTTGTGTCAGACATAGTGTCTGGGTGTGTCTGTATGGGTGTCATTTCCAGATGAGAACAGAATTAGACCTGTGGACTCAGTAGGCTACCTTCCCCAGGGTGAGTGAGTATTATCATTCAATTTGTTGAGGGACCTGAAAAGAACAGACATGTGGAAGAAGGAAGAATTTGTTCTTCTTGTTCCTGCTTGCATGCTTGAGCTGAGATGCAGCTCCTCCATGGTCTTCAGACTAGACTGTACTGTGGCCCCAAGCTTCAGACTTGGACTGAGTTGCATAGATTTTCAGTCTGCAGATGGCAGGACTGGTATTTCTCAAAGTCTATAATTATGTGAGCCAATTCCTTATAATTAAGCACTTTCAAATAAATATTTATGATGAAAATAGATAGATAGATATTCTACTTCTCTGAAGTACCCCGACTAATACAGTGAAGAAAAAATTATGTGTTTTTTCTTTGCAGAGACAAACTGAATAACAATAATGATACAGATCAACAGCAATTTCAAAAGACATGAACCAAAGAGTGTTATTTTTCGGGTTTGTGTGTGTGTGTGTGTGCATGACATAGAGTTGTATGAACTGTTTAAAAATTCTGAACATTCAGTTCAGTTCAGTCAGTTGCTCAGTTGTGTCCAACTCTTTGAGACCCCATGGACTGCAGCATGCCAGTTCAAGGTCCATCAAAATTCCAAAAACTTACTCAAACTCATGTCCATCAAGTCAATGATGCCATCCAACCATCTCATCCTCTGTCGCCCCCTTCTCCTCTTTCCTTCATCTTTCCCAGCATTAGGGTCTTTTCAAACGAGTCAGCTCTTCACATCAGGTAGCCAAAATATAGGAGTTTCAGCTTCAACATCGGTCCTTCCAATGAATATTCAAGACTGATTTCCATTAGGATTGACCAGGTTGATCTCTTTGCAGTCCAAGGGACTCTCAAGAGTTTTCTCCAACACCACAGTTCAAAAGCATCAATTCTTCTGTGCTCAGCTTTTTTTTAATAGTCCAACTCTCACATCCATACATGACCACTGGAAAAACCATAGCCTTGACTAGAAGGACATTTGTTGGTAAAGTAATGTCTCTGCTTTTGAATATGCTGTCTAGGTTGGTCATAACTTTCCTTCCAAGGAGTAAGTGTCTTTTAATTTCATGGCTGCACTAACCATCTGCAGTGATTTTGGAGCCCCAAAAAATAAAGTCAGCCACTGTTTCCACTGTTTCCCCATCTATCTGCCATGAGGTGATGGGACTGGATGCCATGATTTTAATTTTCTGAATGTTGAGTTTTAAGCCAGCTTTTTCACTTTCCTGTTTCACTTTCATCAAGAGGCTTTTCAGTTCGTCTTCACTTTCTACCATAAGGGTGGTGCCATCTGCATATCTGAGGTTATTGATATTTTTCCTGGCAATCTTGATCCTACCTTGTGCTTCATCCAGCCTGGCATTTCGCACGATGTACTCTGAATATAAGTTAAATAAACAGGGTGACAATATACAGCCTTGATATACTCATTTCTCAATTTGGAACCAGTTTGTTGTTCCATGTCCAGTTCTAACTATTGATTCTTGACCTGCATATTCATTTTTCAGGAGGCAGGTCCAGCAGTCTTGTATGGCTATCTCTTTAAGAATTTTCCACAATTTGTGATGATCCACACAGTCAAAGGCTTTGGCATAGTCAATAAAGCAGAAATAGATGTTTTTCTGGAACTCTCTTGCTTTTTCAATGATCCAATGGATGTTGGCAATTTGATCGCTGGTTCCTCTGCCTGTTTTAAATCCAACTTGAACACCTGGAAATTCACGATTCAAGTACTGTTGAAGCCTGACTTGGGGAATTTTGAACATTACTTTACTAGTGTGTGAGATGAGTGCAATTTGTGGTAGTTTGAACATTTGGCATTGTCTTTCTTTGGGATTGGCATGAAAACGGATCTTTTCCAATCCTGTGGCCACTGCTGAGTTTTCCAAATTTGTTGGCTTTTTGGGTGCAGCACTTTAATAGCATCATCTTTTAGGATTTGAAATAGCTCAACTGGAATTCCATCACCTTCACTAGCTTTGTTCATAGTGATGCTTCCTAATACCCACTTGGCTTTGCATTCCAGGGTTTGGCTCTAGGTGAACAATCACACCACCATGGTTAGCTGGGTCATGAAGATCTTTTTTTGTATAGTTCTTCTGTGTATTCTTGCCACTTCTTCTTAATATCTTCTGCTTCTGTTAGGTCCATACCATTTCTGTCCTTTATTTGCATGTGCCCATATTTGCATGAAGTGTTCCCTTGGTATCCCTAATTTTCTTGAAGAGATCTCTCGTCTTTCCCATTCTATCGTTTTCCTCTATTTCTTTGCATTGATCACTGAGGAAGGCTTTCTTATCCTTCCTTCCTATTCTTTGGAACTCTGCATTCAAATGGATATATCTTTCCTTTTCTCCTTTGCCTTTTGCTTCTCTTCTTTTCTCAGCTATTTGTAAGGCATCCTCAGACAACCATTTTGCCTTTTGCATTTCTTTTTCTTGAGGATGGTCTTGATCACTGCCTCCTGTACAATGTCATGAACCTCCATCCATAGTTCTGTTTTATCAATGCATTCTGTTTCTAAAGCAGAGAAAGGATCATAATGTTAAAAATAAGCATATTCTGAAAATAACTTATTTCAGTTACAATGAGAAGGAACAAGAAAATGAGTAAACATTATATTAGATTACCTTTTTTGCTAGAAGTTACAGAAGTTATCGCAAACATTTTATTGTTTAATATGCAATACTAATTAGGTAAATTCCATATAACTTTTTTTGTTACAAATAATATCCTAGATCTCATAGAATCTAGTTTACTTAATAAAAGCAAGTATGTAGCAATACTGAAATTATAATAAAACTATAACTATAATCCCACAAACACAGACAGACACACACATAGGCCTGCATGCTTTTCTATGACAGGCAGAGTTAAAATAGTCTTGACAGCATCACAATGGTGATCTAGGATCTCAAAAATGTGGTGTCAGTAAAAAGAATCTTTGTGTCCCTGAAAGCAGAGACCTGTTTAATGAGACACTGACACAGGTTATATTTTTAGCATTTAATAGATCAAATACTTATTATTAAGTTGAGACACTTAAGATGCTTTATACTTAATATAATTTATCTTCTGATAATTTATGTATTATACAGTTTTTATATCTATCAAGATTACATTCAGAAAATAAACAGCAATTAGGGATGTATTCTAGGTCACACTGCCAATATGTGAAGAGACAGGAGTTGAAATAAGATACTCTGGGCATAAAACTTCCACTGTTAGTACATACCATTTATGATGTTTTCTTTCTGGGAGCCAGCGTGAGGAACTCCGCCCATGGCAAAGGTCATGAGGAAGGAGGCTTCAGCATATGCAAAGGCAGGATCAAGCCTCAGGAAACCCCTGTTCCTGAGCATCTACCCCAAAACCAGAGTCTACCTATTTTACTGTTTCATGCTTTCACCTACACCTCTGACTTTACAGGGGGCTGTTCCCCACCGGTTCTCTTGGAGAAGGAGTAAACTTGCAGCTCCAGTCAATAAAAATTCCTGGGTGTGACAAGGGCGTCTCAGGTCAAACCTCTCTGCTGGCAGACTAGCTTGTGTGACAGGATTATCCATACTCCTGCCACTACGCACATGATTGTTTACCACCTCTCAACCATAAACAGCACAGAGTTTGGAGTATTTTGAAAATCTTAATTAGCATAGGGCTTTTCTCATTGTTGAGTCAATAATTGCCGCCAGGCCTCCATATCCTTAGGCACCTGGGAATATATTAATGTATTTGGAATATAGAAAAGGAAATATAGTAGTTTTTGATGTTAGCAATACTAGACTTTTGAATTTTCTCTTTTGTTATATATCACTGTACTTTGTTATAAATCACTGTGTCCTTGCTATGTAAAAATGTTACTTTATCACTATCATGACTAAATAGATCTTAAGGGAACATTGGTGAAGGGTTTTCATTTGTTGGGCTGATGTTTGCTGCTCAATCTCCATATTCCCTGCCCTTATAATGAATATAACTAGCATATAGGAGAAATAAGTATTAACTTTTAAGATTAATCATGTTAACCTTAGGTTAAATAAATTTCTTTCTTAGTTGTAACCCACTACACCCTCACCCTATAGGAATGCAACTTTATCTGCTACCTTCAGAGGGTGGCGCCTGGTTTAAAAAAAAAAAACACCCTTGGAAAAAATAAGTTTTTTGGTTGTCAGAAAGAAAGGATCATAAAATGTCAGCAGGCCTCGTGGCCAGATGATGATGTAAAACCCCTAAGACCTTTTTTATACATTTATATGAAGCACCTGATTTTGATAAAGGTCAGGACTGCTGACCTCCGCGCGACTTAAAAATTTCCATTTGTCTCTATGTGTAAAAAAAGGTATATAAACAAACCTTTCTTGCTCCCCGTTTTTCTGGCTGAATTCCCATCTATAGCATGGGTGCTCACCACGTCTACTTACTTGCCCCAGCTTTTAAGTTCCATGTGAGAAGGAGCCCAAGGAGGGGCACCTTCTGATATTCAAGTGGTGCCCGTGGCCCAACGTAGATGGTGTAAATTCCTTGTCTTGGAATTTTATTGGTATCCCACATAAACCAAGTTATTCAGCCTCTTTTTCTCCACTAATATTTCCTACTACACTATCCGTTTCTAATCTCTCTATATATCTGTAATTAAATAAGTTTTTTCCTAGGACGCCAACTCTGTCCCCCTTTGAATTAGCCTGGATCCACCAGGGCTGGACAAATAAGGGGAATAATGAGAAAAGTGAGACACTGCTCAGTACTCATGCTTTAGTGAATGACTCCTATACTAGGTATGTCTTTGATAATATACCAAAAATCGTTGAAAAGCTTTCCTTTCTGTTTTTAGTCACTTACTAAGAAATGATTGTAAAAATTTGGCAGAAGTTGTCCCTTGATAAAATCTTACTTTATGGGGGATCTATCATTTCTCTTGGGGTTGAAAATGGTGAATTAAGATGTTCCCTGAATGTGAACATAATATCAAGATAAACATGATAAAAGGCAAATCATAAACTCTATTGATGAATCATGAAGAATCACAGAGGAAAGACAGGAGGGTGCATGGAAAAAGTAAGAATGGTGCAGATAGTATGAGACATAGTATGAGTCACTCCAGAGAAGTGAGTGTGAGAAGGTTCAAGAGTTTGGCGAGCACAGAGTCATGGGGGCATCACCTTTCAAAGGACTGAAATATGGATAATTCCAATAAGGGACAGATGAAGAGACTTTATAGATGAGAAGCCATGGTCTGTGATGTTTAGAAATAAAAGAGTTCCAGCATTATAGTCTAGGAAAACCCCAATACGACAGGCAGGTACACTCAAGGAGAGGGTTAAGATCAAGGGATCTGAGGAGGAAGACTCATCAAAACCGTTATACATAGAATCATGAATTAACCCATTTTTAGTAGTCATTTTTAGGCTGGCATCTCGAGTAAACATTTTGACAAACTTCACTGATTTTAGGTGGACATGTTATATTATTGATAGTTTTATGGAAGTTTTTACCATATGCCTCTATGTCCCATGTAAAATATGTTGAACCTGGACTAAATATAGACCAGCTTTGGCTACCACAGGCCCTCAGGACCCAGGTATGTTTCTCTGATACATTTACCTCCCAGTAACATCTCCCTGATGTGGTAACTGGGGATCCTGCTGCTGCCGCCTCACTTCAGTTGTGTCCGACTCTGTGCGACCCCATAGACGGCAGCCCATCAGGCTCCCTCATCCTTAGGATTCTCCAGGCAAGAACACTGGAGTGAGTTACCATTTCCTTCTCCAATTCATGGAAGCGAACAGTGAAAGCGAAGTCGCTCAGTTGTGTCTGACTGTTAGTGACCCCATGGACTGCAGCCCACCAGTCTCCTCCATCCGTGGGATTTTCCGGGCAAGAGAATTGGAGTGGGGTGCCATTGCCTTCTCTGCTGGGGATCCTAGGGCACCATAATCTTCAAAGTCAACATTCTGAGATGTATTGCTTGGTTCCAAATTGCAGACACATCTCACTTGCATCTGATCCTCAGAAATGGCAACATTTGGATTACTTGTGAAAGAATTCAAGGTCACCTGAACTGTAGAAAAATTACAGGGTAAGGTGAGGGCTATGATATCATTTGATTTGTGACATTGTAAAAGGGATCTATAGAATAACTTGAGTGAAAAAACACATTTGTATGTGTTGGGAGTAAAAACATGAGGCTTAAAGTGAGATCTACTAGAAAATAAAAAATTCTAAAAGATGTTGAAAACAGGTGGCTTGGTGACACTGTAATGTCTCCTTACCCCAGCAGTGTTGCATATCTCTCACCTCTGAAATGATAAAAATGCATAATATTAAATATAAGCAAAGGGGTCAGCACTGAAATGTATTTTCTTTCAGATTATGGTAAGGATTATGCTTAGGTAGTAAACCAGTGAAAGACAGGATGAACCAAGTCCCTGCTCCCTCCCCATAAATTTGACCACATCAACAGCACAAAGTATTTGGACCTCACTGACTCTATCCACACCTAGAAACTGGAGCCTTCTCGCCATTTTCCCTCTATCACAAGAATATCGCATACATTCACTTAGGTAGCACTCCTTACCATTAAACACTCGCAGTATCTCTCTCAGATCAGGAGCTTGAAACTCTCTTCTGTTCCTTGGAAAAACTTTTTGGCTTCATTGCAATGAAGTTCTCACTCCTGCAGAAAATAAAAATTGACCCCCACACGTCTACTTCTCCCTCTAAAACCACTAAGTGGCAATGTTTTCACCCCTTTGATGCACTAGAATGGTCATCCCTGGAGACCCTGGGAAAGGATAGAGTGGATGACTGAAACTTGGAGACAGGAGAAATGTGCTCGTGGCCACCTTCTTAGTTACACTTTGTCTCCCACGGGAAGGTCTTGTAATTCTGACTTGTCTTTTCTTCTCCTCGGCTGAGTTGACTGAAAAGGAATATTAAGGTGCTTATTGTTCTTGAGAGGAGCATGAGAAGGCACAAAGCCTTCTGCAGCATTGCTCTGAAAATAATTCATAAAGTTAATCAGTGACATTTGTTCAAGGACTTTTACAAAAAAGTGTTCCAGGATGAGCACATAGGCTGCAGCTTGAGGCCGTGGGACAGATTGATATCTGAAGCCTATGTGTGAGGAGAATGTTTATGGCAAAGGAGTTTACTGAATTTAGGGCTTAGAAATAATTAAAACAGTTAAAAGTTAAAGATTTAAAAAATGTTGTAAAGTTAGCATATTTTACTATAGCTTATAGAAGTTAGGAATTTTTAGAGACACTATAGCTAGAAGCTTTTTTAAGAGATAGTGAGCTCAGGATGTTAGGGGGCAAACAGGACTTAGGAAGATAAGTAGTAAACTGAGAAATGTAGCATGAGTTACAATGTAATCACAAGTCAACTATAGGACACATTAGAAGAGGCAGATAATAGATGCTAAGGCTGATTCCGAGAGAATCACTGAAGCAGGAACTCTGAGGAGCAACAATGATTTATGGAGATAATAAATTTGGGAGAGGGGGAACTGAAAATGTCAAACCTTTGGCCTAATGTTTTTGTAAAAGAATAAGAGAATCTTAAACTTGGAATAAACAGGCAGTCCATAGAAAAATGAGAGGCTGTCTCATTCACCGACACCGTTCAGCTCTTCAGGTAGAATCCCTGGCTCCTGGGGTTGGACTCCGGCAGTCTTGACTGTCAGAAGGAAAGGTTCTTCCTTCCAAAATGAAATCATCAACTACTCCCTATCGCTATTAGATTATATGAAATTACATGAAATAATATATTTATCAAAATAAATCATCCATACCTAAAAATTTTAACTTGTGGAAAAGGAACTGCATAAATATGTGTTCTGAGGGAGATTTCAGGAAGTGAGTTTGCAGAAGCTGGCTCCTGGGTGTTTGAGATATATTAAGTATGACAACATACTGTCTAAAGAGTCCTCATGTCTTCAAAGGAGACTCCCTAATACGAAGGCCCTCAGAATGCCCTAAGATTTCACGATCACTGGAAATAATTACAAACCCTGGGGAAAGAAGACAATATGAATACTAAATGAAGAGTGGTCAGAATTTTATGTGTTTGTAAAGATCTTGATGCTGTCATGTAGGTGTGCAAATTCAAACACAAGGATTCTGTTTTTCCATTCTTCCTTCTAGAGTATGTGACCAAGATGAATCAATGATGTGTAGCAAGGCAAAAATTCCTTAATATTCATGTTTGATTTTGGAATTCCATATAGAAATTTATACAGGGATCTGATCTCTTCCATACCCAGGAAAAATTTACATATAAAGAAACTGTCTCCAATTCTAGGTGTTTGGCAGGTAAAAGAGATTCGACCTTTCCATCATAGGTCAAGCACGTACTAAATATTGGAACCTGAGTTGCACAGTGACACATAGTGTGAATTAAATTTATGAAGTAATGGGGACTTGATACTCCGATGCTTTATTCCTAACAGTGACAGTGACCTAAACTCTGAAATTTCTTACAACCCAGTTTCTCTACTATAGTATCTGACCCATTCTCAGTGTTTATAGCACAATCTAGCCATGATTTCTGAACAGAAGCTGAAAGTAAATCTATGCTCCGTTTTTGTGTCCTGAGCATGGTTTTATCTTAATTAACCATTAGATAACTCTAGTAGCTTTACATAATGTTCTCAGTACAAAATGATCGTCTCTGGTTTCCCATACTTACCTTTTCATGATGGCATTCACATCCAAGTGAGAAAAGAGAAAACATGAGTCAAGAAGTAATAGGTTCCCCACTTACAAAGCTTATTCTCATTCCCATCAGTCCTGATTGTGGGAATAGAGATGGTCTCCATGTAACAGCCGGGAAGTAAAAACAAGGATGAAGCCAGTCATTCGAGAAGACTCAAGTGATATTGTCAAGTTTCCAGAAAAGATAAAAAGCCCCAACACTGATGGAAGCAAGAGGCTTCTAGTTATCTGCAAATTAGATATGTTTATGGGAAAAACAAGAGACCTGTGATTCTGGAGACCTGTGAGATGATTTGAAGAAATCGTGGTTCTTTCATTTATTCAACAAAACTGAAGTGATATACTATTGTAGGCCAAGCATTAAACTAGGTTTTGGAGAATCAAACATGAAAATATAATCCAAATATTCAAGTCATTTTTATGGCTTTTGTTGAGGGTATGAGCAAACAAATGTATTAATGTAGGGGTTTTTAGGTCTCTCTCTTCTTATTTTATACACTACCTATTAGTGATGTTTTCCACTCCCTTAAATACAGCATACACACATGAGCAGTTGGTTTCCAATTCTTTATTGTTACTAAACATTGTCTTTTAAATGCATATTAATATATTCATTAGTAAATGAGCCACAGGAATCAGTAATTTTGAATGTTAATATGTAACATTATTCATCAACCAAGTTGTCTCCTCTTTAACTCCTTTTTCACAATGTTACCAGTATGTACTCACTGCCCAAAAACCTAGAGCATTTACCTGCACTTTAGTCTCTACTGAGTCTGTATAATCAGGTCCTTAATATTTCTTAGCCATCTAACCTTATTATCACATTTAATGTTTTATTTCTTTGAACTGGTATGCACCACGGTATTTAATCTCTTTTACTTCAGATTTATTTCCTCTATGTCATCAAAAACTAGGACAACATCTCAGTCTCAGAAAAAAAAAAAAATTCCCTCTGCATTATGGCTATTTTGTGTATGTGACAAAAATCAAATTAAACTAGAATAGAGAAAGAATCCCAGGTGGTATTAGTGGTAAGAATCTGCCTGCAATTTAGGAAACACAGAAGACTAGGGTTCAATCCCTGGATCAAAGATCCCTGGAGAAGAAATGGCAACCCATTCCAGTATGCCTCCCTGGAGAATTTCATGGACAGAGGAGTCTGGTGGCTACAGTCCATGGGGTCCCAAAGAACCGGCATAACTTAGCACACACACAGCACAAAAGATAAAGGATGGGGTGGGAGTGATTGCAATTTTAATTCTAGTTTAATTTGAAATTCAAATATTGTCCTCAGAATCTGATCTGTGTTTATTTCTCCAATTCTACTTATTCAATCTATATTGACTTTTCCCCTCAGTTTCTGAAAGAAACATAAACCTCTTGATTAACACTTGAAGTTCTCATCCAGTTATAGCAAAATATTTGAATGCCTTCAGCCCTTATATCATTAAACACTGGAGTTCACTCATTGGAAAAGACTCTGATGCTGGGAGGGATTGGGGGCAGGAGAAGAAGGGGACGACAGAGGATGACATGGCTGGATGGCATCACTGACTCGATGGACGCGAGTCTGAGTGAACTCCCGGAGTTGGTGATGGACAGGGAGGCCTGGTGTGCTGCGATTCATGGGGTCGCAAAGAGTCGAACACGACTGAGCGACTGAACTGAACTGAACTGAACTGATATCAGAAGAAATGGTCTCAAATCAGTGATCTAAGTTTCCAATTCGAGAAGCTAAGAAAGAAGAGTAAATTAAACTAGCACTCTCACACACACAGACAAATGTATTTACACACACACAGAAAACAGTAAATGTAAGAGTAGAAATAAATAAATAATAAAAGCTTTAAAATAGACAAAATAGCGAAACAGTTATGTTTTTTTAAAGCAATAAATTAACAAAACATAACTAAACTGATCAAGAAAAAAGTGAAAAAGAAAATTACCAAAATCAGGCATAAAAGAGGAGACATTAGTGTGAATATTATAGAAATTTAGGGGAAAATAAAGAATTACTGTAACTAATTTTATGCGTACAAACCATACAACTTAGAATAGACAAATTCCCACAAAGAGATGCAAAAACTGACTCCAGAATTGTAAAAGATCTAAATAATCCTAAAACAAGTAAAATATTTAAAACACTTTAAATAAGAAATAACCAGAGTGAGATAGTTTCTCTAGTGAATTCCATTGAATACTTAAAGAATAAATAAGAATCTTTCAAAAATTTTCTTCAGAAACAGAGAAAGTGGGAAAAAAATCTCAAGAAGGTGAGGAGAAAAAAAAGCCTCTTGTCATCTGAAATGAATTTGTCTGTGGCAAAGCTGTAACATGTAGAGGGATCTGATAAATGCTTAATACTAGATCATAGATAACAGGAGCCTTTAGAAAACCATCAAACACAATGAATCTTGTCTCCACAAAGTTCTGCACTGAATATTTTACTCTTAAAAAGAATAAAAATTTCCTTGTTATTCCTGCATTGACTTATTCTTACAGCCTCTGAAATAGATGCAGAGAAGGGAGACTGTAGGTTCAAAAGCAACCTTAGTGAAAACCAGAAAGACACAGCAACACAAAGGAGAAGGAAATTTTCTCCTCATTTTCCTCATGTCTCAGATGCTGAGGCTTCTTCCTCAGTCTTACCTGCCTTATCTCGATGGTTGACCTCTGCAACTGATGCTCCACATATGAGATGAGATTGCTCACCAACTGGTTCTGCTGGACTAGCTTATCCTCAGAGTCGGCCAGGTTGCGCAGACCAGCTTCCTCCTCAGTCTTCAGGTTTTGCAGTAACTTCAGCTCCTCACTGTTCAGGATTCCTCTAAGTTTTTAAACTCTGTCTAAATATTTTCTCTTTCATGCTGCATTTGATTCTTCAGGAATGAGAAAGAGAGAGAGAGAGGAGGAGGAACATTTCTTGGGGAATATGACTTTTCCTGTTTGTTTGTTTGTTTTCTTTCCATCACATTGCAAAATAATGGCCACAAGTCTGCATTAGTAGGTGAACTTTGAGTACAAGTGAAATTCTTGGGGGTATGACTCAGACATTACACAGCTGTCCAGGACACTTGTGCCTCCTTGGATTACTCCTAACCCCTTCCCTCCACCCTCTGCCAAAGAGTTGACACTGAGGACGAACCAAGACCCATTGCCAGGTGTCTCCCCAAGACTAATAGACAGGCCAGGAATGGATATGAAATTCCTTAATCATCCTCACAAGAGAGTCCCTCTGTATGAATACCTCCCTTCTACTACCTGTGTTCATTTGTGATATATTCACTTTTCAACACTCATTCCTATCAGGTAGAGGACAAAGAAAAGGACAAGTCAAATGACACAGCTATCAGGGAACAAAGAGAAAGGCAGTTCCTTGTGACCAATCCAAGGTCTTGCCCAGATGTCTAACTCCTTCAAGAAGTATCTCCTCACAACTTCCAGGTAGAAATTTCTTCTTGAATTTCATCTTCCAACATCTCAGCTTTCTGCTGTTCTTCCTTTAGTCTTTCCAAAGATTCATGGAGTTTCCCCTGTGAGAAAAGAATCACACTAGAGTCAATCTATGGGCTTTCTCACATCACTGTAGAGGATAAATGAGGAAAAATGAGTCTGATTTCCAAGGAGAATAGACTTTACAGAAACTGAGAGCAGCATTTAGAATCTGTGATTTGGAAAAAAAAAATTGAGGTAGGGTATATGTTCTTTATGACTCAAACAGTAAAAGTCACTATATACTTGCCAAGAGAAGATTGATTTCTTTTATTCTAGAAGAAATCTGATCCTGCAGCAGGGAAACACCTTACACATTAATCTAGCAAGTGTCTTAGTTATTCCTCCTGTTCAAAGGGGTAACGAGAGCTTCTCCTAGGTACCAGATCTCCAAGTATTAACACAAGGAACATGAATATCTACTTCTGGCTAAGAGTCTGCACATAAAATTATAACATTATAATTGGGGGAATGCACAGAAATGTTTCTTAGACATCAGAAGGTGGGCATAGGAAGAGAAGAGATCACAGGCCTCAGGTTCTTGGTGGCCAGGTAATTAAACTCCAATGCAAAATAGACATTTCCCCTTAATTACCAGTTTCTTACCAGTCTTCCCTCTGTTTTGGTCTCTTACCTGGTACTTCTGGACAACCTCCTCCATGAGGAATATGTGGTGACTTGAGACAACTCACAAAGCCAGCAAATGACTTTCCTATCTTTCTCACAGAAGAGCAGGAGTTTCTCTCTTGCTCCCCCAGGCTCACCTTGAAATCTCTGAACCTCTCTACTTATGTTAGCCAGGTGCCAGTGAGGCCTCAGGTTCCCAAGTTTGTGACTCGTTCTGCACACAGGGCAGCTACACTCTCTCTTTTGCCTGACCATGGACCCTTTGTTATTTACAGTGATGCAAGCTTGGCACAAAGTGTGGCCACAGTTAAGGCTCAGGGGTTCTGTCTGAAGCTTCAGGCAAATGGGCAAGTCATCTCCTCCTGTAGGTTCACCAGTTTTCCTGAAGCTATGGTAACTTTTCCCCTGCTTCTACCTGTCCTGACTTCTGAGGGCTTTCTTATACAGATCCTTGCATGATTGGGAAAGATAGTTGGAGTAGAGTAAGAAAAGTAGAAATACATGATACTTAGTTCAGTTCAGTTCAGTCGCTCAGTCGTGTCCAACTCTTTGTGACCCCATGAATTGCAGCATGCCAGGTCTCCCTGTCCATCACCATCTCCCCGGAGTTCACTCAAACTCACATCCATTGAGTCGCTGATACCATACAGCTATCTCATCCTCTGTCGTCCCCTTTTCCTCCTGCCCTCAATCCCTCCCAGCATCAGAGTCTTTTCCAATGAGTCAACTCTTCGCATGAGGTGGCCAAAGTACTGGAGTTTCAGCTTTAGCATCATTCCTTCCAAAGAACACCCAGGACTGATCTCCTTTAGAATGGGCTGGTTGGATCTCCTTGCAGCCCAAGGGACTCTCAAGAGTCTTCTCCAACACCACAGTTTAAAAGCATCAATTCTTCGGCACTCAGCTTTCTTCACAGTCCAACTCTCACATCCGTATATGACCACTGGAAAAACCATAGCCTTGACTAAACAGACATTTGTTGGCAAAGTAATGTCTCTGCTTTTCAATATGCTATCTAGGTTGGCCATAACTTTCCTTCCAAGGAGTAAGCGTCTTCTAATTTCATGGCTGAAGTCACCATCTGCAGTGATTTTGGAGCCCAAGAAAATAAAGTCTGATACTGTTTCCACTGTTTCCCCATCTATTTGCCATGAAGTGATGGGATCAGATGCCATGACCTTC
This sequence comes from Nanger dama, assembly GCA_917880005.1. Lineage (NCBI taxonomy): Eukaryota > Metazoa > Chordata > Mammalia > Artiodactyla > Bovidae > Nanger > Nanger dama. The sequence continues at coordinate 1,447,731 of CAKJTW010000114.1, forward strand.
GTTTTCTGAATGTTGAGCTTTAGACCAACTTTTTCACTCTCCTCTTTCACTTTCATCAAGAGGCTTTTGAGTTCTTCACTTTCTGCCATAAGGGTGGTGTCATCGGCATATCTGAAATTATTGATATTTCTCCTGACAGTCTTGATTCCAGTTTGTGCTTCTTCCAGCCCAGCGTTTCTCATGGTGCACTCTGCATAGAAGTTAAATAAGCAGGGTGACAATATGCAGCCTTAGCATACTCCTTTTCCTATTTGGAACCAGTCTGTTGTTCCATGTCCAGTTCTAACTGTTGCTTCCTGACCTGCATACAGATTTTTCAAGAGGCAGGTCAGGTGGTCTGGTATTCCTATCTTTAGTTGCTGCTTATAAATCAAATACAAGTTATTGAAGGATATAAAAAGAAACATTCAGAAACAAAGATCCCAGTGACCGGGCCAAAAGAACACTACATAATAATGTTAAATCTTTTACTATCAGTTCATAGTTCATATTATGTGACAAATTCTATCTATATCTGTGCAGTGATTTTTGCTATTTAATTTTACTAAATAAAAGTTGTCCTAATACCTTTTCTACTAAGATACTTTATGACCCACCATCTTTTTCTTTCCCATGCCCAAGAAGCATCCTCAGTATCAAAAAGCTGAAAATACTTAAAGCCTTTGGGCTTTTATATCCACTCTTCTCTCAGCATTGGACGCTGCCATTGATGTTAGTATGACTCTTATATTTCAGTAAACTCTCTCCTAACTAGTATTCCTAAAGGAAATCAGTCTTAAATATTCACTGGAAAGACTGATGCTGAAGCTGAAGCTCCAATACTTTAGCCACCTGAGGTGAAGAACTGACTCATTGGAAAAGGCTCTGATGCTGGGAAAGATTGAAGGCAGGAGGAGAAGGGGATGGCAGAGGATGAGGTGGTTGGACAGCATAATGGACTCGATGGGCATGAGTTTGAGCAAGCTCCAGGAGTTGGTGATGGACAGGGAAGCCTGGACTGCTGCAGTCCATGGGTCACAAAGTCAGACACAACTGAGGGACTGACCTGACCTGAACTGAACTGAACTGAAACTCTCTCCTCACATATTCTCTCATCACAAAGACCTGCTCTAACTAAATTACTTACATTGTAACCATTGCCATCATTTGCTGTACATTTACAATGATTTCTAGGCTTCCTGGCAGCTCAGCTGGTAAAGAATTCACCTGCAGTGCAAGAGACCTTAGTCAATTCCTAGGTAGGGAAGATCCACTGGAGAAGGGATAGGCTACCCACTCCAGTATTCTTGGGCTTCCCTAGTGGCTCAGCTGGTAAAGAATCCACCTGCAACATGGGATACCTGGGTTCAGTCCCTGGGTTGGGAAACTCCCTGGAGAAGGGAATGGCTACACACTCCAATATTCTGACCAGCAGAATTCCATGAACTGTATAGTCCATGGGGTTAAGAGTCAGACATGACTGAACAACTTTCACACACAATGATTTCCCACTTCCTCATGACATAATATATGACAATGTGTTTGTAGACATAAGAGAAAATTCTTTATCTGATGGCAAAAGTAAGCTCTCCAATATAAGACAAACAATAAGTTGCTGTATAGGATCAACTGCTCATAGTGGAGAGTTCTGACAAAATGTGGTCCACTGGAGGAGGGAATGGCAAACTATTCCAGTATTCTTGCCACAAATGGAGATGATGACTTACAATGATCATGTATCTTCAATACACAAAATGAAGTTGAACCTGCAGAGACCTATCTCCTACCCCACTGAGTTAAAGAAAAGAAAAGAGATTTCATGAACCTAGTTAATACTTAAGAGCAATGGGTAGTATGGAAATGAAGATATAGAAACCAACTGGGAACTTCTGTAAAGTCTTAACTATGTAAACAGTGATTTCACCTTGACCTGAAAATATGTCAAAGATATTGATAGAAATCTAACTATGTATTGTATGAGGATGGTGGAGAAGGAGTTAGTATAAATAGATCCAGAGGATCACAGAAGTCAGATATTTGAAAGCATGTAAACACTGATGAAATGAATATCAGTCCTGAGGAAAACACCCTCAAAATATTAGGCCAGATCATTCAACCAATTATTGCTGATGAAGAATTATGTGCTGGTAACAGGACTAATATCTATACAAAGTAAGATTAATCTAAAAAGAGGACTTAAATCACTGCACACTTGACATTCACCTGGAAAGTAACAATAAATCAAACTTTATTCATATGTTTATATATATTTATATGTATCTATATATTTATGAAAGAGCAGATATAAAAATGCTAGTATAGAGACATACATGTTAGATTTTAGATAATGGGGTAAATAAGGATCATCTAAATATTTCCACTAGGAAACATAAGGGTTGAACTTAAAGTTGAGGAAGAAGAAAGACATATGCAATGAGGAAGTGGAAAACTATTTAGATGGAGGAAACAATTCTGTTCCTAGAAGACATAACATCTTACATAGGTTACTAAATGCCTGTGTGATTGGTGGGCAGAAAACTGCTAGGATCTTGGTGGTGGCTCAGTTGGTAAAGAATCAGCTGCAATGCAAGAGACCCAAGTTTGATCATGGGTCGGGAAGATCCCTTAACCCACTCCAGTATTCTTACCTGGAGAATTATGGACAGAGGAGCCTAGTGGGCTACAGTCCACGGGGATGCAAAGAGTTGGAAATGACTTAGTGATTAACACTTTCACTTGGTATCACAAGAGGCTGAAGTGCCATTAAATATGATACTTCCTAAAATATGTAACATTTAGGGGCCCATCTCCATAAGTCAGGAGAAGTTATTAATGTTTTTCCATCAGAGAAGATTAGGGGCATGATCAGCTATGCCCTTGGGCTGTGAGATGTTGGATAGGCACAGTGTGAAATTGGGAAGATCAGGTAGGATGAAGGCACAGCTCCTCAGGAGAGAGATGATGATAGCTGGAGGGACAAGGTAATGAAGGAAAGGCAGAGCAGCAGATAAAAATGAGAGAGAAGAGCAGGTAAGAGGACAAGATTGGGAGCTGGATGAGATATGTGGGAATAGGATTAACATCAGTCTTGGACTCTATCCTGCAAAAATAATATTGAACTACTACTCTGCTAAGTGTGTGTGCACGTGTCTTTTATTTTCTGGGAAACCTACAACAAAGTAGAAGGTCAGCAGTCAAGGCCATATTATTGATAGCAAAATTAGTCTGAGGTAAAGTGCACTTCCTAGAGGAGGGCGCAGCAACCCACTCCAGTATTCTTGCCTGGAGAATCCCATGGACAGAGGAGCCTGGTGGGCTACAGTCCATAGGGTCACATAGAGTCAGACATGACTGAAGCAACTTTGCATGCAAAGTGCACTTGGGGCTAGGGAAGACTTTATATAGACCTTGAATGTCAGTTGGTAAGCACACATCTTATTTTTCACAAGAGGATTGTGACTCTTATCAACAAATATATCTCTTTGTGTCCCTGGAAGGTGGTGTTCACAGTCTTTTGCAAGGTAATCAGTCCTTTGTAGCACTAGGTTTATCCCACCTATGGGAATGTCACATATATCCAATCTAGTTTGGTTCCTTATGAAGCTGAGATGATGGGGATGTCATACCTCCCATAAGGACCATTTCTGAGAGCTTACTTGAAACACTCATGGTCAGTGATGTATTTCTTAACATCTTCAGCTAAGCTTAGTAAACTTGATATTTCATGCATTATGAGGTTAAGTGGGTGGAATTTGTGATCCCGACTGGAAAGCACTGATGGAGGTCAGTCAGATGGAGTATCACAGAGTGGTAGCACAGTGAATCTCATTCCTCAACCTGGATTCACTATGGCTGGTAATTATAGTCTAGACCCAAATGTTCTGTCAGGGACTTGAGGAAAATAGGGCTGTGAAGCAAGAAAGGAAAATAAAGACAATATCAAAAGATAGTCCATGTCTTGATGGTTGCCAAAGTTTGATGGCAAAAGTAAGCTCTCCAATATAAGACAAACAATAAGTTGCTGTATAGGATCAACTGCTCATAGTGGAGAGTTCTGACAAAATGTGGTCCACTGGAGGAGGGAATGGCAAACTATTCCAGTATTCTTGCCACAAGAACTCCATGACCATGAACAGGATGAAAAAACAAAAAACATGACACTGGAAGATGAGCCCCCCCAGGTCAGAAGGTGTCCAATATGCTACTGGGGGAAGAGTGGAGGGCAATTATTAATAGCTCTAGAAAGAATGAAGTGGCTGGGCCAAAGAAGAAACAACACTTAGCTGTGGATGGGTCTAGTGGTGAAAGTGAAGTCTGATGCTATAAAGAACAATATGGCATAGCCACCTGGAATGTTAGGTCTATGAATCAAGGGAAATGGGACATGGTCCAGCAGGAGAAGGCAAGACTGAATATCACCATCTTAGGAATCAGTGAACTGAAATGGAAGAGCACGGGGAAATTTAATCCAGATGACCATTATGTCTACTACTGTGGGCAAGAATCACTTAGAAGAAATGTAGTATCCCTCATAGTCAACAAAAGAGTCTAAAATGCAGTAGTTGGGTGCAATCTCAAAAACGGCAGAAAGATCTCAGTTCATTTCCAAGGCAAACTATTCAACATCACAGTAATCCAAGTCTATGCTCCCCACCACTAATGCAGAAGAAACTGAAGTTTTACTGGTTCTAGGAAGACTTCCAAGACCTAGAACTAACTTCAAAAAGATGTCCTGTTCATCATAGGGGACTTGAATTCAACAGTAGGAACTCAAGAGATACGTGGAATAACAAGCAAGTTTGACTTTGGACTACAAAATGAAACAGGACAATGACTAAGTTTGTCAACAGAATGCACTGGTCATAGCACACATCCTTTTCCAGCAACACAAAAGACAGTCTACAAATTCACATCACCAAATCGTCAATACCAAAATCAGATTGATTATATTTGACGGACATGAGTTCGAGTAAGCTCCAGGAGTTGGTGATGGACAGGAAAAGCCTGGCATGCTGCAGTCCATGGAGCCACAAAGAGCCAGACATGACTGAGCAACTGAATTGAACTGAATTTTCTTGCAGCTGAAGATAGAGAACCTCTTTACATTCAGCCAAATCAAGACATGGAGCTGACTGTGGCTCAGATCAACATCTTTTTATTGTGAAATTCAGACTTAAATTGAAGAAAATAGGGAAAATCACTAGGCCATTTGGGTATGACTTAAATAAAATCTCTTATGATTATACAATGGAAGTGACAAATAGATTCAAGGAATTACATATGGTAGACAGAGTGCCTGAAGAACTATGGACAGAAGTTCACAACATTGTAGAGGAGGCAGTGGCCAAAACCACCCCAAAGAAAAAGAAATGCAAGAAAGCAAAGAAGTTTTCTGAGGAGGCTTTACAAATAGCTGAGGAAAGAAAAGTGAGAAGCAAGGAGGAAAGGAAAAGATATACCCAACTGATTGCAGAGTTTCAGAGAATAACATGGAGAGATAAGAAGGCCTTCCTTAATAAAAAAAAGGCAAAAAGTAGAGAAAAACTGTAGGGAACAAAGTATAAGGGAGGCTGGGAAGTCGCTTGCAAACAAGGCTCTCGGTCAGGGCCGAACATTCTTGCAAACAAGATGTTCAGCCAAGAGTCCTTTGTTTGGTCCCAAGGAAAAGTGAACATTGCTTGCATACAAGAATGTTTGCCTGCTTCCTCAAAAGGAACAGTCCTTGGACAAATGGACTCTAAGTTGACAAGAAAGTCCTTGAAGAAAGTCTTAGCTGCAGTAAACAAGTTAAGAAAAATGTTCTCTCTCCCAGCGCCTGCGCACTATATAGTCGCTAAGTCATAGTGTTTGGCAATTGCCCCACTGATTGTTGTGCAAAATATATAAAATAAAGCAGCTGCAAGAAGCGGCAGAAGAAGAAAAAGGTTCAAACCACTCTGCAGTGTTGGTGTTTCATTCCTTCGCCAACAAAAAACAATAGAATGGTAAAGATGAGAGATCTCTTCAAGAAAATTGGAGAATCAAGGGAAAATTTCATGCAAAGATGGGCATGATAAAGGACAGAAATGGTAAGGACCTAACAAAGGCAAAGAGATTAAGAAGTGGTGGCAAAAATACACAGAGAAATTGTACAAAAAGGGTCAGGACAACCTTGATGATGTGGTCACTCACCTAGAGCCAGAAATCCTGGAATGTGAAGTCAAGTGGGCCTTAGGAAGCATTACCACAAACAAAGCTAGCGGAGGTAATGGAATTCCAGAAGAGCTATTTAAAATCCTAAAAGATGATGCTGTTAAAGTCTACAGTAGTATGTCAACAAATTTGAAAAACACAACACTGGCCACAAGACTGGAAAGCTCAGTTTTCCTTCTAATGCCAAAGAAGGACAATGCCAAAGAATGTTCAAACTACCTTACAATTGCATTTATTTCACATGCTAGCAAGGTTATGCTCAAAATCCTTCAAGCTAGGCTTCAGCAGTACACCATCTGAGAACTTCCAGATGTACAAGCTGGTTTAGAAAAGGCAGAGGAACCAGAGATCAAATTGCCAATATTTATTGGATCATAGAAAAAGCAAGCGAATTCCAGAAAAACATCTACTACTGCTTCACTGACTACACTAAAGCCGTTGACTGTGTGGATCACAACAAGCTGTGGAAAATTCTTAAAGAGACAGGAATACCAAACCACCTTACCTGCCTCCTAAGAAACCTGTTGTGGGTCAAGAAGCAACAGTTAGAACCTTATATGGAGAAATGAATTGGTTCAAAATTGGGAAAGGAGTATGTCAAGGCTGTATATTGTCACTCTGCTTATTTAACTTACATGCAGAGTAAATCATGTGAAATGCCAAGCTGGATGAATCACAAACTGAAATCAAGATTTCTGGGAGAGATAGTAATAATCTCAGATATGCAGATGATACCACTCTAATGGCAGAAAATGAAGAGGAACTAAAAGCCTTTTGATGAGAGTTAAAAAGGAGAGTGGAAAAAGTGTCTTAAAATTCAGCATTGAAAAAAACTTAAGATCGTGGCATCTTGTCCAATCACTTCATGGCAAATAGATAGGGGAAAAATGGAAACAATGACAGATTTCATTTTCTTGGGCTCCAAAATCACTGCAGATGGTGACTGCAGCCACAAAATTAAAAGACGCTTGCTCCTTGGAAGATAAACTGTGACGAACCTAGACAGTGTACTAAAAAGCTGATACATCACTTTGCCGACAAAAGTCTGCTGACAAAGGTATAGTCAAAGCTATGGTTTTTCCAGTAGTCATGTATGGATGTGAGAGTTGGATCATAAAGAAGGCTGAGCTCCGAAGAACTTATGCTTTTGAACTGTGGGGCTGGAGAAGACTCTTGAGAGTCCCTTGGACTGCAAGTCCCTTGGACCTTCCTTGGACAGCAAGGAAATCAAACCAGTGAATACTAAAGGAAATCAACCCTGAATATTTATCGGAAGGGCTGATGATGAAGCTGAAGCTGAAGCTCCAATAATTTGGCCACCTGATACGAAGAGCCAACTCACTGGAAAAGACCTGGATACTGGGAAAGATTGAAGACAAAAGGAAAAGAGGGTAGCAGAGGATGAGATGGCTAGATAGCATCACTGACTCAATGGACATGAATTTGAACAAACTCTGAAGTTAGTAAAGAACTGATGAGCTTGTAGTGCTGCAATCCATCAGGTCACGAAAAGTCAGACACAACTTAGTGACTAAACAACAACAACAAAGGTAGAGATACAATAAACAGCCTAGAAGTCATGTATAGCTTACCTCTGGCTGAAAATTCAATGGCCCAGATGGGGGCTCTGATGAATGACAAATTCAGAGGTAACCATAGTATCACTTTATTACTGAAGCTGTGATCCTAACATGGTTGTGGGACTTCCAATTATTTCTCATCCCATTCAAGATCAAACCAATTTTGAGATGAATGTACCAAGAACTGATAGAGAAGGATGGATCAGAGCATGCATTCTTCCACATAGTCACAGAATTTATTTTATCTGCAGCAGTCTAAGGCCTTAATGTCAAAGCTGCTGAAGCATGACAGACATGGAAGGAACTAGTCTTTACATGCAAAGAATGACCCCACCACTCACTAAGCAGTGACCCAAGGACACACCAACAATCAGAGACAGATGTGGGAACATGAGTGGCATCTGCCTATTTCAGATAATATTTCAGATGTTTGCACCTTACAAGTTGGTCATTTGACATCTGAGCTCATGAGAATACAAAGTCACAATATCTTAGGGGTTACAATCTATATTCATTAACTTGAACAATAATTATGTCAAAGTTAAAATAGGAAATTTATAGACAAACTTTCTTCTTTTGTGATTGCAGTGAAACTGTTTCTCTAAGTACAATAAAACCACAAATTATGGATATTGTGTGAAAAGAGTCATTTTTTCCTAAATAGAATTGGAAAGTGAAATTGTGCTTTGTTTTATTTCCTAGGCATTCATCTATTATTATTCAATATAAACTCCTTGCAATACTAGTAAAATAAAACCTGAAGCAGTAAATTAACAAATAAGTTCTGATACCTTGTAGTAACTGGTCTGACAGAGGTAAAATGTATGAGCTCAGAAAACAAGGGTCTAACACTGACTAAGGCTGAGAGGGAATAAGAAATATGTAGCAGAGATGATAATCTCTAAAGTCAACCTTGATGAAGTAAGATTTGGTCAGAAAAGGGGAAGTCCTGGTGAGGAAAGAGATTTGACTTGTGTCTCTGTCCCTGAGTACAGCGGGTATAGCTAGACTTTCTATAAGGAAGAAGGGGAACAGACACAGAGGCTCTTCTAACTTACTTCCATTTTGGGTCTCATGATGTGGTTATAATCATGCTTCTCAAACCACCACAATATTGTAAAGTAATTAGCCTCCAATTAAAATTTTTAAAAATCATGCTTCTCTGACATCTTTTAATATCATGAATACCAATCAAGTAAGAATATTTTAAAAGTTAAATTTAGATGTCACTGTTGTTAATGTTAGGTGCTTCCACATGTCACTTCTAGAAATTCTTCCCATGTGTTCCTCTTGCCCTGATCTCCCAGCTGAGCTGGTTCTGGGCGGCAGAGCCGGCTCAAAGAGAAGCATGGGCAGGTTAGGGATGTAAGGAAGTGCGGCAGTTCCCTGTGTCTGGACCATTGAATACCACAGAGGAGAGTCTGCCAGCTGTCACATCATCAGGCCTCTGAGCACAGACAGGCAGAGGCTGTGAGAATTTGTTGATACAGTCATGCAGAAATACTACTAAGTGATACACTGATAAAAATTAAGATAGCAGGACTCAAAGACTCCTTGGCCTTTGTTCCTATTGGTGTTAGAAGGGATTTTCTACCTCTTGAAAAATCAGGGATCCTGACTGTCCTCAGCAAGGCGCAATTGAAACTTACAGAATGGGAAGGGGCTGTGGGTAGATTCAGCCTTGAGAAATAAACAGTCCCTCCAAGGAACAAACCAAGCCTTTCTCTTCTTCCAACTCCCTTCTCCTAAGATTTCCCCTCCCACAGACTGATCTTCAGTCAGCACTCTCAGCAAGAAGCCTGCAGGCTGGCTCATTTCTGCTTTTAGAACAGCTTCTAGACATCTAATTAAACTCACTCAAGCAGATTCCATTATTCTTTTGCCTGTCTCAAACTCTGCCCTCCACAAACCACTGAGCTATCCTCAGATAAGAATGGAGAAGCTGTGATTCCTTGGAGAAGGGTGAAGACAGGCCCTGGGCAGATGTGTTCAGGACTCACTCACCATACCAGGGGCCTGACCTCCACTATGATGATCTGAAGTAGAAGATGAGGGGAAATGAAAGTTAAATTCTAGGGGGTGGAGTTTGGACAGGAAAGGAGGAGAGAAACTATAGACCACAGGAGGCCCCTGGGGGAAGACTTGGCTTTTATGCCTTAGCCTCCTTGGGTCAGTGAGTGTATTTTATTTCTATCTCAGCTCTTCTCTTAGAAGCTGTTCTCAAACAGCTTCAAATGGAGCTGCTTCCAAATGGAGCTGCTTCAATATGAAGCAGGAAAATTAGTTGATGGTGAATTTTGTGTGTCAAATTGACTGGTCGCTGGTTGCCTAGATTAGACATTCTTTCTGAGTATGCCTGTGTGGGTGCTGTTGCTAGATAAGATTAGAATTTGATGTATGAACTCAGAAGTTAACTTTCCCTAAATTGAATAAGCATTAAACAATTTGTTGAGGGCCTATAAAGAAGAAAACTATGGAAAAAGGAAGAATTTGCTGTTTCTGTATCTTCCTGTCTACTTTGAACTAGAAGATAGATAGGTTTTCTTCTCTACCTGGAAGAGGACTTACACCAGTGGCTACCCTGGTCTCAAGGCTTTAGACTTGAACTAAGTTGCACCAGCCACCAACTTTCCTGTGTCTCCAGTTTGCCTTTGGCAGAGATCACAATAAACTGTGGAAAATTCTGAAAGAGATGGGAATACCAGACCATCTAACTTGCCTCTTGAGAAATCTGTATGCAGGCCAGGAAACAACAGTTAGAACTGGACATGGAACAACAGACTGGTTCCAAATAGGAAAAGAAGTCCATCAAGGCTGTATATTGTCACCCTGCTTATTTAACTTCTATGCAGAGTACATCAGGAGACACGATGGACTGGAAGAAGCACAAGCTGGAATCAAGATTGCTGGGAGAAATATCAATAACCTCAGATAAGCAGATGATACCACCCTTATGGCAGAAAGTGAGGAGAAACTAAAAGCCTCTTGATGAAAGTAAAAGAGGAGAGAGTGAAAAAGTTGGCTTAAAGCTCACATTCAGAAAATGAAGATCATGGCATCCGGTCCCATCACTCCATGGGAAATAGATGGGGAAACAGTGGAAAGAGTGTCAGATTTTATTTTGGGGGGCTCCAAAATCACTGTAGATGGTGATTGCAGCCATGAAATTAAAAGACACTTACTCTTTGGAAGAAAAGTTATGACCAACCTAGATAGCATATTCAAAAGCAGAGATATTACTTTGCCAACTAAGGTCCATCTAGTCAAGGTTATGTTTTTTCCTGTGGTGATGTATGGATGTGAGAGTTGGACTGTGAAGAAGGCTGAGCGCTGAAGAATTGATGCTTTTGAACTGTGGTGTTGGAGAAGACTCTTGAGAGTCCCTTGGACTGCAAGGAGATTCAACCAGTCCATTCTGAAGGAGATGAACCCTGGGATTTCTTTGGAAGGAATGATGCTAAAGCTGAAACTCCAGTACTTTGGCCACCTCATGTGAAGAGCTGGCTCATTGGAAAAGACTTTGATGCTGGAAGAGATTGGGGGCAGGAGGAGAAGGGGACGACCGAGGATGAGATGGCTGGAGATGAGATGGCATCACTGACTCGATGGATGCGAGTCTGAGTGAACTCTGGGAGATGGTGATGGACAGGGAAGCCTGGCGTGCTGAGATTCATTGGGTTGCAAAGAGTCGGACAAGACTGAGCGACTGAACTGAACTGAACTGAACTGAAGGCTCCTTGATTAAGTGAGTTAATTTATCTTGATAAATATTATCCACATGTGTGTGTGTGTGTGTGTGTATACATATATATATATATATATATATATACACTTAATTATGAAGAATCTCATGGACAGAGGAGACTGGTGACAGTCTCTTTGTTTTATTAAAAGTGTAAAGATGTCCCTGATGGAAATTCTTCCTACATGTTCTTGCTTCTGATTTCTCAGCTGAGCTCTGTATCTGGGTTGCAGATGGGGCTCAAGAAGGATCAGCAGGGCTAGTGATTTGGGGGGAACTGTAGTAGATCCCTGATTTCAAACTTGGATAACTTGCAGGACTTGTGAACACAGAAGAAACTGCAGAGCAGGGCACTTGCCATACCTTTAGGGCTTCCAAACCAAGAAGCGACTGGGCACTGGAAATTTATATGGTGAGTCATGCAGAAATATGAAGCTGGCCAAAAAGTTCATTGGGGTGTTTCCATAAGATAGTACAGACAATCCAAATGAACTTTTGGCCAACTTAATACTACATTATTACACTAAAAGGTGTTAAATTATTAAGCTCTGACTTTCCCCTATTTTCCCATCAAAACACTTCTTTTATCCCTGAAAATAAGGATCAGAACAGATACTGTTTGGACAAGTAGTCTTTTTTTTTTTTTTTTGGTCTCAGCTCTCAAGTAGGTTGGGAAAAACTGGAAATGAAAGAGCCAAAAGATGCACGACTGCCAGCATGTGCTGTGCGTGCGCGCACTGTAGCAAGATTTGCCCTTCTGTCTCACTGGAGGACGAGACCGGGCTTGACTTCATTCTGAGGATGACTGCAGCTTTCCACCTCACTAGAAAGAGTGAGGTTGGCCAAGAACAGGAAACACTGACCTATATCTTGGCTGAGGGAGCCTAGGACAGAACCCCTGACCCTTCTTCTTTCGTGGTAGATCATAGTGTGAACCAGGACCCTGAGAAATGGAGATGTATCTGGGCAAACAGAAAAAATGGTTTTCCAATGAAAGAGAATTACTGCAAAAATAGAAAAAAATGTTAAATCAACTTTTAGCTAGTATATTCTTAACATTAAAGAAGCAGTTCTCATAATTAAAATAAAGGCTTGGGTAGTTATGAAGAGATAAAACTTCCTTTTACAATGAGGATATTTTTTATTATATGCGCAATATAGTATTGTTACCTACAGGTAGAATGCTGTACAGTAGATCCTAGAACTTATCTATCTTGTGTAACTGACACTTTACATTAATTGAACAGCAACTCCTTAACAATTTTCTAAGAGGTTAGATCTCATGTTAAATATTCTTACCACCATAAAAGAGCCCATGTGATTGATAGCAGAGGATTAAACAGTAGAATCAAATAGAATGTTTAGAGAAAATAAATTCAGAAAACTATCTGTAAAGTAAAAGTATTTAAAGATTTAAGAAAAATAAATATTATAAAAAATGATTTGTGATTCCTTAATCAGGTTATTCTTTTTAATATGAATCTATTTATCTGACTGTATCAGTGCATGGGCTTCAGAAAACACAGGCTCAGTAGTTGATGTGCTGGGCTTAGTTGCCTCATGGAGTGTGGGAACTTAGTTCCCTGACCAGGCATTGAACCCTTGTAACCTGCATTGGAAGGTGGATTCTTGACCATTGGACTACCAGGAAAGTCCCTAATCAAGTTTTTCTTTATCAAAGCAAAGCAAAGTTACTAATGTTTAAAGTCGATTACCCTTTCTTCTTCCACTTCTGATGCTGCTTGTGTGCTCATTGGGTCCTCTTTTGTGAAGCGGAAGCTGGGGGACTCCAGTCCTCAACATGGTGGACAAAAGCCCAAGGAAGATGTCAAGACTAAGAACAGCAACTGTTAATCTGAAGGTGGTGGAGCAGGATGGTTCTGTGGTGTGGTTTAAGATTAAGAAGCATACACCATGTAGGAAGCTAATAAATGGCTATTGTGAATGACAAGATTTATTAATGGGGCAGAACAGATTCCAATTTGATGGGCAGCCAATCAATGAAACAGATACACCTGCACAGTTAAAGATGGAAGATAAAGATACAATGACATATTCCAGCAGCAGGAAGTTGGAGAAGGAAATGGCAACCCACTCCAGTATTCTTGCCTAGAGAATCCCGTGGACAGAGGAGCCTGGTGGGCTGCTGTCCATAGGGTGGCACAGAGTCAGACACAACTGAAGTGACTTAGCATGCATGAATGCATTGGAGAAGGAAATGGCAACCCACTCCAGTATTCTTGCCCAGAGAATCCCAGGGGCAGAGGAGCCTGGTGGGCTGCCGTCTATGGGGCTGCACAGAGTCTACATGACTGAAGTGACATGGTAGCAGCGGCAGCAGGAGGGAAGTGTCTACTACTAAAAGAAGAACCTGCTACTTTACACCAGAATTCTATTCCTCCAGACCAAAAAGACATTCTCAGATAGAAAACCACAATTTTGTTCCCCACATCCTGACTACTACAGGATAGTTTCTCAACCCTGGGAATTCTTTGGAAGGAATGATGCTAAAGCTGAAACTCCAGTACTTTGGCCACCTCATGCGAAGAGTTGACTCATTGGAAAAGACTCTGATGCTGGGAGGGATTGGGGGCAGGAGGAGAAGGGGACGACCGAGAATGAGATGGCTGGATGGCATCACGGACTCGATGGACGTCAGTCTGAGTGAACTCCGAGAGATGGTGATGAACAGAGAGGCCTGGCGTGCTGCGATTCATGGGGTCACAAGAGTCAGACACGACTGAGCGACTGAACTGAACTGAACTGATTCTTTCATTACACTGTACCCATTCCTTTATTGTACTTGAAGTAACTGGTGTATGTGCACAAGCACGTTGCATTTTTTAAAACTAAATGGCCAGTGGTATGTTTTGCTCAACATCAAATGGAGATGGCTTGGGGAAAAATACTGATTCTGTGAAAATATCCACTTTTCTCCATTAATGGCATGCTCATCAGCTCTTATCTTTATACTCCAGTAAGTTATTTTGCTCTCACTGTTTAACAAACAAAAAAGAACAACATAAAAAATTCTTGCATACCTTGTTTGATTGGAGAATTTTAATGTTGTTCATTTATCACTGTAAAACCAAGGACAATTTTATAACTTTTTGTACATAGGTGTTACATGTAGAGCAATCTGTTATGAAGTAGGGATAAATTACTCTAAAAGAAATGAATCCTAGACAGTTTTCCCTTCAAGTCAAGTATCTTGTTGTTTAAATAAACTTGTTTAAAATGAAAAAAAAAAGTAGATTCCTATTCATTCTTAACATGCATTTCTAGTCACAAAGAAAATTAACTGATAACAATCTGGATCAGTGCTTACATGCTAGGAGATAAAGTTATTACAAATATTCTATTATTTAATTCCCACAATAGGCCTATAAGGTAAGTCTTAGTACTTTTATTTCTTATGAAAAACTGAATCAAGCTAATTTTAATAAGGACTAATAAGTATGATAACAAAATTCTATGTTATTTCAAAGTCGAAGCTCTTAACTGTCCACAGTTTTCCCCACTATAACATGTGACCTGTAAGAGCACCCTGCTATGAAATAGCTCAACTTAATTTTAGCCATTACTGTGACCTGCTCTTGCTTCATTAATGGCTCTCCCTTCTATGCCACATCCTAGGGAATCTGGCTCCTACCTTTTCTTGGGGGAGTATTCTATTGACAGAGCACTTGTGCTGGAGAAACACAGTCCTAGGCCTAATCATCCTATCTTCTGCACTGTCAGCCATGAAATGTTGGGTGTATCTCATAAGGTTATGTACTCCTTTAATGACCTGGTAGGAATTTATTCTTTATGTGGTATTTTTGAAGATTTATTGGTATAAAGATACTCTATGTACATATGTATATTAGTGCATATAATTATATGTATGGGTATATGTGTGCATGTGTGTATGAGTGTGTATATATAGACCATTTCCAGATTACATGCTTTATCATTCCACTGAGACAAGTTACTCCTTTTCTATAATTTGGGGTAGACTCTGTATAGTAGTCTAATTTATAACGTATACTTCTCAAAGAAAAGCTTGCTCCTTTGCTATCCTAGGTCAATTTCTCATCATAAATTTGAAACTAGCTACAGAGAAAAAGAACAGAAAAGAAAAGTGAATGGTATGGCATATACTGGAGAATGTGTGTGTGTGTGCTCAGTCCTGTCAAACTCTTTTTGACCCCATGGACTGTAGCCTACCAGGCTCCTCTGTTCATGTAAATTTTCAAGCAAGAATACTGGATTGAGTTGCCATTTCCTCCTCCAGGGAATCTTCCCCACTCAGGAATTGAACCAGTGTTCTATTTTCAGGTGGATCAAAAGGTGGATTCTTTACCACTCTGCCTACTGGGAAGCCCTATTCTGTGATATACTCAAGTGTTTTACCATAAGAGAGAGGCCTGAAAACCAAAAGGCTATCCTTAATAAGAACAGCTGTCCCTAGACATGGTTTCCTCTGCTAGACAGGTTTCAGAAACTCATACTTTTATACTTTTCTGACCCATTTCCAGTAAAGGACCTTAAAAATGGTCCCATAGAGAACAGCCTCAGTATAAAAAGTTCTGTAAAACAGGATGGGAACTGGAGTGGTCTTGCCAGCCAAGTCTGGCAACTTGAAAATGAGCCTTGATAGGTCCATTATTGTTCATCTGAAGGGCACAAATATGTACACAGGACATTGACATAGCTTATACTTTTCAGTAATCATAGAGCAAATCTTTATTAAATTGTGCAGGACACTTAAATAGCTGTTTTACACTGACATTTAGTTTTACACAATGATCTTAAGAGTTAGGCACAGTTTTAAACTCTAGTTTGTATTTAAGGAAAAATAAGGTCAGAATTTTTCATCATTACACATTTTGTAAAAGTCAAGACAAGATTAGAACTCCAACACTCTGAACATAAAATTGTTATTCTGTGTACAGATATTGCTTGTGTTTTCCTTTCCATGACCCTTTGATAAACTGAGTGTGTCCTGGGCAACAGACATTCGCTCAAATACTTAGTTGATGGTAGTAGGTGAGGAGTGATTGTGGATTGTCCTGGATATCATAGATGGTGGCAGACTGGCTTTGCCATGTTTCTTTAGGTTAGTGATCAAAAAAGAAAAATATGGAGGATTATGAGGGCAAAGCGGAGAAGGCAATGGCACCTCACTCCAGTACTTTGCCTGGAAAATCCCATGGATGGAGGAGCCTGGAAGGCTGCAGTCCATGGGGTCGTTGAGGGTTGGACACGACTCAGCAACTTCACTTTCACTTTTCACTTTCATGCATGGGAGAAGGAAATGGCAACCCCCTCCAGTGTTCTTGCCTGGAGAAGCCCAGGGATGGGGGAGCCTGGTGGCTGCCATCTATGGGGTCACACAGAGTCAGACACGACTGAAGTGACTTAGCAGTAGCAGCAATGAGGGCAAAGACATTATACCATTACTGTATTGCCTTTAGAAGGGATTAGAGGTCTCTCCTTGAGAATACAAAAGAGAGTCAACAGGTAAATAAGCATGTCTGCTAACTCAAAGATGAGCATGAGTTCTAAAGTAGAGATGGGAGACCGGAAGGAAGAGATGGTGTGAATGGCACAGATGGACTCAGGTATAGAAGATGAAATCCATGGCAAGGGTCACTTTAAGAAGTGGGAGAGGGAACGGAAGTTTCAGGGACTTGGAGGGCACAGTGTCATGGGAGCCGGACAGTCCCAAGGATTGAAATATGGATAGGCATTCCGAGAAAAGTTGCACTTAGAGAACCTATAGATGAGTGACCCATGGTTTGTGACATTGAAAAATGAGACAGTGCCTGCTTCATAGTCTAGAAAAACACCAACATGACGAGGAGGAACAGTCATGGAAAGAGTCAAGACTCTTGATTCAGGATGAGCGGTGGAAGAGTCCTCAAAGACTTCATACCTAAATTTATCCTTTAACCCTATAACCCAGTAGCCAAATTGAGGTCTGTATATGGAGTAAGCATTTTCATAACTTGTGCTTTGTTGAACACCAAACTTTATATTACAGGAACGTATTCTACAGTATACCCCTAGGATCCAGGCAGTCTTCTTGGATACATCTATTTCCCAGTAGTGTTTCCCTGAGGAGAAATATTGGGAGCCCAAGATACCATAATTATAATACTTAACAGGCCATATTGGCACAGATAGCACTTGTCTCTGATCTTCTGAAAGGACAAGATTCAAATTTAGGTTGAATGGATTCAATGTGATGTCCACTGCAGAGGAAAAAAAAAATCAAAACATATAACAAATATAGGGTAAGCTTATCCAGTGACATTGTGAAGAGGGAACTTGGGAATTGACCGTGAAGAACTTGTGTTGACGGACTGGGGAAAAGGGTTCAAACATGAGAGTGACATATTATATATGTATGTATCAGGAGGTGAACCCATGGGGCTATGATCAAATCTAATTGAAACTGCAAACTTCTGAAATGAGGTCAGAACATAGTAATTTGAAGACCCAATAAATCTTACCCCAGTGGCACCGGACACGTGTAAGCTCTGAAATGATAAAAGATTCAGTGATGTTGATTGATGCAAGTGACTAAGCACTGACACCTACTTCCTTTCTAGGGTGGGGGTAGGGGGGGTAGGACCACTGTGAGGCTATGAAGTGGTAAATGAGAGGATGAACCAGAAACCTAGCCATTCTCCCTTTTATATAACCATATCCTCTTCAGCAATACCCCTTCTCTGAACGCCCTCCTTCTTTCTACCCAGACTTGTGCCCAAATTTAGTCCCTGGCACTACAAGAATCCCATATCCACACTCCTTCCCTGGCTTACACACCTTTAAACATATGCAGCATTCCACGCAGATCTGGAACCCGGAATACATTCTTCAGTTTCTTAGAAATCGTTTTTGGCTTCTTCAGTGTCCAGAGCTCACTCCTAGAGATGACAAAAATGTTGACCCTACATCTCTTGCATTCCATCCTTTTAATACCACTGTCTTCCTCTGCTTCCATGCACTGGATGCACTTAAACCTTCCTCCCTGTGAAACCCAAGGAGGGGAGAAGTGACTGCTCTGATACCGCAGACAAAAGAAATGTGCTCGTATCTACCCGCCCACTTAGGAAGAAGACCTTCACTTAACAAAATAAAACAAAAAGCTGTCTCCTTCTAGAAATGGAATATATTAACCCTTCTTTTGATACTTCATGGAATGAATATGAAACTAGGTGAAATACTGTATAGGAAAGGCTTTTGCTACCTCTATGTTCTGCTGTGCTGTGCTTAGTTGCTCAGTCATGTTCGAATCTTTGTGACCCCATGGACTGTAGCCCATCAGGCTCTTCTGTCCATGAGGATTCTCCAGGCAAGAATACTGGAGTGAGAATTCCTCCATGCTTTCCTCCAGAGTCTTCCCAACCCAGGTCTCTTGCACTGCAGATGGATTCTTTTACTGTCTGAATCACCAGGGAAACCCTTTGCTACCTCTAAAATGGTACTAATATGGAAAAGTCATCATACACAATGGGTCTCCCAGATGGATGTTCCCAGGCAGATCAATAGGGAGGCTACAGATCCTGACTGTGGTATGGGTTTATTTTTGGAGAGCCGATAAGCCTGTACCCTGGTTCAAAGCTTTACTTCCAGGGGTGTGGCCCACAAACAATATTGGAGATTTTTAGGAGTTCTGGGAAAAAGTCAAAAACTTCTAGCAAAGGAGAAGTTATGACTACTGAACTGAAAATGGTTAGAACTTCATGTGTTTGTAAAGAATTTGGTGCTGCTAGATGGCTCAGCCAACTTTAGACACAAAGACTACACTTTCCCATATAAGTTTCTAAAATGTTTGACTTGGAAAAGATGAATTATTCCCACCAGAGTCAAAACCAATAACCTCAAGGCTCAGGTCTGCTTTTAGAAATCTAAAGAGAACCTTGTGGAATGATGTAGTCCCACTCTACTTCTACGTAGGCAAAATTTAAAACAAAACAAAACTTTATTTTTTTTTCCTCTTTAAAGCTGACCCACATAACTATTTTAGGGCTTGACAAGGCCCATGTGCTAACACAGCACCAGTGAAATAGAGAAACCAAAGAAGGATGGAGGGTGAATTAAATGAGTGAAGTCACAAGAGTCTAACAGTGAAATCCTTCATCCTCTTTATCCTTATGGACCCTAACTGTGAATTCCAACTACTGAATTCATTAACATAGAATCCGGCTCATTCTCAAAAGATATAGAACACTAAAATCCTCATCTGTGACCATAATTTAAAATAATACTATATCAAAATTTCATTGTTTGGGGAGATTTTTCATTCTGATTGACCAGATAACTCTCATGGCTACAAACCTTTCTTCATACCACATGAGCATGACTCCTGATCACCCATACGCACCATTTCATGATTCCACTCATGTCCTAGGAGGAAGAGAGAAAACACAAGTCAAGGAGAATAAATAAAACAGCAGGATTAAGGAAACAAAGAATAGGACAACTATAGAGAAAAACAGAGCAAAGTTATTTGAAATTATTTGAAAAAAATCAATAAAATAGATAACCTTTTAGCTAAATATCTCAAGAAAAAAATACATAGGCAAATTACTAAAACAAGAATTAGAGAAGATATGGTACTACTGAATTAACAGAAATTGAAAGATTATAAAGGCTATGAAAAATTGTATACCAACAAATTAGATAATGTAAATTAAATGGACAAATTCCTTCAAACACAGAAACTATCCACACTGATTCACAGAGAAATAGAAAAACTGAATAGACCTAAAACATGTAGAGATTGGACTGAAAACTTAAAAACCTCCTCCAAAGGAAAGTCCAGTTCTAGATGGCTTCACTGGTGAATTCTGATAGTTTTAAAGACAAAGTAATACAAATACTTCACAAATTCTTACAAAAAACAGAAGAGGAGGAAACACTTCCCAACTCATTGCATGAGGCCAATACTATTCTGATACTAAAATGAGACAAAGACATTACAAGAAAAGTAAACTACAGGCTATGAATACAGACATGAAACTTTTTCAATGAAACACTAGAAAATTTAATCCAGAAAAATATAAAAGATTATACATCATGCGTCCATATATGCTAAGTCGATTCAGTCGTGTCTGACTCTTCGCGACTCTATCGACTGTAGCCTCCCAGGCTCCTCTGTCCATGGGATTCTCCAGGCAAGAATATTGGAGTAGGCTGCCATTCTCAAGATCAAACCCAGACCTATTATGTCTCCTGCATTGGCAGGCAGGTTCTTTACCACTAGTGCCACCTGGGAAGCCCCATTATACATCTCAGTCAACTTGAATTTATCCCAGAAATGCCAGGTTTCTTCAATATTAGAAAAGCCATCAATATGAGTGAAAATAAGCTTGATAAATATTTCAAAGGAGCCTCTTAGTGACAACAACAGGATTAGAACCCAAGGACACAGATGAGAAGGTAACTGACACGGGTTCAGAACGGCAGATTGGATGGCCCTCCTCACCTGCAGCAGCTCCACAGCTGGCCACTCTCGGCGGCGCTCCAGATCTGAGATGAGCTCCTTCAGCAGCTCGCCCTGCTGCACCAGCTCAGCCTCAGCCACAGCCAAGCTCTCCAGGGTCTTCTTCTCCTCTTCCTCCAATCTCTGCAGTTCTCTTCGCTCCTCACTGTCTAGGATGCTTCTAAGCTGATTAAACTCTGTTTGTATCCTTTGTCTCTCAGTCTGAATCTGATACTGTAAGGTTAGACAAGGGAGAGAGGGAATGAATCTGTCAGCTGGGAAGCCTACTTGTGTAAGGGATTAACTGCCAGGAAAATATTTTTCAAGGGCTTCTTACCAGGAAGGGAGTTAAAGTAGGCAAGCAATTTTGGGAAAGCTCAGAATTTTTTTCTATTATTTTCCCTCAGTACAAATCAAAAGGTCTCAGACAATCTTATCTGCCAACCCTGGGCCAAAATGTAAAATCTGAGTGAGGTTTGAGTTCTGGATAGCTGTCCTAGACACTCATGCCTCCCTGCTTTACTACAGTCCCTAAGTTTGAACCTTGAGAAAAAGCTCAGTCTTTTTGCCATTGTCTTCCATTGAAGGTGTCGGAGACTTGCAAGAGGAGTGGAAGACAGAATTCTCCAGCCTTCACCATCGAGGGCTTCCCTGGGGGCTCAGTGGCAAAGAACATGTGTGCAGTGCAGGAGACTCAGGAGACTTGGGTTCAGTCCCCGAGATAGGAAAATCCCCTTTGAAGGGAACGTCAACCCATTCCAGTATCCTTGCCTGGAGAATCTCATGGACAGAGGAGCCTGGCGGGCTACAGTCCACAGGGTCACAAAGAGTCAGACACGACTGAAGCAACTGAGCACAACACAGACTCACCATAAGGTCAGACTTCATGCTGAATTCGAAACTCTGTGTATGTTTGAAACATATCCACTCTCTAGCCCCTACTTCTCACAGGCAAAGGACCAAGGGAAGAACAAATAAAATGGCACCTGGACTCATTTAATGCCAGGCGACAAGAGGAAGGGGCTTCCTCATGATTAGGACAGGAGGACAGATGGTTGTGCCGACTCCTAACTCAGAAATCCATTCGGAAGAGTCTCCTCTCACCTTCCAGGAAGTTCTCTCTACTCTGATGTCAGCTTCCAACTTCTCAGCCTTCTGCTGCTCCTCCCTCAGCCTTGTCAGAGCTGCCTGGAGCATCTCCTATAAGGAAGAAACCACATCAGCATCAAACTTTGAGCTTTTTCAGCATCTGGATGGAGAATAAACGGGGAAGAAATCATGCTGATCTCAGAAGAGATCTGTTTATGGAAATCAGTTTGAATCCGATCATTAAAATTGATGACATGGGGTAGAAGAAAATCTGAGAAGGTAAATGCATTGTTTATTCCTAAGTGGTGAAAGTCACTATCCTTGCTAGTTCTCTCTTTTTTTTAGAGTAATTATCGATTCTGCTTTGGCAAGGAATATCCTTTTTCTTATTTACACTCTTTCCATGTCCAATCCACAATCTTCAACAGCTCCCATTCTGCTGAGAGCTAATCTCAGCAACTAGAGCTAATCTGGTGAAGGAATTGCCAATCAACACAACAAAAGAGACAAAAGAAGAAAACCTCTCACTCTCACCCAAGAGTCTGTACTTTTGGCTCCTCCTTTATGTAAATTAAAGAAAAACACAGAAATGTCCTTCAGACATTGGAAGTTGAGCATACTGTAATAGACATACATTGGAGATTACAGAGCTCACTACTATGAAGCCAAACAGAGCAAATGAAAAGGTGAGATTTTCTACCAAGTACTAATTTCCATCCTGGGCCCTACCTGACTTTCCTGGACTGCCTCTTCCATGAGGAATGTGTGATGACCGTGGTGCTCCTGAGATCGTTCACAAAGACGACAAATGACTTTCCTATCTTCTTTACAGAAGAGTAGGAGTTTTTCTTCATGGTGCACACAGAGACCTGTCTTCTGCCCCTCCCTCTGGGTTCAGCTTGACCATTCTGAGTCTCTCCACTATGTTGGCTAGATGCGGATTAGGCCACAGGTTTCCAAGTGAGTACCGGGTACCACACACAGGGCAGCTGCTGTCTTCTCCTAGGCTGATGTCTGTCTTCTTGTTGTCAGTGATGCAAGTCTGGCAGAAGCTGTGACCACAACCTAGACTTAGGGGTTCTGTTAAAAGCTCCCGGCAGATGGGACAGGATACCTCTTTCTGTAGGTTCACCACAAAATTTAAAGCCATAGCAGCTGCTCCCTGGCTTCCTCCTGTCTGGATCCCTTCTTGCTTAAGGATTCTAGGATGGATGGGCAGATTGAAAAGGGATATGTAAGACTGGCATAGATAAAAAGATTTCAATCATGTAGACATTAAAGACTGATTAAGACTGAAATACTGAAGAACAAGAAAGAACAAATGGAATTTAATGGCCTGGGAAAGCCACAAATGCCTCAGGCCTCTTGCAGTTTGCTTTATTTCACCCTACAATGATCTTTCCCTTGATATTTGCATGACTTCCTGTTATGCTTCATATGACTCCCTCCTTATATGGCCTCTCCTTTGAAGGGCCTTATGTGATTAACTCACCTACAGCACAAGCATTAATATATCACTTTGTGTGCACTTACCATCTTTTCCTTATTTTCACTGTATAATATATGATACCTTTCTTGAAGTATCCTACTCCAAAAATGCATTCTGTGTAGATTGTTGCTAAGTTGCTTCAGTCATGTCTGACTCTGTGTGACCCCATAGATGGCAGTACACCAGGCTCCTTCGTCCCGGGGATTCTCCAGACAAGAATACTGGAGTGGGTTGCCATTGCCTTCTCCAACGCAGGAAAGTGAAAATTAAAAGTGAAGTCACTCAGTTGTGTCTGACTCTTCATGACCCCATGGACTGCAGCCCACCAGGCTCCTGTGTAGATTAGGCATTTGTTTTTATACACTGCTGTATCCCTAATGCCTAGCACAGGGAGCATAATGTTTGATGAATACATAAAGGATCTTCTCACTTCCCCAGAGGAAATTAGACCTTAAAAAAAAAATCAGCATTTCCTCTTTTCTTTCCATTAATTAGCCATTCTCCTATAGTTGAACTTTAGGAGCGCAGGTAGGTTTCCAGTGAAGATTTATCTATGGATCAATCAATCAATTTTTCCATCTGTCTCTCCCAATATACCTTTCCATAAGGAGTCCTTCCACATACTTATACTCACTCCCCAGAGACACCCACAAACCAACAGAGTAAACATTATAAGAGGAAAGTAATTTTATGACTAACAATAGTCTCAGTTCAGTTCAGTTGCTCAGTTGGATCTGTTTGTGACTCCAGGGACTGCAGCACACCAGGCCTCCCTGTCCATCACCAACTGCAGGAGTCTACTCAAACTCATGCCCATTGAGTCGGTGATGCCATCCAACCATCTCATCCTCTGTTGTCCCCTTCTCCTTCCATCTTCAATCTTTCCCAGCATCAGGGTCTTTTCCAAGGAGTGAGTTATTTGCATCAAGTAGCCAAAGTATTGGAGTTTCAGCTTCAGCATCAGTCTTTCCAATGAATGTTCAGAACTGATTTCCTTAGATTTGACAGGTTAGATCTCCTTGTAGTCCAAGGGATTCTGAAGAATCTTCTCCAACACCACAGTTCAAAAGCATCAATTCTTTGGCACTCAGTTTTCTTCATAGTCCAACTCTCACATCCATACATGACTACTGGAAAAAACAGAGCTTTGACTAAACGGATCTTTGTTGGCAAACTAATGTCTCTGCTTTTTAATATGCTATCTAGGTTGGCCATAACTTATCTTCCGAGGGTTAAGTGTCTTTTAATTTCATGGCTACAGTTACCATCTGCAGTGATTTTGGAGCCCAAGAAAATAAAGTCGGACACTGTTTCCACTGTTTCCTCATCTATTTGCCATGAGGTGATGGGACCAGATGCCATGATCTTAATTCAGTTTTTTGAATGTTGAACTTTAAGCCAATTTTTTTCACTCTCCACTTTCACTTTTAACAAGAAGCTTTTTCGTTCTTCTTCACTTTCTGCCATAAGGGTGGTGTCATCTGCATATCTGAGGGTACTGATATTTCTCCTGGCAATCTTGATTCCAGTTTGTGTTTCGTCCAGCTCAGTGTTTCTCATGATGCACTCTGCACAGAAGTTAAATAAGCAAGGTGACAGTATACAGCCTTGATGTACTCCTTTCCCTATTTGGAACCAGTCTGTTGTTCTAGGTCCAGTTCTAACTGTTGCTTCCTGACCTGCCTACAGATTTCTCAAGAGGCAGGTCAGTTGGTCTTGTATTCCCATATCTTTAAGAATTTTCCACAGTTTGTTGTGATCCACACAGTCAAAGGCTTTGGCATAGTCAATAAAACAGAAGTAGATGTTCTTCTGGAACTCTCTTGCTTTTTCGATGATCCAGTGGATGTTGGCAATTTGATCTCTGGTTCCTCTGCCTTTTCTAAATCCAACTTGAACATCTGGAAGTTCACAGTTTACATACTGTTGAAGCCTAGCTTGGAGAATTTTGAGCATTATTTTACTAGTATGTGAGATGAGCGCAATTGTCTGAGCATTCTTGGGTGGCCCCACAGGGCATGGCTTAGTTTCACTGAGTTAGACAAGGCTGTGGTCCTAGTGTGATTAGATTGACTAGTTTTCTGTGATTATGGTTTCAGTGTGTCTGCCCTCTGATGCCTTCTTACAACACCTGCCATCTTACTTGGGTTTCTTTTACCTTGGCATCTGGTCCCATCACTTCATGGGAAATAGATGGGGAAAAAAAATGGAAAGAGTGTCAGATTTTATTTTGGGGGCTCCAAAATCACTGCATATGGTGACTGCAGCCATGAAATTAAAAGACGCTTACTCCTTGGAAGAAAACTTGTGACCAACCTAGATAGCATATTCAAAAGCAGAGACATTACTTTGCCAACAAAGGTCCGTCTAGTCAAGGCTATGGTTTTTCCAGTAGTCATGTATGGATGTGAGAGTTGGACTGTGAAGAAGGCTAAGTGCCGAAGAATTGATGCTTTTGAACTGTGGTGTTGGAGAAGACTCTTGAGAGTCCCTTGGACTACAAGGAGATCCAACAAGTCCATTCTAAAGGAGATCAGCCCTGGGATTTCTTTGGAAGGAATGATGCTAAAGCTGAAACTCCAGTACTTTGGCCACCTCATGCGAACAGTTGACTCATTGGAAAAGACTCTGATGATGGGAGGGATTGGGGGCAGGAGGAGAAGGGGACGACAGAGAATGAGATGGCTGGATGGCATCACTGACTTGATGGATGTGAGTTTAAGTGAACACCGGGAGTTGGTGATGGACAGGGAGGCCTGGCATGCTGCGATTCATGGGGTCACAAAGAGTCAGACACACTGAGTGACTGAACTGAACTGAACCTGAGCATTCTTTGCTATTTCCTTTCTTTGGGATTGGAATGAAAATTATTGACCTTTTCCAGTCCTGTGGCCACTGCTGAGTTTTCCATATCTGCTGGCATACTGAGTGCAGCATTCTCACAGCATCATCTTTCAGGATTTGAAACACAGCAATTGGAATGCCATCACCTCCACTAGCTTTGTTCATGGTGATGCTTCCTAGGCCCATTTGACTTCACATTCCAGGATGTCGGGCTCCAGCTGAGTGATCATACAATCGTGATTATCTGGTCCATGAAGATCTTTTTGTATAGTTCTTCTGGTTATTCCGGCCACCTCTTCTTAATATCTTCTACTTCTGTTAGGTCCATACCATTTCTTTCCTTTATTGAGCCCATCTTTGCATGAAACGTTCCCTTGGTATCTCTAATTTTTTTGAAGAGATCTCTAGTCTTTCCCATTCTATTGTTTTCCTCTATTTCTTTGCACTGATCTCTGAGGAAGGCTTTCTTATCTCTCCTTGCTATTCTTTGGAACTCTGCATTCAAATGAGTATATCTTTTCTTTTCTCCTTTGCCTTTTGCTTCTCTTCTTTTCACAGCTATTTGTAACAATTGTCTAGCCAGTTAGAATTTATAAGTCACTTAAACCTATTTATTCTGCATACAAAAATCCTTGTGAAATGAGTACTCCCTTTATTCAGATGCATAAATTGAATCAAGTGACTTACAAAGATCATTCAAATCAATAAGTTGAATTGGGGTGACTTCCCTGGTGGCTCAGATGGTAAAGCGTCTACCTACAATACTGGAGACTCAGGTTCAATCCCTGGGTCGGAAAGATCTCCTGGAGAAGGAAATGGCAACCCACCCCAGTATTCCTGCCTGGAAAATTCCATGGGCAGAGGAGACTGGTGGGCTATGGTCCATGGGGTGGCAAAGAGTCAGACACAACTGAGCGACGTCACTCACTTCACTCACAGTGTCTTCAGGGTCCTCTTTCAGAGGCCTGGTGGGTGTGATAAACACTGTCACCTAGAGGTACATATTTTTGAGAAATCAAATAATTTTCCAAATAGGAGAATATCAAAGATATTGCTGCTGAAAAAGTGAGATTTGAATGGAAAGCTGAATGATGAGCAGGGAACATGAAATGAGAGGAAAAATATTTTAGAGAGAAGGAGTCACATATGGGAATGTCCTGTTAGTGAAAGGCACGGCATCTTCGACCTGCTTTAAAATGTCAGCCTGACTGGTATGCAGAGAGCTGCTAGGCTTTTGGAACTGCAAGAACCCAGAAGGGACCAGAAATTTTACACTTCCTACATGATGTGAAGTCTCCTTCCAAAGAGCAGAGGTTCAATGATGGAAGTTTGTAGGACAAGTTGATGGAAACAATGGAGAGAAGCAGAAGAGAGTGAGAGATGAGACAAAATGACAGGCTTGGGAGTTAGAGATTGTGTATATGGGAATGAAGGATTATCATCAGGCTTAAGTTTTTTCTTCCTGTAAAACAGAAGACATTGGCATGTCTAGGAAGATTCTAGTTCTTTATTTTTGTTATTTTTGGTAAACAGAGACCTCAGCCTCCTCAAAGAAGTTGTGACTCTTATAGGGTCACCTATAGGGTCCTGGAAGTATGCTTCTGGTTCTTACAGGGTAATCAATCTGTTGGCACAAAACTTACTTAAACTACGTTAGCTTCAGACATATCCACCTGATATTGTTCTCTTGCAAATGACCTGAAGAGAGAGATGATGTACCTACTATACCACAATATGGCCCCTCACCGAGAGCCCACCAGAGGCGGCCATACTGACTTCTGGGTCTCCTCTCCTCTATCCCCCTGCTATGCTAAGTGAACCTGGTTGGTTTCTGCCCTGCTAAGATACATGAGTGGGAATGGCAAACCAAACCTGAAACTAGTGCTAGTGGTCACTCAGAGGTCCTGTGGCAGAGTGGGAGCATGGTGATGCTGACTCTCAGAACCTGGACTACTTCCTACAAGGAACTATGAAGCAAAAATAAAAATAAAGGAATATCTCGGTAGATATTAATATCTTGGAACTTGCTATGATGGATTTTTTTGTCTCCTATGCAGATACGTTCACTTGCTTGAATGTGAGCTTATTTGAAAACAAGGTCTTTGCAGATGTAATCAAGTTGAGATGAGATTATACTGATACAAAGTGGGCTATAAACACAATGACCAATATCTTTGAAGAAGATGAGAGGGTGCACACACACTGGAAGGAAGGCCATGTGGCGATGGTGGCAGAGACTGGAGTAGTGCAGCCACGAGGCAAGAAATGACTAGGATTGCTGAAAGCGGCCAGAAACTAGGAGATGAACATGGAACAGGTTCCTCCTGGAGCCTACAGAAAAGAAACAAGTCTACCACCACTTTGATTTTGGACTTCTAGCCTCCTGAACTGTGAGAAAATAAATTTCTGTTCCTTGAACAACCCAATTTGTAATACATTTTTCTTTGTGACAGTCCTAGGGAATGAATACAGTTGCAAAGGTTTGATATTGCAACAAAGATCTGAGGGATTCATAAACTATAAACTTACCCTTGCTCTAAAGAGCTGGGGAGAGGGGCATGATGAAAGCTTCACGGAGATAAATTTAGGTCTAGAAATCTGTCTACTTTACCAGTCATCCATGAAGTGAACCTGGTGAGAAGTAAAGCTGGTGGGTATAATCTAGCCCATGGTAGAGATACCGAGAATTGTCTAAAGGCCATATGCTGTTAACTCCTGGCTGCAGTGACTATGTGTCAGATCAGGCTCTGATAACTGACAAGACCAGGGGTTTACATAATATGACATTGTCCATCCTAGTTTACAACTGAAGCTAGCTTACAACTGAGCCAACATTGGCATGATATATTTTCATTCTATTGAGAATCCACTCAGTACTGAGAAACACTAAGAGTCTACAGAGGAGGGAAGAGAGAACATGCATTCTACTGTGGGGCTTTGGACTTCCTGTCTAGAGTCTGGCTGCAAGGAACCGACGTCAAAGTGGATACCACCATAAATGGCTGCAAAAGGAGAAAGGTGCGGAGGAGCCAGGGCCCCCAAACATGGGCAGTGACCCAACCAAGACCCAAGAATGACCCCAGGAGCCCAGCAACCATCTTTCAGGGACATGGAGAAGGGAATACAAGAAATATGTACCTGATAGAACCTCCAGGTCAGATAGTTGCCATGGTGTCAAATGAATGCATCCTACACTTGAGTCTTTTCCTAATATCTGGATTCATGATATTGTAAACTCTATGCTTCTCTGCAGATTAGACAGTAAAATGAAAGTGTCTCTAGAAAGTGGAGTGCAGGGAAGGATGGCCCTAGGAGCTTCTAGACAACATCCCAGACACTTCTCTGCGTTTCCTGAGTCAGGAACTGCCAATGAGAAAAGAAGGCCTTTAAGTCTCTCACATTCATAAGACTGTGCTCAATTTTCTTTTCACAATGAGGCCTTTGGGGCTTCCCTATTGGTTGACTCCACCTTCCAATGTAAGAGATGAAACTTTGATCTCTGGTTGGGGGAACCTAGGTCCTACATGCCACAGGGTGTGACAAAATTTGTAAAAACAAATCAATGAGGCTTCAAGAGCACTACTTAAAATTGCAAGACCTTTACTGGGTCTTTGCAGATCCCTCAGCCTGAGTCAACATTTTAAAAATGTTCCTCCATAATATTAATCATCTTCTTATATACTACATTAGTTTTGTTTGTTTACAATCTCTTCCCAGCTATAATGTAAGCTACTATATGTATTTAACATTTATTGTATGTTCAATGGATATTCATTGCACTTTTAAAAGCCAGCAGCCTGCTTTAGTTCCTATGAACTACATCTTAAAAATAAATGAATAAATCTATTTTCCTCCTATTTATTGTACCTTGTTTTTGATCCTGAGAAGACACTTGTTATCTGGGGAGAAGTGGATCCTATTCAAGAGTAAGGCATAGACTCACAGAAAGGCAATAACAATGACTTCTGAAAAGTGGGCACATAGAACAGAGAGGCCTTGTATCAGAATGTAAGTAAGATATCAGTCCTTGTGTATATGTAGCACAGCTTCTTTATCCATTCTTCTATCAACAGACATTAAGGTCCCACTCTACGGCACAGGGAACTATACTCAATATCCTATGATAAACCTAATGGAAAAGCATATAAAATATATATATATATATATATGTATAACTGGATCACTTTTCTGCCTAGCAGAAATTAACACACCATTGTAAATCAACTACACTTCAATAAAATCAATTTTAAAATACAAAAAATAAGATAGGATAATAATAAAAAAGATATCAATCACTGTGAAATGCGAGCTTAAGATTGGACATGCTTAGTGTCAATCGATAAGAGCAAACTTCTTGGTAAGACCACTGAGTCTTTGGGCTCCTTCTAAGCAATAATCAACTCCTTATTAATTGGTGGTCTATTGTAAATAATAAGTAATTGAGGGAGCAATCACTGCAAAGGTGTGCCTAAGTGGAAGAAGGAAGAAAAGCTCCAAGCAGGAGAGACTACTGAAGAGAGAGTAGCAGGTCTATCCAGGGAAGCGCAAGCAGATTCCTGAGACTGAACCTCAGCGGGACACATGATAAGCGGAAGCCACAGAGGTGGGCAATTGTCATAACATCTAACCTGCCATCCTCAGGCAGGACAGAAGCTGAGGGGATGCAGGAGGGCCACAGACAGCCCCTCAGAGGCGCCAGGAGGAGGAGGGCGAAAGGATCACCTTCCACATTGCCCCGGCCATGTTCCCAAGGCTCCGTTCTGTCTGATGCTCCATACAAGAAGCTGGGGCTTCACACAGTGGGAAAACAGGGACCTCCTTCACCAGGTTTTCTTCTGATGAGGTGGAGGTGAGCAGATTTTCTGTTCATCTCTTTATGAGAGAGACACACACGAGAGAGAGAGAGAGAGAGAGAGAGAGAGAGAGAGAGAGAGAGAGATAAACACACAGAGCGAGACAGAGAGAGAGGATTCTATTTCCTCTCAGGAAGGTAGACAATCAAAGCTATGGATAGGAAAGAGATGTGGATGGACTCAGCCTGGAGAAATAAGTGCTCCTCCAGGAAGCAAGCAAGGCCCTCTGCCTCTCCCACACTCACTTCTTTCCAGGCCGTTCCTGCTCTAGACTCTCAGAGCTGCCATCTGTCTGCATTCAGCAGGTAGCCTGCAAGTTGGCTTTTTGACCTTCAGAGCAAGCCTGGGCCACAATTTAAACTCATCCAATTAAGCCCAGTACTTTCCTTCCAGAGTCTTCCGCCCTCTGTGCCTCCACAAACCTCCCCACAAACCTTCAGCTTCCAGAGAAGACTCTTGGTTTCGGTGGTGAAGAAAAAGAGGGGCAATCATGGTCAGAATTCACTCACCAAACAAGGCTCAGTCTGCATGAAGCAGCTTCTTATGAGGAGCTGGCAGAGAAACGAAAGTGAAATCTTGGCCTGGCAGGAAGAGGAAGAGGGCAGGAACTCTTGGCAGCGGTCCCTTAGGGCCACTGGGGAGAGACAAATGCTTTAACCCAGGGGTTCTCAAGAGGGGAGGCCTTTGGCCCCTGTGACAAATTTGGTTGTGGGGATGCTACTGCCATCTAGTGGACAGAGACCAGGGATACAGCCAACCATTCTGTAATGCACATATCTCCCACAAGTGTCCTGTCCAAAATGCTGAGGCTGAGAAGCTCTGTTTAGCCATCTGTTTCCTAGACCAGCTAGAAGTGGAGGGTCTCCACCACTTTCATAATTGTGCACAGGCCCTCAATCAGTCCACCATTAAAAAAAATACTTATTTATTTGACTGTAATATATCTTAGTTGTGGCATGTGGGATCTTCAATCTTCATTGCGGTAGGTAGGATCTAGTCCCCTGAACAGGGATCGAACCTGGGCCACCGCTTTGAGAGTACAGAGTCTTAACCACTGGACTACCAGGAAAGTCCCCCAGTAAACCAATCTGAATCTGCCCTTCCTGTCCAGTGTTCTACTTGCTCCCCCAAAGCATTACATCATCTCCTAGGAGATGGGAGTTGAAAGCACACCTGATGGGAATAACCTTGAGCAGAGAAGCCCCTATCAAATGTCTCCCACCTTCTTGGGCACAGGATAATCCTAGCACATTATGTCTCCATGAAAAGTTTTATTTATTTATTTAGCTTTATTGAGGAAATACAATTAAAGGACTTTTTAAAATCCCCTTTTAAAATTTTATTTATTTTATTTATGTTTGGCTACACTGGATCTTTGTTGTTGGGTGGGGGCCTTCTTCCAGTTGCAGGGAGTGGGGACTACTCTTCATTTTAGTGCCCCGGCTTTTGTGGCAGCTCTGTTGCAGAGCACAGGCTCTAGGTGCATGGGCTTCAGTAGTTACAGCATGCGGACTCAGTAGCTGTGACTCGTGGGCTCTCGAGCATGGACTCAATAGTTGTGGCACCTGGGTTTAGCTGCTCTGCAGCACGTGGAACCTTACTGGACCGGGGATTGAAACTGTGTCCCCTGCATTGGCAGGCAGATTCTTATCCACTGCACCACAAGAGAAGTCCCTAGGCTAATTTTTTGTGCTGTATTCATTGAGGAAATCCTGGGTTCTCCTATACTCTTGGAAAACACATTACATAAGAAAAATGCCACCTTTGGAAACTGCTTTCCAAGGTGTAATATCCCTTCTGCCATTTCCCATCTTCTGACTCAGAAACGAAGGACAAATCCAGTGCAGAAAGAGTCCCCCAAATTGTTGAAATTTTAACGACTTTCTTGCAAAAATTTCTGTATCCATTATAAGTGGACCTATCCTTTGACTACTTTTAAGAAATTGATTATTCCTTTTGCATTTAGATAATGAAAACTAGAATAAAATCAACAGACAAGTTATAGAGTTAGATAAATAGATTAGTAGTTATGACCTATGTTTCACCCTGACACATACTGTTTTTACATCCAAATAACACTTGGAGCAAAAGAAAAAAGTACATAGGTATAAAGCTAGAAAACTATGGATAGGATATGTATGCTAAAAATTAGGAAGTGCTGATAAAAAATAAAAGGAAGCATATAAATGGAGAGGATAACAGACTTATGAATTTGAAGACTCAAAATAAGGGATATCAGGTATCAATTTTTATAGAATATATATAATATACAAAATATATATATATTATATATATAATATATATATTTTATATAAATAATATATTTATATATATATATAAAATAAAATTCTATCAAAATCTCAGCAAGAATTTTTGTAGATATAGATACACTTATTCCAAAATTTATAAGGGAAGAAAAAAAGACTTAAAATATTTAAAACAATTAAAGAAAACTAACATGTGATGAGTCACTGTACTTCATGCTTAAGGTTAATATTTGGCTACATTAATCAAGAAGCAATGAACATCCAGAGGAAAAAAATAAATAAATATGAATCTTGACCCAAATTTAATCCCTTATACAAAAATTAATGCAAAGTTGATCACTGACTTCAATATAAAATAAATATTCATAAAACATTTAGAAAAATTTTGTAAGAAAGAAAATCCCTAGAAACTAGAACTAGGTAAAGAGTTTTCAGGTGACACCAAAAGCTGAACTGATAAAAGCAAAAATTAATAAATTAGACTTATCAACTAAAAAACTTTAAGGAATTTTAAAAATTAAAAACATTTACTCTGAAAAAGTCTCCGTTAAGATAAAAAGGACAAGCTACAGGCTGAGAAAACCTATCTGCAAACCACACATGTGACAAATGCCTTTTATTTAGATTATATTAAAAAAACAAAACTCCCTAAACTTAACAGTTAAAAACAAAAAAAGAATCCAGTTAAAAAACAGGCAATGGGACTTTCCTGGTGGTCCAGTGGCTAAGACTTCATGCTCCAAGGCAGGGGCCCAGGTTTAATCCGTCACCAGGGAACTAGATCCCACATGCTGCAACTAAGAATGTTCATGCGGCAACCAAAGATACTACATGCTACAGCGGAGATCGGATATCCCATGCGCCATAGCCAAGATTGGTAGAGTCCTAAATAAATAAACAAAAATTAAAGAAAAAAACAACAGGCAAAACACATGAACTGACATTTCACTAAAGAGGATTATTCAGATGACAAAAAGAGCATGAAAAACGTGCATCATTAACATTTGGAAATATGCAAATTAAAACTACAATGAAAAACAAACTAACTGAAATAAAAAATAGTGATTACACCAAATGTTGATGACGAAATGGAAGATGTGAATCACTCATACACTGCTGCTGGGAATATATTAAAATGGAGCCACTCAGGAAAACAGTCTGGTGTCTTTTGTAAAAATAAACACAAACTTATCCTACAACACAGAACTGTATGCTTGAGCATTTATTCTAGAGAAATAAAAACTTACATTTAATTATTTATTAATGATAATTAATCTAAAATTATTTCAGAATAAAAAGCTTTATTTAAAAATTATTGAATGTGAAATAAAGATATCTTAAGATAAACAAAAATATAATAATTATTATTATACATCAAATACATATAACACTATATGCCTGACACCATTCTAGACACTTGACATATTTAACTTCATATGAACTTCATAATTTTGATTAAATAATCCTAATTTAAGGATGAGGAGGTGAAAGTAGACAGATATGAATAATACCCAAAGGCTTAAAGCTTTCAAGCTTAAGGAGAATTTTCTGTGAGTAACCAATAAAAAAAAGAAACAAAAGAAAAGACTTATACATAGCTATTAATATTTAAAAGTTTATAAAAATATTAACAATAAACTACAAACAGGCAAATCTCAAAATGTGATACTGAAAACACAGAGTATTATGTTATTTATAAAAAATAATAAAGAGCAATAAGGACAACGTGGAGTTTTCGAGACTTCAATGGGCAAAAGCAGAAACAATCAGGACCATTTCAGAGATTTAGTAGCCAAGAAAACAAACTTGACAAAAGAAGAAGATTTGTTCCTGCCTTTGCCATTTCCCTAGCAGACTTCCATTTCCTCATCTGTAACACTGTTTTAAGGGGTCCAAATGAAGACGATGTGAGGTAATGCCCATAAGATGCTTAGCATGGAGTTGTAACACAAGTCATCAACAAATGGTAGCTATCATTACTTCATAAGATGAAACATGACTCTCCAATATAGGTTTAATCTCAATAGCAATTAAAAATAAATTAAAATTATAGTACAATATTATTTTTGTTCTTTTGTTCTTAAAAATGAGAATAGCCTCATTATTAGTGAAGATACATTATGAATCTTTTCTGAGAGTAATTTTATGGGATTCTTTAAAATTCTAATCCACAACAGCATTTCTGAGACTTTATTCTTAAAATAAAAATTGAAAGATCAGAGCAAGCTTAGATATGTTCAGAGAAATCTTGTATATACAGTTAAAAATGGAAAGCTCTAAATATCCAATAATATTGAAAATGTATGAAATTACATATCCATGGAACAAAGAATATAAGGTGGGATAACATAAAGAAGAGCTATCATTGGTTTTCTCCTAACTAGGAATTTTTAAAAGTATTTTTGCTGTTTCCCAACTGTCTTACATTGAACATTTGCATTTTATATTAAAAGACAATACTTAAAATAATTTATTTAGAACACACCTGGCCTGTGTACTTAAACAACAAATTGAATGACTTAAATTTGTGAATATATAGTCATAATACCAGGTAAAAGGATTTAAAAAGGGAATGCTTGGTTAAATAAGTTATTGTAAAACCCTGCAATGAAATACTATATAAAGATAGTAATGAGTTTATAAATTCATAAACCTTGGAAATTAATAGGACATCAAAGACCACTGTTAACATGAGGATTGAAAACCCATACCAGATGTTCACTCAAACGACATTACAAGCATACTTGGCCAAGCCAGTATGTTCACAAGAGGAGTGTAGAATGACATTATTTTGGCAAAAAGTCAAGCTTTTTGTTGACTTTTGTTCCCAGTATCAGCAATGTTCTGCCAGAAAAAAAGATAAGTTACAGACCATGTATATAGTATCATCCATAATCTATACCTCTATATATGTATCATAATATTTCCTTATAGCACAAGGATAGATAAAGCTAAAAATAGATTCAGAAGGAAATAAAGTACAAACACAGATTAAGATATAGATTTAGATATAGATGGAGACAGACATAGATATATAAGTATATAGATACAGATGTACAACTATAGAAAAAAAATTAATGATAAAATTGCTTAAGGGCTGTTTATGAGTCCATGAGTTTCATTTCATGTTTTTCTTTTTCTAATGTTTTCTACAAAAACTATAGATTTTAGTCAAAGATGTATTAAAATAGGACTATGTACAATATGCTATTTTTCTCAGATCATTCTCAATCTCCTCAGTCTCCTCAAGAGTTGTTCTACAAAATGTGAAACACATATATTTGTATTTATATCCTCTTATTATAGACATACATGTCAATAGGATATAAATTATGATATAATAGGAATAACTGTAAAATCCAGGAATCACTGATTCTAAGAATGTTATGTAGCTAGAATGAGAGACACTGAGGCACAGTGGTTTGTATGTAAAAGAGGTTTGTTTCAGAGCAGGAGAAACTCAGTTAGGTGTAGCTGAGCAAAATCCCAAGCTAGAACACTGTTCTTAATTCATCTAATTCTAAAGATTATACTATACTGTTATTAATTATAGATGACTTCTGAAAATCAATCCATCCTGTTCCAGGGTCTTTGAAGGAGGTTGCTTACTTAGTCAAACATGGCTTCACCCTGCCAGGCTGTTTTGACAACAGAAAACTAAATTCTGCAGTCTCGGGGTGAACTTGTTCTCAGACAGGACTCACTGAGCTGTTTCCTAGTGTTTCAGCGGATCCCTCCCACCACTTCCATAGATCTCTTCACAGATACCTAGAGATTCTGAAAATTCACATCTTATGCTAAAGTTATTTATGCTTTATAAACAACACATGAGCTACCTGCTCCCAGATTTGCTTGGTCTTGATCCCATAAATGATGGGATTCAGCATAGGTGGAGCAAGCATGCAGACATTAGCCAACAAGATGTGGATATGAGGTGGAATGTGGCGGCCAAACCTCTGAGTAAGGATTGTGAAGATTCCAGGCCCATAAAAGAGAATGATGACACAGACGTGGGAGCCACACGTGTTGAGAGCCTTGTGACGAGCATCTTGGGAAGGGATGTGGAAGACAGCATGGAGAATCAGAATGTAAGAAACAAAAATTAATAGGACGTCTAAGACCACTGTTAACATGAGGATAGAAAACCCATACCAGATGTTCACTCGAATATCATTACAAGCATATTTGGCCAAGCCAATATGTTCACAATAGGTGTGTGGAATGACATTATTTTGACAAAAAGTCAACCTTTTCAAAAGAAATATTATGGGGAAAATTGTACAATAACTTCTCAAAAGGCAATCACACCGATTTTCCCAATTAGTGTGTGTGTAAGAATAGTGGAGTATCTCAGTGGGTAGCATATGGCAATGTGGCGGTCAAATGCCATCACTAGCAAGATCCCCGACTCAGAGATGAAGGTGGAATGGATGAAGAAAAGTTGAGTGATGCAGCGATCCAGGGAGATCTCCCTCATATTGAACCAGAAAATGGCCAAGGCCTGAGGGACTGTGCACGTGGAGAGGACAAGGTCTGCTCCAGCCAGCATGTAGAGGAAGAGGTACATGGGTTCATGGAGGCTCCGTTCCATGAAGATAATGAAGATGAGCAGACTGTTCCCAAGCAGGGCGATGACATAGGAAATGAAGAAGGGGATGGAGATCCACACGTGCTGGTCCTCAAGGCCAGGGATGCCCAGCAAGTGGAAGACTGTGTGGCTAATACTGCTGTGGTTAGAAGCAGACATACCTGGAGCAGATGACATGGGACTGCACTTCCTATTCATAGAAATCGAGGAAAACATATATTCTTTAATATATTTATTAACAGGAATCAGACAAACACCATCTAGTATTGTTGCCTGGAGAATTCCATGGACAAGAGGAGTCCGGCAGGCTACAGTCCAAGGAGTCACGAGAGTAAGGCACGACTTAGCAACTAAACCACCACCACCATACAAACACACTTTGTGACAAATATACCAAGAGCTTTTGGCCTGTCTCACACTCTCCATATTTTTTGAACATGCAAGTCATAGGAAATAGGCAAGGGTGAAAAAATATGGTCTGCACGCCATTGAGTGATAGCCAACTACACTTACCTCCAACTAAACAAAGAGATGCGATTATATGTATTTCTATTTCAAAGAGAAAATTTAAGTACAAGGAAGAAATCAGTATTCATGTCTGATAAACCTGTTAACATATTGATACTTGAACTTGACCTTGAAATGATGAGCTTATCATAAATTATGAATGAGAAGTGAAACATATAATAGCACAACACAAGGTAAATATATGGGCTTCCCTGGTGGCTCAGAGGTTAAAGCGTCTGCCTGCAATGTGGGAGACCTGGGTTCGATCCCTGGGTCAGGAAGATCCCCTGGAGAAGGAAATGGCCACCTACTCTAATATTCTTGCCTGGAGAATCCCATGGATGGAGGAGCCTGGTGGGCTACTTGAACTTGACCTTGAAATGATGAGCTTATCATAAATTATGAATGAGAAATGAAACACATAATAGCACAACACAAGGTAAATATATAGATCACTGCAATAAAGGAAGCTCCTGGAACACTTCCAGCACATAGTAACAGGTACTTAAGATTTTCATAGGGGGTTATACAGGCAGATATCCATGATTGTTAAAGGCCTTGATCACAACTTACACTTACTTAGACTCCATCTTTTACGTGGGGAGTAGCCATTAGCTGTCTTGAAGCAAGTAGTGTATAACAATTATACTAGTTTAGAATGATTACCTATGAAAGTTTATTAGCACTTGACTGAAGAGTCTGGTGCTAAAAGATTATTCATATTCCAGAAGTAGAATGGATCTAAATATCATAAAGCCACAAAAAGACCACTGATATTTATTAAGCATTGTTTTATACCGGGGATTGTAGTATGCAGGTTACATGTTATGTATTCTTTATGTAGGGAGTAGAAATCCACTCTAGGAAAGGATGTTATCTCTGTTTCACATCTAAGAAAACTGAGACTCAGACTGTGAATCACCTGTCAAATTTCACAATCAGCAACTGACAGAAATGAATTTAAATCTTCTAACTTTACTACCTACAGTTTGCTTACTTATGCAGGGAGTCATGAAAGTTTTAAGGGGTTACATAGACAGGGTTTCCATGGCAGAGATGAGCCACCCTGATGTTCCCACCTTAAAGGGCTAGACGTAGAAATAAATGAAATTGGAAAAAGAAAGAATTTATTGCTGGAGGGCAGGGGGTTGCAGTAGTTGGTACGTAGAAGATTTTTAGGTTGATAGAAATGAATATATGATTTCATCAGTTACTTCCTACTAAACACTTTTCTTCATCCATGAGCTTAATCATTCAACAAGTACATTTTGAGCAGTGACTATATTTCAGGCATCATACCAGGTGCCTGAGTCCTATTTAGACAGATGATTTGAGAGAATGGTGGATATGTAAGCAGATGAATTTTGTAAAACATTCCAGGTGTCATGGACCCAGATGATACTTCTGAGAAAACAGCCATGGCGATCTACCTTTCACAGAATGAAGAGAAATGGAGCCAAACAATGAATACCCTCTTCTTGGGGTTTCTGATAATATTTAAGGGATATCTTAAAATATCTAGTTCAGTGGCTAAGGTATATTTTATGCTCATTATTTCTTCCACTCCAACTCCTCCTCTTGATTCCCCTGACTTATCATTCTGGGGAGGAAAATTGGCTCCTAGTTCTCATATCTTTCAAGATTCCCTGACTGTTGCCTCAAATCTTCTTTAAATCTCTAGTCTCCTCTAGTTTTCCAAGAGGAGACTATAGTCAAAGTAAATATGTTTTCTGTTTTCTCATCTCTCATCTAATTACTAGGATATTTGCCATTTATTGAATTGTTTCTCATTATTTACCACACTTCAGGATCCTTCATCTAGTCCCTACATGCTCTCAACATCCCTTTCCAGATTCCATTCCCCACATCTGCTATAACCAATCAGATCTGCACCTCTGGTCTTTACCATCCTTGTCCACATATATCAATAGTCTCCAAGAGTCCTGTCCTTGCCGGCCTGTCTGGGACATGACACTGGCCCAGTCCTTATCTGGGTCTTCCCTGGTGGCTCAAATGGTAAAGAATCTGCTGCAGTGCAGGAGACCTGTGTTTAATCCCTGAATTAGGAAGATCTCCTGGAGAAGGGAATGGCAACCCACTCCAGTATTCTTGCCTGAAGAATGCCATGGACAGAGGAGCCTAGCGAGCTAGTCCATGGGGTCTCAGAGTTGGACATGATAGAGCAAGTAACACACACACACAGTTCTTCCTTGATTCTGGAAAACAACCCACTTAACAGATGTTGAATTCACTCACCAGCCTTGGGCTGAGACTATAGAATCAGACAGACAGGAAATCTGTTATGTGACCATCAAGAGTAGGATTGCTTATCTTCCTTTGTGGAGCCCTTCAGGGAAGCATTTCAGGACTCCAGGGATAGAGCGGTCTCTGCCAGCCTCACCCTCTTCCCAAGTGGGCTAAATCTCTATGACCATTGCCTATCTGCCACTCTTTCTTCTACTTCTCATTTTGCCTTTCTCAGGTTTTTCTGGTATAAAAGCCTTTTCCACCTAATCTAGCCTTGCTACAAGTTCATTTTAATTAATATGAAATCTATTTTCAACAGGAATATAAATGTAACTTGAAGGCACCAATGATTTTTAAAGTTTTGCTAGTCATGAAAAGAATTCCATTGAAGTTATACAGTATTCATCCCCTGAGTTTTTAATGTTTCAAATTTGAGTCATGAATTATGTTTAACTATTACCTGAGGCAATATAAAAGTGCATGCTTAACAATTCATAGAAGAGTCGTGAGTCTTTATTAACTTGGACATTTGTATTTCTCTTCCCTGCCTACTTTAACTGCATTGAGTATTTTCAATTTATGTTAATTTTTAATTTGATTTGTGATGTATCTAGATGTAGCGTTCCTTGTTTTTTATACTCTTGTTGAAATTTCAAGAGTTTTGAACATGTAAATTTATGATTTTTACCTGCCAGATTTGTCTCATTTTACTTTGGGATCCCAACTACATGTGATCTTGTGATATGGTTGCATTATTATCAAAGAATCTTTTCATTTTTCTTTCTTTAGTTGGGTAATTCTATTAATAAATCTCAAGGTTAATTACTAGAAACACAATTACCTTGGTCAAACAATAACTGCATTTGTATACTAGTTTTACTAGATACTGAAAATTCCCTCATAGTGATTGCACCGTTTTTGATTGTTACTAGCAATGTTTAGGGGTTCCTTAACGGCTCAGGGATAAAAGAATCTGCTTGCAGTGAGGAAGATGTGGGTTTAATCCAAGTGAAGAAGAGCCCTTGCAGAAGAAAATGGCAACCTACTCCAGTAAGAGTGTCTTTTTTCTCATAATCTTTCCAGCAGAGTGTTTTGTCAAGCTTTTGAACATTCTCAACCTGCTACTTAACCAAATGTGGTTGACCACCTACAAAAATGGCTGTCAGTCATTGTTCTATCTGCTATACACACATGCCACTCCCTATACATGAGCAGTAGCCTACTCTCCAACCCTCTGAATTAGAGATGGCCTTGTGAGTTGCTTTGATCAACAGAATAAGTTTGAAGTGATGTGTGAATTAAAATGATGTGTGCATATGGACCTTGCAGCTTTCATTTGCCTTCTTGGAACCCAGTAGCCATTCAGAAAGCTTAGGATAGATGAATAAAAGACCATGTGGACAGAGATCATAGTGAGGTCAATTAAGGCACAACAGCACATGTGACTGCAAAAGATATAGAAGAGTGAAAGCAAATTTGGAAAAGAGCAAAAGACAGAAAACTTAATACTAACTTATTTCAAGATATATTATGAAACCACAATAACCAACACATACAATACTGATATCCAGATAGATAAGTAGATAAATGGGAAAGACAGAATCCAGAAAAAGATTCACATATATATGATCAATTGAGACATGATGACGCTAACAAAGCCAATTCAATGGAAAAGGATGTCTTTTCTACAAATAGTGCTTGGAATGATTGGATCCATATACAAAGACATGGATTTTGACACATACCTTGCACTATTTTCTTTTTAAATCTCAAAGCGGTTCATAGACTTAGTATAAAATCTAAACTTCTAGAAAACTAAAAAAAATTCTTTGCAACCTTTTGTTAGGAAAGTTCTTAGATAAAACATCAAAATCAAGATCCATAAAAGAAAAACTTGCTAATTTGGACATTATTAAAATTACTCAACAAATAGAGTAAATAAATAGGAAAGACAAATATTAGGAGAAGGTATATGCAAAGCATATATATAATGAGAAACATATCAAGAATGTATAAAAACAATTCTCAAAACTCAGTAATGAGAAAATAAGCAACAATTAAAAAAATTGATGACTTGAAAAGACACTTCATTAAAAAAATACACAATTGACAAAAAGAAAGAAAAATAAGATATTCAGCATCCCTAGGCATTAGAGAAATTCAGATTAAAGTCACAATGAGATGCTTCACTCA
Organism: Nanger dama; assembly: GCA_917880005.1. Lineage (NCBI taxonomy): Eukaryota > Metazoa > Chordata > Mammalia > Artiodactyla > Bovidae > Nanger > Nanger dama. The sequence goes on from CAKJTW010000114.1 coordinate 1,490,779, forward strand.
TGCATCTATTAAAACACTTAAAGGCAAACAAAATCAAGTTATAGCAAGGATGTAGAATAACTTCTACAATAATAAGACAGATGTTAAATGGTATAATTACTTTGGAAAATAGTTTGGCAGTAAAAAAAAAAAAATTAACCATTTACTACCTACCATACAAGTGAACTATTTCACTACTGTGAATGAGTGTGTGGGTGCTGAGCCACTTAAAACATGTCTGACTCTCCGACCCCATGGACTGTATAGCCAGCCAGGCTCCTCTGTCCATGGGATTCTCCAGATAAGAATATTAAGAGTAGGTAGCCATTCTCTAAAGCCAGGTCATCTGCATGGCAGGCAGATTCTTCACCTCTTGAGCCACTTGGGAAGCCCATTATCATTGCTATCCATAATGTGAAAGATATTAAGATATTTATTATTTTTTTGAACTGTCTTCAAAATCTTAGTGTGCAATTTATATGTATGATATATCTCAATTCAGACAAGTGTTCAAGAGCCACCAGAACCTCTTGGCTACCACAATGGACAGCCAAGCTCTTGATATTCAACTCCTTGATATTTGTTTCCATCCTCACAGCCACCTCATCATAATTTTATAGTTGGCTCAAAAAGCATACAGCACCTGTACCAAGGGCACTTATTAACAAGCTGTTCATGAACAGAAAGAAAAGGAGGTATAAAGAAACTGAAGAAATCATTCTCTTCCTAAAAGTGCTTTATATTGATTATTTTCTGTCTACATTTTTCCCACATTGTGGCAGAAAAATCTGTATTGGATTGGCCATTTTCTTCCTCTCCCCTGTTTTTATTTCAATCCATTTAAAATAATTTTTTTTTCAATTAGTACCTTAGATTTTTAAAATCCACGAAGTTTGTAGTGAAAATTGAAATTAGAACCTTTCTTTAAATTGAATTTAAAACTACCAAAATTAACATTTTAGCACTCAATATTATATACTTACACACACAGAAAAAAAAACTCAAAGGATTTTAGCACTCAATTCTATATATACTTACACAAGAAATCCAACAATTTCTATGCTCATGTATTGCATTTTATAAAAGCTGACAACAATGTTACAGGAATATAAAGTTACAGGTCAATTTATTTTATAAACAGAGATGAAAACAAAACCTGAACAACATATGAGCAAAGACAAATCCAGTATTGCTTATGAATAATAGTGGTTTATTCCAGAAATGTGTGTTGGTTTTAAAAATGAAAACATATCAATATACTCAGTAACAGAATAAAAATGACATGTAATTATCTCAATAATTATAGACACAATATATGTTGAAAATTTTTCATTCAGTACATAAACTGACATCAGATAGAACAGTATTTCCTAATACTCCATCAACAAAGAAAAATCTTTACCAAATAGTCAAAAGGAAAGGAAGGATAAACTGAGATGCAGGAGAGACTTGGAGTACAAGGTATAAACTCAATGTTTAAGAGCTTGGGCGACGCAGAGTCATCGGGAACACACAGTTGCAAGGATTAAAATACGGACAAAGGGTTGTAGGAAAGTAATACTTAGAGAAGGTGTAGATGGGGAAGCCATGGTTGGTGACATTGTAAAAGGAGACTGTGCCAGCATCATAGTCTAAGAACACCCCGACTCGGCGAGGGGGCACTGTCATGGACAAGAGCAGGGAAGTGGACGATTCCTCGTAGGCTCTGTATTCATGCTTGTGATGTAATCCAATCACCCAGTACCCACTTTGAGGCTGGTATCGGGAGTAAACATTCCGATTGTTTGCAAACTGGTTGAAAGAGAAAGCGGGTCCCATCGAATCACTGCACACCCCCAGGATCCAGTCAGTCTTCTTGGCCACATCTACCTCCCAGTAATGCTTCCCTGAGGAGAAGTGCTGAGAGCCCAGGACACCACAGCCGTAATGCTCTTCCAGATGAGACTCGGACAGCTGAGCGCCCACAAATCGCACCTGCCTCCGGTTCTTAGACAGGACAAGATTTAAATTAGCCGTGTGTGGATTCAGGGTCACGTCCACTGTGGGAGAAAAGTACAGCATCAGCAGAGGATGGGTACATGGTCTTATGACTCTGAGAAGAGGAAACACAGGTTATGAGCGGGAGGAAATGGAGCTGGGTGGTGGGGGGAACAGCGACACCGCGTATCTGAGAGTGTGTGTGGCTGTGAGTGGGGGGGGAAGCACACGTCAGCTTAAAGAGGCCACAGTTTCTACTTACCCCAGTAGCTCTGGACATCTGTCAGCTCTGTAACGACAAAGAGTCAATCACACCAGCAGCCTCAGGCCTGCTGTCCCCTGGGTGAGGGGAGTGTCAGGGGGATTCTCTGCGGTTGTGAACTGGCCACTTCATTCCCTTCTTAAGGATGAACCGCATCTTCCTCTGCATACTGCGTCGCTCCCTCTGCCACTGTTCCCAAATACCAACCACGCCCTCCATTCTTTCCATTTCCTACTACCACCATGATCCCCCACCCAAACTCTGTTCCCTGAAACTCCTCACCTCTAAACACTCGAAGCATCTTTTTCAGATCTGGAGCTCGAAACATACTCTTCAGCTTGGTGGGAAGAGCCTCTGGCTTCTTCAGAGTCCAGAACTCACTCCTAGAGAGAACAGACATTATGAAACTCCAACACTGCTAAACTTGGGTGCCTCTAATTCCTCTGTCCCAGGCCCACTGGTGAACTTCAATACTCTTTTCTGAAGAAAATGAGTATCATTCTGCAAAGAGCTCCGGCATAGGAGCCAGAAAATCTGGACTAAAAACTAGCTTCTCACCGCATGTGTACATGTTGGTAAGATTTTCATGCCTTTTTTAATGACTGTGTAGTACCTATATCTGGGTTTCCCAGGTGGCACTAGTAGTAAAGAATCTGCCTGCCAATGCAGGAGGTGCAACAAACACAGGTTTGATTCCTGGGTTGGGAAGATCCCCTGGAGGAGGGCATGGCAACCCGCTCCAGTATTCTTGCTTGGAGAATCCCATGGACAGAGGAGCCTGGCGGGCTACAGTCCATGGGGTTGCACAGAGTTGGACACGACTGAGCACAGAGTCACAAAAGTAGTATCTCTATCTGTCTCTGTATCTGTATCTATCTATTAATATCTACACCACATCTTTATTCAGTCAACTGTTAATGAACACTTAGGATGCTTCCACATCTTGGCCGTTGTAAACAGTGCTGCAATAAATACTGGGGTGCATGTATCTTTGTACAGAAGGGGGAATATGCCCAATATTTTATACTAACTTTAAATGGAGTATAATGTATAAAAATACTGACTCACTATGTGGTACACCTTAAACTAATATACTCTTTTGATTCAACTATATAACAGTTTTTTTAAAGTTGATAGGATTTATCTCTCAAAGCCTCATTTTTGTTTGTTTGGTTTGTTCTTTTGTGAAACACAACAATTTTTCCTTCTTTGTCTGCATCCTAGAGACTGAATGCATGCTAAGTCACTAAGTCGTGTCCGACTCTTTGCAACCCCATGGACTGTAGCCTGTCAGGCTACTCTGTCCATGGGATTCTCCAGGTAAGAATGCTGGAGTGGGTTGCTATTTCCTCCTTAGAGGACGTTCCTGACCCAGGGATTGAATCCACATCTTCTGCACTGGCAGACAGAGTCTTTACCTCTTAAGCCACCTGGGAAGCCCAGAGACGGTGTAATATTAAATTAAATAATGGCTGGGAAAATGTTTGCTACCTCTAAAAAGACACAAAATATTTAAAACATCAGTGACTTCTTAGAGCGTCTACAGGTATCTGTGTGGACAGGCAGGACATCAGGACCTGCTATGGGGCTTTCAGAGTTACCAGACAAGGGGTTCCCTCTGAAGAGTCTGTGGTTTAGGTCTTAATGTCTTACAGATGCCTAGGGAGAAAGACCTTCAGAACAGTCCCTTAGTCACTGGGAATGTTACCTCAGTTGGAGAAAGGAAATGTCCTCACCTCCAGACTGAGAGAGAAAACTTCCAAAGGGACAACAGGCTCCACAGGTCACATGTCCGTAGGAGCCTCAAGGTACCAGGTATGTGGGCAACTTTAGGGGTCACCTTGAAGAATGAAATTCCACAGTATGTAATACAGAGTATGGTCTTGTTCCAGGACCAAAGCCACTTTTTCAAGACCTCAGGCTATGTTTTTATTGTAACTGAGAAAAATGCTAGTCTGAGGGAAACTTGGTAGCAAGGTATGGATTGTTCCAAAGCCAAGAGAGAAGGGGAAACTTAAGCAGAGCTCCCTATAGCTGATTCCTGAACCCTGAAAAAAAAATGCAAATGGAAAATTTCCCTCTAATAAAGTATATGGGCAAAGAAAATTGCTGGGTATTTTTAGGTAGCTAAAAAGTGCTGGAATCTGGGCTGGAAGCAGGTATACAGAAGTTTGTTCTATCACAAGGTACAAGGTGAGTCAGTGATACTGTAACCCTTGATTAAGGACACCACCATCCTCAATTTGTGACCTACCGCAACCCAATTTCTCCTAACATAGAAACCAAGCCATTCCCTTTATTCTGGAGGACCCCAAATTCTCATGCTAAGCAATTCAAGACACCACAGTCTTAAATCTTCTCTGCCTGGTGACTTTTTTTTCCTTTCTCATTGACTGTAAGATAAGTACTTTAGAAGCCTCCTAACCCTCCTAACAGGGTATAGGAATCTTTTGTCAACCCAAGGGAACCACCTCATGTTCTATACATACCTTTTTGCAACATCACTCACATCCTAGAAAAGAAAGAGAAAGGTTAAGACAAGGAGCAATAGATCTTGTCCTCTACTACAGCCACATCCATGTCTCTCATCCCACCCTCACCACCCCATGATATGTTGCGAATAGAGATGATCCAATATGGAGGCCACAAAGCAGAAGCAAGAACTCAAAGCAGACTCTCCCTGAGGCCCTATCCAGGCATATTAGGAAACGATTCGACTCGTGCCATAGTGCATTTATTTTTATAAATGTGTGTGTGTGTGTGTGTGAGATGTTATATATGTACATCATCTATTACTTGCCAGGCACTGTGCCTGGTCCTAGATGCTCTTGCATGACTAAGTCCTAATATCTGTGATCTAGATGCTTACATTCAGGTTTCTGAGGATACAAGACCTTAAATGCAGCTGGCTCTCAAATCCCACCTCCTCTTACCCTCTGTGTTGCTTTGATGACTTTGTATTTTTCTTGATTTCAACACACACACCTGTTGATGATGCTCACATTTCTTTTATATACCCCAGTACATGAGATACAGGCTTCCCTAGTGACTCACTGGTAAAGACTCTACCTGCCAGTGCAGGAGATGCAGGCTCAATCCTCTGGGTCAGGAAGACCCCCTGGGGAAGGAAATGGCAAACCATTCCAGTATTCCTGCCTGGGAAATCCCATGGACAGAGAAGCCTGGCAGGCTACAGTCCATGGGGTCACAAAGAGTCAGATACGACTTAGTGACTAGAACTACAACATAAGCCACAAGAATCACAATTTCAAGTTGTCTGAAAGAAAACTTACTTTTTCTGCAACCATAAAAGTCTCCTCTGTTACTTTCCATCTTTTTCCATGACATCAGCATTCAGTCACCAAAGGAAGACAAAGCACTGTCCTAAAATCTGATATTCACCCCAACATCCCATCTTAGATCAAAGTAGTCCATTTAACACCCTTAACTTCTTTTAGCCACTGCTCCTTACTATCATCACTACCACTGCCTGATTCATTTGAGTAGAATTATCTCAGTTCAGTTCAGTTCAGTCACTCAGTTATGTCCGACTCTTTGCGACTCCATGAATCACAGCATGCCAGGCCTCCCTGTCCATCACCAACTCTCAGAGTTCACTCAGATTCACGTCCATCGAGTCAGTGATGCCATCCAGCCATCTCATCCTCTGTCGTCCCCTTCTCCTCCTGCCCCAATCCCTCCTAGCATCAGTCTTTTCCAATGAGTCAACTCTTAGCATGAGGTGACCAAAGTACTGGAGTTTCAGCTTTAGCATCCTTCCTTCCAAAGAAATCCCAGGCCTGATCTCCTTCAGAATGGACTTGTTGGATCTCCTTGCAGTCCAAGGGACTCTCAAGAGTCTTCTCCAACACCACAGTTCAAAAGCATCAGTTCTTTGGTGCTCAGCCTTCTTCACAGTCCAACTCTCATTTCAGGGCCTCTTAATTAACCTTCCTAACTTCTGCTCTATACATTTCAATTCAGGAGAAGAAAAGGCCAATGGTTTGATCTGTGCAATACAAGAATAACTATTTTCATAGTAGTGGAGCTATTTTTGGTTGTATCTTGTGAAAACACAACTCAGACTGGCTTGAATATGTGAAGTGGCAGATGTAGACTCAGGTCTGTAACTTTTTTTTTTTTTGGCCACATCACACTGCATGTTGGATCTTAAGTTCCTTGACCAGGGATTGAACCTGCACCCCCTGCAGTGGAAGCATGGAGTCTTAACCACTGGACTACCAGGGGAGTCCCAGGGCTGTATTAATCTTAAGGCATACTTATAATAAGATAGTCAAATGGTCAAGTCAGGGTGCCACTTTCATGCCTTTTCCTCTTAGCCTAGCTTTATTCTCAGGGTTCAAATTCTGAAACTTGAAAGCTGCAGGTATGTGTCCAGCTGTCAAATTTTCATGGGCAACAATGTTAAACAGATATGGAAAAGAGGAGGTGGAAGTGTTTGTGATGGGCAAGTTCTGCGAAAACTGACTAAGATTACACTCTCGTTAAAACGACCATTGGATGTTCTGAGTAGAAGAGTCGAGCAGGGGCCTCAACTAACAATTAAACAGACTGATTATCCATTGTACTTATGAAGCAATGCTTCCAGTTTGAGGACACTTGTAAAGGGGTTAGAATAAGTGGGGTGAGAAGCAAGCATTAGGGCAACCCAACATAAAAGATGAAGAAAAAAGCAAGAAGAATAAGCTGAAGACATGAAACCAGAAACAGTGAATGAGGAAAAGCTCCAAGTGGTGGAAAATAGTTTTTAACTATCCCATGACCCCAATATGAACTACCCCATGATCTCAATATGAACAGAGATAGTGGAGGTGATGGAATTCCAGCTGAGTTATTTTAAATCCTAAAAGATGATGCTGTGAAAGTGCTATATTCAGTATAAAATTTGGAAAACTCAGCAGTGGCCACAGGACTGGAAAAGGTCAATTTTTATTCCAATCCCAAAGGAAAGCAATGCAAAAGAATGCTCAAACTACCACATAATTGTACTTATCTCACATGCTAGTAAAGTAATACTCAAAATTATCCAAGCCAGGCTTCAGCAGTACATGAACCATGAACTTCCAGATGTTCAAGATGGATTTAGAATAGGCAGAGGAACCAGAGATCAAATTGCCAACATCTGCTGGATCATCGAAAAAGCAAGAGAGTTCCAGAAGAACATCTACTTCTGTTTTATTGACGATGACAAAGCCTTTGACTGTGTGGACCACAACAAACTGTGGAAAAAATCTGAAAGAGATGGAATACCAGACTACCTGAAACTGCCTCTTGAGAAACCTGTATGTAGGTCAGGAAGCAACAGTTAGAACGAGACATGGAACAACAGACTGGTTCCAAATAGGAAAAGGAGTACGTCAAGGCTGTATATTGTCACCCTGCTTATTTAACTTCTATGCAGAGTACATCATGAGAAACACTGGGCTGGAAAAAACACAAGCTGGAATCAAGATTGCCGGGAGAAATATCAATAACCTCAGATATGCAGATGACACCACCCTTATGGCAGAAAGTGAAGAAGAACTAAAGAGCCTCTTGGTGAAAGTGAAAGAGGAGAGTGAAAAAGTTGGCTTAAAGCTCAACATTCAGAAAATGAAGATCATGGCATCTGGTCCCATCACTTCATGGCAAATAGATAGGGAAACAGTGGCAACAGTGGCTGACTTTATTTTCTTGGGATCCAAAATCACCGCAGATGGTGACTGCAGCCGTGAAATTAAAAGACACCTGCCCTAAGGAAGAAAAGTTATGACCAACCTAGACAGTATATTAAAAAGCAGAGACATTACTTTGCCAACAAAGGTATGTCTAATCAAAGCTACGGTTTTTCCAGTAGTCATGTATGGATGTGAGAATTGGACTATAAAGAAAGCTGAGCACCAAAGAATTGATACTTTTGAACTGTGGACTTCAGGGAGATCCAACTAGTCCATCCTAAAGGAGATCAGTCCTGGGTGTTCATTGGAAGGACTGATGCTCAAGCTAAAACTCCAATACTTTGGCCACCTGATGTGAAGAACTGATTTATTTGAAAAGACCTTCATCCCTGATGCTGGGAAAGATTGAAGGCAGGAAGTGAAGGGGATGACAGAGGATATCAAGGTTGGATGGCCTCACGGACTCAATGGACATGAATTTGAGTAAACTCTGGAAGTTGGCAATGAACAGGGAGGCCTGGCATGCTGGGGTTGCAAAGAGTCAGACGTGGCTGAGCGACTGGACTGAACTGACCCCAGTACTAGGGCCCAAGAGTAAGTAAAGAAATAATTATTTCACTAGGAAAGACAGCAAGAGGAAAGCAAGAAACCAAACAGAAAATAAGGAATAGCCTGAAGGTTTCAGAATGTCTCAAGGTACATCCTGCTTCAACTTAAGTCACACTATTCACTCTATGAAGAAATAGCCACTCAGAGTTCCACCTTAGTTCAAATCTCTCTATCAGATTTCTGGATTTGACAGCTTGCACTCTCCCAGTCTATATACACACAGAAACCAGAGTTCTTTCTTTGTTCCTCAAAAGCTCTGTTTGAACTTCTATTATAACATGTTCAATGATTCTGTCCTATAGAACAGAGTCACAGCAAAGAAGAGTTGGTGATTACATAAGAAAATCTCTAAAGTATTTGAGTTTGGTTGTGTATGCCTGTGACTAATCTGGGTGAAAGGAACCTGACCAATCCCAGCAGAGCATCAGAGGTCAGTAGTACCAAGACTGATAAATGATGCTATAAAATATCACTCACTACACAAGATCTTTGACATAGTATTAACTTTTGGAGTATCCTTTATACATAGGAAATATGAGACAATCCCTTAGCATTTGTACTTTTAATTATCCTGTGCTTTATCCATGGATAAACCTTGAACTGTCTAAATAGCAAAGAGGCGCTATATGATCAAAGGAAATTTTTCTTTCCTCCACCAGGATAGGAGTCCCAGAAGGGAAGGAGAGTTATTTTCTCTTGGTCTTGGCCCCTTTCCCATTCTTACCTGCAGGAGCTCTGTTGCTGACCCCTGACAACGGCGCTCCAGGTCTGAGATGAGCTCTCTCAGTGACTGGCTCTGCTGGACCAGCTCGACCTCAGCTTCTGCTATGATGTTCAGCCCCCTCCTCTCCTCCTCCTCCAGCTTCTTCAGCTGTCGCTGCTCCTCTTTGTCCAGGATGCTCCTCAACTGATCAAACTGTTTATGGATCCTGTGTCTCTCAGGTTCCACCTGATTCTTAAGGAACATGGAAAAGAAAGAGGCTGCTAGTCTGCTGAGCCGAGGGTCTCCTGTGTAAGGGGCGGAGGGGGTGAGGGAGGCAGGCTCTGCACTGCTTTCCTGGAAGGTCTCACTGGGCTGGAGGAACAAATGAGGGAGTAGGCCCTGCACAACCTGCTCTTTCTCTCTCCTTCTTCCATCTCTTCTCAGGCCACTGGCCCCAGGCTGCCTTATCTAGGCTTCTAAGACAGAGACTTTGATTCCTGGGCGTGGTTCAGATTCTAAACACCTTTCTTGGCCTGTTAGGACTAGGCATCAGCCTCCTCTTCCAGTTTTCAATACTGATATAAGAATGACTGGCCTGTGCCTGACCTATTTTTCCAACTTTTGAAACTATAGAACAAGGTCCAGAATCCTTAATTAAGGGCTGCCAATGATTATGGTTATTTTCCATATGATTATCTTCAGAAACCTAGATTCCCTTTGATATGTTCATTTCAATTCCCCTTTCTCTCCCCCTTACTCTGCACCAAGAACAATACGCTTGTTTGGAAGGCTTGCAGTAAAGAATTGGGCAAAAGGAAGCTTATCTAGACAAACTGGGGAACAGATAAAACCGGGTCTCCTTTGCCTTCAGCTCCCATGCTCTGGCTTGATTTTTGTTCCAGGACACCTTCAGAAGAATCTCTTACCTTCCAGGATGTCCTCTTCTCTCTGATAATAGCTGCTAATTTCTCAGCTTCCTGCTGCTCTTGCCTCAGCTTCTTCAGAGACTCCTGGAACTTCTCCTGGAAGAAATACATTAAATCAAGTAGGGTCAAGTGTCAAACTGTCTCAGTGCCAAGACATGGAATGAATGGGGGAGAGATTACGCTGACCTCAGGAGATGCCAGCCCTAGAATGAAAAACTGAGAAGGTCAAAGTTACCTTTTACAAACAAGGGACGGAAACCAGTGAGAATAGGTACATTCTCTTCTCTGCGGGGGAACCACCTGACCATGAATCACTTTAAGTTCTTTACTCTCACTGCCAATATATCCCCTGCACTCGACCTGTCTAGCCCCCTTCTGGCCTTCATCAGCAGTCTCTACTCATGCAGAGCCGATCGTGGTAAGCAAGACAGAGACGGTCTCTGCTCTTGGTCAGAAGGGCTTTTTCTAGGTTCACCCTATAGGTAAATGCGAGGACTACAAAGAAATTAGATTAGAGCATTAAAAAAGTTAAAATCTACCAAGCAGTCTGTTCCTGCCTGTCTTTCCTCTACCTGGGCACCCACCTGGTACTCCTGGGCTATCTCCTCCATGAGGAACGTGTGGTGACCGCGGTGCTCCTGAGACCTTTCGCAAAGCCAGCAAATGAGCTTCCCATCCTCCTCACAGAAAAGCTGGAGTTTCTCTCCATGGTGCGCACAAAGAATCACCTTCAGCTGCTTCCCTGAGCCCAACACCACCTCCCTGAGCCTCTCGGCTATGTTGGCCAGGTGCCGATTGGGCCGCAGGTTCCCAAGCCAGTAGATGGTCTGGCACACGGGGCACCTGCTCTGCCCCTCTTGGCCGGGCACGGACTCCTCGTTGTTTGCAGTGATGCAGGCTTGGCAGAAGCTGTGTCCACAGTCTATGCTCAGGGGTTCGGTCAGGAGCTCTAGGCAGATGGGGCAGGTCACTTCATCTTGGATGTCCACCAGGACTGCTGAAGTCATTGTAACCACCTTCCTGGCCTCTGCCTGCACAGCCCTGACTTCTAAGGTACTTCTTGCGTTTGAAATCCTGGGTAGATGGGCAAATAAAAAGGGTTCAGGGTAAGAAATGAGGGAGACAAAGGGAGGCTGACTGTTCTGGATAAAGAGGTTAAGCACTGGGGTAATGGGAACTTCTCATTCTAACTTCAAACATGTTCTTTGCTCCTGCCTCACATTAGACATCAATTTGCACCCTCATTATAGTAATAAAACAATTTCCTTTTACTCACTGGATAAAGGGACAATGAGATCCTGGAGATGAGTGGACTTGGGTGAGTCACAACCTGTTTAACCTTTTCTCAGCCCACCAACACACATCCTCAATGTTCAAAGCACCAGAACATGCTGCTCCCTCAGGATGTCTGCACTTGCTGTTCCTACTGCAAGGAAGCCCCTCACCCTGGGATCCACATGACTCTCTGACTTCTTTCAACTTTCTCCCTACATGTTTTCTTACCAGAAGGGTTTCCTCTATCAAGCCTAGCAAAGACAAAGGCACAGCCCCCACACCATCACTTCTCATAAACTCAATGACTTTATTTTTCTTTTTATCACCACCTAATACATTTCTTTTGGGGGCTTCCTGGTGGCTCAGTGATAAAGAACCTGCCTGCCAGTGAAGGAGATGCAAGTTCCTGGGTCAGGAAGATCCCCTGGAGAAGGAAATGGCAACCCCCTTCAGTGTTCTTGCCTGGAAATCCCATGGACAGAGGAGTCTGGTGGGTTACAGCTCATGGGGTCACAAAGAATCAGACATGACTAAGCAACTAAACAACAATATGCATCTTTAATTGTCTGAATCCTCCCCCTGGAATATAAGCTCCATGAGATCAGAGACTGTTTTGCTTACTACTGAATGAGTTCAGTGCCTGACACACAGGTCCTCAACTTTTGATGAAGAAAACCAGAATCTCCTCATCTCTCCATAGATGATTAGATCTTTCTCAGCAGCCTCTTCACCTCTCTTTGCCATCATGCTGGCACGGCTCTCCAGGATCTAATCTCAAAATTCAAAGGTTATCATTTATTGGGAAGACACAACCACCTTCTAACAGACCTTTACACAGAGCCCTTTCATCTCTCATGGTCACTTTCCCAGAAAAACCCAAAGAAATCACAATGACCACAAATAGATGATGTCATATCTTTACAACCAACACTTTTATAACCAGTTGTGATTTCAAAACCATATTCCCCTGCTTTATCCCTCACAGGAAAACTATGAATGAATTATTTTTAGCCTTTTGATAAGCAGAGAAACTAAGTGACTTTATAAAAATCACACAGCTTATAAATCACAGAGCCGGCAACACTTCTCATGTTGAGTCCTAGTTCAAAGCTCCATCCTCAATCTTGTAACTTTAACCCCAAAGATGGTGTTTGTGTATCAGTGCTTAGTTATCTCTGACTCTTTGCGACCCCATGGACGGTAGCCTGCTAGGCTCTTTTTCCCATGGAATTCTCCAGGCAAGAATACTGAGTGGATTGCCATTTCCTTCTCCAGGAAAGATGGTGTTCAGTTCAGTTTAGCCGCTCAGTCGTGTCCAAATCTTTGCAACCCCATGTGTCCAAATCTTTGCAACCCCATGGACTGCAAAGATGGTCTTAAGGGTGCTCAAAGTCCGTCATTGACCTGGTGCTTTGGGGACAAGATTTTACCAGGCCTGTCCAAAACTCTAGCAGGAGGCTTACAGGGCCCATGTGAACGTCAACTGCAGGTGGGCAGTTGACATCACATATGGTCTAGGGATAGGATAATTCATTGAGAGCAGACCTAGGCAGAAGTATGTAGGTGGGGTGTTTGGGACAGAGGTCTTATAGCATTTGGGGAAAGTATTTCAGAATCACTATTAGAAGAAAAAGATAAAAATGGAGAAAAAAGAGGAATGAAGAATTGATACCTTTAATAACATGGATGAGCTGTGAAAACATGCTAAGCGAGTAAAACCAAATACACAAGATCACATATTATAGAACTGTTTTTTATAAGCAATGTCTGGGACTTCCTTGGTGGCACAGTAGATGAGAATCCACCTGACAAAGCAGGAGACATAGGTTTGATCCCTGGTCCAGGAAGATTATACATGCAGCGGAGCAAAGTCCATGTGCCACAATTACTGGGCCTGTGCCCTAGAGATCACACGCCACAACTGAGCTCGTATGCTGCAACTACCAAAGCCCATGCACCTAAGAGCCTGTGCGCCACAACAAGAGGAGTCACCACAGTGAGAAGCACACCAAAACGAAGAGTAACCCTCACTTGCTGCAACTAGAGAAAGCCCATGCAAAAGCAATGAAGACCCAGTGCAGCATAAATAAATAAGATTTAAAAATAATCTGGAGTAGATCAGTGGTTGCCAAGAGGTGGTGGGACGGGGAATAGAGAATGACTACTAATGCATTTGGAATCACTTTGGGGGGTGATGAAAATAATCTGGAATTAGACAGTGGTGCTCATGAACACCTTTGTGATAAAAAAAAAAAAAAAAACACCTTATTTGTATACCTTGAAAGGGTGAATTTTATGGTATATGAACTGTATCTCAATTTTAAAAAATTAGGACAGGAAAAAAAAGAGGGAGAGGCTATCTTGTGACTTCTGATTCAGAGCTCTCCCAACTTCACAGCTTTTACACAAGGCAGCTATGGGAAAAGACCTGAGTCAAGCACGGTGCTGTAGTTAATATGGGGAGATAGGGATGACTGAAATAAATCCCATGCAAGGAAGTGTACCACTCAGAGTGTGAGCAGGAAACACATCCTCTTTTCAACACATAGCAAAGACAACCATTATTAATGCAAGCAAGCATGCACCCATGAAGTTACTTGTTGCAAGGGACAGTGGAAAACAAAAAATAATCATAGAGGCCATTTTCTGATTGCTTTTTATGTGAGAGGCAATGGCTGAATCTAATCCCATAATAACTCAATCACATAAATGTAATAACACTTTTTTTTTTTACAAACGTGAAAAGTGAACTTCTTAAAAGATATTCAATTACCAAAAGTCTCAGAATGAATAACTGATGAAGCAAAGGTTATAATCTAGTTTTATGCAAATCCAAACCTCAGTTGTCTGGTCCTTAAAAGAAGAGAATGTTTCCTTAAAAGAAGAGAATGTTTCCTTTATGCACCCCGTACCCCCACACACTACCTGCGAAGGCACTCAGATCACAAAGTGGCTCAGGTTGTTTCTACCCACTCCTGACTGGTGTTTGTCTCATTTTTCAGCTGTACTGATTCAGCAATTGATAGCTCCCTTCTTCTGATGTTTGAAAGCATCCTATAGCACTTCCTAAGCTATCTGCCGGCTCCTTCTCGAGCCCTGCTCTTCTTCATTCCTCACGGCACATCCTTGGGACTCCATGCTTCCCTTTCCCTGACAGCATGAGATGAGAAGAGAAGGCACTGCCAACTGGGGCAACACAGATGCAGCTCTGAATCCTGAATTTGTCTGTCTCTGGTTCTGGAACACTGGGGAAATTCCTGATCTGAGATGTGGTTTTGTGAATTGCTGATGACAAGTCCTCCCTTATGTCATAAATTACCTGAGCCTGTGTAGAAGAGTCTCAGTAAAAACTGGCTGTCACTACATTTATACCACCATCGCTTGCCAATCCTTTAGGGCTCTGCCCTATTACCATGATGAAAAGACCCTCTTTGATATTTTTACCAGGAACAGGGATACAGCAAAATCTGATGAATGGGTAGCTCTATATAAGTATTTGTTATAAGGATGAATGCATCACTTTCTCACCCCTTTCATATCTTCCTCCTACTTTTGGACCTAGGGGGAAAAATACACTATCTCCAGTCATTTACAAGATTTAATAAGATGGCATTTAAGGACAAGGTGAGAAAGCTGCACCTGGCCCAGTCTTTTCCACCCCTCACATAAGGGTTAGTTAGGGAAGCTAGTACTTTCTCTGATGGGACAACTCAAGATATTGGAACTGACCTTAACTTTATTTTTGTCTGTGCTTAATTAATATAGATGTCTTCACTGAAAAATATCTTCTCATTCTTGAAAGTTTTCAGTCATTAAATTATATTACTGTTGTCTTAAATCACATAATTTTAAAGAAATTTAAAAGTATTTATTTACAGTATTCCAGCATTGAATCACTCATTGGAAACCGCATGTTCCCGTTGCCTATATAGGAATGGGCCTAGGAGTCTAGTTTGGGTCACCAAACAAGAGCCAGCTGACAGAGGCACTGCCTACTTGAAGGTACACTACCTCTGATTCCAGCTGTGACCCTCATGTACAAGGTAGGCCATAGTGTGACTGAGAGCAGATATAATTCTATGTTTCTTGACTTGCCCCCAGCAAAGGTGGATATACACTGTGTACAACATGCTCAGTGTGGGCAAAATTTAAGAAAACAAAGTCTGTTAGCTAGGCAGCGGAGAAGACAGTGGCACCCCCTCCAGTCCTCTTGCCTGGGAAATCCCATGGACGGAGGAGCCTGGTAGGCTGCAGTCCATGGGATTGCGAAGAGTCGGACACAACTGAGCAAATTCACTTTCACTTTTCACTTTCATGCACTGGAGAAGGAAATGGCAACCCACTCCAGTGTTTTTGCCTGGAGAATCTCAGGGACAGTGGAGCCTGGTGGGCTGCTGTCTATGGGGTCGCACAGAGTTGGACACGACTGAAATGACTTAGCAGCAGCTGCAGCAGGGAACTGATGGAGTTAAACCAAGGAATACATTGTTTTGTAGAAACTAACCATTGCAAAAAGATGCAAAAGTTCCAAATACCAGATGGTTCACAAAGGTTACAGTGCATTCCAATCAACAAGATAACCACAGTGTGAGCAAACCACCAAGCACCTGTTTGCTTTCCATTTTTGGCAAGCTAGAGAAACTCACACTACATGGAAGATCAAGCCTGCCATTTCATGAATAGCCACACCATACACAAAACTTCCTTGATCCTGCTGTTCAGAAAGACAGCTTTTGAGAGTTTCTCCCTGTCTCCTTACTTGTCACAAGTAAGAAACACTTCTACTTTAATCAGTAGTTGGTGGTCCATTGGCTATGCACTCTAAGTGGTGGACCCATTGAATCTGGTGACAGGTCCTGTAATTGACATCAATTTTCCCTCTTGAGGGTCTGCTGCTGCTGCTGCTGAGTCGCTTCAGTCGTGTCCAACTCTGTGCGACCCCATAGATGGCAGTCCACCAGGTTCCCCCGTCCCTGGGATTCTCCAGCCAAGAACACTGGAGTGGGTTGCTATTTCCTTCTCCAATGCATGAAAGTGAAAAGTCAACGTGAAGTCGCTCAGTCGTGTCCGACTCTTAGCGACCCCATGGACTGCAGCCCACCAAGCTCCTCTGTCCATGGGATTTTCCAGGCAAGAGTACTGGAGTGGGGTGCCATTGCCTTCTCCCTTGAGGGTCTAATAGGATTTAAAAAGTATTAAGTTGTCTGCCAGGAACAAGCCCTTACAGAAGGCCTGAGAAAGTGCCCCAGACCAAGAAAACAATCTGTGAGATAGATAAGTAAGGTGAGTACAAGGCATTGCTAGGGATCTAGTGAGCTGAAACCATGAACTCAGTGCATATTACCAAACAATAAAATGGGTGTACTGATATATACAACAAAATAAATCTCACAAGAATTATGCAAAATGAAAGAAACTAGACAGCAAGAATAAGGTGCTGTATGGTTTCATTTATGAAATCCTAAAAACGACAAAAAAGTCTACTATTTGAGAACAGACTAGTGGATACCAGGGCCTGGGGCTGCCAGAAGGGGATGAATTACAAAGGGACACAAAAAGTATGGAGGATGATGGAAATCCCTATATATATCATGACTGTGTTGTGTGGACAACTATATATGGTCAAACCTGATGGAATTGTAGCCTTCAAATTACCAACTTATTAAATGTAAATGACAACTCAGTAGATCTAACAAAAAATAGAACAAATGCAATGAGAAAAACTGAGGCTTAATTTTCTGATCTTCTGAATGAAGTTAGAAATGTGTTATCAAGCATGGTAGCCATATGTGGCTACTGAGCACTTGAGATGTGGCTAATTGAAAATGAGATGTTTTAAGTATAAAATACACACTGAAGATTAGGTAAGAAGCAAATAATCTGGTAAGAAAGATTTAGTAAAAAAAATAATCTAAAACATTAATGGATTTTAAAATATTGATTACATTGTCTAAATATATTTAGACATGAAGCATGAAGTTAAATATATTAAATATTTAGAGCATGAAGTTATATATATTAAAATCGTTTCTTTTAATGTTTTAATGAAGCCAATAGAAAATTTAAATTATGTATATGAAGTGAAGTGAAGTCACTCAGTCGTGTCCAACTCTTTGTGACCCCATGGACTATAGCCTATCAGGCTCCTCCGTCCATGGGATTTTCCGGGCAAGAGTACTGGAGTGGATTGCCATTTCCTTCTCCAGGGATTTTCCCGTCCCAGGAATTGAATCCAGGTCTCCCGCATTGCAGGCAGACACTTTACCGTCTGAGCCACTATAATTCTATATAATTTTTTCCATCTAATGCTCTACTTGAGATAGTCAAGGCAGAGTTCTTGAACAGAAAAGATTATATAAGAGTTGATGTCTCTTGTCATGAAGTTGAACCTGGGGCAAGGAAGAAAACAGACTCAGCTAACATTCAGTTATAATGGTTTGAGTGAGCCCTGCCCACATCCCATTAGGCCCTTCACCAGCGGCTACAGCTCAATGCAGCCCAAATGACACAAGAAAAGCCAAAAGAGTCCCATGTCTCAAGAGCAGTGTGGGTGGCAGAAACAGGAGTCATGCTGTGTGAGAGCTGATACCAGAGCCTAAGGGGAAGAGCTCAGAAGATCAAATTAGCAAATGAAAGTCAAAGTCCTACAGTCCGGTCCAACTCTTTAGGACCCCATGAACTGTAGCTTGCCAGGCTCCTCTGACCTTGAGAATTCTCCAGGCAAGAATAATGAAGTGGATTGCCATGCCCTCCACCAGGGGATCTTCCCGACCCAGGGATCGACCCTGCATCTCTTACATCTCTCCTGCATTGACAGGCGGTTCTAGCAACACCTGGGAAGCCCAAATTAGCAAATGAAAGAAGCCAAATCCAGGACTGGGTGGGACCAGTTACATCAGAAGCAGCCTCCAGAAAATGGTCAAGTGGTCTGCTAACTTGCCTCACGGGAATCCAGAATTTCTGGGCCTCAGAGAGACCAATTCAGTATCTGCGTTTTCATAAGATCTCAGGAGATTTGTATGCACATTAAGTCCTCGGAAGCTCTGCTTTCTTCCCAGGTGATTGCAATTTAGGGTGCAAAATAGAAAGGGGTGAAGGTGGGTGGGGAAGGGCAGAGAATGAACTGATACTTAGATCTGAAACATCTTTTAGAGTGAAAGCTCACAACTCGATATTAAAACAGCTTTCAGAGTAAAAGTCAGTAAATCGGTATTCTTTCAAAATTTTGATTTCGTACTTTTCTAAGGTAGGCATTGAGTTTGATTAATATTTTGAGTATTTACGATTTTTTCAGGCGCTCTCCTGTGTTTAAACTTCTGCCTCACTTAAACTTCATCAAAACTCTAGGATGTAAATTTGACGCTGTCCATTATACACAGAGAAGAAGCTGAAGCTCAAGCAACAGGTAGGGGGCACACAGGCTGGGTCTAAGTGGCCAAGGCTGACGCTGAGCCCAGGCACTCTGGCCACAGCTCCTCTGCTCCTAACCACACATTTGTATCTTCATTGACAGATTAAACGCTGTCTCGAATCTCGCTGAGCTCACTCGCAGTGAGGATGAGAAAGAAATAAAGATAAATTATCTGTATCATGAACCCCACAAGGGAAGGGACCCCATTTCTTCTACCGCCCTGACAGTAAGTGGTCCAGCCACAGAGGGCAGACATCTCCGGGTGAAGGGCACTTAGAGGCTTCAGATAGTCAAAGGCTTTTAAAATAGTCTCTGAAGAACAGACAATGCTCACGAAAAGGTCTTTCCGCCTGAGCTCAGCGGGGCGCCGCCTTGCCGGCTACGGGGAAATTGCACGCAGCCCGCAGGTCGGACTGAGCGCGTCCGGAAGGCTCATCCCCCAGCTCGCCGCGGGTGGAGTCAGGGCCTCGGGCGGAGGGCGGGGGGTGGGGCAGGATCCGCAGAGCTCGCTCCGGGAGCAGGAAAGCCGCAGGCGGGGGCAGGGGCCGCTGACCTCTGGGGCCAAGCCCGTCCCCAGGCCGGCCGTTACTCCCCAGCGTCATTCCCCAACAGGACTTTCAGAGCGACTCCCCGACATCCTTTAGCTGCCAGAATCAGGGTTTCATTATCACCCCCTTTCCACAGGCTACTCCCAGCTCCAAAAGTGTCTCTTCCTCACTCCCTTCCTGAACTTTGCAGAGGTCTCCCTCCGTCGGCCTCCACCCGCGAACACCCCCAAACAACCTGTAGGACGGGTCAAACTCTGAACACTAGTGGGGACAGCGGCGGCTGGCCAGAAAATGGATTCGCTCACCAACCTGCAATCTGCGACTTGGATCAGAGCCGAGGATTTACAGCTGCGGCCGCCGCCACCCAGGCAGAAAGGCTCCGGGGGCGAGGGGGCGGGGGGCGGGGCGGGGGGAGGAGAGGCTGCTGATTTGCCCGGCGCCGCGCTGGGTCCTGCACTCCGCGGCCGCGTCCAGCCTCAGGAGGGCGGTTCTGCTTACCGGTTGAACCGCAAACGGTGAGGCCTCGGCCACCTCCTGAAGGCCAGGGATGGCACTTGTAGGTTGTCTTCAGTTTGGCTTTCCGACCTCATGCAGTGTTAGTATACTCATACCTGTACTCCATATTAAAATATCAATTAAAATGTCTGAATAAAAGTATTTATAAAGTTATACGAATAAGGAAAGATAATTTGGCGTTATAATGGCATGTTTGCAAAAGATCATTAAAGTTTATCAATTTAAAATTACGAATGTAGTTGGAACTTGTATTACAGATACACCTTTGTATCTAGTTTTAATTGATATAGCTGAGAGACTGTAAATGTTTCTTCTTAAGTCCTTAGGAATAGAAGCAAGCTTTACGAAGCTTCAGGAATTTCAACTGTAGGGGTTTAATAGCACAGCAATTCTGAGAAGAAAAGAAAGGCTAAACTTTCTGCCCCAAGGAAACTGACTTGGTCTGGGGAAGGCAGTTAGGGAAGGAGGGCGTGGACCTATGAGGGTGTCCCATAAAAGTCAGAGCAGAGGGCTCTGTGATTCAACATAGTATTTTCGAGGTTCATCCATGTTGTATCTTGTATGAATATTTTGTTCCTTTGTCGCCTGAGTAATACTCTGTTGGATGGGTTTTTCATATTTTGTTAATCCATCAGTTTTTAGACATTTGGATTGTTTTTACTTTTTGGCTATTGTGAATAACATGTTTATGAATTTTCTTGTACAATTTAAAAAAAAAATAAACATAGGCTTTTTATTTCTCTAGGGTATATACCTAAGAATAGAATTGCTGGATCATGTATTTACTTTTGTGAAGAAATTCCAGGCTGTTTCCCAAAGTGATTGTAATATTTTACATTCCCACCAGCTTTGTAAGAAGGGTTCCAGTTTCTCCACATCTTTGCCTGTACTTGTTATTATATGTTTTGTTTTCTCTTATAGTAACTTATTTTGTGTGAAGTGCTATCTCATCATTATTTAATTTGCATTCCCTGGTGGCTCAGAGGTTAAAGCGTCTGCCTCCAATTCGGGAGACCCGGGTTCCATCCCTGGGTCGGGAAGATCCCCTGGAGAAGGAAATGGCAACCCACTCCAGTGAAGATTCCCCTGGAGAAGGAAGTGGCAATCCACTCCAGTATTCTTGCCTGGAGAATCCCATGGATGGAGGAGCCTGGTAGGCTACAGTCCACAGAGTCGCAAGGAGTTGGACACGACTGAGCGACTTCACTTTCTCACTTTCAAGGACTAATAGTGTTTATCATCGTTTCATACACTTTACCATCTGTGTACCTTTTTTGAGAAGTGTCTATTCATGTCCTTGATCTTTTTTTTAAATTGGGTTATTTGTCTTTTTATGAGATTTTCATATATTCTAAATACAAGTCCTTTATGAGTTCTGTGATTTGTAAATATCTTCTACCATTCTAAGGGTAGTCTTTTCATTTTCCTGATTGCATTCTTTGAAGATTTGATTTTTAATTTTGATGAAATCCGTTTTTTTGTCACTTGTACTTTTGATGTCATGTCTCTGAAGTTTTTGCCTAACCCAAAGACTTTCTCCTATATTTTTTTCTAAAGATTTTATAATTTAACTCTTACACTTAGAGCTATGAGCTATTTTAAGTTCATTTTTACTGTGTGAGATAGAGGTTCTGTTTTATTCTTTTGAGTGTGGATAGCCTGTTGTCTCAGGGACACATTATTTCCTCATTGAATTTTCTTGACATTGTTGGGAAATTATTAAGGAGTTTTGTGTGTGTATGTGTGTGTGTGTGAAAGAGAGAGAGATGGTAGGGTGTAGTTGGGAATGAAATATTTTCAATGTCTAAATGTTATGTAGGAAAAGATACCTGGCTGCACTGTTCAGGTTGAAGAGGTCTGGAGGTGACAGACAATGCTTAAATCCAGGGAAAATAAATGTCTAATTATTGCTTTAATTTGGAGGAAAATTGCTTAACTAGATTCTATTGAGTATAGATAGAAGACAATGAATTTGTTAATAATTGGTTTTCTCTTCCTGAAATTGAAGACAAAGTATAGGTGGAAATTAAGGATAAGTAAATCACGACGTATAGCCAGATCTTTTACTCTCACTCTTAATGACGTCTATTTGGAAGAAAAGGCAAAATTAAGAGATGAAAAATATGAGTAAGAAGATAAATGTGAGCTGATATTCAAAGGAGCCCACTGAAGAAACATATTTCCAGGGAAAGTACCTTGAAGGAACAGAACAAAAAGCCAAAAAGATGGTTCAAGAGAGCCTTGATATTAAAGAAGAGTAGTATCTAGCAAGGAATAGATTCAAAAGAATAATGATATCTAGGTCAAGAATTAGCTTAAAATTCATTTCATTAAAAGGATTTTTTTTTAAAACATGAGGAGTAATAAACCAAAGAGTTT
Organism: Nanger dama; assembly: GCA_917880005.1. NCBI lineage: Eukaryota > Metazoa > Chordata > Mammalia > Artiodactyla > Bovidae > Nanger > Nanger dama. The sequence continues at coordinate 1,513,042 of CAKJTW010000114.1, forward strand.
ATAACATTCCATTAAATACAACTTGTGTTTTCTTTTTCTGAATTATTTTTCTTTTGAGAATAGCTATTCCAGAATTTCAAGGTAGAAATTACACTGCTGCTTTTAGAATGTCATCTTTCAAGTTCTCCTAACAAGTTTTCCTTGATCTTTCTTATTTCCTTCACCCTATTCTACTTTTTTGAATCCCTGCTTTATTCAAGCCCAATCCACTCACCCCAACCCCTAAAAAGATATCTTCACATAACTTTATAGATTTGATTTTTGCACTTGAAATTCAATTTATCACAGAGAAGTTAGTGAAAGATGAAATATCTGCTTTACAAAGAAACTCTGAGACCCCCAATTTACATTTGTTTGCCTAAAATTAACTGACAAATCAGGTAATGAATAGCTGTTGTCCTGTAATGTATCTGCTCATCTGTTTCCTGGAGAAGGCAATGGCACCCCTCTCCAGAACTCTTGCCTGGAAAATCCCATGGACGGAGGAGCCTAGTAGGCTGCAGTCCATGGGGTCATGAAGAGTCGGACACGGCTGAGTGACTTCACTTTGACTTTTCACTTTCATGCATTGGAAAAGGAAATGGCAACCCACTCCTGTGTTCTTGGCTGGACAATCCCAGGGATGGGGAGCCTGGTGGGCTGCTGTCTATTGGGTCACACAGAGTCGGATATGACTGAAGCGACTTAGCAGCAGCAGCAGCAGCAGCAGCATCTATGTCCTATTGTGTGTGTGTGCGCTAAGTCCCTTCACTTGTGTCCAACTTTTTGCAACCCTATGTAGGCACTGTAGCCCGTGAGAGTTCTCTGTCCATGGGATTTTCCAGGCAAGAATACTGGAGTGGGTTGCCATGCTCTCCTCCAGGGGATCTTCCCAACCCAGGGATCAAACCCTCGTCTCTTATGTCTCCTGCACTGGCAGGCAGATTCTTTACCACTAGCGCCACCTGTATGAGCCTGGTGGGCTGCCATCTATGGGGGTCGCACAGAGTTGGACATGACTGAAGCGACTTAGCAGTAGCAGCACCACCTGAGAAGCCTGATTAATCTATTCCATGGCGTTTGATTTTATTCTCTCAAAGGCAATGGAAAATGCAGTTATTTGTATTTTGGATAGATCCGAGAATGGCTGGATAGTTGGGGACGTGGAAATGCCCAATGCTGAAATCAAGGAGATCAATGACTATTGAAACAGGCCAGATGAAACTGAACTAAAGCAGTAGAGTGAAAATAGGAAGGAACTGATAGAACAAGTTGCTAAGATGGAATGATTAGGCCCACTGACTGCAGCATATTGGAGGAAGGAAGAAGGAGGAATCTGAAACTGATTTTTTCTATTTAAAATTTTTGTTGAGATATAGTTAATTTACAATGCTGTGTTTCATTTGTAGAGCAAAGTGATTCAGCTATATATGTGTGTGTGTGTGCTGTGCTGTGCTTAGTCTCTCAATCATGTCCAACTCTTTGCAACCCCATAGACTGTAGACCACTAGGCTCCGATGTACATGAGGATTCTCCAGGAAAGAATACTGGAGAGGGTTGCCATGCCCTTCTCCAGGGATCTTCCCAACCCAGGGATCGAACCCAGCTCTCCTGCGTTGCAGGCGGATTCTTTACTGTCTGAGCCACCAGAGAAGCCCACATATATAAATATATACACACACATATGTATGTTTTATGTATATATTATTTTTTACATTCCCCTCCATTTTAGGTTATTACAAGATATTTAGTGTGGCTCCCTGTCGGTCCTTGTTGGTTACCTATTACATATACAGCAGTGTGTATATTTTAATCCCAAATTTCTAAGATTAATTTTTTCATTAAGCTATTGGATAGACAGTGAAGCTGTTCACAAGGTGAGGAATTATGGAGACAAAGCAATTTTCTGGGGAAAAAAAATGCACATTTGTTGTTGCTGTTTTTTAAACCAAACTAGCATATCTTGAATATCATTCAGATAAGATTAAAAACTGAGTTCCAAGTAAAGTGTAGCCACTAGATTTTACTATAGATTTGTGGGTCAACACACTATACAAGTGTTCAAGCCACAAAATGTAATTATATCCCTAAGGAGTTATGTATGGAATGATGAGAAACAAGAGGCTGAAGAATAACACATTGAACTCTTCAAGGCCAGGGATCATTTCTGTATTCATAGGTATATATCTACAGTGTAGAATAATGTACTAATTATTCAGAATTAGCTTGTGGAAGGAAGTACATGACTTCCTTTTCAGGGCTCAGATCACAGAAAGAAAATAATATAGACTCCTCTTTGTCTCCTACAAGTCTGTCAGACTCTGCAACCTGGAGTTATTATTTTTTTATCTTCTCATGATCCCTGTTGGCTCACTAGAATAATCTGCCTGGACCCTGATCTTGCTTTTATGACTATAATACTAAACATTTATGAAAGGGGGCAATATTCTGTGATTTCTGAATTGAACCTGTTTTTCTTTTCTCCCACAGGACAGAAAAGTGCCCCAGAAAGGAATGTATGGATGAGGTTGGGGTGGGAAGTGTCAGCCACTTTGTCTGGTGAACTATATCACAGTTCAGTGAGCCCTTGTGGGAATCAGGGTAGTGATTACTGAGCAGTTAGCAGATACAGGTCACTGAGCTGAGTATTAAGGATTCATGATCAGCAGGAGTGAGCAAGTATCTAAAGCGAGTTTGGCATGTTCTCAAAGTCAGTGGGGAAGGTGGAGTAAAAAAAAGTCTCAGGATCGGTGATTTTTTTTTCTGTGTCCTCACATTTTATTACTGAAAACTTGGTTATTGGGCTATAGGAACTGCAGTCTGAGCCATTAAATTCTGCCTGTTGATTTCATTGTTGGGGTGCTTTGACTCATTTGCCTTTTCAAATTCTGAACCAGTCTGTGGTGGTGGTTTAGTAGCTTAGTCATGTCAGACTCTTGTGATCCCATGGCCTGTAGCCTGCTAAGTGCCTCTGTTCATGTGATTCTCCAGGCAAGAATACTGAAGTGAGTTGCTATTTCCTTCTCCAGGAGATCTTCATGACCCAGGAATCAAACCCAGGTGTCCTGCATTGCAGGCAGATTCTTTACCAACTGAGCTATGAGGGAAGCCCTATTCTGAGGGAACCATTCTGGGAGGTGTAGTATTATGACCCAAGCTTTCCATCACTGTCAAAAGAACTCAAGTCTTGCCCTCAGGCCATATGAGATCCATACCCTAGGTCATGGAATTTCTAGAGTTTTTCCATACTTAGTCACTCACTATAAAAACCTCTCCTGTCAGGCTAGTGAGATTGTCCTTCTCTGACTTCTTTTACCGAGAAGGCAATGGCAACCCACTCCAGTACTCTTGCCTGGAAAATCCCATGGACGGAGGAGCCTGGTAGGCTGCAGTCCATGGGGTCGCTAAGAGTCAGGCACTGTGAGCGACTTCACTTTCACTTTTCACTTTCATGCATTGGAGAAGGAAATGGCAACCCACTCCAGTGTTCTTGCCTGGAGAATCCCAGGGATGGGGGAGCCTGGTGAGCGGCCGTCTATGGGGTCGCACAGAGTCGGACACGACTGAAGTGACTTAGCAGCTTAGCAGCTATTCACCAGAATGGCAGGGTGATTTGTCTTCTATGAAGCTTTGGCTTTAGTTGAGGAGGCAAAGACTCTATGTTCCTTTGAACTATAGGAAAGTCTTGAGACAAATTGAACTCAAGAATACTGAGAACTGTACTGCTCTTCAACAAGATGTTCTGCACTTATTATATCCAGAGAATTCAAGAAGTAAAACCAGGACAGATTGATATCTGAGACAATGGTGTGCTACTGTGGTATATCAGTTATCTCCTGAGTCAGACCTAGGAGACTGTAGGAAAAAAAAATTTTCTTTTTAGGTAGTATATGGTATATAAATTATATTTCAATAAAGTGCTAATTTAAATTAAAAGAAAAACTAGACTCCTGCAGCAGAAAGAGAAAGGAATGTGAGCTGCTGGCCTCTCAATCTCCTCTTATCTCATGACTAAATTCCTTTATTCCTTAATCCAAGAAGCTGCCTCTCCCATCCCATTTAGCTTCCTGGGCCAAGGTCTAGTGGACAATGGCCTTTACACAACCACTTCATGGCCAGAGATCAGCTTTTCTATGCTTTCTCCGCAAACTTGGGTTACATTTTAAACCTGCAAAATTCTCTACATGTCTCTATCCAGCATCAGCCAACTACTGAAGTCTGGTGGGGGAGGCAAAACTCTTTGAAGGGAGGATGAAGGCCTCCTGGCTTCACTCGCCTATACCTGCATGTGCAGAAGAAAACAAAGTAAGAAAAGCTTCTGGTGCTGGGAAGTGGCAGGAGGAGCCATAAAAACCTCCTATAACGTGAATTCAAATACGTTCAGTCATTCCAAGTCTAGAATGCTGCACCATGAATCAGAAAGTGGGAAGAGGAAGAAATGTGTGTTCTAAGCAAGAAAGAACTGTATCAGGATTTTTAAAAACAGTGCATTTGTGCATGCTAAGTTTCTTCAGTCGTGTCTGACTGTTTGCCATCTTGTGGACCATAGCCTGTCAGGCTCCTCTGTCCATGGGATTCTCTAGGAAAGAATACTGGTGTGGGTTGCCATGCCACCCTCCAGGGGATCTTCCCCACCCAGGGATCAAACCCACATTTCTTATGTCTCCTGTATTGACAGGCAAGTTCTTTACCACTAGCACTACCTGGTAAGCCCCATTAAGCTATACACTCATCATTTATTATTTCTATGATATTGATCATGTTAACTTTTTTATTAAGATTCACAAAACGTAAGATTCACCACTTTACAGAGGGCAGTTCAGTGGTTTTTAGTATATGTGGAAAGTCCTTAAAGATTAGTAGGCTTCAGTAATTCAACAAGCCAATAGATAGGGATAATGAGGTCTCAGCCTCAGTCATCTTTACTTTTCCATTACAATTTAAAGCAAAAACATGCTTACTCACCAATTAAAAATAATTAGAAGAATTGAACTGAAGCATAATTGAGGTGTATTTAATAATAAGTTAAGCTTCCCTGGTGGTTCAGTGGTAAAGAATCCACCTGCCAATGCAGGAGCCACAGAAGGCATGGGTTCAGTCCTTGGAAGGGAGAGAGCCCCTGGAGCAGGAAACGGAAACCCACTTCAGTATTCTTGCTGCGATAATCCAATGGACAGAGGCGCCTGATGGGCTACAGTTCATGGAGTCACAGAGAGTCCAACCCAACTGAACACACATGCTTTTACTGTGGAGCATGGGTTCTAGAACAGGTGGGCTTCAGTAGTTGTGGCACATGGGCTTAGTTGCCTACAGCATGTCTGGATCTTCCCAGACCAGGGATTAAACCAGAGCCTGCAGCATTGCAAAGCAGATTGGTAACCAATGAAGCACCAGGGAAAGCCTTCAGGGATTTTTTAGTGTACTTGATTTTGATATTTCAAAATTATATTTGTTTGAAATTATTGTAAACATTAGGTTAAAACATTAAAATTTTTCAATTCTTGTTTTCTTCTTTTTCTCATTAGAAAAATGAAATTGGAGTTTATTGCATGAAATATTATATATATATATATATATATATATAATTAGTTCAGTTCTGTTCAGTTCAGTTACTCAGTCACGTCTGACTCTTTGTGACCCCCATGGACTGCAGCACCCCAGGCTTCCCTGTCCATCAACCAGTTCCCGGAGCTTACTCAAACTCGTGTCCATCAAGTCGGTGATGACATCCAACCATCTCATCCTCTGTCATCCCTTTCTCCTCCTGCCTTCAATCCTTCCCAGCATCAGGGTCTTTTCAAATGAGTCATTTCTTTGCATCAGGTGGCCAAAGTATTGGAGTTTCTGCTTCAACATCAGTCTTTCCAGTCAGGACTGATTTCCTTTAGGATGGACAGGTTGGATCTCTTTGCAGTCTAAGGGACTCTCAAGAGTCTGCTCCAACACCACAGTTCAAAAGCATCAATTCTAATAAAGACAACCTTATATTAATTATGAGGTGATGAGCTATTGAGTTGAATGAGCTATTAATTAAAGCAACAATACAAGTAAAGCTATTTTGTAAAGCATTTATTATATGCCAAGTACTATTAAATGACATATATGTGAATATATACATATATGTATATCTCATATACATGCTATATAATATATATTTTTCATCAAATCATTAGGAGAAAAGTACTATTAGTATTTTCTTTTAAATATGAGAAAGTTGAAACATAGAGAGGTGAAGTAACTTGCCCAAAGTCAAAAAAATAATATACAGAAGATTCAGAATTCTAACGAAGATCCAGAACCCAAAACTTCTCCTATTTTCTCCTCCACATGATAAATGCTAATAATTTCTTTCTATAACTCTCATTATATTGTCTTCAGGATGCAGAAAGCATCGTGGAAAGAAAAATGAACTGAATGTTCATTGAATGCTTACTATAATAAATATATTTTCTAGTCATGTATGGATGTGAGAGTTGGACCATTAAGAAAGTGAGCGCCAAAGAATTGATGGTTTTGGATTGTGGTGCTGGAGAAGACTCTTGAGAGTCGCTTGGACTGCAAGGAGATCCAACCAGTCAGTCCTAAAGGAAATCAGTCCTGAACATTCATTGGAAGGACTGATGCTGAAGCTGAAGCTTCAATACTTTGGCCACCTGATGCGAAGAACTCATCCCTTGGAAAAGACCCTGATGCTGGGAAAGATTGAAGGAAGGAGGAGAAGGGGATGATAGAGGATGAAATGGTTGGATGGCATCACCCAGCTTGATGGACACGAGTTTGAGCAAGCTCTGGGATTTGGTGATGGACAGGGAAGCCTGGCATGCTGCTGTCCATGGGGTTGCTAAGAGTCAGACATGACTGAACAGTTGAACTGAATTGTTTATGTCATCTTCATCTTCTTTTCAGATGAACAGAAAATGAAGTTCACTGGGACTATGCAACATGTAGAATTAATTGAATAAGCAGTAGATCATGGCTTTAACTCACTATCCTGGCACCTAGCACAGTTCTTTCTTCTACTTGACACTGAATCCCAGGGCTGAGAAGAGCTCACTCAAAGAAGAATAAATGTTGAGCATAAATGTGATGTTAAAAAATCTTTAAAATACAAATTTTATGCACATACACATAATACATAATTGCTATGTATAAGTGCTTATGTTTGGAGCAATAGTGATAGAACCTTTCAAAATAACCTCTTTTCTCAAGGAATGCATTCTAGGCAGGGTATAAAGTCACCAATATTAAAAAGAAAACTCTAATAAACAAGAAGAAATATTCTCAGGACCCAACAAAATAGATGAAAAGAATAAAGAATCTGCCTGCCAAAGCAGGAGATGCAAAAGATACAAGTTTGATGCTTAGATCAGGAAGATCCCCTGGAGGAGGAATGGTAACCCACTCCAGTGTTCTGGCCAGGAAAATCCCATGGACAGAGGAGCCTGGTGGGCTACAGTACATGGGGCTGCAAAGAGTAGGACACCACTGAGCACAAGACAATAATGAGTTATTAAAGAATATGTAAGTCTCTGTCTATTATATAAGAGTAGGTATTTGATTTATTTTAATTATGAGTATAATTTTCAAATACAAAACATATTGGGATGGAAAGACTACTGGGTTCCTATACAATTATCTACATTTTGAGGAAAGCTTTGTCTGGAACAGGTAAAAGTGGCCCAGGCTTATTTGATAAAGGTTTTGAAATGGTATTTTCGTATTTGAAGTTAAGTGAAGTGAAAGTCGCTCAGTCATGTTCAGCTCTTTGCAACCCCATGGACTATACAGTCCATGAAATTCTCTAGGCCAGAATATTGGTGTGGGAACCTTTCCCTTCTCCAGGGCATCTTTCTAATCCAGAAATTGAACCCAGGTCGCTCGCATTGCAGGCGGATTCTTTACCAGCTGAGCCACATTTCAGTTCAGTTCAGGGCAGTCACTCAGTCGTGTCCGACTCTTTGCGACCCCATGAATCGCAGCACGCCAGGCCTCCCTGTCCATCACCAACTCCTGGAGTTCACTCAAACTCATGTCCATTGAGTAGGTGATGCCATCCAGCCATTTCATCCTCTGTTGTCCCCTTCTCTTCCTGCCCCCAATCCCCCAGCATCAGGGTCTTTTCCAGTGAGTCAGCTCTTTGCATGAGGTGGCCAAAGTATTGGAGTTTTAGCTTCAGCATCAGTCCTTCCAATGAACACCCAGGACTGATCTCCTTTAGGATGGACTGGTTGGATCTCCTTGCAGTCCAAGGGACTCTCAAGAGTCTTTTCCAACACCACAGTTAAAAGCATCAATTCTTCGGTGCTCAGCTTTCTTCACAATCCAGCTCTCACATCCATACATGGCCACTGGAAAAACGATAGCTGTGACCAGATGGACCTTTGTTGCAAAGTAATGTCTCTGCTTTTGAATATGCTATCTAAGTTGGTCATAACTTTCCTTCCAAGGAATAAGTGTCTTTTAATTTCATGGCTGCAATCAGCATCTGCAGTGATTTTGGAGCCCCCAAAATAAAGTCTGACACTGTTTCCAGTGTTTCCCCATCTATTTCCTTTGAAGTGATGGGACCAGATGCCATGATCTTCATTTTCTGAATGTTGAGCTTTAAGCCAACCTTTTCACTCTCCTCTTTCATCAAGAGGTTTTTTAGTTCTTCTTCACTTTCTGCCTTAAGAGTGGTGTCATCTGCATATTTGAGGTTATTGATATTTCTTCTGGCAATCTTGATTTCAGCTTGTGTTTCTTCCAGCCCAGCATTTCTCATGATGTACTCTGCATAGAAGTTAAATAAGCAGGGTGACAATATACAGCCTTGACATACTCCTTTTCCTATTTGGAACCAGTCTTGTTCCATGTCCAGTTCTAACTTTTGCTTCCTGACCTGCCTACAGGTTTCTCAAGAGGCAGGTTAAGTGGTCTGGTATTCCTATCTCTTTCAGATTTTTCCACAGTTTATTGTGATCCACAGTCAAAGGCTTTGGTGTAGTCAATAAAGCAGAAATATATGTTTTTCTGGAACTCTCTTCCTTTTTCCATGATCCAGCAGAGCCACATTTAGTTGGTGATAAATGGATGTGTTTACTTCACCTATTATGATGCTGTGTTAGCACCTCTGAACTTGGATATTTAAACGTGTAATTATGGACAGGTATAGCTGATAATAAAAATAAATGTCTGAAGGGACTATGAATTTACAAGCATGACAGTTCTCAAGGGTTCTTATTGTGAAAAAGATGTTGAACTGGAAAATCTAAATGAAAAACTTATATGTGTGATTGATTACCACATCAAGGAGAAAATGAAAGTAGATACAAAGAAAAGTCCTATTTATATGGTAGATTTCAGGTAAGTTAGAGCATTTCTCCTAATTAGATTTTCCTTGAATTAGAGGGGAATCAGGAGGTATTTGAATAATAGATGGAAGAAAGGAGGTTGGGTATGACTATAGATTTCCAAGCCAAATGTGTCTTTGAGTAGAACATGTATTTACATAATTGGGATATGGATGATAATAACACAGAGATAAATGGAAGATGTAGAGATGAGGAGACATATAGAAAGGAATTAAGTTGAAGTCAAGTTAGGAGCATTTATTTAGATTCTTTGACAAGATTTGAAAACAGCTGTTTAGCCCCTTCCAAAATCTGCTTGGTTCTCACTCCATAAATAATGGGATTGAGCATAGGTGGGATGACCATATAGAGATTGGCGAGGAGGATATGGACATAGCGTGGGATGTGTCTCCCCCAAACCTATAGGCAAAGACAGAAAAGAGGGCAGGGATGTAGAAGAGTAAGATGACGCAGATGTGGGAGCCACAAGTGCTCAGGGCTTTGGACCGGGCATCTTGAGAGGAGAGGTGAAAGACAGCTCGGAGGATGTGAATGTAGGAAACAGCAATAAGGATGACGTCCAGGCCAGTGGAGAGCAGAGCAGCTGCCAACCCGTACCAGACATTGACAGAGATATCAGAACAGGACAGACGGGCAATGCCCATGTGCTCACAAAATGTGTGCGCAATGATATTGACCCGGCAGTAGTGCAGGCGCTTGAGGAGAAAGATGGATGGAAACATGATGATGAAGCTGCGGGCCAGCGTGGCAGCCACGATCTTCCCAATGGTTGTGCTGGTGAGGATTGTGGCATACCTCAAAGGGGAGCAGATGGCCACATAGCGGTCAAAGGCCATGGCCAGGAGGACTGCAGACTCAGCCACAAAAGGAAGTGGATGAAGAACATCTGGGTTAGGCAGCCATCAAAGGAAATGTGGGTAGAACTTAGCCAGAAGTTGGCCAGAGCTTTGGGCATGGTGGATGTGGAGAGTAAGACATCAGTACTGGCCAACATGGACAGGAATATGTACATGGGCTCATGCAGGCTTGGCTGGGAGAGGATGACACAAATTAAAATGCCATTGCCTGCCAGGGCAGCTATATACATGGTGCAGAAGGGGATGGAGAGCCAGATGTGTAGGTCCTCCAGCCCAGGGATACCAAGAAGGAAGCAGCCCGCCAGGCGAGTATCAGAGTTGTTCACAGCAGCTGTGTTGTTAGCAGACAAAAAGGCCATAATTTTCTGCAGAGATCTCACCTGTGCCACAGGGAAAAATAGCTTCAGACTTTCTATTTATTAGCAGAGTGCACATAAAAGTTTGCAGTTGGCCACAAGGTCTGCACACACAGATCCTACAACAATGATGGGTTCTGAACACATGCATATTCTCTATAGAAAATCACACCCAATGTCTGTGCAAAGTACACAGTTCTAGACACTGTCCACAGACAGTCTTAGTGCCATCATTCAGACCCTCTACCCCATTCAGCTATAAGACTTTCAGGCATCTTCAGAGTTTGAAAACACTGTGGCTCTGCAGTGTGGTGCTATCGCCTAGAACATGAAGGAAGGTGTGGAGCTGTGGAGCAATGCTTCCTAAAGTGCCATCCCCAGGCCAGCATCGTCAGCATCACCAGGGATCTTGCAGGTTCTTGGACCCTGCCACACACCTAATGAATCAGGAACTGGAGCAGCAGTCTCTATTTTAGCAAGATCACAGGGTGATTCTAATTACAGCTGATGTTTATGAACCAATGTTGTAAGAATGTCTTTACTTTCTTCCCTCTCTAGTTTAGATGTCTGTCTCACAGGACTGATAACTTCTCCATCCCAATTAGTTTCTGCTGCATTCTCTGTGAAAATACTCAAACTTCATCTAAATCTAACTGATGCTTCCCTCAACTCACATAGTCAATTAAGTTGCTTAGTCATATACGACTGCAGCCCCATAGACTGCACTACACCAGGCCTCCCTGTCCAACATCAGCTCCCAGAGCTTACTCAAACTCATGTCCGTTGAGTTGGTGATGCCATCCAACCATCTCATCCTCTGTCATCCCCTTCTCCTCCCACCTTCAATCATTCCCAGCATCAGAGCCTTTTCAAATGAGTCAGTTCTTCATATCAGGTGGCCAAAGAATTGGAGTTTCAACTTCAGCATCAGTCCTTCCAATGAACATTCAGGACTGATTTCCTTTAGGATGGACTGTTTGGATCTTCTTGCTGCCCAAGGGTCTCTCAAGAGTCTTCTCCAGCAACACAGTTCAAGAGCATCAATTCTTCGGCGCTCAGATTTCTTTATAGTCTAACTCTCACATCCATACATGACTACTGGAAAAACCAAAGCTTTAACTACTCAGGATGTGAAGAAAATGACACAGTCATATCAGTGGTCTTTAACATGTTAGACCACTCGCCCCCCTCAGTCCTATTAAATTATTCTCACGACTATGAAGCTTTTAACTGCTGCCCAAATTCCTTCTCAGCTGAATGTCCCTCCTACCTAACTGAAACTTAAAGACTGTCAGGAGCCAACTCCTCTTCTTATTATTTCACTCCTATAAATTTGTCTTGTCTCTGTAAGTGTCTGTGTCTCCTTTCCTCCACTCTCAGAGGAAGCAGTGATGATGTCTTTTTGCACTTAAATATCTCCTCTCTTAGAGCTATATTTTATTTTACCTAGGCATGAGAAAGCTCCCTTATCTATGTATTTGTTTACTTGTTTATTTAGAGAGTACAAAGAAATATAAATCATATTTTTATACTAGCAGCAAACAACTATAAGACTAAATCGAAAATTTTCTTTTTATATTTAACTCATATTTTCAAAGCCTCTGCACTAAGAATTGCAAAATACTGCTAGAAGAATTTTTAAATGCAAATAAATGGAGAAGTATAGGGTTCAGCTGGTAAAGAATCTATCTGTAATGCAGGAGACCCTGGTTTGATTCTTGAGTCAGGAATATCCCTGGCGAAGGGATAGGCTATCCACTCCAATATTCTTGGGCTTTCCTGGTGGCTCAGACAGTAAAGAATCTACCTGCAATTCGAGAGACCTGCCGTTCAGTCCCTGGGTTGGGAAGATCCCCTGGAGGTGGGCATGGCAACCCACTCCAGTATTCTTGCCTGGAGAATCCCCATGGACAGAGGAGCCTGGCAGGCTGCAGCCCTTGGGGTCGCAAAGAGTCGGATATACTGAGAAGTGTACCATGTACACAGAATGGCAAGCCCAGTTGATTGTTAAAACATCAGTTTTCTCAAAATAAATATATAGCTTTAAAATTTAATTTTCCAGCTTTATTGAGGTGTAATCAACAAATAAAAATGGTGTATATTTAAGGTATACAACAATATGAAATGATTGCTACAACCAAGTTAGTTAACATACCCATTACCTCCACACAGTTGCCATTTTAATTTTGTGCCTTATCTCTAGTAATTTTTGAAACGAGCTGGATACACATATACACACACCAAAAACCCCACAAAACCCCCATAAATATATGCACATGTGGGGCTTCCCTGATGGCTCAGATGGTAAAGAATCTGCCTTCAAGGCAAGAGATCCAGGTTTGATTCCTGGGTAGGGAAAATCCCCTGGAGGAGGAAATGGCTGCCCAGTCCAGCATTCTTGCATGGAGAATTCTATGGACAGAGGAACCTGGCGGGCTACAGCCCACGCTTCTCCAGGCAAGAGTACTGGAGTGGGTTGCCATTTCCTTCTCCAGGAGATCTTCCCAACCCAGGGATCGAACCCGGGTCTCCCGCATTGCAGGCAGACGCTTTACTGTCTGACCCACCAGAGAAGCTACATTTATATTCGTAAAGCATGTATGTGTATTTTCAAGAATAATTTCCCCAACTAATCTCTGAATCAACCTTCTTTCCTACCTTCTCAGGGACTTTGTTCCATTAGTTATCCCTTCTCTTATTTATCAGTAATTACTCCTAATTTCCTGAATCAGGATTATTTATGAACATTCATATATTTTTAGTCTTAAAAGCAAACAAGAGACTTAACAGCTACAGTAAAATTTCTTATTCACCTAGCCTGTCTCACTACTTTCTGTTCTGTCTGTCTCCTTTTCTTCAAAGTCATGCTTTCATTAGATGCTTCTTTTGGCTTTGATGTCTTTACCCTCCAGTGGTTCTTCTCTTGCCCCTGACCTTTCTTTCTATCCTCATGAAGGGCTCCTCTGTCCCTGAAGGAAGGTTTGGTGTTAGTACTTTCTATGCTTGTCTCTATGTTCCCCTTACTCTTCAATCTACCCGGCCAATTTTGTCACCTGCCTTAGGTTCATTTACTCTGCTTGTGATAAGACATCCCAAATCTATAGCTGCCATTTATATTGCTTTACAGGCTACAGATCTAATTATTCAAAGACCTCCCAACTGGTATCCATGCCTTTAGTCCTTCTAGTCTCTAAACCAGTCTCCATAAATAAATTATATTTCCTAAAGATAATTCTGAATGCTCTGCCTACTTGATCACTGATAATAATTTCCCATTGCCTAACAGAATCATGGTCTATGCTTTCCCCACTGATACTGGTCAAGATGCATGTCTCTGAAGTGCCTCTTTTTCTTGGTGGTCTTTTATACATTCCACTCCCTCTCTCTCCATCCTCTCCTTTAATCTAGCCAATTTAAATACCTCATTCAAGAGGACTTTTCTCATTTCCTAAGACTGTGTTATGTACCTCCTCTGTACTCCCATATTCCCCTATAATTATGTATTTCTCTCTCTCTAGGATTTATCACACTGAAACATTTTCAGCCTCAATATATTATCAGCTCCCTAAGGGTCAGGGCTGTATCTTATTCACCGATGTCTGGGACAGAGTTGACAGGTAGCGAATGTTAAAGGAAAACAAGTTTCCACCCACTCAACCATGGAAGTTCACCCTGTGAAGGACACAAGCAAATACGGTAAAAATCACGGATTTATAATCATAGATCTTCTGTGCTCACATTCTTCCCTTGTCTGTAATGTGCATTACTCATCGTGCTCGTTCTTTCTACAGCATAATTCCACATGCCCATCCTCTACTACATGCACCCACCTTTGTCAGTCACATCAGTGCCTGCACAAAATTTTCTTTTCTCATTTAATTTCCCCTTCTAACAGGCAGACTCTGTTCACGTTATCTCTCTATCACTCATTTATGTGATTTCTGCTTCCTTCCAATTCAGGTACCTATTGTTGCCACATCCCCAAACCAAGCAACCAAGCAAACCAGAGCAACTCCAAGCACTCTGCTTAAAGTTGTCTCTCTAGCAACCTCTGTTATCAGAACTTTCACTTTTAAAATAGCTGATTTCCACTTCCTTGCCCACTGATTCCTGCTTCTATCATCTTTGGCAAAATTACAAGAAAAAGTATCCCTTATATATCAATGAATTTTTCCCCACCTGTTTTTGAATCCTTTATCTGATTGCTCTGTCCAGGAAATTTGTCCTTTTTAAGTGATCCTCCAAATGCAGCAAAATAAATTTTTGTTTTTCCTTAGTGTCTTAGGATAGAACCTCTATATCGTTTATGATTCTTGCATCATCCTCAGGAACCAAAGATCACTTAGTTGTCTACCTCTCTATCCTTACCTAGAAAGTGACCTTCCAAATTGCCCTTCTCTCTTCTGACTTCCCAGGAAAACACAATTCACTCCAGCAACTCTAGATGTTTTTTTCCCATCAGCCGTCTACTCCTCCTTGAACACTGACGCAGAACTTTCCACTTATTCCATTCCTTCATATTAATAGCCTTCTTTCCATCCTGAAATATCTAATCCAAACTTACTTTCCCAATGCAACCTTCTCAGACTCACAGTTGCTTCAATATTTCATATACAACTTAGGCTTCTTTAATATATAGAATTGAAGCTCACACTTTGCCTCATATGGTGTTTATTCCCTCATCTCCTTTGGGAGCACAGATTCTCCTCCCTTTGTTTCATGCCTTTCCTCAGCTCCAACTTCATCCTGTACATCACTTGGACCAATATGCCTCTGTTCAACATGAAGATCTAAGGCACATGGGAATGTGGTATAGAGCCAGATGGAAGAGAGCCCTTGACAGATAATCTGGGCATCTAAGAGGAGGTGGTCAGCACCAGCTCTGAGGCTCTTAGCCTGAATGTTTCATTGAACTTGCTTTTGTATTATCCATTCCAGTACTAGAACTCTTTCACACTTTTAATCCTACGCCTTCTCTCTCTCTTTCCATTGTCCTTCCTAAAGCGTTTCCTCTTAGGCTTCTTTTATTCATCACATTTTTGTTTTCAAATCCATGTTTGTACTTCACCTTAGTGCTTTCTCATCACTCCTTCACTGTCTCTAAAAATCTCGTATATTCATATTTCACCCTAAAAGAAAGGGTATGTAGTGATTGCTTGTTCGAAAATCTGACAAAAGGGAATTACCTGGCAACCCATTGGTTCCACTTCAGGGAACCAGGTGTGTTTGATCCCTGGTCAGGGAACCAGAATGTGGCCAAAATTAAAAAAAAATTTAGATGTATATTGCGTGATTTTTAAAAAAATATGACAAGGCTTGACCCTTTCTTTGAGTTAGCATTTTAAGTCAAGAGAGGAAGGAATTGTGCCCTCTTACCATGAGAAGCTATCAGTAATTACAATAAAACAGTAGCTACACCATGCTGTGGGAGTCAGAGGCTAAAAGAATAATTCTGCATGGTATTTCTAAGACAGGCTTCACAGAGTGTCAAATTGCAGTTCGAACTGTAAAAGATGAGTGTGTGTGTACACTTGTGTGTAGGGGACATGTGTATGAGGTTATTGTGGGTGCTGCTTGAGACAATGAAGATGAAAAGACTTTCCAAATGAAATATTACTTTGGTGAATTTGGACAGAACGATAAGAGTGGAATTAGAATACTAGAAATAAAACAGAGATAGCAGAGACTAGCATTCAGGAGATAGGAAATAGCATTAATCTGTCTTATGATCTTCCACATTTAGAGTGACTCCTCTTTTGGAGCCAAGATTTACTTAATTTTATTTGTCAATTGAGATAAAATTCACCTTTTAAAATATACAATTCAGTGGCTTTTAGTATATTCACAGGTTTGTTGAATCATGGCTCCTATTCCCAGAACATTTCCTATACCCTGCAAATAATTGACATGCCTGAGAGTAGTCACAGCTCAGACCTTATTCCTGTCAGTTCCTGGAAATGCTAATTTTTTTGATAGGTTTACCTATTCCGGACGTTTTATAGAACAAAGAGTCCTGTAATTTACAATAAAGATATTATTAACATCTTACATTAGTATGACACATTTGTTATAATCAATGAGCCAATATTGATGCATTAATATTAATTAAGGTAAATATATGGCGAGAGTGAAAGTTGCTCAGCCGAGTCCAACTCTTTGCAGCCTCATGGACTATACAGTCCATGGAATTCTCCAGACCAGAATACTGGAGTCAGTAGCCTTTCCCTTCTCCAGGGGATCTTCCCAACCCAGGGATCGAACCTAGGTTTCCTGCATTGCAGGTGGATTCTTTACCAGCTGAACCACCAGGGAAGCCCTTAAAAATTTTGTGTTAACCAAAGTCAATTTCTGATATAATTTGTATCGGAAGTATATATTCTGTTTATAGTGTATTTGCAGTAGAAATATTGGCATTTAATTCTTTAATATTATTTATATAGATAAATTTATAGAATTTCAATAATATAAGACTATATAATTTATGCATTCATATATATCTTTTTTATATACAACGGCTAACAGTAATTAACATCTTTTGAGCATTTAATAGATGTTTTGTAAGTTCAGGAAAAAACTCATGTTTTTTCAGAAGAGCTGCATCTTAATATTACTTATTTTGATATAGCATTCTAGAATGGCATATATCTGCTGCATTTACAACAATCACTTTATAGTTAAGAATATTTGTTCCAAAGAATTATAGTCTTGTTGGTTTCATAGAGAGGATAGTCAATAGTAAAGATAGTTTCTATTTCTGTGACTCACTGTTTCTTAGGGACATATTGTCAAATAGTCTCTGTCAGGAACTGTAATTGTCTGAAATTGTACTCTACTTGCAAGACAGCAAGTTAGTCTGTGACAGTTTTATGAGGCTGGTAAGAAACACAAAACTTCTGGGTCAGAGACAGTACACTTTAGCCCATACAGAAATGACAAATTTCTTTAGGTTTTACCTAATGTTCTTTTTGTTGTTGTTCCAGAATTTCACCTAAGAAACCTCATTACGTTTAATTTCATGTTTCCTCAGACTCTTTTGGATGCAACAGTTTAGCTCATAAATGTTTTCAGCCTTTTACTATTTTAATTTTATTTTAAAAATAGCTCTTTTGTGTATATGTTATATGCTTATTTAAAATGTTATATTTTTTACATTGTTAAAATGGATGAATTTGTTGTTACTGTGTGCTCAGTTTAATTTTTTGCCATGAAATATCAGCTGTGACATGTTGAAATGAGAGAAAGACAGTTTCATGTAAGGAACTGAGAGATCTTCATGAACTCACTCACACAGCCAGAATCAAAAGAATAGGTATTTTTAGGGAAGCAGAATTTTATTTTAACCTTTTTAAAAAATTTATCTTAATTGATACACCAAGCTAACAAGCATATAGCCACTCTGTTCTGTTTCTCCTTGTAATATTCTGGACTTGATATTTATACTTTTACATTTATAGTAAAATGCAAAGAATAGTTAACAATACAAAACTACAATGTATTTCAGCCCTTTCTGCAATATGTAAAGTGTGGTCTGCATGATACATATATTAGACTGTTATAAAATACAATTCAAGTATGAAAGGTCTCTGTATGACACTGGGATCTATGATACTTTTTTTTTTTTTTTTGCAAAAGGTTAACATAACCAATAAAATCAAAGTATGATAAGTGAGAAAAAGGATGTCAAGAGTGTTTAGGTTTCTACCATAAGTAGGTGGATGTTAATAATACATCTCCAGCCATGTGGTAGGCATATAGTAAACAGACAATGATCTAAGGGAGTGCTTTATGTAATAAAAGCTTACCTCATCTTGCTCAGAAGTCACTGAGTTTTTTCAGTCCAAAAAATATCTCATTACAATAACATGTAGAGACCAGAAATTCTCATTCAGTGAAATAGAAGATGATGCAATGATCCAGAAAGACCCTCACTTGATGGAGGATTGGGGCTGAGAAATCAAATGAATCAGAATTTGGAGGACTTTGAAAGACTGATAGTCACATCTGTCCTGCAACCATTATCTTCTGGAACTAACTAGCATCCCTAACCAATCAACTGTCTTTTCTCCAACAGTTCTTAAAAGTATCTTCTGGAACCTAGAATTTGCAATGTCATCATCACACTGCTCTTCTGATTCAGATCTAGGTGCCTACCTACTTTAATTCATTATTCTTTCACAAAGTGTTTTTGATTGTCTATAAATGACTAGTCTACACAAGCCATACCCTGAAGAAACGTAGCCATTCCCTGGTTTTTTGCCTCCGTCTAAAACTCAGAAGGTGGGACAAATTGAGAGAGTAGTACTGGAATATATGCATTACTCTTTGTAGTAGAGATAGCTAGTGGGAAGTTGCTGTACAACATAGGGAGCTCGATCCAGTGCTCTGTGACTACCTGTTGGGGAGCATGAGGGATAGGTGGGGGAGGGATTCAAGAGGGAGGGGATATGTGTATAATAATGGCTGATTTGGCTTCCCTTGTAGCTCAGTCAGTAAAGAATCTGCCTGCAGTGCAGGAGACCCGGGTTTAATCTCTGGGTTAGGAAGATCCCCTGGAGAGGGAAATGGCAACCCACTCCAGTATCCTTGCCTGAAAAATCTCATGGACACAGGAGCCTGGTGGGCTGCAGTTCATGGGGTCGCAAAGAGTCAGGCACGACTGAGCGACTAACACTTCACACTTATGGCTGATTCACATTGTTGTATGGAAGAACCAACATAACATTGTAAAGCAAATATCTTCCAATTAAAAACAAACTTAAAAGAAAACCTAGAATCATATCCTATGAGTGTTTGCTATCATTTATAGACTACGAAAATGATAGACAATTAGATACTAATAGTACTGACTTGGAACTGAAGTCCCGGGAATCCCCCTAGTTTTAGAGCCCTCATTTTTCAGAGTCCTCACTATCCCCTGAGAAAACCAACATGAGGTAAAAGTTATGCCAACCATATGTGTTTGTCTTTCCTGGCTGGAATGAAATTTGTTTCTCTCCATGCTTTATCTTCTGACCCGGTACCCTTCCTTTCTTTCTTTTTATGTGTCCTCCTCAATTGGTCTATGTTCTTTCCTGCATCTGGATGTTCTTATCCTTGGAGTTCTCCATGACAACCTCTCTCCTGACTTTCTAACCCGGCACTAACCTCGAAATCAGGGGCCTGTGAGTGTTATCTGAGTGTGGGAAGGGTGGTGCAAGTTTTGGGGAGGTAGACTGGGAAAGATCCAGATGGTATAAAAAGTCCTGTGGTAGACAGAGTAGTGGCTGGCCCCTCAAAGATATGCACATTCTAACTCCTGGAAACTGCATACATTATTTACAAGTCAAAGAAGATTTATGCTGGATAATCAGCTGACTTAAAATGGGGGATTATACTGGATTTCTGGATGGTTCCAATGCAATTGCAATGGCTTTTATAAATGGAGAGAGAGATAGAAAAGTTTATAGTCAGAGAGAAATATGTGACTACAAAGGTCAGAAGTCAGACTAGTGACTTCTGTGT
Source organism: Nanger dama (assembly GCA_917880005.1). Taxonomy (NCBI): domain Eukaryota; kingdom Metazoa; phylum Chordata; class Mammalia; order Artiodactyla; family Bovidae; genus Nanger; species Nanger dama. The sequence goes on from CAKJTW010000114.1 coordinate 1,533,088, forward strand.
AAAAGACTAAATCCTCTCTGTGTGTATACACACACACCACTTTGGTCTAAGGGAAAGGTTTGATGTTAAAAAAAAAAAAACAGAAAAAAATAAGTAAACAATGGCAGACTTAAAATATCAATTTTACTACTGAGACCGTATGAATGGTTATTCTATGTGAAACCTTACCTCTTTCCAGTCTGACTAGACACATGAAGACAGAAAATGTGTCCTTAAGAAGAGTTTTCAATAATTAATGAAGGATGGCTATGTATCTAGGAAAGATGATCTAGGAAAATAAATAAGAAAATAATGCATAGATTTAACTACCTGACTGTTTGGTAAAATGATTAATAACTGTGATTATAAAAGCAGGGAAGTAGACTGTATGGTTCAGCTATACTAGAGAAGGTTTCTTGGAATCATTGGCACTTGTAAAGATCAGGAGCAATAAGTAGACAAGATTGCATTTCTGGAAAACATAGAAATATATATGATTAAATGTAGGAATGATGGAAAAATATGGAGGGGCCTATATGAATATCTTTTAAGGAATAGTGTCAAAAATTTCATATTTTCAAAAGAGAAATCTGACAGCATAAGGTGATGAAGTAACTTGCAAGACATTGGAAGAACTATTCTTTGGTTCTAATTAGTGATGAAGATGACTTGAGAGGGAGGAAAAGAAATGGAATAGTCAGACCAGATAGGAATTTCAAAAAGGGATCATGTAAGCCAGCAAATGAGATATAGAGACTGAAGGAGAATGAAGAGTTAGAGTCAGTCCTCGGATTACTGTGTTCCAGCATCTGGGGAATGATATGATTTTAAAGTGTAATAGCTAGTCAGGAATTGGCAGAAAATAATGAGTCTTACAGAACTGATGAGTTGACAGGATATTTAGATGAATATTTTCTTCTAGCTATTGAAGTGGTTGGAGTAACTAGAAAGTAAAAGATTGGCTCATCAGAAACCTAATGATACATTGGCACTACAAATGTAGATTTGCTAACTCACACATGCTAAGCTACTGCTAAGTCACTTCACTCGTGTCCAACTCTGCGACCCCATAGACAGCAGCCCACCAGGCTCCCCTGTCCCTGGGATTCTCCAGGCAAGAACACTGGAGTGGGTTTCCATTTCCTTCTCCAATGCATGAAAGTGAAAAGCGAAAGTGAAGTTGCTCAGTGTCCGACACTTCGTGACCCCATGGACTGCAGCCCACCGGGCTCCTCCATCCATGGGATTTTCCAGGCAAGAGTACTGGAGTGGGGTGCCATTGCCTTCTCACTATTCACACATAGTTCCTGTTATTCCTTTGGACGCAAACTTCAGAGAAGATATTACTTAGACTTATGGAGGTAAGACATTTGATATTTACATCCTTGAGATATCTCAGACTGGTTTACTTAGTGAGAGCAAGCTAATCTTGAAATTTCAGTTAATCTTGAATTTTAGTTTTAGTCTGCTGGGGCTTTGTTCCACTACAGCAACAATGCAATTGTGGTAATGTCCATAGATGGGGGATCATTGGTTTAATTGGGATCTCATGGCAATTTGGTAAATGCTGTAGTGGTTGTGACAAGAAATAGGTTACATTTTCCCTAGTGCTTGTTAGATGATAGGAAAGGAGGGATCCTAGTTGTAGAAAAGACTTGGAAGGAATACATTTCGTTGATAGTTGGTCCCAGGAATCAAATATGATATTTTGTTCTCAGGGAATGACAATCCACATGATGGCCACTTTGAATTTGATCAGTTTTAATCCAGGCTCCTTCATTTTGATAGGGATTCCAGGACTGGAGCAGTTCCACATGTTGATTGGGATTTCTTTCGTCTCCATCTACCTCGTGGCCCTTGTAGGCAATGACATTCTTCTCTACCTCATCACTATGGACCATAGCCTCCATGAACCCATGTTCTTCTTCCTCTCAATGCTGACCTCTGGATACCTCATATTATTTACTATAAGTGTCCTTAAAACACTTGGCATATTCTGGTTAAAAGCTCAGGAAATCACATTTTCTGGCTTCCTCACTCAGTTGTCCTTTCTTCACTCTAGCTTTTTCTGAACTCAGCCATCTTGTTGGGCATGGCTTTTGATTGTTACATGGCCATTTGATACCCTTTGAGATACACTAGTGTGAATTGAAGCTTTACTGTTATTTTGCCTGTTGGTTTTCTGGTGACGAGTTTGCCATTCAGCTACACTCTCATTCTTCGTGCTGTTTTCCACCTTCCATCCAGAGATGCCCTCCAGAAACCCCTCTGTACTTGTGGTTCTCCCGTCAGCACCATCCTCATGTTCTACACACCAGCCATGTTCTCTGGCCTCACTCATCGCTTTGGCCACAGCATCCCTCACACATTTCACATCATGTTTGCCAGTCTCTATGTAGCAATTCCACATGCACTCAGACCCATATTCAAAACAAAGCAGATCACGGACAAGGGCATCCTTCTATTCTACCCTAAAGGGATGCAGTGACCTGGAGATAAGAACATGGAGAGAAAAATTATGAGAAATCAAGTAATCATATTGAATTTAAGAGAACTTTCTTTTGTAAATAAATAACTGGGAGCCTTCAATAATGGATCCAATTCCTATGAATTTCAGGGCCTCAATTCTGCTGGAAAAAAAAATTATTGGTAGAGTTAGAGGGGAGAGGGTATTTTTCAAACACCAAGAAAATGAGAGGCATCAGATGAAACTATCCTGATTTTTTTTACAATGAAAAACATCAAAACACAAAATCTTGCTCTTGCTTAGGTCCTTTGATCCTGTTTCAATTTCCTCTTTCTAAAATAACAGAAAAATAGTACTTAAGTTGTAGGCTTTTTGTAAGGTTAAATTTGTTTAGCATGAAATAAGCTTATGAATTCAATAACCACCTATATGCTGATAATTCTCAAGTTCAAAGCTTTACTTCAAATTCTTTCTGTCCCAGGTAGCCAACTCTCGATCTGATAACTCCTCTTGGCTATTCCACTGAACCTTCAAAATCAAAATGAACCAGAATAATGTCCATCTTCTCTTCCTTTCCTTATAATCACCACAATCTCCTGAATTCTCTGTCTTATTAAGTGGTATAGAATTCAACCAGTTTCTGATGTCAAAGGCTTTTCTCTTTTCATCATTCACTTAGAAAATTGTTTGAAGTGAAGTGAAAGTTGCTCAGTCATGTTCAACTCTTTGTGATCCCATGGACTATACAGGCCATGGAATTCTCTAGGCCAGAACACTGGAGTGGGTAACTGTTCCCTTCTTCAGGGAATCTTCCCAACCGAGGGATCGAACCCAGGTCTCCTGAATTGTAGGTGAATTCTTTGCCAGCTGAGCCACCAGGGAAGTCTAAGAATACTGGAGTAGGGTAGGGAAATTCTTGGAAGTTCAAGAATACTAGATAAGGGTAGCATATCCTTTTTCCAGCAGATCTTCCTGAGCCGAGAATAAAACCAGAGTCTCCTACACTGCAGGAGGATTCTTTACCAGCTGAGCTACCAGGGAAAAAATTATTAAAAAAAATACTTATAATTTATTATGTCTTCTGAATATCCTCAATTTATTCATGTTTCACATTAAAAATAGTCATAATCTTCCCTTTGCCCTGGATTTTTCAGCAGCCTCTTTTAGAAATTTGCTACATTTATTTATTTATTTTTCTCTCCCATTTATGTTTTATTCAGAAACAATATTGGTCTTACTAAACTTCAACTAGATCATGTCAATCCTGTAGTTAATAATCATTTAACAGTTATTCATTTTGATTGGAAGAAAACGCAGTACCCTGGCATAACTTCAAAGCATTCTGTGGCATCGTTGGTACTAACCAGTTATTGCTTGGTGTCCATTTCTCCCCTTTCCTGTCACTCCTCTCACATGCCCTTTTTGCTACAACCACCCTGTACTTTTTCAGACTATGTTCTCTTGTCTTTCTGGAACTTCATACATGCTATTCCCTCTGGAATCCAAATCTTAGCTGGAACTTGAAAATGAGAATGAAGGGAAATGATTTTTCAATTCCTTTTTGTTCTACTTCATGCCCACTAGGATAGCCATACGGAGAAGGCAACGGCACCCCACTGCAGTACTCTTGCCTGGAAAATCCCATGGATGGAGGAGTCTGGTAGGCTGCAATCCATGGGGTCATGAAGAGTTGGCCACGACTGAGTGACTTCACTTTCACTTTTCACTTTCATGCATTGGAGAAGGAAGCGGCAACCCCCTCCAGTGTTCTTGCCTGGAGAGTCCCAGGGACAGAGGAGCCTGATGGGCTGCTGTCTATGGGGTCGCACAGAGTCGGACTCAACTGAAGTGACTTAGCAGCAGGAATGTGATCATCACAACTGTAAAATACCACTGGGGGAAGCTCAGAGAACAAGGCACTGTGTTGGTCACTGTTTTGAGGAAAGGGCACAAATTCTTCCCTAGAGACAGGGAGAGATTTCTGTAAGGAGAACAAGGGGGAAATGCAGAGTCAGACAATGAAAATAATAGGGAAGAGCTGTCGAAAAAGTTCACTCAAAAATTTACTTTATCTGCTGTCCATGTGGGCAGGCCACAGACACAGAAATGACTTCTTACAATCTAGGTGGTTACAATCACTGCCCTGTGTCTGTGTGGCCAAGATCCCTGGAAATGTCCCACCTAGTTCACTCAACCCCATCCATTCAGACTGAGATTATTTATTGCTCCTGGAAAGTCCCAAGGGAATGACCTCTGGGCCGTGGTATCTGCTCTGGCATTTAGCTAAACATCAGACAGATAAATGAATAAAAAAAAGACTTAACTCTTTTCTGCTGAACTGGCAATAATGTTTTGATTGTCCCTGTACTGATCAGGCAAGCCCTGGAGAGGTGCACTTGGCAAAAAATCTCAAACCATCACTTAAGACCTTGAGAATGAGCAGCTCCTTAAATTTTGCATTCTAGAGACCTTCAAGCCCATGGAGGGAGCATTATTTAATTCATTCTTGCATCCTCTTAGCAAATATAACTCATCATCTCTGCCTAGACTGCACTGAAGTTCTCAAACTAATTTTGCTGCCTCTGTAGCTTCAATCTAAGTGCATCTTACTTGATTCTAGTAGCAAGTCCAAACAACAGCAAGAATGAACTTTCTAATATGTTAGTTTCATTTTGTCATACTCCCAAGTTAAACCTCCCATCAGCTCCTTTATCCCTTAGCCTTTATAATAAGATCCAACTTCCAAAGCACACGGAATAGGTTTTTGCTCGCCTCCCTAAACTCTTATTCTGACCTCCACCTTCCTGCTTCTCAGCTTCAGCCACACTCAGGATGTGCCCATGTCAAGATTCAGACAGTTCCCCAGATCTCATCATATTCTCATTTGCTTCTCTGCATTTGAAATAATGTTTTCTCTGCCTAGCATGTTTCTATTCCCATGATATCCCTTGAAAACTCCTATTTTTCCTTTAAATCACGACTGTGATGAAAAAAATTCTTGACTATCCTGACCTCTCCCCAAATTGATTCAGCATTCTGTGTTCTCACAGCTCTCTGTTTTTTAAGGTCATATCTCTTGTCACTTTGTGTTGGAATTGCCTGCTTCCATGTGTGTTTTCCCTACTAATGTATGACATCCTTGAGGATAGTAAAACATGTCTTAGTCATATCTGCATCCACAGCGCCTGTTACACAATAAAGTAAAATCAAATTTAAAAATGGTTGTCAAACAATGTGCAAAGTGCCTTTCAAATAATATCACCATCAATTCTCAAAACTTGTGAGATAGGTAAGAGCTCCATGTACTCACAAGGAAACTGAAGCTTGGATAATTAAAAGAACTTTCCAGTTTCATCCAAAGGGAGGGAACTGGTGAAACTGATAAATTGCAGTCAACAGTCAGTATTCACCCATACATCTTTTCACCTTAGTCCCACTTCTAATCATCCTGTAGATGCCTCAATAAATCGTGGTTGGATGAATGTATGAGTGAGTGAACTGTAAACTGGGGCAGGGAATATATTGTTAAGTTGAATGTTGTCTTTCAAGATAGTTTCTTGGGAAGGTCAGTTCCTTACCAAAAAGTCTTCTGAGGCTCATAATTTTTTAAGTACATAAAGAGTTTATATCAACATCTTCCTCTTTATCACTTAAAGGACTTTGCACATACTTTTCTTTGTATCTAGACGATTCTCCAACTTTTCTTTAGCCTATTGGAGAGAACATAGTATAATGTGAAGTAGAAGCACGGTTCAGGAGTCAGACTACCTAAGTTAGAAAATTCTCCACTAAACAGCTGAACAATCTGGATCGACTTTCTACGTACCATTTGTCTCATCTGTACTGTGGAAACAACAAGGATACCTACCTCACTGGAAGAGAGTAAGAACTAAATCTGATAATAATTCTTAAGTGTTTGACTCTGTGACACATTGCAAGACCCCAATAAACACTATTTTATTAGCATTTAGTTAGAATTCTTTCAAGTATCTTCCTCAGAAAATCTTCTTCTATCTTTCCCAGGCCTGATCAGATGTCTTTATTATACTCTATATTCATATCAATTATCAAAAGAAGTGATTATTTTTACACATATAATTTGTTGGTGATTTGAATAATGTATGCCTTCTTCACTAGAGTGACCAGTCTGTGAGGAGAGGCACTGTTTCCCTTTTCACTGTGTTCTTCATGTCTAGCTTGGTGTCTTGCCGGTACTCAATGGTCAATATATCTGTATGAAATGATCAATGACCTGCATGCATGAATGGAGAAGACCTTTGAGAGTCCTTGGACTGCCAAGAAATCAAACCAGTCAATCCTAAAGGAAATCAACCCTGAATATCCTTTGGAAGGGCTGATGCTAAAACTGAAGCTCCAATACTTTGGCCACCTGACGCGAAGAGTCGGCATACTGGAAAAGACCCTGATGCTAGGAAAGATAGAAGGCAAAAGAAGAAGGAGGTGCAGAGAATGAGATAGTTAGATAGCATCACTGACTCAAGGAACATGAATCTGAGCACACTCTGGGAGACAGTGGAGGACGGAGGAGCCTGGCGTGCTGTAGTTCATGGACCCACAAAAATTCGGACACAGCTTAGTGACTGAGCAACAACAAAATGCGTGAATAAATGACTGGTTGCCTGCCTACCTCAGCAGTTTTATTTCTCAGCACTTCACTAAATATACCTGGGTCTCCTAAATGACAAACATTTCCAGAACACATCATAACCGCTGACACTGCTGAAACTTTGCACAAGCTAATCTCTCGGCACCAAATATCTTTTCTGTGTCTTATTCTAATCCTTATTCATCCTCAGGATTTATATTAAGTTAACTTATTTCTCAAGATCCTTCTGATCCCTAGCCTGTGGTATTACCCCTGTACTCAGTTTCCAAGGACTTCTTTGTATCTCCTATAATACTCTCTGTATATTAAAATACTCTCTGTATATTAAAATTTTATTTTACAATATTGGCCTTAGTAGTTTGTGTCTGCAAGTAAATGGACTGATATTTATCTCTGAATAGCCCTTGTGATGTGTGGTGATGTGATGAAACTGATATGATGCCTGAGTTTCCTGGACCTGACAGATTATTCCTAGTTTTAGTCAATGGTTTTGGTGTGAAAGAAATGATTTCAAAATTATTTTACAGATATTCATTATGATTACTGCATTTTACACATATAGAATAGGTGACTTGTTGAAGTTTGATAAAATTATAGTAGAATATCTTTAAGCAGCCCAAGCGGCCAAGAACTATATACTCTGCCTTGACCTTCACTTCCTTATCCTTCTGCTGCTGCTGCTAAGTCGCTTCGGTTGTGTCTGACTCTGTGTGACCCCATAGACAGCAGCCCACCAGGGTCCCCCGTCCCTGGGATTCTCCAGGCAAGAACACTGGAGTGGATTGCCATTTCCTTCTTCAATGCATGAAGATGGCACAGCCCACCAGGCTGCCCACAGATGGCAGCCCACCAGGCTCCCTCTGTCCATGGGATTTTCCAGGCAAGAGTACTGGAGTGGGGTGTCAGTGCCTTCTCCTCATCCTTAGATGGAGCTATATAATGATAACCTGCATTCCTTTTCATATTAGTCATCTATGCTGTATAACAAATTACATCAAAAATTAACAATTTATGGACCTATAAAATGTCATATAGAATGAAGTAAGTCAGAAAGAGAAAACCAAATATCATATATTAACAGATATATGTGGAATCTGGAAAAATGTTATAGATAATCTTATTTGCAAAGCAGAAACATAGACACATAAGTAGAGAACAAACAAATGGATACCGATGGGGAAAGGGAGGGGTGGGAAGAATCGGGAGATTGGGATCGACATATAAACACTACTTTGTATAAAACAGATAACTAATGAGAACCTATTGAACAGCACAAGGAACTCTACTCGGTCCTCTCTGGTGACCTATATGGGAAACATATAAAAATATATATATATGTGTATGTATGACTGATTCATTTTGTTGCACAGCAGACTCTGACACAGCAATGTAAAGCAGCTATACTCCAATTAAAGTTAGCAATTTCAAACAAACAACATTTATGATCACAAACTGTCTGATTGACAAGAATTCAGGAGTGGTCTACCTAGGCATTTCTCTCTTGAGTCTCTTATTAGGTTGAAGTTAAGATGTTATTGGGGTTGTAAGCATCAAAAGAGTTGGCTGGAGCTGGAGGATCTGCTTTCAAGGTGGCCACTTTTGTAGTGCTATTTGTTAGTAAGAGGCTTCACTTTCTCCCTAAACAAGATGCTTGTCCTCATGGCCTGTAGGTTGGCTCCTCCCAAATTGGACAATTCAAGAGTGACAGCGAGAAAGAAGCTTCAGTGTCTTGTGGCCTAGTTTCAGAAGATACACACTGTTTACATGCACGTGTACTATTTGTTAGAGTTGAGTCACTAAATCCAGATCATACTCAAGGGAAGGGAATTAACTCCATCTGTTGAGATAGGACTATCACAAAACATGTGAACACTTTTTAAAGCCACCGTACCTAGTTGTTTATATATATATATATTTGTATTATCTGAATTCTCATCTTTCTGATGTTTTGTCATTGGACGTTATCAATATGCATACTGCTTCAGTATTTTTCTATGGAAGATTCCATGGACAGAGGAGCCTGATGGGCTACAGTCCATGGGTTGCAAAGAGTGGGACGTGACTAAGTGACTGAGCACATAGCAGGCATACACACGTGCTAGGCTCTCAGCATCACAATGCCTTGAAATCTATATATGAACCACAGAGCTCATATTATCTTTGTCAACACTGATTCTTAACAGAATAACAATAGTTTCTCCCAACATTCTATCTGAATAAATAAAGAATTTACAGAAAACATGGATAAACCCCTCCCTAAAGAAAAAGGTAAATTGAAGACAGGTGTTATGGTCCTCAGTTCTTTGTTTTCTTCTTTACTAATCATGCTTGTCATGGAATATGAATTTTTTCTAAAAATTAGGGTTAGAGGTAGAGTTTGAACTGAGAGAAGACTACAAAAATGTTACAATAAAAATGAGGTTTTAATCTAAGATACACTTTTGTCAAATTATCCTAGTTAGATCTGAATTTTTGATAACGTAAGCTAATAAAGTATTAAGATTTAGGATTAAGAATCCCCAGGGACAGAGGGAGCCTGGCAGGCTACAGAGAGGAGCCTGTACACAAAGAGCTGTACACAGCTGAGCAACTAAGCACAGCATAGCACAGCATATTATGCTCTAACTTCAGAAAGTTTTAGGTATTTTTATAGCAAGTAGTATAAAATTATTTTCTAATTGGTCTTTTACTAGTAATTTCAACATACAAAATATTGTATACACAAATCTGATAAAAACAGGTGATGCTCTTTCTACTACTAGTAATAGTTGAGAACACAAATTGAATGCATAGTTCGTGAACAGCAGTGAAAAGCCAGTGATGAGCATAAAGAGTGAAGCCCTCCATTAGGGAATTTGTGTTTTGAAAGTAAAGACAGAGAACTACACAGATAATTGCAACATGGTGTGATTAGTGCTACGGTGGGAGTAAACACAGGGATGAGTGAGGGATGACTGTCCAAATGAAGAGATGCTAGAGTTTAAGCTGAGGCAGAAAAGAGTAGGAAAGATAGTCTCAAAAGAGAAGCAACATTTGTGGAAGGAAGATCCTTGCAAGATTTGTGTCTGTGAAAATACAAAGAGAGCAGTTGGAATTTAGGGTGTTTCGGAGATGAGTAGAAGAAGATGCAACTAAAGAGGATTAACTTACTCTTCAGGCTGAAATTGCTAGATTTTCTAAGCTACTTACTTTATCCTAAATGACAATCACATTTCTATTTTAGAATGATTATTATGCCTTCTTGGTCTTTCTAGTGATGCTAGTGGTAAAGAACCCACTCGCCAATGCAGGAGAATTAAGACATGTGAGTTCTATCCCTGGGTCAGGAAGATTTCCTGGAGGAGAGCATGGCAACCCACTCCAGTATTTTTGCCTGGAGAATCCCATGGACAGAGAAGCCTGACGGGCTACAATCCACAGTGCTGCACAGAGTCAGACACGACTGAATTGACTTAGCACAGCATTTTATGGCTTCAGAGGAGAGGATGGATTGGTGGGGTGGAATTGAATTTTAGATCAATAAGGGCCCAATAACAGAAGCAACGAGAGACAGAAGAGTGGTTATTGAAGGAGGAACATGATTCTAAAGATATTTTGAAGTAGATATCAAAATCAGCAGGACTGGCAAGTGTATGTGTAAGCAGTTTTATATGAAAGCTCAAGTGTTTGATCAAGATGAATGACTTGTGATAACTCGGCCATTTTCAAGTATCAGAAAGAAGAATCCATGTATATTCTTTTAAATTTATTTACCTTTATGAAAATAACCTTTGAAAATTTATTTAGCATAAAAAAATATCACTCAAAGACATGCAAGTTCTCTGAAACACACAGAAAACACACACACACTCACACACAAGAAATACAGAGAGTATCTCGATGGCTTTCCCAGCCATTCTGAAAGCCCAAGGAGATTCTGCTCCCTGAGACATTGCTTGTCCAGGAAGATCTGAACCCGCAAGGACTCAGTCCACCCCACCCTTTGGGACCTCAGAACGTCATGAGCTAGACCATCTGGGAAGAGCTTCACTGTGCCTCCCACAAGTCAACAATTGGATCAATGCCTGCTGTGCCTCAGGGGCCCACCAGCCTGAGTGTCTCCTCTGAAATCCCAGGAAGACTGGCCCCTTCAGGGCACTGTTTCTGTCCATTCTTATGAAGGAGTTGGGGATTGGTGAGTGTTGGTTTGGGGACAGGTCAGGTATGATTGGAAAGCCACAGTCATGACTCAGGCCAGATCCTGGGGCAGGCTGGCTGAAGGACACACAGAGGACCTGAGAGGAGGAACCAGAAAAGATAAGGTGGGCTCAGTCCAGCTTTCACCATGAGATAGTCCACAGGCTACAGAGCCAGATTATAAAGTCTAAGGATTGAAATAAGGACGGAGAAATAAAGGAAGCAATCAGGACTGGAGCTGTCATGAGGACAATTCAATAGCTGAAACAAAATTGTCTAAGAACTTGGATCTAGAACACTGGACCAGCACTCTGTATTTTTGTGATTTGACACTTTCTGCTTTATCTGTGCATTTTCCTCCATTTGTTGTCATACTAGTTGGTATTACATACTAGTTGCTATTTATTGAGCACCTACTATTTTCCAGTTATTGAGGTGAGGACGTTTCTCCTGTAGAAAATCTCTTCAGAAAAATGCTATGAGGAAACAGGCATTTTAAAGAAATCAAATAACATGTAAAGTATAGTGGAAAAAGAGGCACAGGTTAAGTGCAAATTGAGAACACTTGACTCTAAAACCAGATTAAGCAGTGTCTGTCCTGTGACTTTGTGTAGACTTTCCCTATGTTCCATGTGCTTCTAGGTAGATGTGCAAAAATACGTTGTGTGTTTGTTAATTAATTAATTAACCCATTATTTTAGCCATTTATTCATTAACCTGCACTTTAATGAATGCAGGGTGACTAGAATAAAGGTAGGATGGAGAATGATGTGGCTGCGCATGCACAAAAGACCCATGTCAAACAAGAGCTTGTGTGTGTGCAGTAACGTAAACATTACTCATTTATTCAGTAAAACTTTAAGCTAGAATAAGGATATAAAGCTATGAATATGACAATCTTTACCCTCAAGAAAGATGCATGATAGGTAAGTAAATGCAATAAACTGTGATGCATCCTTCCAAAAGGCTTACGTACACGGTCCTCTGTGTGTGAATAAAAGGACTGTCTTTTCTCTTAATTTTTAAAATTTATTTATTTAGGGCTGTGCTGTGTCTTCCTTGCTGCATGGACTTTCCACTATACATGATTTTCAGTTATCAGTTCAGTTCAGTCGCTCAGTCATGTCCGACTCTGCAACCCCATGGACGTCAGCACACCAGGCTTCCCTGTCCATCACCAACTCCCGGAGCTTACTCAAACTCATGTCCACAGAGTCAGTGATGCCATCTAAACATCTCATCCTCTGTTTTCCCCTTCTTCTGCCTTCAATATTTCCCAGCATCAGGGTCATTTCCAGTGAGTCAGTTCTTTGAATCAGGTGGCCAAAGTATTGGAGTTTCAGCTTCAGCATCAGTCCTTCCAATGAACACCCAGGACTGATCTCCTTTAGGATGGACTGGTTGGATCTCCTTGCTGTCCAAGGGACTCTCAAGAGTCTTCTCCAACACCACAGTTCAAAAGTGTCAATTCTTCGGCGCTCAGCTTTCTTTATGGTCCAACTCTCACATCCATACATGACCACTGGAAAAACCATAGCCTTGATGAGACAGACTTTTGTAGGCAAAGTAATGTCTCTACTTTTTAATATGCTGTCTAGTGTGTCTATACATGATTTACAGGTGAAAGTGTTAGTCGCTCAGTGGTGTCCGACCCTTTGCGATCCCATGTACTATAGATTGCCAGGCTCCCTTGTCCGTGGAGTTCTCTAGGCAAGAATATTGGAGTAGATTGCCATTCCCTTCTCCAAGGGATCTTTTCGACCCAGGGATTGAACCTGTATCTCCCCAACTGCACACAGATTCTTTACCATCTGAGCCACAAGGAAATATCTAATGGTTCTAATTTCACTATGAAGTAAAATAAAACATTATCTGTTGAGAAAGAGGAATTTGAGGATGGTGAATGTGCTTAAAGAGAGTAGGGAAAAAGCCAGAGAATTCCCTGGTGGTCAAGTGGTTAAGACTCTGCTTTCGCTACTAATGGCCTGGGTTCAATCCTAGTCAGGGAGCTAAGATTCCACATGGTGCAGCCAAAAAAAAGGTCATACAGGGAGATTGAGCTGTACAAGATCATGTTATTGGACCAATAGACAGCGTTGAGGATTAAGTTTAAGGCTGATGATTATGAAATTTGGGGAACACAAATATACTTAACTAAGAAGTACTCTTCCGTCATGACCTAGAGTACTTACTAGGTTTTTTAATCTAGGAACTATATTTTGCCATTTATATATCATGGAAGCTCAGTGGAGGGAGGGCAGCAAAATATTTTAAGAGAATAGTTGAAAAGATGACTCGTAGATGTTAAACTACATAAAGAGGGATGCAAAGACACATGGATACTGAAGGAATAGTGACAAAGCCAGTGCTGTAGAGGCACTGAGGTTCTTGAGGAACAGATTGGTAATAGGTGACTCACATTATAGGACAGATATAAAACCATATCTGTGATTTATGGGGTTAGTCAATCTGGGGTTACAATACTTCAAAAATATGGCCCTGGAATTGGGTGGGCTGGTCATCAGTAACAAAATAAAGTCATCCAGCATGATGCTGTGCTACTTTGAGGGGAAAATTTTGGGTAGGTAAAGGGCAAGTTAAAGGTTTTTCCTGTGGTCATGTATGGATGTGAGAGTTGGACTGTGAAGAAGGCTGAGCACCGAAGAACTGATGCTTTAGAACTGTGGTGTTGGAGAAGACTCCTGAGAGTCCCTTGGACTACAAGGAGATCCAACCAGTCCATTCTGAAGGAGATCAACCCTGGGATTTCTTTGGAAGGAATGATGCTAAAGCTGAAACTCCAGTACTTTGGCCACCTCATGGGAAGAGTTGACTCATTGGAAAAGACTCTGATGCTGCGAGGGATTGGCAGAAGGAGGAAAAGGGGATGACCGAGGATAAGATGGCTTGATGGACGTGAGTCTGAATGAACTCTGGGGGATGGTGATGGACAGGGACGCCTGGCGTGCTGCAATTCATGGGGTTGCAAAGAGTCAGACACGACTGAGTGACTGAACTGAACTGAACTGAAAGGGCAAGGACGTTAAACTTGTTGCAGATAATAGCCAGATATATATCTTCAAATAATAAAGGAAATTACAAGGAAGTCTGTGACAGATAATAATAAGAAAATAAAAAGTTGGATAAATGAATAGATTATTTCTAACGAACATTATAGGCAGTATGACTTACACCTTCACTTAGGAGTGTTCCTCTTAATAGTGCAAAGTATTTGTTGTTTTATTTAATAATTGAAAGGTAAACTTTACTTTTTCTTATTTTCATTTTGCAAGGTTTGCGTTCTTTGTCTATAAAGTTGTCTGATGTTCCCTGGTTTATCCTTTTGTTTTACCCTTTATGGGTACTTTGCTTTACATCTTTTTCATGTGAGCAACATATAATCAGATTTTATTTAAAAGACTTCATTGATACCTATGCTTTTAAGTTTAGGAATTCAGAAATCTACATTTATAAAAGTTTTAAATTTTTAAATATTGTTTTTGGCTGTGCTGGTCTTTGCTGCCATGTCAGCTTTTCTCTAGTTGTGGTAAGCAGAGTCTACTCTTGTGCTGTGGAGTACCAGGCTCTAGGGCATGCAGGCATCCGTAGTTGCAGCACATGAGCTCAGTGCTTGTGGCTCGTGGACTCTAGAGCACAGGCTTAATAGGTGTGGGGCAGAGGCTTAGTTACTCCAGGGCATGTGAGATCTTCATGGACCAGGGATCGAACACAGTTCTTCTGCATTGTTAGGCAGATTCTTTACCACTGAACCACAAGGGAAACCCCAGACATCTACATTTTAAATCATAAGTGATGTGCTCAATATTACACTCATTTGCTATATGCTTCCAGTTTTCTGTTTTCTTTATGTGCCAAAATTTAAATCTTTTTGCTGTACAGATGTTATGTATATACAATTTTCCATAGACTGTATAGAGAATTTTGGTCATATACACAGGAGTCTAGGAAAAGACTACCAGAGTTTGAGTGCCAGCTCTGCATTTCCTCATTGTGTGGCAGTGGCAAGTTACTTAACTTCTCTCTGTTTCAGTTTCTATATCTTTAAAATGTGGATAACACTTTTATCTATCTCACTGTTAAGAGCATAGAAATAATTTTATGTAAAGAGCTTTAGTTTTGTGTAGTATAATGAAAGTTCTCAAAAACTGTTAATGCTTACTATGGTAGTATAGTGACATAGTGATGTTGTTCAGTCCTGTCCGACTCTGCAACACCATGGACTGTAGTCTACCAGGATCCTCTGTCTGTGGGATTTTCCAGGCAGTAGTCCTGGAGTGGATTACCATTTCCTTCCAGTGGGTCTTCTCAACCCAGGGATCAAACCTGGGTCTCCTGCATTGTAGACAGATGCTTTGCTGTCTGAGCCACCAGGGAAGTGTAGTAGTATTAGGTGCTCAGTTGCATCTGACTCTGTGCGACTCCATGGACTGTAGTCTCCAAGGCTCCTATGTCCGTGGAATTCTCCAGATAAGAATACTGGAGTGGGTTGCCATTTCCTTCTCCAAAGGAAAATAACTCTTACTATAGAGGTTGCTTATTTGCTTTTATCTTGGTTCAGAATTCTATATTTCTTTCACTAGAAATCATCTCTGTCTTTATCCAAAGCTCAGAGTTTTAGTTTCTGTTAAAAGAAAATCAAGAGAATAAAAATAATCTCAGAAGATTGTTCTAAATGAGATAATACTTTATGAGACTGGTCTATGGGAGGAGCCTGTAATGATAAATTGCCTCCTTATTTTTCCAATTGAAATGCCTTACTTTTCTGGACTTTCCTGGTGGCACAGTAGATAAGCATCCTTCTGCCAATGCAGAGGACACATGTTTGATCCCTGGTCTGGGAAGATTGCATATGCCCTGGAGCAACTAAGCCCATGCGCCACAGCTATCAAGCTTGGGCTCTAGAGCGCAGGAACCACAACTACTGAGCCCACATGCTGCAGCTACCAAAGCCCACGCAGCTTAGAGGCCATGCTCCACAAGAGGAGAGCCACCGCAACGAGAAGCCGGTGCACCGCAGCTGGGAGTAGCCCCCATTTGCCACCACTAAAGAAAGCCCATGAGCAGCAACAAAGGCCCAGCACAGCCCCAGATAAAAAATAAGTAAAACATTTTTAATAATGCCTTATTTTCTAATTTTCTTTTTTTCTCAGATTATAGTTAATTTTCTTCTATACTCATATCTATACAGCAACATATTACATTAACCTAGGCAAAACTCAGTCATTAAAATGGAAATAACATTTTTTCTTTTTTTTTAATAGTTTATTCTACTTTACAATACTGTATTGGTTTTGCCATACATTGACATGAATCAGCCACATGTGTACACGATCTCCCAAGCAATAAATGCTGGAGAGGATGAGGAGAAAAGGGAACACTCTTACACTGTTGGTGGGGATGCAAACTAGTACAGCCATTATGGAAAACAGTGTGGAGATTCCTTAAAAATTGCAAATAGAACTGCCTTATGACCCAGCAATCCCACTGCTGGGCATACACACCGAGGAAACCAGAATCGAAAGAGACACATGTACCCCAATGTTCATTGCAGCAGTGGTTATAATAGCCAGGACAGGGAAACAACCTAGATGTCCATCAGCAGATGAATGGATAAGAAAGCTGTGGTACATATACACAATGGAGTATTACTCAGCCCTTAAAAAGAATAAATTTGACTCAGTTCTAATGAGATGGATGAAACTGGAACCGATTATACAGAGTGAAGTAAGCCAGAAAGAAAAACACCAATACAGTATACTGACACATATATATGGAATTTAGAAAGATCGTAACGATGACCCTGTATGTGAGACAACAAAAGAGACACAGAGGTATAGAATGGACTTTTGGCCTCTGAGGGAGAGGGAGAGGGTGGGATGATTCAGGAGAATGACACTGAAACATGTATACTATCATATAAGAAATGAAGCGCCAGTCTATGTTCAATACAGGATACAGGATGCCTGGGGCTGGTGTACCGGATGATCCAGGGAGATGGTGTGGGGTGGGAGTTGGGGAGGGGCTACGGCATTGGGAGACGGTGTACACATGTGGCTGATTCATGTCAATGTATGGTAAAATGGAAATAATATTTTATGCAGTTTGAAGACGACTTTGGAGAGACCTGGTGCTTAGTATCAGGAGATTTTAGAATCTTTTTACAGAAGATAAGCATTGCTCTTAATAGCAAAGGGAGGTTGTTTCTTGGCATATGTTAATTGTATATAATTTGTTTTAGGACACAGAACCTGTTAATCAGATTTCAATGGCCATATACAACCTAACTGGCTACAACACGGGTGCCTTCACCCTTTTGGGTATCCCTGGACTTGAGCAGTACCACGTCTGGATCAGCGTCCCCTTCTGCCTCATCTATCTAGTGGCCATTCTGGGGAACAGTGTCCTTCTCTACCTCATTGCAATGGAGAACAGTCTTCATGCACCCATGTTCTTTTTCCTTTCCATGCTGGCTATTACTGATCTTATACTGTCTACCACCTGTGTTCCAAAATCTCTGAGCATCTTCTGGTTTGGTCCTCAGGAAATCAGCTTTCCTGGCTGTCTCACACAATTATTCTTTCTGCACTACAGCTCTGTGCTGGACTCAGCTATACTGCTGGCCATGGCATTTGACCGCTACGTGGCCATCTGTTCACCCTTGAGATACACCACTATTCTCACCCCCAGGACCATTGTCAAAATTGCTGTGGGAATCACTTTCAGAAGCTTCTGTGTTTTTGTCCCATGTGTTTTCCTTGTAAATCGTCTACCCTTCTGCAGGACACATAACATCCCTCACACTTACTGTGAGCACATAGGTGTTGCCCGACTAGCCTGTGCTGACATCTCCATCAATATCTGGTATGGGTTTTGTGTTCCCATCATGATAGTGATTATAGATGCGATTCTAATCGCTGTTTCCTACATCCTTATCCTCTGTGCTGTATTTCGCCTCCCTTTTCAGGATGCTCGCCAGAAGGCCTTAGGCACCTGTGGTTCCCACGTCTGTGTCATCCTCATGTTCTATATACCAGCTTTCTTCTCCATCCTTGCACATCGCTTTGGCCACAATGTCCCTCGGACCTTTCACATTGTGTTTGCCAACCTCTGTGTTGTCATCCCACCTGCCCTCAACCCTATTGTCTATGGAGTAAAGACTAAGCAGATACGAGAGAAAGTCATTCTTCTGCTCTTACCTAAGAGGTCCTATTGATACATGCCTGAAGTCTAGGGGCAGGGGCAAGTCCCTAGTCCACCTTAAAGACTAAATCTGTCACTTTGACCCCAGAGAAGGGAATGATAAAAAAATTTCTTATTAATCAAAAGTGTGATTTTTTTTTGTTTCTTTATTATTTTAAGCAGACATCTTCTCTGCCATTCCAGCTAAAAAAAAAAAAAATTTTTTTTTAGTCTAGGAAACTTTTGATTTCAGGAATCAAAAAATTTTCAATTTCTTTTATTTCGCCAAGCTTATTTTAAAACTTTAAATGAAAACAATAAAATAATCAGCATCATTTTTCTCTATAAAGATGTTTCTAAAGAATCTGATTTTTTAAAAGATTTATATATCCTAGTAGTTTCTACAACTTGCAGAGCAAAGGACTTCTACCATGATGACTCTGTGAGATTCTAGATTTTTAGTTTGGATACTTCAGTCCATTTCTGGATGGCATCAAGTATGGGTTTTGGCATGTTCTTGGTGCATAAGCAATGTTTATCAAGAAAAAAATGCAAGTAATTATGAATGACTAAATTGAGAGTGCAGATGTTTATTTTAGATCAAGAGAGAAGGTGATGATGAAACCCAAAGCTCATTTTTTACTCAATCTCATTAAAAAACCAAGCGAGTTGGGGTGGGTACAGTCCTCTAAGTAGGAGTATACAGAGGAAGATAAATTCCCATGGCCAATAAGATGAAAAAGCATGCACAGATTAAGATGTGGTTTGAAACTTGACCAATAATAAATATTGCTAGCTCTGAATCTCTTCTTCATTCTTATATCCCAAAAGAAATGTAGTCTGATGCCAAAAATGTATCTCTGTTTACATTATTCATTGTCTTTTCAAATCCAATATGCTTAAGTTGGTTATAGTGAGTCATTCAGTCACTGAATCAGTCAAGGAAAAACTATTTTTGGTGTCTGATGGGTGCCAGTGGTAGCTGATGTCTGATATCCTCCCATATTTACTGTGACCTTAAATTCTACTGCTTTTTCTAGACAACCTCTAGATTCATCAGTCCAGAGTGAGCATTCCCTTCTCTTACCACAGAGGGTCAAACACTCATCACTCTTCATCTGAATCAAAATATCAGAGTTCTACATGGTTTCTCAAATTCTAGATTGTGTTTTCACATCGATGTTACCCCTTCACTCACATGTCACTAGATTTACATTTCTATATAATTCTCAACATAGAATTTTAGTATGAAAGATACATTCTTTGGACTCAGAGACTCAAGTTTGCATGCTCTTTTTACTGTGGGACACAGGCACATATGTTGTTCCCAAAATTATTTGCAGAATAAAAATACTATGAAGTATAAGTAGCAGAGAAAGTAAAGGTAAAATTAAAAAAAAGAAAGATATTTAAAAAAATTTAAAAAGATAGCTAATACAGTTTCCAGATACCATGAATCCCCATTCTCTTATTGCACATGGGTTAAGAATTCAGTTCTAGGTTATGTGAGAGTTAAGCATGATTTAGTTGCATAATTCGCAATGTCTATAAATTAGAAGCCAGTCAAGTGTTCCGAGAAGTAAAACTGTTTATTTCTGAAAGGAAGAGCAGAAAGCGGTATCTTCAGAAAATTCTTAGAGAAAGGCACCAAATTATGTAATTAATCACATTCTTTTGGAACAAGTAATTTCATGGAATTCTTCAATCCCTTATTCCAGTACAGATCATTAGAATACCTTAACTTGCCATTTAATAATAGCTAACAATTTAGTGAGGAGGTAATATAATGCTAGTCTCTTCAAGCCTGGTTTAGTCCATATATTATGGGGCATTCAGAGTACTGAGTGGACACTAGCAATCATTATTCATTCATTCAACAATGTTTAGCAAAATGCTTGACATACAATTTAATATCTGAAACATTGGGCTAGGTATTCTTTTCATCATATTGAACAAAATTGATATGTCCCCCATTTAGTGGAAATTGTAATCCAGTGATGGGAACAAGCCTCAATCATATAAACATCCAAATGAACATGTAATTTCAGATTGCATTCGTTTTTTTTTAAATTTTATTTTATTTATTATTTTTTTTACTTGAAAAACACCAATACAGTATACTAATGCATTGGAGAGAGACTATCAAAGGAAAGCAGCTTCAAATTAGGCTTTTGGAAGGCTCTACCTGAAAGAAATAAAATTTTCTCTAAGAACAATGAGAATCATGAGAAGTCAGGCAAGCAGGGGAAGGTGAATGGCATGATTTAAGCAGAGGAGGTGAAATATCTGTTCACTGAAAACTGTAAAACGTTGATAAAAGTAATGAAGATGCAAACACCAGTCTCCCCATTATCCAAAAGTACAGCATTTCTATAAAACTTTGCATAAGCCAAAATGGCTTAAAGCAAAATTACCATAAGGCACATCTTGCCAACAGGTGCATAAAATAAGTTGAGATACAGCATAGATGCTCACTGACACAGTTCAAAATTATGATGACTTGATGCTGAGATAATGAGAGAAATTCCTGGGAAACGAAATTGGTAGTACCACTCTTGCTGCTCTGGACATGCATGTTCTATAATATCTGGTTGCAAAACAAAAATGTTGAACATGATTTTTGCTTTTCACTTTTTTTCCACAATATAATAGTTATCTTCAGATTTCTTTCAGTTAATGAAAATAGTTACTAAAGTAAGTCTTTTGTAAAAGTAAAGGGGTGTGAAGCAAACTTTCAAAAAGTGAGGAATACAAAAGATACCTCATATTCTTGCATGGGGAGAATGAATATTGTTAAAGTCTTCATACAACCCAAAGCCATCTGCAGATTCAATATAATCTTTATCAAGATTCTAGTGGTATTTTTAAGAAATATAGGAAAACTCATCCTAAAATTTGTATGAAACCACAAAAGACCTGAAGAGCCAAAGCAATCTAAAGAAGGAAGAACAAAGCTAGAGACAATACAATTCCTGATTTCAAACTATAAAGCAATAGTAGTAAAAACTGTACAGTGATTATAGAATGGCACAAAAACAGATACATGGATCAAATGAACAGATAAGAGAGCCAGGATATAAGTCTTTGCATATATGGTCCACAAGGGCACCAACAGAGAAAGGATGTTGCCATTATTGTTTTATGGCTAAGTCATGTCCAACTCTTGAGACCCCATGTACTATATTGCTTGCTGGGCTCCGCTGTCCATGGGATTTTCCAGTCAAGAGTACTGGAGTGGGTTGCCATTTACTCCTCCAGAGCATCTTCCTGACCCAGGAATTGAACCTGCCTCTCCTGTGTCTCCTGTATTGGCTGGCAGATTCTTCACAGCTGTGCCACCAGGGAAAGGATAGTCTATTTAATAAATGGTACTGGAAAAACAATATCCACAAGCAAAATGATAAAACTGGATTCTGGTCTTGTATCATTTGCAGAATTGAATTCAAAATAGATTGTTTTAAAAGTATGAGCATAAATTATAAAATTCCTAGTACTTGTACATTGATCCTGACACTGATTTTTTTGGATGATAGCCAAAGCACAGGTAAAATCAGCAAAAATAAATAAGATTACACACACACACTGAAATATTGTTCAGCCGCAGGAAAGAATAAAATTTTACTATTTTTGATCTACGCAGATGAAAAGTATCATGCTAATTGAAATGACAGAAAACAAGAAAAATACTGTGTGATTTCACTTATAGGTGAAATTAAAATGTTTTTTTTTTCTTTAAGTTGAACACATAGAAACAGAGAGTACAGTGGGGATTGAGGAGCATGGAAAGATGTTGATCAAAGGGTACAAAGTTTCAGCTATAATCTTGTATATAAATAAGCTCTGGAGATCTAATGTGCAGTATTATGACTATAGTTAATAATACTGTATTGTATACTTGAATTCTGCTAAGGGAGTAGACTGTAAATATTTTCACCACTCACACACATACACAAATATGTAATATTATGGATGTGTTAATTAACTTGATTGTGGTAGATATTTTATAATGTATATTATATCAAGCTACCATGTTGTACACTTCAAATATATACAGTATTTTTTTTTTTTCCACAAGGCACAGCTTGCTGGATTTTAGTTCCCCAATCAGATTGAACCTTGGCCATGGACCACTAAGGACTTCTCTAAATATGTACAATTTTATTTGTCAACTATACCTAAATAAAACTGGGAAAAAGAAAAGTAGACATTTATGGATGAATAAACTTGCTTATTGAGATGACACCACCCTTATGGCAGAAAGTGAAGAGGAACTAAAAAGGCTCTTGATGAAAGTGAAAGAGGAGAGTGAAAAAGCTGGCTTAAGGCTCAACATTCAGAAAATGAAGATCATGGCATCTGGATCCATCACTTCAGGGGAAATAAATGGAGAAACAGCGGAAACAGTGTCAGATTTTATTTTGGGGGACTCCAAAATCACTGCAGATGGTGAATGCAGCCATGAAATTAGAAGACGCTTAGTCCTTGGAAGAAAAGTTATGACCAACCTAGATAGCATATTCAAAAGCAGAGACATTACTCTGCCGACTAAGGTCCATCTAGTCAAGGCTATGGTTTTTCCTGTGGTCATGTATGGATGTGAGAGTTGGACTGTGAAGAAAGCTGAGTGCTGAAGAAGTGATGCTTTAGAAGTGTGGTGTTGGAGAAGACTTGAGAGTCCCTTGGACTGCAAGGAGATCCAACCAGCCCATTCTGAAGGAGGTCAACCCTGGGATTTCTTTGGAAGGAATGATGCTAAAGCTGAAGCTCCAGTACTTTGGCCACCTCATGAGAAGAATTGACTCATTGGAAAAGACTCTGATGCGGGAGGGATTGGAGGCAGGAGGAGAAGGGGATGACAGAGGATGAGATGGCTGGATGGCATCACTGACTCAGTGGACGTGAGTCTGTGTGAACTCCGGGAGTTGGTGATGGACAGGGAGGCCTGGTATGCTGGATTCATGGGGTCACAAAGAGTCGGAAACAACTGAGTGACTGAACTGAACTGAACTGAACTGAAACTTGCTTATTAATATGTCATACATAAAATATATGCTTGTTTTTGAAAACAAACAAACAAAGGGATTAGTATGTACAAAGACACAGTTGGAAAAAGGCTCAGCATTTTAAAGGAACTGAAAACTGATGGGGATGGGGTGGGTATAGGTAGAGAGAATAACAAAAAGTGAGACTGCAGAAGGTAGAAAAATCCAGATCATTTTCAGAAGTTTGTTTAATATTCTAATAAAAACTTAAAGCTATAGGAATTTTAAGTAAGGTGGCAACAAAGCCACCTTTAATTATAGCCACCACTATAAATTGTATTATAAAACATTATATATAAATCTCTTGTTTTAATGATGGGGTTTGTGATAGTTTTGAGGGAGGAATGGAGGGGAGGTCACTGGATAAAACAACCACCCATTCTCATGCACTATAACCCTGTATGTGGGCATCGTTTGTGACCAAAGAAAAACCTTCCCCCTTCAGTAGCCTAATGAAAAGGCACAGCCAGTGTCAATTAGAAATGACCCAATAGAATGCCTGTCTCTGGGGCTGAGTGCTTGTGAAATAACTCAGATTCACAGAGTTATTTTGTTGTACAGAATAGCTAAGTTGGAGTCCAAGTAATTGATAGGGGCCAAAATTAATATGTAAAGAATAATAAAACAGGATAAGAAAATTTCCACTTTCATTTAATTGCTTCATCTCTTAATCATTTAAAAAAAAGCAACACAATTTCAAGTTAAAACAATTGTTAATGTATGATAGTATTTGAAATATAGAGACTTTCATTTTAAAATAGTTGATTTGTACTCCTGCCTGTAGCAGGACCAGCTATCAATTAAGGCAGCTCTCTAGATCATGCTAAAAGAACTGTAAGATTTGTATGTAAAATAATAGTTGATGTGTTGCTGTTATTTAAGTTGGGATGAAGGATGGGATGTAATTCAAGTTTTTAGGGTGTGAATTAAAAATAAGGAAGGCAGGGACACCAGAGTGCTTTTAATAATATAAAATATAATATCTTAATTTTAATATTATTAAACATATTAAAGGTATTTAATATGTTTAATAATATTAAAATATATTCCTATTTTAAATCAGTAGAAACCAATAACTGATTCACTATAAAACTCTTTTTATTACATCAGGTTATGGAAACATTAAGTTGAAAGTTCTACATAACCCTTTGTAAGGACTAAGTGTTCATATAAAATTCACTTAATCTAGTTATAACCAGTTTTTTTGCACCTAATGAATAGCCAGAAATGACAGATGTCTTCATAAAGGGACAGATGACACCAAAAGTACGATTTGGGTGACTTAAATGTACATGCTTTTTTATATGAATCCTGGTTCAAGAAAATTCAACTTACAGTACCTCAGAGAAAACTCTGGTAGGCATTTGACTGATGCTTTCAATAGTCTTTCAATGTTATATATAAAAAAATAGCCATTGAAAATGGAATTATTTGTACTCAGTGTCCAACCAGAAGGAAACCTGCCTAAGGATGAGATAAAAACAAAAATATGAGCAATTTTAAAGCTCACTTTGAGAGTTATTGCTGAATGTCTTTGTAAACTTAAGACAGAAAGACTAGATTTACCAAACTCAGGAAAATTGACCTGGCCTTTAAAGTTGTAGGAGAAATGCTTCCTAGTTCTAAATTGAGATCTGAGCCCCCAGAATGCCTGATAGTATCAACAGGCAGATTGAAGGAAGACAGAGTGAGAACGGATTCAGAAGATGTTGAAGAGGAAACAGTATTATACAGTAATTTCATTTAAAAATTCATGTAAGTAGAGAGGTATGACATTCGTAGAGCTTAGGAACATTGAAAGGAATAGGTTTGGGGTGTTATGAATGCAGTCTGGGACACAACAGTTTTGAATCTAAAGTGGGATATTTAGCTAAAGATGTTCCAAATAGGATGCCCTCTTTGATACTCAAAAACCACCCTCATGTTGTCCTCATGTTGGAGTTCCAACCAACTTTCCTGTTTTCCAGCTTTTATGCTCTCATCTACGTATATATGGGTCCCTGGGGGAAAAATAAAAGGCTCAAAAATTCATTGTAGAATTTAGGGAGGCAGATCCTGGGGCCTAACTATGAAAAGCAGTGATGGTTCACCTGAAGTGAGCCATCTCATCCTTCCAGCAGGTCTGTGTGTCCACCACTGTGCTAAGCATTTTCAAAGGCACTGTCCCACTTTTTGTCCTAATTTGTGAACCTTACATAATTTTGAGATCTTTGGATCTTGGATCTCCTCCCCAAGATCTTAGAGGCCATGCATGCTCAGCTGGGGACTCTTTGTGACCCCATGGACTGTATGTAGCCTGCTGAGCCCCTCTGTTCATGGGATTTCCTAGGCAACAGTACTGGAGTGGGTTGTCATTTCCTTCTCCAGGGGATCTTTCCAAACCAGGGATCAAACCTGGGTCTCCTGCATTGGCATTGGCAAGCAGATTCTATATCACTGAGCCACCAAGGAAGCCATAATCTTAAAAAGTAGGGACTATATTATAGATGTTAATTTCCTGTTCAAAGTCATTTGTATAACCTTGAAACCTAGGTGATCTGATAGGTGGGCACACATGGCCACATACCCATAGGCACAGAGCTCACATGAAAATGTAAAAACAAAAATGTACCCTGAGGCAGTGTTAGCTCACAGACCCAGGCAGGGTTAATAGTCTTCTTTATACTTTTCCCTTGAGAGTGAGAAGAGAAGGTGTTTGAGTCCCTCAGGCCTTAACTTTTTTCCTCTTCGCCTCATTGAACAATGACCAGGAAACAATAAATAAATAAGGAGATCAACCTGTCTATCAGTCTTTTCCTTCCTCCTTCATTTATTACTTTGGCTGATGTGTCTGGTCTTCTTGCAGATTTTCTGTTTGTCTATCACCATAGTATTTCTTCTCTCCATTTGACCCAATAACCAAACTTGGTGAGTGCTGGTTATTTAAAGAGGGTTGGTTGGAATTAGGAGAGAAAGAGCGAGTGAATGAAAAGCTCAGGAGTCCATTTTCTAAAAGTCACAGACCAAGCACTACAACTTTCTTTCCCGAGAAACTCAGATTTTAAGCTGAGTTTACAGTCTCCTGTACTTGGATGCCTGCTTCAAATGATTAGAAAGATAAACAGCTGGGTTAAGGATGGCCAAGGTAAGTGTTGTTCAGGCACTTGTGTTAGATTTGTGGCAAGGACCCACAGCCCTAACTTGAGTAGTTTTAAGTGTTTAGATACTCTTGTTAGCTTTTATGCCTCTGTCTATTTCTGTTTTCTTCTTCACTGTGTGATCTGACTGTTGGGGATCATCCAGATGATATAAAATATAATCCAATAAAAAAAGTAAATCTTATTGTGTGCTTACTATGTATCAGACACTGGACTAAAGCGTAGTTTGAGGGGCATGTCTTGTTTTGTCCTAAAAGTAACAAAGGATTAGATATTAGGCCCTTTTCAAAAATGAAGAATCCAAGGATCATGTAGTTCAACTAAGTTTGCCCAAGTTCACTCAGCTAGAAAATTATGGAATTGAGATGAAAACCATCTGGTTCTACTGCCACTCTGTGCCAATATGCTACTGAAATAATATGGGTACATGTATATGTGTGTGTATCTATCATAATCACATTTAATCAAATCAATACTGTTTATATCTTCTAATACCTAGTTTGAGTTTAAATTTCACCAATTATATGTTATCTTCTATTTCTGGTTCATTTAAATAGAATTCAATCAAGAACTGCATTTGCTTGTGCATTCTCTAAAATTTATTTTACTTTAGAAAAGTATTTTCCTCCTCCAAGTACTCCACCCTTTTAATGGCAATGACATTTTGAGAAGACAAAGCTGTTTGGTAGATTGCCCCACATTGTAGATTTGTCTGAGCTGTGAAACAACAAGCCTCAGAACTAACTTTGTGTGCCCGTGTGTGTCTGTAAATGTTTCTGAATGACTGTAGAAACATCTGTTGTGTTTGAGTGCATGAAAATATAAAAACTAAAGAAGACCTTTAGTCACACATGTCTGAAGAAAAGATGATTTCAGACCAGCTGGAAGAGCTGTGATTCAGAGTATATGGTTTCCGGGTGCTGGTGCCATGTATTGTTTGAGTATGTGAGCAGCACAGAAGAGGGATTTTCAACACAAAGGCTGCATAACTTAATTAAATCTCTACCATGGCCATGGTGAGTTCTAGGCCTCCAGTGGATAAGAGAACTCAGTGAAGGTGTTGACAGAGGAGGCATAGACTTAGCATACAAGGGATTGGTCTGTGGGCCACTGTCTGAACTCTGCACTGTGTTTCCAGAACCCAGACCATGTGAATTTCTGGAGACACTAGAGGAGAGTTTGAGTTTCTGTAAGAAATGAGATTTTGCTCTTATAAGGGAAGGTCAGAAAAAACAGAGCATCTGATTTTTCTTTAGCAAAAGCAGAAGAGTGACGACACAAAGTGCTGGCTTGGGAGATGGAAGGTATGGTGAACTGGGCCTAAGAATGTGGTAAAAAGTGCCTGTAGGGATAAAGCTGAGCAGGAGTTTTGACCTTGTCAGGTTAGGAGTCTGAGGCATGTAACTATCACAAGCTTTCTCTTAGTGCTGACCCTGGCAGTCCCTGGCCTTGCTGTGGTTAGTTATCCCTAGACTAGAAATCATTTTCTGCGTAGATGCATTACTGGATCAGGAAGGTTGAAGAGCCTAGCATTGTTTTTGTGCATAATGTTCATTTGTTCATTAATGATAATTTGAGCAGCTGAGTCACAAACAGCTCTGTCCTGCAAACAGTGAGAGTCTACGGCTGCCCCACTGCCTTCACTGTTCTCCTCTCCTGGGCCTAAGGGAACAGCTCATCTTTATTCCCACTTGGGAAACGAGTCAATTTTTATACTATCTTTAAAGATTGCAATTCACTTATAGTTATTACAAAATATTGGCTGTATGGGGACTTCCCTGTTGGTCCCGTGGCTAAGACTTCTCCTTCCAATGCAGTGAGTGTGGGTTAGATCCCTGGTCCAGAATTAAGATCCCACATGCCTCTCAGCCAAAAAACCAAAACATAGAACAGAAGCAATATTGTAACAAACTAAAAACTTTAAAAATGGGCTACGTAAGAAAAAACACTGGCTATTTTCCCACGTTATACAATATATATCCTTGTAACCTCTTACACCCAATAGCTTGTACCTCCCACGCCCCACCCATCATATTGCCCCTTCCCCTCCTTCTCCACACTGGTAACCACTGACTTATTCTCTATATATGTGAGCCTGCTTTTCTTTTATTATATTCACAGCTTTGTTATATTTTTAAACTCCACATATAAGTGATATCATACAGTATTTGTCTTTCTCTGTCTGACTTATTTCACTTAGCTTGATATCTTCCAAGTCCATCCATGTGGTGTCAAATAGGAAAATTTCAAGGACCTAGTCTTTAAAAGATTTATTCCCAGACTAAAGATTTTGGTAATTTACAAAGAAAATGGCAATAATACAATCCAATCATGCAGCATTTTTTTGTATTATCATTGGTGCTTGTTATAGGTGTGTACAGTGTGTGCATATGAGTATGTGTGGTAATGTGTACACGTGTAATGTATATGTTTGTGTGAGAGAGAGGGGGGAAGAGGGATTTCAAGTTTGTGTAAAATGATGTGTGGGTAAATATATGATGGTAAAACATATGAGAGAATGTGAGTATAGATCAAAGCATTCTTGAAATTTTAAGTACTACGTATGTGTGTATCTAAGAGAGTATATATCCTGCAATGGACATGTCTATCAAATAGAATATGCATTTACAAAGAAATAATTCCTTTGGATAGAAACCTTGATCAAAATTGTTAGTAAGTCCAAAGCATTAGGATTGCAGAAAGCTGTAGAATTTACTGAGTTCTGGAAAACAGTATTTTTAGAGGAACAAGAATCCATGAGCTCAAGTGTGTGGGACTTTAAAATTTAAATTTAAGTTGCACCTGTTTTTCAGCATAGTCTAGGAACTCAGACAGTGTTGGCTAAACTGAATTAGGATTTTGAATGGAGAAAAGTGATGTGGACTTCACAAATTGAAGAAGCACAGTCACCATGAAGCTTGAAAAGAGTGAATAATTGCTTGGGACAATGACAGAAGGAGTTGATATTAACTAACGATGACCATGCATGCCTGCTATGTCGCTTCAGTTGTGTCTGACTCTGTGTGACCCTATGGACTGTAGGCCAGCAGGCTCCTCTGTCCATGGGATTCACCAGGCCAGAATACTGGAGTGGATTGCCATGCACTCCAGGGGATCTTCCTGGCTAAGGGATCAGGCCCGCATCTCTTAAGTCTCTTGCATTGACAGTCGAATTCTTTACAACTAGTGCCACCTGGGAATCCCTTAATGATGTCCATAAAGTCATGTAAGCTATAATCCACCAACTCGTGGAAAAATATGTCCTATAAGTTGGTAGTTTATAATAGAGGTACACTGCATAATCAAAAGAATGATTGATGCCAATATATGGAAAACTGCCTAGAAAAGCTGTATAAATCATCAGTGATTGCCAGAATAAATAAGATAGTCTCTTTAGGTAAAGTAACTGTATGTTCTAATATATATGAGACTGTGTGGCTTATGCATGCTACCTGCCAACTTCCTAACAATCTTTCTTCACTACAAAGGATCTCACTTTGAATTATAATTAGACAGTCACTTTATTTTTAGGGCTATATAATGAGCTATTGGAAGTGAGGATGACTCAAGTGAGCCTAACATTTACCACCCTCTGTCCTCAGGAACTGGGACTTGTGCCATCCTGGTCTGCCATGGTCCTTTTCAACCTGAGCAGTGACAACTCAGGACCCTTCATTCTGGTGGGGATCCCAGGCCTGGAGCAAGCCCATGTGTGGATTGGAATTCCCTTCTGTGTCATCTATATTGTAGCCATTGTGGGAAACTGCATCCTTCTCTACCTAATCTTAGTGGAGCGTAGCCTTCACGAACCCATGTTCTTCTTTCTCTCCATGCTGGCCATGACTGACCTCACCTTGTCCACAGCTGGTGTTCCTAAAACACTCAGTATCTTTTGGCTTGGGGCTCGAGAGATCACATTCCCAGGGTGCCTCACACAAATGTTCTTCCTCCACTACAGCTTTGTCCTGGATTCAGCCATCCTGATGGCCATGGCATTTGACCGCTATGTGGCCATCTGTTCTCCCTTGAGATACAACACTATCTTGACCCCCAAGACCATCATCAAGATTGTGGTGGGAATCTCCTTTCGTAGTTTCTGCATCATCCTGCCTGATGTGTTCTTGCTCACACGCCTGCCTTTCTGTAGGACACGCATCATACTGCACACATACTGTGAGCACATAGGTGTTGCCCGGCTGGCCTGTGCGGACATCTCCATCAACATCTGGTATGGCTTTTGCGTTCCCATCATGACAGTCATCTCAGATGTCATGCTCATTGCCGTTTCTTACACACTCATCCTCTGTGCTGTCTTCCGCCTCCCCTCCCAAGAAGCCCGCCGGAAGGCCCTGGGCACCTGTGGTTCCCATGTCTGTGTCATCCTCATGTTTTATACACCTGCCTTTTCTCCATCCTTGCCCACCGCTTTGGACACAATGTCTCCCACACTTTCCACATCATGTTTGCCAACCTCTACATTGTTATCCCACCTGCACTCAACCCCATTGTTTATGGGGTGAAGACCAAACAGATCAGAGAAAAGGTCATCATTTTATTTTCTGTCAAGGGTACATTATAATGTTCCACTGTGCAATGGAAAAGTTAGGAGAAATTTTTAACATATATTGATATGTAAGAATTTTTTAAAAGGCAAATGTTATTTAAAGTAAGAACAGTCTACAAGTGATTTTGTGTTTTATGAATATGTCATCATTTATATGAAAGGAAGATTTTTATGTATTAAAATACTTCTTGATGATCTGATTGTTTTTGGAATATGAAACTGTGCAGGATACAGTCTGAAAGAAGGAGGAGAAAACAGAGTGCTGAGTTACTCTAAATAGAAAATAGCAATAACAATTTAGAAATTGAAATTTGCAGTTATGGAGAGAGAAAAATATGTGAAATCGGACAAAGACTTTGAAGAAAAGGATTAAAACTGAAAATATAAAATTGAAATTTTTCACTTAGGGGATTATTAGATGGATTTAAGACATTTTAAATAATATATATTCTAATTATTGTCTATGTTATGCTTATGTAGTTCACTTTAAATGCCTAATCCTTAGACACCAAAGACCTTCCAGTACAAGTCTGTTACAAATAATGAGTTCTATCCACATTGCTATAATAGGAATAAAAGAATACACTTATCAATGCCATGGGTTTGGGGAAGGGAGAGTAGCTTTTAAGCTCTAAGATGTACTGATAAAGTGAACTTCAGAGATGGTGCTCAGGAAAAATGACCCCCTAAAATAGCTGGAGATCTGAGAAGAGGGCTGGACTTCCTACAACCTTCCTACAATACATAGGTGATAACTCAAGCCAATATGAAAGTAAACAAAACAAAAAAAACAACAACATTGGCTGGAAGACTTGTGGAATTCTTATCTACATAGTCTATTTCCTTGATTAAAAGACCCAACTGCAAAATACATTTCTTCGGTGAGGTGTGGGGATGAAAATGGGAAAACTACAGTAAAGTAATACACTCAAGGTAAGATGTATCCAACTGTCATAAGCATTAGAATTGAGAAGATGCATGTTGTAATCAAAGAAAGATGTGGAGTTCTTTCTATATATATATGAAAATTGTGTATTCAACAAGAATTGCTTATTTAGTACTAATATATTTCAAGTTTTGTCTTAAGCATTCAAGATTAATAATATGGAAGAGGCTCTGCTTTGCTTCTCTGGAGCTTATTTTCCAGGGACAGTAACAAATAAAGAGCAAGAAAATAAATGTGTTGCCTTCAAATAGTTATATAATCAATAGAAAAACAAAACCAAATATAACGATGGACTAAAACTTGATGAGAAAGACAATGGCAGAGAGAACAGCACATGCAAAGGCCCTGGGGCTAGAAACAGCTTGACATGAGCTGAGGCCAAAAACAAGGTCTGTGTGGTCACAACAGAGTGGGGTGGGCTGGGAGGTGAGGGATTGGGGCAGGACCAGATCCTGGTGGACTGCAATCATCCAGATCTCATTTTTAGAAGAGGAAACTCAAACTCTTAGAGTGAAATGACTTTTCTAAGGCACATGGCAAGAGAGTCATAAATGTGGAGCTAGAAAAGAATATGCTAAGTCCTATTGATATTCCCACTGAACATAATATAACCTTACTCAGATGAAAACAGACTCCAAAGGAAGGTTAAAAAAAAAAATCTATGAGAATCAGAGCCGGTTTTTATTGTTTTTGTATGCTAAGCTGTGTTCGACTCTTTGAGGCCCCATGGACTGCAGCCCTGCCAGGTTCTTTTGTTCATGGGACTTCCCAGGGAAGAATACTGGAGTGGGTTGCCATTTCCTTCTCTCAGGGATCGAGCCCTGGTCTCATGCATGATCAGGCAGATTCTTTACCACTGAGCTACCTGGGAAGCCCATTATTGTTTTTGTGAACTGTATTTATCTTCAATTAAGCCACAGTTGACTGAGTATTCTGTATCTTTCTGCCAGCTTGCTAAAAATGCTGTTGGATATCAAAAGAGACGATCTCTTATTCTTCTGGTTATTTATATCTCACTGAAAACATTGATTTTTCCAAGAGATGATATTTTAAAAGTTTACTGATAGAAAAGTAAATAAACAGAGACTGAGCTGAGATCATTTAAAAATACATCCTTCTTTCATCCTGGTAGGAACTGGAATCTGTGGTTATTCACTGACATGCATAAATGGCTCCATTGGAAGCTTAATGACCTAGAAAAAACAACAAAGGAAGTGACTGTCTCCCTTTCCTTCTCCAGCCCTCTATCTTTGAGCTAGTTATCTATTATAACTTTTCTAGCTTTCTCAGGAGAGTTTATTTATTTCTATGACTTTATAGCCTCTTTGCTGATAACACTATATCTTAGTTTTCATATGTAATCTTTCTGATAAATTTCAGTGCTTTCTTACCTTACAGGGTCAGTACCAATATTAAAAGCAAAATGTAAGCTAGTGTGCTTTGCAGATTGTAAAACATCATTCTAATGTTAGCTGTTATGCTAATATTTTCACTAATTACCACTAACATTCTCATGTCAGACTCATCCTATTCAAACCCAAGCTCATCATCGTTATTTAAAATCCTACCTTTTACTGTTTATAGAGGAGAAAACTGGTTAAACCCTGACTTGCTCTTCCTTTAAGTTTAAATTTACTGTCCTAGTTGGTAATGTCTCTTTCTGGTGAGGTTGGTTATAAATATTCTATTCCATGTCAGGCCATGAATGACATTATATGTTCTGGTTTGGATGAAAAAAGAATAATTATACAAAAATTATCAGGTGACTGTCTCACACATAAGTTACCTTGTCCTGTATCCATTCCTTTTTGCAAATTCCCATCTCTTATATTAAAGATATCTGAAACTAGCACAACATTGTAATGTAACTATACTCCAATAAAAATATTTTAAAATGACATTACCAATAGAGGCATTAGTTATTTTATCTTCCTACACTCAGAATTCAGAACTGGACTCTACAAATTGTTTAGTTGCTAGGCTATATCCAACTCTTTTGCGACCCCATGGACTGTGGCCCAGCAAAACTCCTTGTCCGTGGGATATTCCAGGCAAGAATACTGGAGTGAGTTATCATGCCCTCCTCCAGGGCATCTTCCTGATCCAGGGACCCAACCCACAGTTCCTACATTGGCAGGCAGATTCTGTAAGGCTGAGCTATCAAGGAAGCCCACTCCACAAATAGTAGGACTTGATAACTGTGTCCCTGACATCTTTAATAACTTAGATTATTAAATGGATTTACAAATGGTTTATGTCATATTTTCTATATCATTTACAAAGTATATGTCATGTGAAAGGAAATACGTATAAACTGGGAGCAGAGACACTGAGCAAGCACACAACCTGCTAAAATCAAGAGACTTATAATTTAGTAAAAGGAGTAAATCACATAAATTGGTAATTTACTTAGATAATCTTATGTATCACAAGGTACCGCAGTGATTAGGTTAAAGTGCTAGGGAAGCATAAAGAAGCAAACTCAGTTAATTGGAGTCAAAGACAGCTTTCTGGAAGATTTCTGTAACTGTCTTAAAGGAGAGTTCATTTCTGTGATTGCCTTTAAAGAA
This sequence comes from Nanger dama, assembly GCA_917880005.1. Classification (NCBI taxonomy): domain Eukaryota; kingdom Metazoa; phylum Chordata; class Mammalia; order Artiodactyla; family Bovidae; genus Nanger; species Nanger dama. The sequence goes on from CAKJTW010000114.1 coordinate 1,567,796, forward strand.
TACAAAGAAGGTGAACCTCAAGGATAAGGAGAATTGGATGTGCCTGACAGAAGGGATGGTCTAAGCCTGCATGGCAAACGTTGTGTTCCAAAGATCTACAAGTGTAAATTGATGGAGGCATCATCCCTAGTGGTGATGCATTGCTCAGGGGCTATAGGGGCTGTGCAGTGAGAAATATGGGAGCTTATAAACTAGTCTTCAGTGGATGTAGGGAACTTACTGAAGTATCAGCAAATGACGAACAGTCCTGTAGCTTGATGCTATAATCGGTATTTGAAAATTAAAAATCAGTCATACATTTGCTACTTCCTTTTGCAGCCTAGTTGAGAGTTAAGCATAGGACTCATATGGATGTAGAAATGTGAGCTTTACCTTTGGTAGTGCTGGACTCAAGAATATGGTATGACTATATATTCAGATTGGCTTTTACTATTTTATCTCCAAGTCTACACTTGGGACGACACAACAAAAGTGAGTCAGAATTCACAAAACAATAATTCTAGCTCAGTCGGCTGCAGAATCACAAATGTGGATGTACATATACGAAGACACATGTAGAGAAAGACCTCTAGATCAGCTCTTCTCAAAATGTCAGTGAGGAGTCACCACTTTTTAATGACCCCAAACTGTAGATTAATACTTTTGTTAAGTACAATAAAATTAATTAGTAGAAAAAATGTTAAATGTGTTGAATATACAAGCCTTGTTTTTATTATTATATTCAAAATGCATAAGACATATTACAATGGACAAAACCAGAATAGACAGAGGAAAAAATAAAGAACTTACAGAAATTGTACATACTGTTTCTTGAGAGAATGTATATAGGTGACTAATATAGAGAACTTAAATTATTTCATGAGATTTTGCCATTTTGCAACTATAGTTAAATGAAAGTTATAAGTGAAAACTGAAAGCTTTATATTAAAAGCCGATATATACCTTTGGAAGCAATGCCATGTATATCAATATTTAAATTTTTAATGTATCAAATGAGCTTCCATTGATTGTGTTAATTTACATAACAGGTTTGATGACAATACTACTTCTAGGAAATAATTTCTGTTTAAATCATATTTTGTGTGTTGGTTTGATTAGTATTTTTGCTAATGTGAGTAGTCAGAAAACCTATCTGACGAAGGTTTATTAAGTAAAATGGCAGAGATAATTTTAAAGCAGTGACACTACTATAATTATACTTGCTTATCTTTTATTTATTTATTCCAGAAAGCTATGCTTTCATTATTTTATCTTCAGTTTTATTAGTAGCCAGTTTCAATAATTTATCCTATACTTTACAGTTGAATTCAAATGATCATTCAGTAGAAAGAGTAAATTCTGAATCCTGGAATTTCCTATGTTCCTGAAGTTTCCTATGTTGAATTTTGTTTTGGTAAAAGTAAAATTCAAAACATTCTATTAAATGTGTAAGGTATTCAGTGATAGTCTTTGTAGATGTGCAATATATAGCTCATAACTTATTGTAAATTATTGTTCTTTTAAGGATTATGTCACAACATTCTGGAAACAATTTGCCTCTAAAACTTACCTACTATTGAAAAATTGCATAAAAGTATTAGGATGTTAATATTGCCATAGAGAGTTAAGTTAAAAGAATCTGTCTGTCCAATTTAATTCCTTAAGAAGTGGGACCTGAAGGTCATCTTATGGTAACAACGATCCTGTATGCGAGACAGCAAAAGAGGCAGAGATATAAAGAACAGACTTTTTGGGCTCTGTGGGAGAAGGCGCGGGTAGAATGATTTGAAAGAATAGCATTGAAACATATATATTACCACATGTGAAACAGATCACCAGTCAAGTTCGATGCATGAAACAGGGCACTCAAAGCTGGTGCACCGGGACAACCCAGAGGGATGGGATGGGGAGGGCGGTGGGAGGGGGTTCGGGATGGGGACACATATACACCCGTGGCTGATTCATGTCAATGTATGGCAAAAATTACCACAATATTGTAAAGTAGTTAGCCTCTAATTAAAATAAATAAATAAATAAATATATTTTTTAAAAAGTCATCTTCTTTTGCAGAAACAATGAAAGTTCATTCCATAGTTCAAACATCTCAGTAGAGCTTTTCACTACAATAACATCATTCCCCATAGGCAGAAACTTGTTTTTGATCAGCTTCCATACCATCACACAATAAAGAGAGTAACCTTGAATTGAACACAGTAAGTTTTATACAGTTCCCTATTCTGATTATCTAAGCACATCATTCAGTTTAGCTTTTATTTTCCCTAGCCAGCCTTTAGGTTTACATTCTGATGTTAATGAAGTCATTAATCTCGATAGCTACTCCAGTGTGTTTACCCAGAACTATCACAGTTTCTATCAGTCGGTTCAGTCTCTTAGTCGTATCTGACTCTTTGTGGCCACATGGACTGCAGCATGCCAGGTTTCTCTGTCCATCACCAACTCCTGGAGTTTGCCCAAACTCATGTCCACCCATGTCGGTGATGACATCCAACCATCTCATCCTCTGTCATTCCCTTCTCCTCCTGCCTTCAATCTTTCCCAGCATCAGGGTCTTTTCTAATGAGTTGGTTCTTTGTATCAGGTGGCCAAAGAATTCGAGTTTCAGCTTCAACATCAGTCCTTCTAATGAATATTCAGGGCTGATTTACTTTAGGATGGACTGGTTGGATCTCCTTGCATTCCAAGGGCTCTCAAGAGTCTTCTCCAACACCACAGTTCAAAAACATCAATTATTCAGTGCTCAGCTTTCTTTATAGTCCAACTCTCACATCTAGCATGACTACTGGAAAAATATAGACAGACCTTTGTTGGCAAAGTAATGTCTCTTCTCTTTAATATGCTGGCTGTCTAGGTTGGTCATAGCTTTTCTTCCAAGAAGCAAGTGTCTGTTAACTTCATGGCTGCAATCACCTTCTGCAGTGATTTTGGAGCCCCCAAAAATAAAGTCTCTCACTGTTTCCACTCTTTCCCCGTCTATTTGCCTTGAAGTGATGGGGCCGAATGCCATGATCTTAGTCTTCTGAGTGCTGAGTTTTTTTTAAGCCAAGTTTTTACTCTTATCTTTTACTTTCATCAAGACGCTGTTTAGTCCTTCACTTTTTGCCATAACGGTGGTGTCATCTGCATATCTGAGGTTAATGATATTTCTCCCGGCAATCTTTATTCCAGCTTGTACTTCATCAAGCCTGGTATTTTGCATGACGTACTCTGCACGTAAGTTAAATAAGCAGGGTGACAATATACAGCCTTGACATACTCCTTTCCCGATTTGGAACCAGTCGGTTGTACCATGTCCAGTTCTAACTGTTGCTTCTTGACCTGCATACAGATTTCTCCAGGAGGCAGGTTTCTATCAGGACATATTTTTACACCAAGGTTAAACCCTAAACTACATATTGTATCCTGTGTTCATAGCTTTAGGTACTGGTCTAAGTTTGTTGTATTTGTCAGTAAGAATGCTAAAAGAATGATTATTTCTTCATATCAGTTCAGTTCAGTTCAGTTCAGTTGCTCAGTCATGTCCAACTCTTTGCGACCCCATGAACTGCAGCACACCAGGCCTCTCTGTCCATCACCAACTCCCGGAGTCCACCCAAACCATGTCCATCTAGTCAATGATGCCATGCAACCATCTCATCCTCTGTCATCCCCTTCTCCTCCTGCCCCCAATTTTTCCCAGCATCAGGGTCTTTTCTAATGAGTCAGCTCTTCGCATCAGGTGGCCAAAGTACTGGAGTTTCAGCTTCAACATCAGTCCTTCCAATGAACACCCAAGACTGATTTCCTTTAGGATGGACTGGTTGGATCTCCTTGCAGTCCAAGGGACTCTCAAGAGTCTTCTCCAACACCACAGTTCAAAAGCATCAATTCTTTGGCACTCAGTTTTCTTCATATTCCAACTCTCACATCCATACATGATCACTGGAAAAACCATAGCCTTGACTAGAGGGACATTTGTTGACAAAGAAATGTCTCTGCTTTTTAGTATGCTGTCTAGGTTGGTCATAACTTTCCTTCACATCACTTTCATATTTAAATCACACATAAAATAATTATCATGCTGGTAATATCTGTATATTCAAGTTGCAATTATAAAAGAAAAAGTTGCTGGCTTTATTTGTCCTATGATTTGGACTTCCATATCATTAAACTCTTAAATATATGAGATTATGTTGTGTTGACAAAGAGGAGCCTGCTTTGAGCAGGTGCTCTCACAAGAAGTAGTGGAGTTTGGATTCCTCACTCAGAAGTCCTGTCTCCTTTGCACAGTGGGCTTGTTGTTTATGGTTTCTGGGCCATAACTTAGTAACTGCTTTCAGACCCTCCAGGGTAGAATGTGTATGAACATTCTCCACAAGGAAAAGACCTAACATGAAATGACTTTTCTGGAATAACAAAAACACAACTACAATAGTATATAATATTTTTAATTTTTGATAAACTATGAATTTTTTCTGTAATGGTATAAACACAAAATAATTTTATGCAAACTAAAAGCAAATATAAACCGTAAATGAGATATTGTGAAATACCTTTCATTACTACATTCTATTAGGGTTTCCTAGGTGGAGTTAGTGGTAAAGAACCCTCCTGCCCATGCAGGAGACATGAGACACTGGTTCCATCCCTGGGTTGGGAAGATCCCCTGGAGGAGGGCATGACAACCCACTCAAGTATTCTTGCCTGGAAAATTTCATGGACAGAGGATCCTGGCAGGCTACAATCCATAGGGTCGCAAAGAGCTGGACACAACTGAAGCGACTTAGCAAGCACTACAGTCTATTATGTACCTCTGAATTGAAGGATGTGCTTTTTGAGGAGGGAAAACGTTATGAAACTAATAATGTTTATTATCACAGTCCAAAACTGATGTGGATCCAACAGAGTTTTTCCTCAGGATGACTCTAAGCCATACAGCCTTAAGTAATGCTGAGTTAATTCTCCTTAATTAAGTCACCCAACTAGGTGATTTACTCCTGTTACTGTTATCTTCACAACCACTTCTTTGGGAAGATATACCAACTATCACAGCACAAAAGAAAAAAAATCAAGATCAGAAGATCTAAGAAACTTGTTCAAGGCTACTTAGCAGTGGAATTTTATTCAAACCAGGTCTGCCTGATTCAAAAGCCCAGGCTCTTTCAGCCCAGCTGGTTTGTCTCTTCATAGGGGTAAAGCAGAAACAATGCTAAATCAAAATGACTGTCCTTGTCCATTTCTAGATGACAACTAGGCTTGTCATTTTTGTAGAGCATAGCTCATCTCCATCTGAGTTTGCTGCTGCCCATCCAATGGGTTTTCAGAGACCTCTCTGCTCAGTCTGTATCTTTGCCCAGGTTCTGAATGTGTGAGGCATATAAACCTGGGGACCAGGGAAGTCAGTGGAGATGATTACAAATCTCTGCTAATTCCTCATTAACACCCCACAGCTGCAACTAGCAGGTTCTCAATCCCTGTAGGGGCTCAGGGTCCATGGCCCTCTGAGGGGCACAGAGAAGAAATTCATAAATCCTTCTCATCTCCACCTGCTCTCTCCCAGGCTGACCATAGGAGCATCTTTGGAATCTCCTAGGTTCTGGGTGTGCTGACTGCCAGATGGATAAGCTGGAGCAGCAGGGACTGAAGAAGTGTTGGATAGAGGGAGGCTGAATGCCTGTTCCTCATCTTTAACCTCTCTTTCACAACAAAGAGCTAAGAGAGTCTTGTTCCATCAGTAGCATGAATTAATCAGCCAAGACCAGTCACATCCTAGAAAGAGTCTGAGGGCTCTTGAAAAAGTGTTTTTATCCCCTATCCAGATTTACTGTATATTAAGCCCAATACTGAAAAGTCCCACTAAACTGCCCATTCTGGAGGAGATGCTCCCAGAAGCCCCTCAGTTCTGGTGGAAATGAGGTGTTCAGATTTTTTTCTCAGAGAACCACTTTGGGATGCACAAGAGAGTACCATGCAGCGGAAGGCCAGTGTGACGTCAAATTTGAGACTGGCACTAAGGCACCACCGCTCCCTTTCTCCCGCTCACCATTCCTGAGCCAGAATAAAGTGAAAATGCGGAGGTGAGGGACTAGGAGTTGGATTAGAAGACAATGCTGTCATATTCCTCATTTTATTTAGAAATGGTCTTGTATTCAACTTCTTTTTGGGTCTGCTATTGGCAAAGGCAATTTTTTTTTCCTTTGGTCTAATCAGATCTAATCTGAATCTTTCAGTCTCCTTTTAGCCGCCCCCCACCCCCACCCTCTGCTCCACTGCCTTTTTTTCTAGACTTAAGTCCATTCTACTTTCAAATAGCCTTAGTTCAGTCCCTGCTCACCTTATTTTTTTAAGATTTGATAAAGGACTTTTTGTCAGATTGTGAAATTAAGAACTAAGAATGCAGTAGAAAGGACAAGAGAAGAATGGGTTCCAAGAGTTACAAGAGGGTTAAGGATAAAAATATCAGTGAAGTGAAGTCACTCAGTCATGTCCGACTCTTTGCAACGCCATGGACTGTAGCCTATCAGGCTCCTCCGTCCATGGGATTTTCCAGGTAAGAGTACTGGAGTGGATTGCCATTTCCTTCTCCAGGGGATCCTCCCGACCCAGGGACTGAACCCGGGTCTCCGCATTGGAGACAGACATTTTACCACCTGAGCCACCTGGGAAGTAGTGCTTAACATATGCTGGGCATTTACTGTGTTCCAGCTACTACTTTACCTTTTGTATTGCTTTATATATGTTAATTTTTATCCCTGATTTAGAAACAAAGAAACTGAAGCACAGAGAAGTTGAGTATTTTGTTTAAAGTCAGAGAGCTTTTGTGCGGCAGTACAAGGATTGGAAATTGGGTAATCTGGCCTCAGGGTAATTAATCACTGTGACCAAGTGGGAATAAAGAGAACCAAGGAAAATGTGTTTTTCTCTCACTCTTCAGTTCAGTTCAGTTCAGTCGCTCGGCCATGTCCAACTCTTTGCGACCCCATGAATTGCAGCACGCCAGGCCTCCCTGTTCATCACCATCTCTCGGAGTTCTCTCTCACTCTTATCTCCTCATAAATCATGAAGAGGATTACAAACTGTTTAAAGGAAGTTTCAAAGTGATTAATCAATTCACTCCCAAATCATAAGAAACCTGAGACTCTATACATGTTTGAGTTCATTTCTTGAGCTCTTGTGCACTCTGCCTTCTTTTTTCTTAGTGCTTCCTGCTACTTTTTATGTATTTTTTATGTTATCTGGTCCCATCACTTCATGGGATATAGATGGGGAAGCAGTGGAAACAGTGGCAGACTTTATTTTGGGGGGCTCCAAAATCACTGCAGATGGTGACTGCTGCTATGAAATTAGAAGACGCTTACTCCTTGGAAGAAAAGTTATGACCAACCTAGATAGCATATTCAAAAGCAGAGATATGACTTTGCCGACTAAGGTCCGTCTAGTCAAGGCTATGGTTTTTCCTGTGGTCATGTATGGATGTGAGAGTTGGACTGTGAAGAAGGCTGAGTGCCAAAGAATTGATGCTTTTGAAGTGTGGTGTTGGAGAAGACTCTTGAGAGTCCCTTGGACTGCAAGGAGATTCAACCAGTCCATTCTGAAAGAGATCAACCCTGGGATTTCTTTGGAAAGAATGATGCTAAAGCTGAAACTCCAGTACTTTGGCCACCTCATGTGAAGAACTGACTCATTGGAAAAGACTCTGATGCTGGGAGGGATTGGGGGCAGGAGGAGAAGGGGACGACAGAGGATGAGATGGCTGGATAGCATCACTGACTCAATGGACGTGAGTCTGAGTGAACTCTGAGAGATGGTAATGAACAGGGAGGCCTGGTGTGCTGCAATTCATGGGGTCTCAAAGAGTTGGACACGACTGAGTGACTGAACTGAACTGAACCCTTTGCTGGAGGGAATACCCTGTTGTAACTTGGAGATGAGGGGCAGGACTTGGCATGCAAAGTAGAGCAGGCAGATGGAGGATAAGAAGGGTGCAGTTGTGCCTGCAGAGAACCCAACACAAAGCAGAGGCTGAGGCTAGAGGTTGGGAGGAGGAGGAGCCCCCCACTTCCTCCTCTTCCCTTCACTTAGTCCATGAAAGGACATTAAAAGGGTAGAAGTGTGGGCTGTAGACATAAAGGGAATGGTGTCTTTGGGATTTTTTCCAAGAGGAAGTGGGCTAGTAGAGCCCACAGATCCTAGGTATAGGCCTTTCTTGTAGGCTCCCATCTGGGAATGGATTGTTCTTGCTCTGTGGTTTTGTGAGAGGTGTTCTCAGGCCCTGAGGGAGTTGACATCCTCCTTCCCCTGTCAAGGATGAGAATGCCCTGTGGGTCCTGGCAGAACTTTTCCAGGACCTAAAGGAGCCGCCATATCAGTTCAGTTCAATTCAGCTTGGAGTTTAAGCTTCAACATCAGTCCTTCCAATGAACATCCAAGACTGATTTCCTTTAAGATGGACTGGTTGGATCTCCTTGCAGTCCAAGGGACTCTCTAGAGTCTTCCCCAACACCACAGTTCAGAAGCATCAAATCTTGGGCATTCAGCTTTCTTTATAGTCTAACTCTCACATCCATACATGACTACTGGAAAAAAACAGAGCTTTGACTAGGCAGACCTTTGTTGGCAAAGTAATGTCCCTGCTTTTTAATATGCTGTCTAGGTTGGTCATGGCTTTTCTTCCAGGGAACAAGTGTCTTTTAATTTCATGGCTGCAGTCACCAGCTGCATGGGTTTTGGAGCCCCTCAAAATAAAGTTTCTCACTGTTTCCATTGTTTCCCCATCTATTTGCCATGAAGTGATGGGCCTGCCCCATGGTAAGAAGTAAAATGAGTCTCCGTGACTTGGCAAAGCCTCATCTTTCATAAGAAATCTATGGTTTATACACAGCCAAGAGTTCCATGTGGGAAAGTCTAGCCTGGTTTCTCACTTGCCTCTAACCTACAGGAGTTGGTGTGGGGATGTGAGAGAAAGTCCAAGAGGCATATTGCAGAGAAAGCCAGAGCAAACACAAATGGCGTGGAGCTTGACAGCTTCACCCAGAGTCAAACCTTATTCTCTGCTAACTTGACTGAAACTCCTCAGTTTTAGGACCAGGTTATAAATTGGCCTCAGTCAGAACACACAAAACCCAAGCTTGGTTCCTTCTTCCAAATTGTTCTTTACCCATTTAAACCCAAGCAAGTAAAATCCTCCTCCCTCCACGATTTTAACGTGACTACTATTTGCCTTGTGGCATCTGATCCCGGTCCCTTCCACTGCAGCCCGACCTTGATGCTCTGCTGTGTCCTCAGTGAGACCAGAACTTCCTCAGACTGAGTTTCTGTAGAACCAGAGGATGTCCCCCTGGACAAAGGACAGAAGAAAGAAGAACCACAAAGCAGAATCAGGGGATGGATATCTACCCTGGTCAAAGAAGAAATTAAGTTCCATGAGCCAGGTATATACAGTTATGGTACATCAGAGCTGGGAGAGAGGGAGGGATGCTGCAGGCATTGGGCAGCTGGGGAAAAGTACTGGACAGATTGGGAGGGAAAGCGAGTCTGAGCTAATTAAATGTCCTCTGGAAAAGGATCTAGGAAGATGAGTTTTATCTAAGCACTTGTCACTGAATGGAGTAGAAAATGGCCTTCCATATTTCCTTCCTTCTGACTGATATCTCCCTCAGGGTGGAGGGAGCATGGATGCTTAATCCCTTTAACATCAGTTAATATTAAAGGGCTTAGGGTTAGATAACAGGAATGACTTTTTCTGGGTCAGGTGATCAGGAAAAGCATATTTCAACATCTCCGTGAGCCTGGGCTGATGAAGAGATATTTGATATTTGAAGATATTTGAAGACTGTTGGAAGAGCATCATCTTTAGTCAGATAAGTTTTAATTCAAATTCCAGTTCCTTTATGTACCAGATGTATGACTTGGGGTAAGTTTTTAGCTTCTCAGAAACCAATTCTTGATCCATCACACAGAAGGGAACATTGACAAACTCACAGACAATTAGGGAATTTGTAGGTCAGTGTGTGCCAAAGCCCTAGAACAGTGCCTGACACAAAGATAGCTCTCAGCAAATGCTGCAGCATCCTCAGTCCCCGCCCTCACCTCCTCCTCTCTAAAATCTCTGTAGACCTGGCGATCACCTCAGAAAGATCTCTTTTGTTTCTGCAGTGACAGAGCCAAGTGGAACCAGGAGATGGGGCTGGATCCTACACTGCCTGCTCTCAACCAGACCTGGCTCAGCTCGCTCCCTGGGACTTTTGTCCTGCTGGGGGAACCTGGAATGGAGGCCTTGCATGCTTGGCTTTCTGTGCCTGTGTGCCTGCTGTACCTGGCAGCTCTGGTGGGGAACGCCCTTCTACTGGGCTGGTGGCAGCTTATAGGCACTTCAGAGACCCATGTCCCAGTTACTGGGGCTTCTGGCAGCAGCTGACTCGGTTCTGGCTACATCCACAGTGCCCAAAGCTCTGGCGGTGCTGCGGGACCTGTCAGGTGAGATCTCCTTCCAGGCCTGCCTAGCCCAGCTCTTCGTTGCCCACGTGGCCTTCATTGCTGAGTCCCCGGTGCTGTTGGCCGTGGCCGTGGACCGCTACATGGCCGTGTGCCAGTCTCCTGGGCTACGGGCGCTGCGGACTCAGCGCGTGGTAGGCAGCGTGGCTGTAGCTGCTGTGACCGTGGGGCCTGTGTCAGGGCACCCCCGGTGGCCCCTGCTCCGGAGACTGCCTTACTGTGGGCAGCGGGCCCTGCCCTACACCCACTGCGAGCACCCGGGCGCGGCTCGATTGGCCTGTGGCGACGCGCGCCCCAGCGTCTGGTGCGGGCTGGCCACCGCGCTGCTCTCTCTAGTCCTGGACCTAGGGCTCATAGGTGCTTCCTACGGCCTCATCCTCCGCGCGGTCTGTCACCTGCCCTCCCACGGCGCCCGGGCGCAAGGCCCTGGGCACCTGCGGGGGCCCACGCCAGTGTCGTCACCCTCTTCTGCACACCCGCCCTCTTCTCCTTCCCGGCTCACCGTTTCGGCTGCCACACGGTGCCCGGCCACGTCCACATCCCCTGGCTAACCTCTACGTGGTGGTGCCCCCCTGCCCTCAACGCCATGGTCTACGGAGTGCGGACCCAGCAGATCGCTCAGAGGCTCAGGCGCTTGTTTCGGCTCTGCTGGGCAGGACCAGTGAGGGATGCGGGCCCTGGGAGGGCCTCCCCAGGATCAAATGAGCACCCTGTTTTCTGCCGCATTCTCCCTGTTGATCAAGCTGGCCTGCTCTAACCAAGGCATCGCCGTCATCTGCCACTAGGTGGCCCTGTGCTCACCCCAGCACTCTTCCCATAAGGGAGAGCGTGTGGTACTGAGTGCGCATTGAACTGACCTCTCCCTGCCGGAGTCTGCCATGCCAAGACTGTTCCTCCTCTTTCTAACTCTGTGTGATCTCCATAGATGCATGGCACACACTGGGCCTGGACTGTGGCAGAGAGGAGGCCCAGGGCTCAGGCTGGTCATCAGGGTCTTGTCTATCACTCTGTCCAGCCAGAACCAGATGAATGAAAGAAAGGTGGCTCTGAATGGGGCCTGTGTACAAGGTGTGACACTGAGCAGGAACTCTGTGTTGGCTGAAGGGATGAAGACAGGGGAAGCTGGGGAAATGTCACAATGGGAATAATACAGAGCTCAGCTTTGGAAACTGACACAGTTTCTGACCTGGGTGATTCATATCTAAATCTTGAGAGATATTGTCTCTGGGAGTGGAAGGGAATGGACAATACTGTGGCTATCTCCCTAGGATGTTTCCTAACTTTACTCAGAGGCTTCTCCTGCTTTTCTATCTAGTACCACACATCAGCTTTAGTTGACTAAATATAGGGAGATGACCCAGCGGCACAAGTTGTCCTGTTTCACACTCAATTTCTTCTTCCACTTTTTCTTGCTCCCCAAAGCTCTATTAGCATCTGCCTAGACACTGATTCTGGATAGGTTTCCCACTCTGTGCAACTTAGGGCTTTCAACTCATTCCTCTTTTATCTCCCTAACCTCTATGGTCCCTCTGGACCCCATGGTTATAGCAAGGCCCAGCTAGGGAGTTGATGGGAGATGGATCCCTGGCCTTGGTCAGAGAGCCAGAGGATGATAATCTGTAAGTGAGATTTGAGGGTATGTTCCCTCACTGAAGATTTCCCAACAGAACCCTGGCATGTCTTTCTGGAGTTATACATTCACCTAAGCTCTTGGATCCTTTCCTTAAAAGGGAAGTGGTTCCTCCATAACCTAAAGCAGTTGTCCCAGACATTCAGCTTGGCCCTTATCCAAGAGTGCTGCTGCTGCTAAGTTGCTTCAGTCGTGTCCGACTCTGTGCGACCCCATAGCCGGGCAGCCCACCAGGCTCCTCTGTCCCTGGGATTCTCCAGGCAAGAAGACTGGAGTGCATGGCTAAGTAAATGAAGTCCATAGGAAGACCATAATCTCCTCTGAAAAGAACTAATCTCAAGGTCTACACAGTATGTCTCAGGTTTGCCTTAATCTTTTTGAGCAGGAGGGCCCAGCAGGACTGGTCAGATCTCAGCTTGGAATGGATGAGAAAGACCATGTTTTTAGTGAGAAGCTCACTCCCGCCCCGTCTTTGGAGGCATATGGCTGGCTGTCACAGCCCTTTTCTTCCACAATGTACCCCCTGATCCTCCGCACACTCTCACTTACTCTCAGTGCCTTCAGATGCCCAAACCTGGACCCCTCCTTCTGGGACTGTTTACTCTGACCAGAGATAGAGCCTAGAGGTGTTCCAAGGTCTTACTTCCCTTCTACAGCTAGTGCAAGAGGCAGCCTATCCCAGCCCTCACAACCATGATGCTGTGGCTGCCCCAGGTGTCCCCAGGACAGCCTCACGTATAGGTGGAAGGGAGAAATGTCACGAGCAAGTAGAAACAAGGCTCTGTGCTCTGGGATTGCTTTCTCCATGGCCCTGATCCTTTTCAAGAAGCTACAGGTGGTAGGAGAAAGTGAAGGTGGAGAGACCTAGGGACATATGGAAGGGGTATGAGATGCCCTGCCTGCTCTATCCTTCGGTTTGGGTGAGCATAGGGTGAGAGAAGGAAACAAGGAAGGAGGGGACACAGAGAAGGATTCTCCTTTGTACCCCTGCCATTTTCTGAGGCCCTGTCTTTTGCAGAGGTCTGCCGCCCCTTCCCTGAGCTCAGGATGCTGGACATAAAGGAGGCTCCCTGGGCTATTGTAGGCTATTTAACCTCTGCTTCATTATCTGAAAAAGCCAAACTACTGGGCTAGGGTTATAAGCTGAAGACATAGCCAGATTAACTACCAGGGCATAAACGCTTTGGGTGTGACTATTCAGAGAGCAGTGGCCACACATATTAATTTTTAAAGGTTCTGTAAGGAAGCTCCAGCTGGCAACACAGGCTTAACCAACAATTTGGAAATGAGTCTTCCATCTAGTGACTGGAGAGATGAATATAGGGAATTATAATGAATAACATAAATGACTCCAGTCTTTTTAAAATTGGAGTATGCTTGCTTTACACTACTGTGTTATTTTCTGCTGTACAACAAAGTGAGTCAGCTATATGTATACATGTATTGTCTCCATCTTAGATGCCCCCTTCCCCATCCCACCCTTCTAGATCATCACAGAGCACAGAGATGAGCTGTTTGGGCTATGTAGCAGGTTCCCACTAGCTATCTATTTTACACATGGTAGTGTACTTAATCCCAATCTCTTAATTCATCCCACCTTCCCCTTCCCCCACTGTCTCCACATGTCTATGTCTCTATTCTTGCCCTGGAAATATGTTCATCTGTACCATTCTTCCAAATTCCATATAGTACGTCAAGGCTGTATATTGTCACCCTGCTTATTTAACTTATATTCAGAGTAAATCATGAGAAATGCTGGGCTAAGAAGCACAAGCTGGAATCATGATTGCCAGGAGAAATATCAATAACCTCAGATATGCAGATGACACCACCCTTATAGCAGAAAGTGAAGAGGAACTAAAAAGCCTCTTGATGAAAGCAAAAGAGGAGAGTGAAAAAGTTGGCTTAAAGCTCAGCATTCAGAAAATGAAGATCATGGCATCTGGTCCCATCACTTCATGGGAAATAGATGGAGAAACAGTGGAAACAGTGTCAGACTTTATTTTTTGGGCTCCAAAATCACTGCAGATGGTGACTGCAGCCATGAAATTAAAAGATGCTTACTCCTTGGAAGAAAAGTTATGACCAACTTAGATAGCATATTGAAAAGCAGAGACATTACTTTGCCAACAAAGGTCTGTCTGGCCAAGGCTATGGTTTTTCCAGTGGTCATGTATGGATGTGAGAGTTAGACTGTGAAAAAGCTGAGCACCAAAGAATTGATGCTTTGAACTGTGGTGTTGGAGAAGACTCTTGAGAGTCCCTTGGACTGCAAGGAGATCCAACCAGTCCATTCTAAAGGAGATCGGTCCTGGGTGTTCTTTGGAAGGAATGATGCTAAAACTGAAACTCCAGTACTTTGGCCACCTCATGCGGAGTTGACTCATTGGAAAAGACTCTGATCCTGGGAGGGATTGGGGGCAGGAGGAAAAGGGGACGACCGAGGATGAGGTGGCTGGATGGCATCACTGACTCGATGGATGTGAGTCTGAGTGAACTCCGGGAGTTGGTGATGGACAAGGAGGCCTGGCGTGCTGCGATTTATGGGGTTGCAAAGAGTCGGACACGACTGAGTGACTGAACTGAACTTATGTGTCAATATATATTTGTTTTCCTCTTTCTGACTTACTTCATTCTGTATGACAGTCTCTAGGTCCATCCATGTCTCTCCAAGTGGCACAAGTTTGTTCCTTTTTATGGCTGAGTACTATTGATTGTATGTATGTACCACACCTTCTTTATCCATTCATCTGTCAGTGGACATTTAGGGTGATTCTATGTCCTGGCTATTGCAAATAGTGCTGCAGTGAACATTGGAGTAAATGTATCTTTTGGCATTATGGTTTTCTCAGGGTATATGCTCAGTAGTGAAACTGCTGGGTCATATGATAGTTCAACAAACATAGTCTTTACATACATCTATAATTCTTAAAAGTAATCATCCTCATTTACACACAAGAACACTGGAGCACAGAGAAACTAAGTGATTCAGAACTAAGTGATGTAGAACCCAATTAACAGGCTCTGGAGTCTGTGGGTTTGGACTCTGAGGGACAATGTAAGTAAGATGATAGGCAAGGAGAGAAGACCTCTAGATACGCATCTCTCATCACTGGAAAATTCTCCTCTCTCCCTATTCTCCCTATTCTGCTGAGGCAAGAGAGCTGCCTCCCACACTCACCATGTCTGCTACATCATACTCCTCCCTTAACAGAACTCGGAGCTCTGCTTCTCAGGAGTAAAAGTACAGGGCTAGACCTGGGGGCATTTGTAGACTGGTCACCTACTAATCATGTGGTTTAGTAAAGTTGATTTTTAGATCCTCAGCACCTCAGTTCATTCAGCTACAAAATGTCAATTACAAGTCATACCTTGTCACTTTCTTGTGAATTCTAAGTGTTGCACAGACCCTGGTGCCCCATGGTGCTGTTAATATTCACTTTCCTTCTTTGGCAATAGAGAACCCCTGACATCTTCAAGACAAAGTGAAGTTGTGGGAATGTACTAAAACTCTATAATGGGGTTGCTGAAGCCATTACACTAGATAACTTTCGGTGAACAGTGTGGGATTCATGATCTTTGATGAAGATTTAGCTTTAGGACCAGGGACCAGACTTGATCAGTCAAGAGCTTTTGTGCGGCAGAGTTTTATTAAAGTATGAAAAGAGACAGAGAACGCTTCTGACATAGACATAAAAAGGGGACTAGAGAGTGGCCCCCTTGCTAGTCTTAGCAAGGCAGCTATATACTTTTTAAATTGGTTATTACAATAAATCAAAAGAATGGCTCAAGGTTTTAAAGGTTTTAGGAGACCCACTCCCACAATATACATTTTAAGATAATGGGATTAGAACTAACAATAGAAAGATCTTACCAAGAGCCCCTCACACAACTTTAAGATGACAGGATTATTCAGAAGATTCTTAAGAAGAAAAATGTCCTCATGCAAGATACATTGTTGTCATATAATCCTTGGTACAGAGTTTAAGGGAAAACATATCCTTGAGCAAGATGAGTTGTTTGTTGTGCAACTATCAGCTCTGAACTTATTTGTCTCTTTCTGCTCCTTGAGAACTCCAGATCCCCTGTCTCCTCCTTGAGAGTCCCAGACCCCTTTCTCCACCTTGGGGACCCTGGACTTCTTATCAACCTGTCTAGGAATTGACTCTCTCATATTGGTTCCCTAAAAATTTTCTTTAGATCAGTTTTCCAATCAACTACAGAGCATCAGGAAAAAGTCTGCTTCCATTATGTGAAGATCCAGCCAGTACATGAAGTAGGGTGAGGGTGAAAGTGAAAGTGAAGTCGCTCAGTCGTGTCCGACTCTTTGCAACCCCGTGGACTGTAGCCTACCAGGCTCTTCCATCCATGGGATTCTCCAGGCAAGAATACTGGAGTGTGTTGCCATTTTCTTCTCCAAGGGATCTTCCTGACCCAGGGATTGAATACAGGTCTCCCACACTGCAGGCAGAGGCTTTAACCTCTGAGCCGGGTGGCCCTACCAATAAGCTGGAAAGGAACTGCACTTTAATTCCAAGAAGTCAAGCCAAGGATCTCTCAGACCCATGGCAGAAGGATGCCTGGATAGTCAAGAGCAATTTCCTATGGTCTCAGGCACTTCAGAGCAGGGTCAGTCTTGTCTCCCTTTTTATGTTTAATGTACTAGTGGCCACGTTTTACAATGGCTGGGTAGGATACCAGTGTGTGTGGATAAGGATGGCTTATGCCATGGTGTGGATTACCTGCCGAACTACCTCATCCCCCTGCAGCAGCTGGAACAGCTACAAAGTACAGTCCAGAAGCTCATGGGCATGTATGAGCAGCAGCTGTCCAAGGTGAGTGCTGGAGCCTCAAGCTGGGGGAGCCAAACTGTAAGTTATACAAGCACAGCCTCTCCTGGACCCAGCATGGGTATGAGCCTGGATGATAGAGGAAGAGCTGAGGGTGGATCCTGAGTGCTGGGATCCTCACCAGTCATATTTTATAGAAACGCTTATGCAAGAAGTACTTTCTATGTTAATGAATAAATTAATGGCTAGAATCCACTGGGAAATAGAAAGAGTGTATAGAACAAGAGGAGGCTTGGAAATGGAAGCACTGGTACAAAGGAGGGGCTTCCCTGGTGGCTCAGATGGTAAAGAATCTGCCTGTAATGCAAGAGACCTGGGAGACAGGAAAGTTTTATCCGAAAAGTTAAAATAGGGGCAATATGACTTGTGAGCCAGGCCAGTGAGCTTGGAATTGATGCTTTGAAGATGAGTGAATAAAAATATTGCATCAGCAATGGGGTTGTAGTGGTTACTCGTGGTTAATCTGTAATGTAGTGGTTACTCTGTAATGATTACTTGTGGACCTTCTGGGAAAGGCTGCTGGAATAAGATCACATTTGCAAGCTACGAGTCAGTGCATTCATTAAGCGAGTGGGGCTATAACCTGATAAAAGAAGAGAGAATGTGGGTGGTGCAGGAGCAAGAGCTTTTTTTTTTTTTTTCCAGTGAAAAGAATATGAGTGTCCTCAGCTATGAGATGGGAGCAAATTAGGTGGCAGTAAGAGGGTGTTTTGTAGCCTGTGTGGCACCAGAAGGAAGAGCCACAGTGTTCATCCTCCCATGTCCAGGTCAGTGAGCATGCATTCGCCACTGAAGATCAGAGTAACCAAGTCTTGGAGATGAACCACATCCTAGAACCCAGGAATCCTGCTGCCCTTGCTGCCTGCTGTGAGACTCCAGCTTTCACTCTGCTGTGCCTGGAGATGGAGGGAGCCTAGGAGTTGGTGATCCAGCTTAAAGTCAGGGGAGGGGAGAAGAGGGTGGGACTAGGGACCTCCTCTATCAGCTGGAGAGCCAAGTCTGTGGATGGATGAATAAATGTTTGTGGCCTCTACAGTCTTATCTAATCTCAAGAATCTGACAATTTCCAAAATCTCTTCTTTCTGGGGAAGAAAACCCTGGAGCTGAGAGATAAGGAAACTGAGTTCAGTTTCGAATAACACTCTGTGACCCACCTCCCTGGCTTTGCATTTTCATAGGTAGCTAATGCCAAGCTCACACTCAGGCTTCTGGCTGACTGACCAGATCAGCTTCCATGCTGTTCCCCAGGACGTGGATGTCCTTGAGAACCAGCTACAGGAGTGTGAGAGTGAGAAGGGAAAAGAAAAGACCTCCAGACACCTTAGTTCACCCCTGCACCCTACTGAGGCCTCAGACTGAATTTCCCAAGGTCTCCTCTCCCCAGGGGCAGAGTTGGAGATGTAGGGTTCACTGTGGTGTACTGAGGGGCCTGAAAGGTGGGCAGTGAAGATCCTGATGGAGAATAAAGCTTTCATTTCCTTGTTGGTTTGTCTCAGAGGGATGCAGACTGAGACAGATGCACACTCGAACGTAGCACACCTGGCCCATACCTTGCCTGAACTCGTCTCTAGGTTCCTGTGCCCACAGAGGCCTCCAGAAAGCCAGCAAACCCGTTGTGCTGGTGGTCTGGTCACTAAGTTGTGTCTGATTCTTGTGACCCCCTGGACCTTAATCTGCTAGGCTCCTCTGCCTATGGGATTCTCCAGGCAAGAATACTGGAGTGGGTTGCCATTTCTTTCTCATGGGGATCTTCCCAACCCAGCAATTGAACCCAGGTCTCCTGCACTGCAGGCAGATTCTTTACCAACTGAGCTATGAGGGAAGTCTGTCAAACCCCTTGTGGTACAGCTTAACTGGAGAGACTTCTTGTATAAGACAAGTGCCTGGGGCCAAGACTCGACACCCAGCCCAAACTCTTCCCTCTACTGGGTGGCCCTTCTGCCTGCAGATGCCAGGTGAGTCCAGGATAATTTCTCTTCTGCAACCAGGTTTATTCCAAAGGAGCCCAACTGTACCCTAAATGCAGGTTTCTTTGTGGCTCCAGCTCAGCTTCCTCTGTTTTAAGCATGGCCGATACCTGACAGGTCACTTCCTAATGATCCTTTCATGGGGTTAAGGATGGTGCAAACTGCCCCAAGCTTCCTTCATAAACCCACTGTCTAGAATTTCTAATCCCATTATAATCCAAAGCAGTTGCATCCCCAGCCTGGTCTTATCTCAAGAACAAATTCTTCTATACCCAGGGCTCTTTTTTTTTTTTTTTTTTAATACTTTATTCTACTTTACAATACTGTATTGGTTTTGCCATACATTGACATGAATCAGCCACAGGTGTACACGATCTCCCAATGCTGAAGCCCCCTCCCACCTCCCAACCCACCCCATCTCCCCGGATCACCCCGTACACCAGCCCCAAGCATCCTGTATCCTGTATTGAACATAGACTGGTGCTTCGTTTCTTATATGATAGTATACATGTTTCAGTGTCATTCTCCCAAATCATCCCACCCTCTCCCTCTCCCTCAGAGGCCAAAAGTCCATTCTATACCTCCGTGTCTCTTTTGTTGTCTCACATACGGGGTCATACACACTGAGGAAACCAGAATTGAAAGAGACACATGTACCCCAATGTTCATTACAGCATTGTTTATAATTGCCAGGACATGGAAACAACCTAGATGTCCATCAGCAGATGAATGGGTAAGAAAGCTGTGGTACATATACACAATGGAGTATTAGCCCTTAAAAGAATAAATTTGACTCAGTTCTAATGAGATGGATGAAACTGGAGCCGATTATACAGAGTGAAGTAAGCCAGAAAGAAAAACACCAATACAGTATACTGACATATATATATGGAATTTAGAAAGATAGTAACGATGACCCAGGGCTCTTTAAACTTTCCTTACAGTGCTTTTACTATAATTAAAGGCTCAGAGGTTAAAGCGTCTGCCTCCAATGTGGGAGACCCGGGTTCAATCCTGGGTCGGGAAGATCCCCTGGAGAAGGAAATAGCAATCCACTCCAGTATTCTTGCCTGGAGAATCCCACAGACGGAGAAGCCTAGTAGGCTACAATACACAGGGTTGCAAAGAGTCGGACACAACTGACCGACTTCACCTTACCTTACCTAAATGAGATAATGCATGTATAGTGCCCACTGGGCATCATTGCAGTTGATTTTAATATTATTACTGTTACCTTTTTTTTTAAAAAACAAATATGTGTTGTCATAATATAGCATAAGTAAAAAAGAGATTACAAGTAAATTCTGGTTGACTCCCAAAGCCCCGACTGTTAGGACACTCACTTGGTCTCTTTATTATTTTCAGTATTTTATTTATTTATTTATTTGGTTGCATCGAGTCTTATTTGGGATCTTTCGTTGTGGCGCTTGTGCTCAGAAGCTGTGGTGCACAGGCTTAGCTGCCTCGGGCCATGTGGAATCATAGGTCGCTGACCAGGGATCAAATCCATGTTCCCTGCATTAAAAGGCAGATTCTTAACCACTGGACCACCAGGCTTCTCTCTCTCTCTCTCTCTTTTTAAACTTTTTTTAACCCTGATGATCTTGGTGTGAGGCTTGGCCTAGGTACTTTGACTACTACTGGCTATACAAACCCTGTAAGATCTGGTACTGCTGCAGAACCATGAGGAGAGGAACATGGGCTGCGGCGATGGCGGCGGCTATACTTTACAAGAACTTCATGTGCTGTAACTAAGATGGCACAGCCACTGTGGCCAGGTGGGCCTTTCTTCTGACACCGTGGTGCTACCATGTCTGCGGTCCAGTGCTGCCTACAACTGCTGCTCCCACTCTGGTGTGCCCTGGAAAGATTTATATTTTGCTAGTGATGATAAGGGGGCTGTGGGTGCCATGTGCCACTCAGGGGGCTAAGGGTTACCTGGTATGAGTCATTTCAATGCCAGCACTCTACAGGTAGAGGAAACCTGGCACACCAGCCAGTGCAAGCCAGCGTGGCAGCGAGCTGCATGGCCTGTGGGGCGCTATATGCCTTATGCCCCTGAGTATCGGCCAAGAGGAGAGTTTTTATGCTTTTGATACCACTGGGAGTGCCGTCTCAGCATCATGCTGGATAAGATGCTAGAAACACCATAAGGCATTAATTACTAACCTTCTGATCACAGGTTCTGTGTCCACAGTGATGGTTTCCTGATTATTTATGCTTCTTAGCTTCCTGGAACTGAAGCACAGGTTATCAAGACCACTATCCAAAAGGCCCTTTGGGGCTTGGGAACCTCCCAAAGCTGTCAAAATGAAAAAACTCTCTAGACCCTGAGACCTCCAGGCAGAGGATTTATAGAAGTGTGACCTTTTCCTCACCCTCCAGGTGGACCATTCCTCAAAATAACCATCAGTTCTAATGATTGGGATTATTGATTATATCTAGTTAGTTCTTGACAATAAATATCTCAATCTGGACATTAAAGTTCTCTTTAGTAGTGATCTGATTAAAGTTTCACTGGGAAATGAAACATTAGCTGGGCAATGTTACCCCCTCTTTACCAGAAACCTAGTGTAGGAGCTGGATTCATAGTTTTTAAAAATCTCATCTGTGTTTTGCAAACTGTGATTCCAACTCTTCCAGTTGTAGAGTCTGTTGAGCTAGATTTAGAATTTTCTGTGTCTGAGGCTGAAATCCTCTGGCTCCAGTGCTGAAAATACAAGGGAGTTGATCATCAAAATGAGACGCGGAAGTTTATTATCTTATCCCCAACCCCCTATGCTGTACCTGGGGAGAAAAGAGGCAGTATCTTTGTGTGAAAATTAATGTTTCACTGTCCTGATCAATTTCACTTTGAATGCAGTTGAGAGAGGGCCTTAGATCTGAATCCTGTTCTAGGAATTAAGCAATGTAAGGCTGAGACATGAAGAATTTTGACATGGACAGGGCTAAAGGTCCAGACCTTCTATATAAAGAATCATTTGATATGATAGCAGAAAGTCTGCTGGCTGACTGTCATTAGTTTCTTTGCTCAGGCCAAGAGTATCTGCTTGTACTTATCTGAGGATGATATGATGTACCTTCTGTCCATGCAGGTCCATGGAATGTTCAAGATTTCAGACCCTAAAATCTTCTCAGTCACATAGAGGACAACAGAATACTTCACACACACTGTCTTATGCTTACACTTTCACATATACATACATTTACAAATATCGTATCCAAATCAGACATGCATTCCAACTGTTACATATACAATATTTCCATCCATACTCAAATATCAATAAATGTAAAAATGTTTTAATATGTCCTTTAACAGAAAATTCACCTGCTAGCCAAATAAAAAATAAAAGATGTTGGCTTTTGGATGCCTAATCCTGCCCTGTTAGGAATTTCACTGCTAAGTCAACTCTATGCTCACCTCTTGATTTACAGACAAATTTCCCCCTTAATGCTTCAACACAAAGATAGTCAACTCAGGACTGGGCTAGGACATTGCAAGAAATTATTTTAAAAGGTCTGCTGTAGCACTGTGTAGAAAAGACCAAGTGATAAGCAAATAAAAAATACTTAGCAAGGAAGGATTCATTCACCTTCAGTTTGTTGTGCCTCTAGGAGGATTTTCCCTGTTTAGCCCTACTCCTGATTCTAGGATAGGGAAATCTTTTCCCACTGCATGGGAACACTCTCAGTTAAGTTTAGAATCCAAGAATCTCAACCCAGAGAAAAACAAGCCTTTTCTTCCACTTAAGAAGCTTCTGTCTTGCTCCATTTTCCTGTCTATGTGCTAAGGCACTTCAGTCATGTCCAACTCTTTGCGACTCCATGGACATAGCCCGCCAGGCTCCTCTATCCATGAGATTCTCCAGGCAAGAATACTCAAGTGGGTTGCTATGCCCTCCTCCAGGGAATCTTCCCAACCCAGAAATCAAACTCGCATCTCTCACATCTCCTTCATTGGCAGGCAGGTTCTTTACCACTAGAACCACCTTTCCTTTCTAAGGCTTCACTTTTTCCAGATCCCTAAAAAGGAATAAATTCCTTCTTGTGGAAGAAATTTCTTTCTTACCTACAGGTTGTGGTTTTACCTATGATTTTAATAGACCCAGCTTTTCATTCACAAGCCTGATATCCCCACAAGGGACTCACACAGAGCACCACAGAGAAACATATGGACTACATAAGCAGTCTGTTGGAGAAGGAAATGGCACCCCACTCCAGTATTCTTGCCTGGAGAATTGCATGGGCCCAGCAGCCTACAGTCTATGGGGTTGCAGAGAGTCGGACATGATGGAGCAACCATGAGTAAGTAGTCTGTACTTTTAACAATTGTATTCTGAGAACTGTGCCCTCTAGTTCCTGTAAAAGTGTCTTATTTTCTTTTATTATGAAGACCCAGACTCCCCAAATAGGTTTCCTTTCCCAACTAGTTCAGTCAGAGACTGTGAGGCTTGGATTGACATCATAATATCCCTTTTCTCAAGAGCTGTGCTTTCGGTGGGTGGGGCTGGGGGAGGGGTGGCCCTGGCAGGAGTCATCTCCGCTTAGCCTACTTTATATCAAGAATGAATTAGTAGCCACAACAGGCCTCAGCTGGGCCATATCTGGAGAACTGGGGTGGGGGTACAACATCACAAAATACCTGGCCCCAGTCTGGTCACTCATGCCCTTTGGGGCAAGAAGGAAACCAGCCTGTGGCCTGAGAACGCAACACCTGAAACAGAGGCCAGAGGAAGTATTTGCCCACCCTCACCCCTCTGCCCCTGCTTCCACCTGCTTCCCATCTGCCCACCCACTAAAGTCCATGCCGCATGTCATCACTCGAACACCCAGGATGGCCCAGTGTGGGCATCATTCAGGGCTGCCTGCAGAGAAGAAAATCTCTCCGGGTGTCACTAGGGTGATAGTGAAGACACCAGGCAAGCAGAAAGACTTTGTGATAGCCAGTGATACCTCGGTGAGGCAGTTCAAGAAGAAGCTATCGGCTCACTTTAAATGCCAAATGGACCAACTAGTGCTTGTCTTCATGGGTCGCCTTCTCAAAGACCATGACGTGCTGAGCCAGAGGGGCATCCTGGACGGTCACACCATCCACGTGGTCATCAAGTCCACAAATGGCTCCAGATTCCTAGCCCATCCCTGCCACCAGGACGAAAACACCAAAGGAAACAGCAGTGGGGTATACCAATCTGCTGGTGTGGGTTACACCCCAGTGGGGTCAGCTCTCTCAGAGGAGGCGCCCAAGGTGCATATCCAGGACTCGAAAGTGGGTAGTCCAGAGCGCATAGCACAGATACTGGAGAATCCTAGCATCCAGCAACTCCTGTCCAACACAGACGTCATGAGACAGTTCATCTCAGAACACCGAGACACGCAGCAATTGATGCAACAGAACCCAGAGGTCTCACACATCCTTAACAATTCTGAGATCCTGCGGCAGACACTGGAGCTGGCCAGGAACCTGGCTGTGATTCAAGAGATAATGCAGATCCAGCAACCTGCACAGAATCGTGAGAGTCCACCGAACCCACAGTCATATGTAGGCTTAGAGACTGTTCCAGGATGGGACAATGCCTCAGGTCAGAGTTCTGCTGATTTCAGTGATCAGATGCTCAACAACGCGCAAGATCCATTTGGGGGCAACATCTTCACAGCTCTCCTGGGAGGACAAGTGCCAGAGCAAGTACAGGTTTCACTCCCATCACCACCAGCATCCCAGGCACAACAGGAACATCTCCCACAGCCCCCTACAGCCTGAGTCACCTATGCTAGTTCTCGAGGTGTATCTTCGATCACTTCAGCCAATTCTACCCCCAACGTGGCAAATCATACTTCCAGGGCCAGTACGTCTAACTCCACTAATGGTCAGAGTCACGCTTGTGCAGTGGAGCAGCCAACTGGGATACCAGCCTTACCTAGCAGAGAGCTCAACCAGCTGCCCCAGGCAGAAGATAAAGATGCCACCATTTCTCTAGATAGCTCTAACCAGAAACTAGATGATCTCCAGCAGTCAAATGAGCAGATCAGCTCCCAGATCACAAGAAACATGATGCAACTGCTTTTGAACAACCCTTCCCTGGCTGCCCAGATGATGCTATTCATGAGTGTGCCCCAGCTGAGTGAACAGTGGAGGCAGCCACTGCCTGCGTTTCTGCAGCAGACTCAGTTTTCTGATATGCTTATAGCTCTAGCTAACCCTAAAGCGTCACAAGCAATACTGCAGATTGAGCAGAGCCTGCAGCTGTTGGCCACCGAGGCTCCTGTTCTTCTACCCTGGGTTGCCCCCCTACCTATGGAGCCTGGGCTGGCTTCCTGCACCCAGCTGCAGCTACCCTGACACAGTGCCCTGGACCTGGGATGTGTCCAATATGGCTGAGCCTAAAGGACCTGAGTCCTGTCCCAAATCGGGAACAGTCTTACAGAGGCTACAGTCCCTAGCTGGAGACCCTTCCCACCCTCTACAAGCCCCTGAGACTTGTTTCAGCAAGCAAATGGAATATCTCCAGGCCATGGGATTTGCAAACCATCATGCCAACCTGCAGGCCCTCATTGCCACCGACGGAGACACCAGCGCTGCCATCCAGAAGCTCAGGAGGTCCCAGGGATCCTAACCACTGGGCATACCTATTTGCTTTGCTACCTGCCTGCCAACCCATTTGACTACCTCATCTACCTTCATCTTTTCTGGTGCTTCTGGTTAGGAGAAGTCCTAGAATGGGAAAAACCAAGCAGTGCTTTCCTTACTGAATAATAGACCATTGGCCATAGCTGAGAGATCTGTCAATATAAACGGCTACATCAACTTGACCCCATCTGAAGTTTGGCTTTTTTTTTTTTTTACAAAAAGTCAACTGTCAATATGTAATAACCCTACCTCATGTACCATACATGCATGAGCACACACACACAGAACTACATGCATATATTAAAATAGAAAAGCATATTTGCACCCACAGAATTACATGTACAGACATCGTGGCATTCTCACATATCCAAGAACATGCACATATAACCTTAAACACATACGCACACATGGCTAACAGCCAAAGATTCACATATATAGGCATATAAAGTCACCACACAGAACACATAATAATGTGTATAGACAGCTGCACACAAATGCTTAGAGACCCAAAATAGACCCACATGTAGGGAAGACAGTCATAACATACTCATACGAAAAGAGGGAATTACATGTATGTGTGTTCAGTGGTGTCCAACTCTTTGCAACCTCATGGACTACAACTTTCCAGGCTCCTCTGTCCATGGAATTCTCAAGGTAAGAATACTGAAGTGGGTTGCCATTTCCTACTCTAGGAAATTCAGCTGAATGTATAGCTACATGAGTTGTTTATAAGTGCTATAATAAATGCAGTGGATAAGCTATTCTGAATGGGAGGATCATCAAGGAAGGCCTCTCTGAAAGGAGACAGTTGAGCAGAAATCACAAGAACTTGGGAGAGCAAAACATACAATTCCAGGCATTGTTCCAGGCAGAGAAGGCTGCATAAGAGGAAAAGCTGTGAGATAAGAGTACTCTTGTGTTTGAAGAATAACAAGGGACAGTGTAGCTGGAGAGGAGTGAACTGAAAAATGAGGGGGAAAAGAGAATTATCAGAAATCATGAAGAGCTTTGTAGATCTGGTGATCACTTTGGATTTTACTATGAATACAAAACAAAATCAATGCTAGATTTTAGCAAAGCAATAGAGTAGTTCAATATGTCAGTATGGCTTCTGAGAGGGGAATACTGTTGTAGAAGAGAAAGCTGGAAGCAGGAACACTCGTTCTAGCATGTGAGAGACAGTGGTGTCTGGGACTAGGGCAGGAGCAGTGGAGAAGGTGAGGGATATTCAGATTTGTGTGGTCCTCACAGATCACCCATCCTTTAGCCCCGATGTGACCATCAACAAGAGTAAAGAAAGCTCCATTAAGCTCCCAGTGCTTCAATAAATCTGCTCCAAAGGTCCCACTCCACCACCATGACCTATCAAAAAGAAACAGGTCAAAGAAATGAAGTGAAGTGATAGTCAGTCATATCCGACTCTTTGTGACCCATGGACTGTAGCCGGCCAGGCTCCTCTGTTCATAGACTTCTCTGGGAAAGAATACTGGAGTGGGTAGCCATTTCCTTCTCCAAGGGGTCTTCCTGACCCAGGGTGTCTGTCATTGCAGGAAGATTCTTTAACTATCTAGGCCATCAGGGAAACCTGACTCAGTGGGGAAGGGATCTACCTGCAGTGCAAGAGATACAGGAGATGCGGTTCAATCCCTGGGTTGGGAAGATCCCTTCGAGAAGGAAATAGCAACCCACTCCAGTATCCTTGCTTGAAAAATCCCCTGGACAGAGGAACCTGGTGGACTATAATCCAAAGGGTCACAAAGAGTCAGACACAACTGAGTGACAAAGACTCAGAGTTGGAGAAATGCAGGACTAATTCCAATCTAACTGAGAATATTGGAGCGGATTGCCATTCCTTCTCCCAGAGATCAAACCTAGGTCTCCTGCATTGTAGGCAGATTCTTTACCATTTGAGCCACAGGGAAGCTCCCTCAAGAAAGAAAATTATAGCTAGAAACAGATTTTTCACCTCCCCATTAAGATATCTCTAAAATCCAATTAAATCTTTTATCCTAAGTTTACATAAGGAGCCCAAATTCTCCAGATAATCTTCCTGATTCAATATGCTCTGAAATTCCCTCATGTGACTCAGTTTCCCCTTGTTGGTTTTTCCCACCCTACCTTTTAGGATGCAGTTTAGCAACAGTGAAACTCATACCTACAACCTTATCTCTCAATGTTCCCTCACCTTTTTGCTGTGACTAATATCTGGGTGTTCATTGAGAAGACTGCTTTTCCAGCAGTGAGGACTATTTCTTTCATTCTCTGTGGACTTAGAAGTGGGGTACATGTTCTCCATGTACTTACTTTAGGTTCCCAAACATAGTTTTCTAGCTTCAACACTACTCAATTTATCATAATTATTCTGATATAATACCCATCTAGCAAACTCACAATGGTTGTAACAGTTATATCCAACCCTGCCTAATGTCTGTATAGGCACAGAAAATCATATAACTGTGCTGACTAGTCTTATTTAAATTCATTACCAAGGCTTTAGTTGGTCTGTTTGTATGCCTAATACATTTTCTTATTTTAATGCTTTTTATCTAGAATTTGCATCAGAAATCACCTGGAGGGTGTGTTAAAACCCCCAGATTTCTGAGCTTCATTCCAAGGGTTTCCAATTCTTTGGATCTACAGGAAGGCCCCAAATTCTGCATAGCTGACAATTTCAGGTGATGCTGATGATACTGATCTAAGGATCACACTTGGAGATCCAATGCTCTAGCCATGTTCTTTGAGATGATTATTTCATAACTTTTATGCTCTTCTAAAACTTTCAACAGCCTTTTAATATCTATTCTCAGTCTCAGATGATATTTTCCTTATTCCAACAAGAAGACAAAAGTGATCAATAGTGACTTTCACTTTTGTCTGCCACTAATTCAACCAACTATCTTGCATCTGTATCTGTATACTCCATCTTGCATCCTGTTTTAATGAATAAACTGTCCATGATCCTAAATCAAGCTCTTCACTTGGGCATTTGATTCCAATCCCTCTATCTTCTCAACAATTTGCTCTTGCAACTGTTTTCTCTTTTTCCTGCATCACTGTGCTCTTCCTCATTGGATTGTTTCCATTAGAATAAAAGTATGTTATAATCGTCTCATCTTAATTAAAAAAAAATAAGCCAAAAAGATTTATTCCCCATTTCTGTGCAGCCATCAGCCTTTTCTCATTTACTCTTATTGGATCCACTTCCTTTTCAATACATTTACTTTTAAACCCACTCCAGTCAAGTTTTCTGGCCTCACCACTCTTCCAGACTTGGTCTCATCGTGGCCGTCAGTCTAACTGGTCTCTCTTGTTCAAATGCAGTAGCCAATTCTCAGTCCTCACTTACTTAGCTACCAGAATCATTTGACACATTTGTTTACTTTCTCTTTTTTGAAACTTTGTCCTTTGACTCCTTTCTCTCTCTAGTTTCCTTTTCTGACTTAATGTTTTATTTCTTCTCAATTTCCTGTGCTGAATTAATCCAATCTTTCAGACTTCTAAATATCACACTGTCCATAATTCTGTCTTTTTACCTCTGTCCTTTTACTATATATACACACACACTGCTCCACATACTCTGTTGATGCTGATGAAGTCAGCCTCACAGTGTAGAACTACCATCTTAACACTTTCATTTGGATATGAAATAGACTGAACTTAATTTTCTATTTAACAACCTTATTTCCTGGTCTTTTTACCTTAACAAATAAGCCAATCCATTCTTTGAATTTTTCTGGGGGATAATAATAATAGAGGAAAAAAGGTAAAATAAAAGTTTATTTTATCTTGAACTTCTCTTTCATACTCTACATCCTACTCATCAGAAAGTCCATATGTTGATTGATATATCGTGGCTAATGTTGAATCAGAGAGGACATAGGAACATAACAATGTCAAGAAGAGGCTCAACTATAAAGTAGCTGAATTGGGGTCTTTGTGGGGACATACGGGCTCAAGGAGCCTTTCTTAATTGTCCAACCCCTGTCTGAATAGCCACATACCACCTACCAGGTTGTGTGAAAGCAGAACACTTGGCTTGAGAAGGAAGGGTCAGCCCAGAACCCTCATTATGAAGAAGGCAATTGAGATAAAGGAAGTAGAAGAGTTGAAGGGTAGGGGAGACAAAGCCCCCAAGAATCCCAAGTACTTTGGAGAAGTCTCAAGAATCCATTGTATGAGGCCATGATGTCAGTGCTGAGGTCACAGAGGTGACCTGGTGGAGTGGGTTCTGGTGTTGGAGGCTTCAGGGGTGGCTGTTCAGCAAGATGAGGGCAGTTTGGAGTCCTATTTAAGAGGAAGGACGGGGCCACGGCTGATCGGTATGTATTCCCTAAACCAGGTCCTTCAGGCTGCCCTTGCTCTTCATTCATCAACAATCAACCTCTTTCCTAGAGCCTCAGATTTCCCTTCCATGATCCTCACCATCTCTCCAACCCCAAATCCTCCTAAGGCATCCTATCCCATGCCCTCAGAGCCCCTTCTATGTGGATTCTCTAGTTCCCCCACCCTGAGACCCCAAATTGCACCCCCACCCCCGCTCACCTTTCCTTTCACCACTGCCCAAAAGGATGATTTCGGTCTCCCCATCCCCCTCCCCCAGCTGTGTCCCCACAGACCTGGGCCCCCTGCTGCCCACTATGGCCAAAAGTGGAGAGGCCCTGCCACAGGGCAGCCCAGCGCCAGTCCAGGATCCCCACCTCATCCAGGTGACAGTGAAGACGCCTAAGGACAAGGAGGATTTCTCAGTTACGGACACTTGCACCGTCCAGCAGCTAAAGGAAGAGATATCCCAGCGCTTTAAGGCCCACCCTGATCAGCTGATCCTAATCTTTGCTGGCAAAATCCTCAAGGACCCTGACTCGCTGGCACAGTGTGGGGTCCGAGATGGCCTCACCGTCCACTTGGTCATCAAGATGCAACGTCGCACCATGGGCTACGAGTGCCCAGCTGCTTCAGTCCCCACCCCCAGCTCTGAGCTCTGGGTCACTCCCTCAGCCAAGCTCCGTTTACCCAGCGGATGGGCCACCTACCTTTAGCTTGGGTGTCCTCACAGGCCTCAGTGGGCTAGGCCTGACCTCGGGTGATCTCCCTGACCAGCCAAGCTCACTGGTGTGGCAGCACATATCGGTGCCTGAATTTGTGGCTCAGATCATTGACGACCCCCTTCATCCAGGGTCTGCTGTCCAACACAGGCCTGGTGCGCCAGTTGGTTCTTGACAATCCCCGTATACAGCAACTGATCCAGCACAACCCTGAGATTGGGCACATCCTCAACAATCCTGAAATCATGCGGCAGACACTGGAGTTTCTACGGAACCCTGCCATGATGCAAGAGATGATGCGCAGCCAGGATCGGGTGCTTAGCAACCTGGAGAGCATCCCGGGTGGCTACAATGTGCTCCGAACCATGTATACAGATATTATGGACCCCATGCTCAATGCAGTCCAGGAGCAGTTTGGTGGCAATCCCTTTGCCACCACTAATACTGCTAATGCTACCAACAGCAGCAGCCAACCTTCAAGGACGGAGAATTGTGACCCTCTCCCCAATCCTTGGACGTCCACATATGCAGGTTCAGCTGGCAGGAGGGGCAGGAGGCCTGGGGACCAGGATATATCTGAACTTAGAAATAGCGTTCCCAATATTCTAGGGAATATAGGGCTCTATGACTATCTCCAACAATTGCATGAAACCCCCAGTCCCTGGGAACCTATCTACAGGGGATGGCATCTACCCTCAGTCCAAGCCAAGAACAACCACCTCCACCACCAGGAAACCAAATTCCTCCAGCTTCACCCTCATCCCAGGAACCTGAGTCAGGCCAGGCTCTCCCCAAGGAGTCAGTTGCAATCAAGGGAAAGCCTTCCTGCCCAGCCTTCCTGGGGTATCCCACGGAGAGCAATGCTAGAAAAGATGGAGGTCAAGATGGTGCAGGGAATGGTTCCACTGGCCATAGCACCCACATGCCTGATCTTGTCTCCGGGCTGGGGCCTGCTGCCAATAGGACCCCACTCGTTACTTCCCCACCTTTGCCCACAGCAGCTACTGCTGGAATCCCTGAGCATGTCTGGCTGCCACCACAGGCTTATCCAAGATCTCTGAGGCCAAACAGCATGAATCAGGCCCCACAGCTGCAGGACGAGATGCGCTGGCAACTGCCACTGCTGCTGCACCTTCAGGCATCCATGGCAAATCCACGTGCCATGCATGCCCTGTTGCAGATTGAGCAGGGTCTGCAGATCCTGGCTACAGAAGCCCCTCGCCTCTTCCTCTGGTTCATGCCTTGTCTAACAGGGCTGGGAAGTATGGCGGGAGACACAGAGCCTCGAGAGAGTCCCCTTGTGCCTGAGGATCCTTCGCCTCCCCTAGCTCCTGAGGTTCCCTCAGCACAGGGCACTAGGGAGCTGGGCCTCCATTCCACCCCCCTTCCTCCAGATGTTGCAATCTTTGACTGTCTCCAATCCTCAGCAGCCGACACTCGAGACTCACTTCCGGGTGCAGCTAGAGCAATTGCGGGCTATGGGCTTCCTGAATCCTGAAGCCAATCTCCAGGCCCTCATTGCTACAGGAGGTGATGTGGATGCTGCTGTGGAGAAGCTGAGGCAGTTGTAGGAGCTGAAGTTATTCAGACCATATCTTTCCCTCTGGGCCTTTCCCTCCCGCATAGCCCCTGTCCCTAACTCCCCTCACCCCAGCCATTCTTGAATGCAGCTGCGCTATGAAGCAAATTTACTAGGATACTCTTTACTGCAGAGACAATGTTATTCCAGAGTCAATGAGGAAGAATGAGAGCCAGAGCAGGGTGGGGGTGCTATAAGTGACCCAACCACCCCCTGCCACTGTACCATCATGGAGTCACGGTCTGAGTTCTGCTAATGCCTATCATGAGATGTAATTACATCCAATCTCCAATGTCGTCTGCTGCCTGAGTCTGATTATTTGTGGGCTATGGGAAAAGAGGGACTGTATAGGAAGAAAGGTGGTGATAAGGGCTACCTGCATGGATGGGAGGGCTTGGAGGGGAAACTGAAAGGTATGAGGTTAGAAGAAAAAGAAGCACGGGGAACACAGGAGGGTGAGCTGAGAACGGCAGCCTTCCATGTGTCTTTCCAAAGGTTCCCCAGATTTGGTGTCCTGCGGGAGCTGCCACCACATACTCTGTGTTCTTTGGGGCTCTCTACCACCAGCCAGACTGAAAAGTGGGCACAGCTTCTTATTTTTATTGTCCCTGAACTCTATCCCATAGTCAGCTCTCAGTTTTTGGATTTGATCTTGATCCCTGAGACAGCAATAGAGCAGGAATCAGGCTGAGTTCCAAGATTCCCTGATCTTATCAAGTTTACAAAGCTACTGTTCTTGGTAGCCAGATTTGTAGTTGATTCCACTGCCATGGATCCAGATTTGTCTTTCTTATACTATTGCACTCAGAAATTGATTACCTAACCTGCACTAGGCATTCCGCTAGGGGCTGGGAATTCAATGTGAGTAAAAGAGGCATGATACTGCCTTCATAAATTTATGACGGTAGCTGGAACTGTTCAATCAGTACTCATTATATATAATCACAAGCTATGATAAGTGTTATAAAAAATGGGGATCTGTGAAATAGCAAAACAGAGGCTTAATCTACTTTATAGAGACAGGCAAGGCTTGTGAGTGTGAATTCTAAGCTAAAAATCTAAAAAATTGGTAAGAGTTAAGTAGGTGAAGTTTTGAGGGAGGAGGGAAGAGTAGTCCAGTAAAAAGTCATTATGTACAAAGGTGCTGAGAGAGGGTGTGCAAAGCACACAGGAGGTGCCTTCGGCCTCTCAGACCCATTTGCACTCAGGGATGCATCCCAATACCCACATGCATCTGAGGCAGAAGTGTTACAATTCACTTATCAAGTGAGTGAACCATGGCTTCCAGCCCATAAATGTGCCTGTGGGTTCATATGGGTAAATACATCATGGAGTAATGCACTAACACAAAATACATATTCACATTTTCACATGGTCAAACTTTTGTGCATGTGTCTGAGCAAACACACAAAACACAGTCTGTTAGAGTTTTAGCATAGATATTTTAAAAAAA
This sequence comes from Nanger dama, assembly GCA_917880005.1. Lineage (NCBI taxonomy): Eukaryota > Metazoa > Chordata > Mammalia > Artiodactyla > Bovidae > Nanger > Nanger dama. Next base: position 1,601,412 of record CAKJTW010000114.1, read on the forward strand.
AATAGATAATGCTATATTCCTGCCAGGGCTTCCCAGGTGGCACTAGTGGTAAAGAACCCTCCTGCCAATGCAGGAGACATAAGAGAGGCAGGTTCCATCCCCACATCAGGAGTATGTCCTGGAGGAGGGCGTGGCAAACCACTCCAGTATTCTTGCCTGAAGAATCCTATGGACAGAGGAGCCTGACAGGCTACAATCCATAGTGTCTCAAAGAGTTGGACACAACTGAGTGACTTAGCAAGCACGCATGCATAATCCAGTCAAGGAAAGAAAAGGGTCTTTGAAAGAGAATATCACTATAGTAGAAAGTGGCCATGTTGTGTGTATTTGTTTAAATGTCAGAGACTCAGTATTGGGAGTCCTTTTAGGGAGAGACAAAAGCTCTGCCTGGAACCTAGGATACTTGGATCAAGCTGCCTTTACCTGTGAGCTACCATCACGTGCCTTAGAGATAAAATGAGCTTTGAGGGCAACTTTGTCCCATTGTTTTAGGTTTTAATCTCCAGTGGAGCATGAGGCTTCAAGACTCCTTTCTACTTCCTCTTCGCTTCCCATGAGTGAGGGGTTCTTGTCCACATCCAATGAACTGTTGTTTATGGTGGAGCTAGGCAAAAGACAGAGGAAAGTCTTATTTTTGTAACTAAGAAGGCTCCGGGCTGCTTTTGACTGCCAGAGTTATACATTGTAATCTCTAATTTCAACCCTTGGAAAGTCAGATAGGTCTGAGAAAAACTCAGGGAGAGAAATGTTGCTTTTATCTGCCTTTCATATGGGCCAAGAAAAGCTTGAGGGCTCATACGACATAAATTCCAGCTTACCAGAGAAGACTGTAGGTGGAAATCTGGGTCTAAAAGTTCTGGGTAGGGAAGAGAGTTCTCGTTTATTGCATTGTTCTCTTTTCCTGAACTATGGAGAGCCCTTTACAGTTGACTGGGTGTTTGGAATCTTTGCTTGTGCCTCATCAGAGACTGAACTCATCAGCCTATGTTCTGCTCCATGGTGAGTCCAAAGGAAGCAGATTCCTGGGGTGGGGAAGGTAACTGTCCACCCAGCAGCTGTTGTAGGAAACATTCAGTAAATTATTGAATAAATGAGTGTTGAATGATGAGTGAAGAAGGGAATGACCAAATGATAAAGTGGTTGAGGAGGCTAGGTAGCTAGGAATCAAATAAACAATCTTAGAGGAACAGGCCTTCTGCTTGGGAAAAATTAAGTTTTGGAGTTTGAGATAGAGGAGATGCCTGCAGGCTGAGGTTACTGAAAAGGCAGGCCTCCAGAGATATCACAGTTGCAGTCCCTGCTCTGACTCTCACACTGCATCAGCTGGGCCTTGGAAGGACCCTACCTAAGAGGTTGGGTGGATGGAAGAGAAGCAGACTCATAGTTTTGGTTATACTGGGCCTAGTATGACCTGACTATTCCCAAAGAAAATGTACCCCTTCCTCAGACCAAGAGTTTTCTAGAAGGCCAAAGAGCACTGAAGCTTGAAATGCTGATCTGCATCATAAATAGCCAGCCAGGTAGCTGGACAGCAATTTAAGAGAGAAGTATTAAAAACCAGAAGTGTTTTTATGCATTTATGTTTTTATTAGTTGATGATGTTTCCCTAATATCTCTGTTATAAATACATGGGTTCATTTTTTTTTCTGGATATCTTAGGGTTTTACTACTTCCATTTAATTTTAAATAACAATTGATGTTATTGAGACTTTCTTCTAGCCAGCCCCTCTTCCAAGCTCTTTATATCTGAATCCACACAATTATCTTTTATTCTTAAATTCAGATGAGAAAAACTGAGGCATAGAGAGAGACAGGAAGTACATTGCTTAAAATTGTACAGTTCTTGCATAATACAGCCAGGATTTGAAATTAGACAATGTACTTCCAGAGTCGACAATCTTAGCTGCTGCAGTAAATCAAGTTGATTAATGCTTTAATTTTTATACATGGAAAGTGAAAAGGGGCAGGATTTGTGGTATTTGATTGGAATTTTTACACCTCTGACTCCTGCCACTATCTATACTTGATTGAAATATTTTCATTACCGTATCCAGCGTATGTGTACATTTGTATTTTGGGCATAAAAAAAAAAAAACAGCATGAGAGCTGCGAGATAGCCGGGAATACAACATTTCAGATGTTAATCACTCTGAGAAACTGCTCCAAAGAGGTAAGGGGAAGGCAAGTATATAGGTGATTTTGGTGAGTGGGTGAAGGGTGAATTTAGTGAACGGTACATGCAAAATCAAGAACCTATTTTTACAGAGGGTCTGATAAGGGTTTCTGCTAGTCCTGAGGAGCAGACATCATCATGAAGAAATTTAGTGCTTTTCTAGGTATGAGGAGATGCAAGAACTGGGCTAATTGGCTCCAGAAAATAGTTATCCGAAGACCTGTCCTGCCACTTTTTCCAGAGCACAGAGTGCCTCATTTCTGCTCTCCACCCTGAACTCCCTTCAGGGCCTGTTGAAAGCCAGCAGCAGCACACAGTTTAATCCTTGGAGAGGTAGATGACATGTGCCAATGGCAAGCGTCCATTTGTAGCTATTTATTTATTTATTTTTTTAATTTAATCTGCTAGTTCTACATGAAAGAGTTAAAGTTTAAGCAGGCAGTCCAAGGCCTTTTAAGGAAGAAGTGAACATTCCCACTCATGCTTTCCTAGCTTTGTGCAGCAATATATCTTACCCAAGAACTGGTCTTTGTTTAGCTAAGGTCACACAGCACACTAATGATCACACAGCGTAATGTCTTACTCAGGGAAATGCTTTTCTTAGGCTCCATGCTAATGATTCTAATTGTAACAACGCTTGCCTGGGAACCTGATTCTTGAGACTTATACACCTGATTACACAGCAACAGAATATCTAGCCCAGAAACATTGCCTGGAACTGTTTTCCTTGGCTAATCTGGTGCCAAAGTTATCTCAAGATGTATGCCTTGCGAAAGGGTCTGGTGGAACTCTTACAGTCTTGAGGTATTCTTTTTATCTATTCTCAGCAGCTAATTGGAAAGTATATAGGCCCCGCTTAAACTAGTGAGGCAGGTACTCTCCTGCCCTTTTCCACTGTCTATGTCAGAAGCTTTCTTGGTCCTGTCACTCTAGATAAAATTTTGCACACAAAGCTCTCAGTGACTGAGACCTGTCTTTGGTCTCGGAGTTATATCTTCTTTGGAGATCATGAATCCAGTGGCACTTTCACAATTCACCATAGCTATCATCTTGGGGACCCATCCAGGATCTTCAAGACAAGGTAAGACTACTCAGAGCCGGGACTCTTGCTCTTTTACTGTAAAGTCTCTCCTTTACTAACTCAGAAGCATAAGCACTGAACTTTTTCCCCATCAGTTTTTCCTTGTTTCTCTGGCCATTTCATAACTGCTTGGGGAATTAAAACTACTGATTTAATGTGCCAGATTATAGACTTTCAGGGGACTTGCAATCCATGCTGTTATTGTGTTTTTCTAGCAAGGGCCTCATTCCAAGACACTGCAGGCAGGAACATATTAGGGAAATAGCTAGAGCTCTAGTTCCAGGGACATCTCTCATTTGAAATTACCATCTTGACACCAGAGACCCAGAGGCAAATTCTTGTCATGGCTATGCCTCCGGACTGTGTGGATGGAGACATTACTGGGCAAGCATGAGATTCCTGAGGACACAGATCACGAAACCTCAGATTTGGGCAGATTGGAAATGTAGCAGGCTTCTTCCCTTGGTAGCACTAGCTCTTAGAGAACCACAGAAAGCTCTCCAGTGGCTCTTGTTTCAATTCCTTAGGTATTGTTTTTGTACAATCTTCTGGACAGGAATAGAAACATTGGCCTTGACCCTTCATGAATATGAAAGATTATTTTTTCCGCACAGACTGGCCCTCCATCACCTCCTTTGTTATTACATAGACTATGTGGCAACTCTCAGAAGGGACATCTTGGGTTTTCTCTTCGTCCCTTTGTGACTCCCTTTTTGACTTACAGCTTTGACTGTGGTTTGGAATATGCTCAAAGATGTGCACAGGCACATAAAGATGGATGTTTCCCCTAGTGGTCTTAGCTTGGGAGACATTCCAGAAGGCTACTCTGTTCTACACAGGGTGGCACCAGAGGAAAAGGGGAAATCAAGGCAAGGTTTTAATGGTGAGAAACTGGATATCAATCTGGGATGCCATCAGGTCTACCGCTGGTACATCTCCACCCCTCCTTGGTGGTAGAACAGGGAGGGATGATAGTGAGACACCTACATCAGTAAGAGACAGGATAACTTTGGCCAGGGAAGGAAGCTTAGGTGGAAGACCTGTCTCCACATCCATCTAGAGCAGGGTAGAAAAAAAGTCACCACACTGGGCACTGCTTTTTTCTCTCATACAAATGGGAGCTAATAGTTCCAGAACGACCCCTTTGAATTGTATCTTAGAAAAACTGGGATAAGTTTGATCCCTGGAGCCTAAAAGTCCCTTATATACAGGCTTTCCTTACTATAAGAGAAGATCTCACCTGCCCAGAGAGACAATCCCTGCTGGTACAACATCTCATCCGTCAGTCTACCCCTGTCATCAGAGCCAACTTGAACACTCTCTGGTTTAAACATTTTATATATGAAATTATGACTACAGAAAGGAAGGATGACATTTTTGACATTGAATGGCCATGACATTATTTAGCCTCTGGAGAAAACTGGTTAAAATGAAATCTTTTGAAATTGCAAAACTGGTTCTTTTTGCACGTGCAATTCGGAAAAAGCTGGCTTATTAAAATAATTTTTTGAAGCTCCAATCCTGCCTGAGAAACAGAAACCTACCTGGGAAAAAACCTGAAGTTACCTCTTATCATGTCCTTGAGATACACAGCCCACTCTGTCTGGGACTCCTGCCATGACCAAATTGGTAGAACTTAAAGCCAATGGGAAAAAAAAGATGTGGGGGGGCAGTTGCGCAAAGAGACATTTTAAATTTCAAGCAGAAAACTGTGAGGTCTCTGTCCAGATTTATGCGTCTTCGTGTATCTCCATCTGTGGACAAAATTGCTATAGGCTAATTATCAGTGAGCTGTATTTAATTGGCCTAAAGAGAAGAGCTTAGAAAGCAAACAGTTCTAAATTAAAGAAAATTAAACAAAATGAATTTCAGTCTTGTATAAACTGAGGAATATTCACTATTGAATTGATACCTGATATTGATGCCTGTTTGTTGATCTAATTAACAGAGACATTGTGAAGATACTTTTACAAATGACATAACTTTGGGTGATTTATATTTCCCAGTCTAAAAAATGATGATATAAAGTACTGTTCATGGTTGCTAAAGGAAAGTAAGATGTGTGTTTTTAATAAAAACTTATAATAAATAGAATTACATTCTATTAAGGAAAAAGAAAGTAAGTCTAAACCTACAGGTGACTCATCTCTAAAATTGGCAAAGGATGTGATAAGTGCAGAAAGTATAAAAAAGGTTTGTGACAAGTGGAAGAGTTGTGCATGGTACATGTTTCTTGAGACATTAACCTGAGCTTTGAACTCTTTTATTGTTACTTTGACAAAATATTGCTTAGTCAACTGTTGCTTCACAGTGGATGTAAGCTGAAATCTGGTTTTCTCTCCCTGTTAAAAGAACAAAGTTTTCTTGGAATATGTTTTTTGATAACAGACTAAGTCACACATAGAAAAAACTCACTCTGCTTCTACAAAAATTAACCGTTCATCAGGGAGTTTAAAATGGATAAACAATGGCTATAAACCAAATAGTTGGGGCTATGGGAAATCAAAGATGGCCACTTGGCTTTTCTCGGCTCCCTGACAAACTCACTTTTATTTGATAAGAAAAAGCCTTTCCTGGCTTCAGGGTTAATGTCTCACAATGGAGAAGACATGGTTAAAATGTGTTTTTATAATCTCCAGTGATTGGAGCACCCACTTTGCTGGACAGGTCATACCGACATTGGCAAAAAAAGCTTCACAAGTTGGGAGACTATTGCTTTCACTGGCATCCTCTGTTTTTGGGCAAGGATGGCAGAACAAAGGGATCAGTTGCATGAGATTAAATAGACTGCTGAATATGATTGCAAGTTTCATGACTTTTTGTCTGAGGTATTGCTGGCTTCTAATTTTCGTTTTCATATGTAAAGACATAAAGAAATTCTTCTCAAGTCACTGATGGCTTAAAACAGTTTAGTGATTTACACCTGTGGGTAAAATTAAAATATTTTTCTTTTCTCTCTGCCTTGTCCCTCTAGAAATTGAGACACTTGGGTTCTGAACAGCCTCATCAAAGTAAAAAGACTGTCTCCTGACATATACAGAAATCTCAAAGTATACTGGGGACCTCTAAAAGAAAAATTCATCCAACTTGTCAGGCCAATAGCATCTATTATGTTTCACTGCATATTAAGTTCTAGTTTTAGGAATTAAGGACTGCATTTACTAAGATTCACTTCTGAGTTCCTTGTGGTTCTGTTATATTGCTAAGAGGTTTAATTCAGTTATTAAAAATGACACTCTGGGTTTGTTTCTAAAGCTTATTTCAGTAACCAGTCTTTGAATAAAGGTCAGATGCTCCAGGATCTACAACCAGGAGAATAACAGCAAGCTATAGTCATTTAACAAACTTAAGTCGGATGACCTGGAGATGTCACTAGCCTATACCTGAGTTCTTGACTTATGTCCTTACTCATGATTTTACTATTGCTACTAACTATATTGTTTTCTATATTGCTTGTTTCAACATGTTGTCCCTTACATTATCAAGTATGTGACTGAGCCACTGATATAATGATGATATATAGTTCCATATGAAATCCACAGCTATAATGGTGTGACTCTGTATATGAGAAGAAACCACAAGAGGGAATATTTTCCTGGACCAAGAGACTAGTGAGACAGGTGCTGTCCAGAGACATTTGCTAGTCACAGGACCTAGTCCAGTAACAGGACATTGAGTGGCCTATCGGTGAAATCTGTGATAGACTTGAGAACAAGCCTTCCCAGCACTGTATGACCAGATGGTCATGAAATGCCCCCAACCATGGTCAAACTCATGGCCATAAAGGGGCCCTAGGACTGGAAACACTTGCCATCTGCCACTACAAAGATTAATCATGGACGCTACAGCTGCTGACCATCAACATCCCCTGAAAGGAGTTCAGGGTGAAAATCAGAAATTAGGCACTCACTCTGTGTTCTGGAAAAAAAAAAATTGACAAAGCAGGCCTTTGGATAGTTAAGTATTTTCAGGTAAAGATTTTCTTGAACACAAATTCTTACATCTTCTTATAATTAGAAAAACACTAAAATTGTTAATGGTGACAGCTACTTTGGCTTATACATTAATACCACAATACGAGGCTAAAGCTTACTTGGACAAATGTAGACAATAAGTCTCCTTAAAGCAGCTGTGTATGTTGTGGTTCAGAGTAATTCTCCTAAAAAATGTTAAGATTTATTTTGTCTGTTAAGGCTCAGGTTGTCACTCTTTCAACTATTAACTGGATTTGTTATACCTATATTCAAAATGTATATGAACATGCCAGATGACTTCATTCTTATAAACAGGGCAGCCCAAGTGTTGACTGTATCTAGACCAAGATCAAAGTTACTACCAAATGTAACCCGATTCCTATTCTTGCTTGGGCTGCTGATTACAATCGTTCTAAAGGATACAATGTCTTCAAAGACAAAGTAATGGTGATGCAGAGATTCTGGTCACTCTTCAAAATGGACTACCTTGATGTTCTGCTCTGGTCGCAGATGCAGTCATGATTCTACAAGCTCTCCTTGGTGGAAAACTATCTTGAGTGTAGTAATTGTAATTATCTTATTCTTGTTGTTTGCGCCTTATATCTGTAACTGTATAATGAATTTTGTATTTAAGCAGCATAAGCACTTAAGTTACAAATTATTCAAGCTCCTATGATTGTCACAGACTCCTCTAGCTATTACTTGGGGCGCCTGGATCAGAGATCCTCAATATAAGGGTAAGGAGAATATGCTGCTTCAACAATTTATTGTCTCTGCCCCTTACCAGCAGGAAGAAGTTATAGAATGATTTCTCTGCCCCTTTCCCTGGCAACCATAGAAAAATGGGGGATGAAAGAATTAAAGCTTAGCCAGGCAGTCCAAGGCCCTTTAAGGAGGAGGTGAGCATTCTCACTAATGCTTTCCTTAAGCTTTGTGCAACAATGTATCTTACCCAAGAGCTGGCCTTTGTTTCCCAATGATCACACAACACAACCTCTTACTCATGGAAATGCCTTTCTTAGGCTCCATGCTAATGATTAAAATTGTAACAAACCTTATCTGGGAACCTGTCTCTCAAGACTTGTACACCTGATTACATAGCAACAGTATATCTCACCCAGAGATGTTGTCCAGAACCATTTCCTTGGCTAATCTTGTGCCAAAGTTATTTCAGGATGTATGCCTTGGAAAAGGGTCTGGTGGAACTCCTACAGTCTTGAAGTATTCTTTTTATCTATTCTCAGCAGCTAGTTGAAAAGTATAGACCTTAAATTAGTGAGGTGGGTACTCTCTTATGCCCTTCTGATGTCTATGCCAGAAGCTTTCTTGGTCCTGTCACTCTAAATAAAATTTTGCACACAAAGCTCTCAATGACTGAGACCTGTCTTTGGTCTTAGAGTTAAATCTTCTTCAGAGACCACAGATCCAGTGGCACTGTTCACCATTCACCATAAGATATCACAGACTTCAGTTTTAATTTTGAAATAATTAGTGACAAAATACTCAATGTTTAACTCATTATTCTTTTGCAAAATGCCATTGTCCAATTTTATTTTTAAAATATACTCTGTATTCCATATAAAACCAGAAGAGATCTTCACTGGCTTTTAATTACCTATGAATATATGAATGTTAGAGAAGAATTGAGGGATTTGCAATAGACAATCTTTCCTTTTACAATAAAAACTGCTTCCATTCAAGTTTCACTTGTTTCTCTTTAAAGAACTGTAATTTCTTCACGTAAGTCTAGCTTCAGTTTAAGCACTGCATATTTGCAGTTTATTTACAGAACAGATATTGCTGTGGTGAAACTACTATGTCGCCAGTACACTATGAATTATTATTTAGTTTGATTCTTGTGCAAACATATGCATTCTTGAAAAATAAAATTTCTACTCTTCTAATAATTAAACCTCTTTACTAGATATATGGCTTGTTTCCTCAGTTTAAAAGAAATATATATATATATATATATATGATAGAATATATTATGCATAATGTATATGCATATTAGAAAATACAGATAAGTAAAATAAGAATATAAAAGTCAGCAATAATTCCACCACCCAGATAACACTGCTAACACCATGATGGTTGTCTTTCCACATATTTTACAAAATTGTGATTATATTGTGCAAAATAATCTGCCTTTCCAACATGATACTATGTCATGAAAATTCTTTGCAAGTTATTAAGTAGCCTTTTGGAATTCATAAGTTTAATAAATACTTCCTAAACATTTCTTATATACCAAGAGTAGTAGAAATACAATAGTGAACAAGATGTGTTTCCTGCTTTAAGGAGCTTACAATATAGCAGAGATAACAGGCCTCCAAGAAAAAAGAAGAGAGACATAAAAGTAATACCTAACACAGAGCACTCACTGAGAACTAGGCACTTTTCTGTAGACTTTTATTTTATTTTTTATTGGAGATAGTTGCTTTCTTATATAGGCTTTATGCCTATTTACCCATTTAACTTCTACAGCACTATAAAGCAGGTGTTATTATTAGACCTATTTGACAGATGAGTAAAGCAAGAAATAGTTATGTGGGATTAGTCCAAAGTTGCACAGCTAGTAAATGATGGAGCTGGAGCTGGGATCTGCATCAGTGTTTCTAGAGATAACATCTTTTATCTATATTCTATATCAATTTCTACTGAATAAATAATTATTAAATAACAATTAAAATTCATTTCATGAAAGGAATAAACAAGGCATATTGTTAGTGTATATAAGAGGGAGGTGAGGTGAGGTAAGGTAAGGTGAAGTCTCTCAGTCGTGTCCGACTCTTTGCGACCCCGTGGACTGTAACCTGCTAGGCTTCTCCATCCATAGGATTCTCCAGGCAAGAATACTGGAATGGATTGCCATTTCCTTCTCCAGGGCATCTTTCCGACCCAGGGATTGAACCCAGGTCTCCTGCATAGGAGGCAGACGCTTTAACCTCTGAGCCACCAGGGAAGGGATATATTTAAGAGGGAAGGGATATATTTTTAGAAGGGTGGTCAGAGAGTGTCTCTTTGGCGGAAGTATTTATGCAGAGACTTGAAGGGTAGGAGGAAGCCAGATATTCAGAGAGCTGAGAGAAGAAGCTTCAGGCAGAGGGGAATCTATAAAAGAGTTCCTTGAGTTTGATTAGAGCCTGATACACCTGAAGAAAAAGGAAAGAATGTCAGATGTCCAGAGTAGAGAGAATAAGAAGGAAAGAGTTTCAAGGCGACATGAGAAAGAGGTGAGTGCAAAATTCGCCAGGGCTTTGTTTCAAGTGTGGATTTTACTCTTATCTTATGTGGCACATGACTGAGAGAGTGGCTAGGGTGTCAGGTGAGTCAAGGCAGAAGACTCTTGTAGTCATTCAGCTGAGAAATGGTATTGGCTTAGATTAGGGTTCTCCACAAGGGCAGATGGCAAGAAGTGAACAACTGAAAACATGTTTTGGAGACTGAATTTATAATACTTTCTGATCAGATGGGGACAGCTTCCCGGTGGCTCAGTCAGTAAAGAATCCACCTACATTGGGTGGGAAGATTCCCTGGAGGAGGGCTTGACAACCCATTCCAGTATTCTTGCCTGGAGAATCCCCATGGACAGAGGAGCCTGGTGGGCTACAGTCCATGAGATCACAAAGATTCAGACACAACTTAGAGACTAAGTACACACAACACAATAGTAATTAAGCACCCTTTCTATGCTGGAGTCCTGTCCTATGTCTTGGCAACAAGAGGTGTTCTAGAACACAAAACCCTGCCTTCAAACGCCAACAGAGAGGGAGAGTTGCCAAGAAATCCATATAATTTAAGCACGGGGAGAACCTAAGAAGAAATACAGGGTAAAGAAGAAAAATGACAATGAACTGTTCTAGGGTCTAATCAGGGAAACCAACACCCAAGAGAGCATTTAAGCAGAGATGTGAGTTAGCCAAAGCAAGAGCTCCCAGGGAATAGAGTCAACAATTAGAAAGCCAGCAGGAACAAAAATACAGGAAGGCTCCTGTGACTGGAGAAGGGTGCTCAAGGGGTGGGGTCAGGCAGACAGACATGAACCAGATTATTAGGGCATTTAGATTTAATTCAAATATAATAGGAAAACCTTTGGTGGTTTTGAGAAAAGAGTTGAGATTAATTGATCTATATTTTTATTTTTTTATTTTATTTTCAGTTGTATTTATTTATTTTACTTTACAAGATTGGATTCGTTTTGCCATACATTCACATGAATCAGCCATGGGTTTACATGTGTTCTCCATCCTGAACTCCCCTCCCACCTCCTTCCCCATCCCATCCCTCTGGGTCATCCCAGTGCACCAGCCCCGAGCACCCTGTATCATGTGTTGAACTGGGACTGGCGATTCATTTCACATATGATAATTTACATATTTTAAGGCCATTCTCCAAAATCATCCTACCCTCTTCCTCTTCCACAGAGTCCAAAGACTGTTCCATACATCTGTGTGTCTTTTGCTGTCTTGCATACAGGGTTATCATTACCATCTTTCTAAATTCCATATATATGTTAGTATACTGTATTGGTGTTTTTCTTTCTGACTTACTTCACTCTGTATAATAGGCTCCAGTTTCATCCACCTGATTAGAACTGATTCAAATGTATTCTTTTTAATGGTTGAGTAATACTCCATCGTGTATATGTACCACAGCTTTCTTATCCATTCATCTGCTGATGGACATCTAGGTTGCTTCCATGTCCTGGCTGTTATAAACAGTGCTTTGATGAACACTGGGGTACACGTGTCTATATTTTTAAAAGATCACAGTGGCAACTTGTATTGTCAGCCCAAACAGTTTTTTTTCTTTTACTTTTTTAGTAATGCAAGTACCTAATGGGGCTCGGCTGCCCAGTCATCCAAATCAAAGAGACATCCCACTTCAAATAGGGCTATTTCCCCCAAAACACATTGTTAGACACAGGACTACATAAAAGGCCAGGGTACATGCTCTCTGATATTCCTTTGTTTTAGAGGTCATGGCTGATTTTTGTAACTGATCATTTGTGCCACTTATCTTTTCTCTTCCCGTTATTTAAATTTTTCTTAAGTTTTAAATCCACCAATAGTGAGCCCATTATGGCTGATTCATGTTGTTGTATGGCAAAAACAAACACAAACTTGTAAAGCAATTATCCTCTAATTAAAAAACAACAACAACAAAGAGTGAGCCCATGAAACCCTCTGTGCCCACCCTTGAGCCTAATAAAGAAAAGCCCCTTATACATTTGTTCTCTCTCTACCCATGACCTTGTTTTATGGTCCCAAGTGTGCACATAACCTCCAGGACTCGTAAGAAACTTTGTCTCTTCCAGAGTTCCCTGATGGCTGTTGCTGAGGGCTTCTTGCAATCACAATAAGAGAATCTAGCCTCAACATCTGTGATAGATTGAGACTAGCACAAAACACTGCTATGGGAATTAGTAAAAATGGACCAAGAAAGAAAGTAGGGAAACCAGCCAGGAGGCTATGCTATTGCAGTATGGAAAGTATTAAGGTGAACAGATTCAGAATATACTTTGAAGAAAAAACTCATAGTACTTGCTGATACATAGCAAAGTGAAAAGAAGGAAACTGAAGGTGATTCTTGTGTCTGGATGAATGAAAATTTTATTAGAAGAACAAAGAGAACTTGAGCAAATGGCAAGTTTGAGATCCTCTTCTGAAATAAACTGTCTTGGTTGTAAATTTAATTGACATGGGAGAGACTGGGAAAAACAGGTTTGTGGAGAAAAAGTTAAGGCTAAGTATTAGAAAGTCAAGGCTATTCATTGCTATGTATTATTCCCCTTACTGTGACAGCAAAGAATTCTAATATAGACCAGCTCCAGATTCATCTCATTGGCGAATAAAATTTGCCACCCCAAAATGTGTCTTTAACACGAGGATTAATTTAGGCTGATTATTTTTAAGAGACATAAGACTCAGGAAATTTTCTTGTTACCTCCTGCTCAATTGCCCAAAATAATTTAGATAAAGGGCCTGCTCCAGGAAGAACTAGCAGCATAAATAACTAAAGAATAATATGAACTAGGTGTGGTAAACTGGGGGAAATTTACCAAGTCCTATTTGAACAAAACACCCACCTTGAGACTCAAGTGTGTAACTGAACTGGGGAAGGCTATCAGCTTGAGTAGAAGATATTTAGGCATTGAAAATGGAGCCTGTAGAAGAGAAAGGAAGAAGAAGGACAGTTCACCTCAAGAGTATGAGGGAAAAAACTTTCTGGAACCATGTGATGCACAAATGTGATTCTGGACAATCGTTACCTGGCATGTTCTTCAGCCTCAGATATGTGGTAATGTACTAGCTACGGAGTATGTCAAGGCTGTACATTGTCACCCTGCTTATTTAACTTCTATGCAGAGTACATCATGAGAAACGCTGGGCTGGAAGAAGCACAAGCTGGAATCAAATTGCCAGGAGAAATATCAATAACCTCAGATATGCAGATGACATCACCCTTATGGCAGAAAGTGAAGAGGAACTAAAATGCCTCTTGATGAAAGTGTGAAAGTGGAGAGTGGAAAAGTTAGCTTAAAGCTCAACATTCAGAAAACGAAGATCATGGCATATGGTCCCATCACTTCACAGGAAATAGATGGGGAAACAGTGTAAGCAGTGCTAGACTTTGTTTGGGCTCCAAAATTACTGCAGATGGTGACTGCAGCCATGAAATTAAAAGACGCTTACTTCTTGGAAGGAAAACTATGACCAACCTAGATAGCATATTGAAAAAGAGACATTACTTTGCCAACCAAGGTTTGTTTAGTCAAGGCTATGGTTTTTCCTGTGGTCATGTATGGATGTGAGAATTGGACTGTGAAGAAAGCTGAACGCTGAAGAATTGATGCTTTTGAATTGTGGTGTTGGAGAAGACTCTTGAGAGTCCCTTGGACTGCAAGGAGATCCAACCAGTCCATTCTAAAGGAGATCAGTCCTGGGTATTCTCTGGAAGGAATGATGCTAAAGCTGAAACTCCAGTACTCTGGCCACCTCATGTGAAGAGTTGACTCATTGGAAAAGACTCTGATGCTGGGAAGGATTGGGGGCAGGAGGAGAACGGGATGACAGAGGATGAGATGGCTGGATGGCATCACCGACTCAATGGACATGAGTTTGAATGAACTCCGGGGAGTTGGTAATGGACAGGGAAGCCTGGCGTGCTGCGATTCATGAGGTCGCAAAGAGTCAGACATGACTGAGTGACTGAACTGAAATGAACTGAACTGAACTGAATGCTAGCTTATGAAAAGCCAGAAACATTAGCTAGAACATCTGATTCTGCTGAGGGCAATCCAAATGGAATCTCCAATGGGAACTGGGTTTGGTACTAATATTTGTATAATAGCAATTTTCTTAAGGACTGGACATTACCATAGAAGGCCCACTAGGCTGTTGCTTCCAGCCAGCCATTAGGATCACTCTGTAAAATTTATTGGGACTGAAAATCTTTTTCAAAATTGCAATTTATCATAGGCTTGATATGGGTTGGACATGAAAAACATTCATTCACACCAACTGAAGTTTAAGAATACATCTTAATATATTATAAGCAATGTAGTTTTAGGAGGATCTAGGTGTTCATGTTGCTCACATCTAACAATCTTCTAGAGGTGGGAATTTAGGCAACCAAATTTTACCTTTGTAGTCCTTTGAAATCAGAATCAGAAAAGTATATAATGGAAAAAGCCTCAGACAGCTTGATGTAGCCATCTTCACAGTGAAAAAACAATTTTTAGGTATTAGACAGAATTTACTCTTGGGGCTCACCTGACTGGAACAGTCAAAACAGTGCCTTAGACAGTTACTGTTACCTGCTTTTACAGCTGAAATATGTACCCTCCCTAGGCACAATTCTATTTGTCATATATACCTCAAATTACATAACTGTTAAGTCAAAGAGGAGGATCCATCCAGTTCATCCTAAAGGAAACCAGTCCTGAATATTCATTGAAGGACTGATGGTGAAGCTGAAACTCCAATACTTTGGCCACCTGATGCAAAAAACTGACTCATTTGAAAAGACCCTGATGCTGGGAAAGATTGAAGGCAGAGGGATGACAGAGAAGGGGACGACAGAGGATGAGATGGTTGGATGGCATCACCAACTCAATGGACATGAGTTTCAGTGAACTCTGGGAGTTGGTGATGGACAGGGAAACCTGGTGTGCTGCAGTCCATGGGGTCACAAAGAGTCAGATACAACTGAGTGACTGAATTGAACTGAACTGAAGTAAAAAGACCTTAAGTCAAACCATTACTTTTTCATTAATTTCTCTTGTTTTAGCTCTGACCCTCTGGGAGTTGAGATCATAGTTTATCTCTCTGGGAATAACTGCATTTCTAGGTTCTTTGCAAACATTATGCCATCTTACTTAAAACCGTGTTAACAGATGGGTTACCCAGCCTGGAGAGCTTCAGAGATGCAAGCTGCCTCAAGACCCCTGTGAGGCTGGGTAGATTAATTACACATATTTTGAATCTCTTCATATAGAAATAGAAACTTTATGCCTGATTAGGGCATAGGTAGTATATAATGACTGTGTGCATGCATGCTCAGTCTTGTCCAACTCTTTACAACCCATAGACTATGTAGCCCACCAAGCTCCTCTGTCCAGGAGATTTCCCAGATAAGAACAGTGGTTTGTGGGTTGTCATTTCCTATTCCAGGATATCTTCCTGACCCAGGGACTGAAGCCTTGTCTCTTTGGTCTCTAGTATTGGCAGATGGATTTTTAATACTGCGCTACCTGGAAGCCCTAGTACAAGATAGGTGACTAGAATTAGCACTTCCTAAGCTAGTTCCTGAGAGTCCCTTGGACTGCAAGGAGATCCAACCAGTCCATTCTGAAGGAGATCAGCCCTGGGATTTCTTTGGAAGGAATGATGATAAGGCTTGAAACTCCGGTACTTTGGCCACCTCATGTGAAAAGTTGACTCACTGGAAAAGACTCTGATGCTGGAAGGGACTGGGGGCAGGAGGAGAAGAGGACAACAGAGGATGAGATGGCTGGATGGCATCACTGACTCGATGGATGTGAGTCTGAGTGAACTCTGGGAGTTGGTGATGGACAGGGAGGCCTGGCATGCTGCGATTCATGGGGTTGCAAAGAGTCAGACACGACTGAGCGACTGAACTGAACTGAACTGAAGCTAGTTATTAGACTAGAACCTTTTTGGCTGGGCTTTATTCATCTAGACTCCAGGTGGTATGATTTTCAATAGTGAGACAGATTGGCACAAGTCATGTTTTTAGACGTGCTGCATGCTAAGTCGCTTCAGTTGTGTTTGACTCTTTCCAACCCTATGGACTGTAGCCCTCCAGGCTCTTCCATCCATGGGACTTTTCCAGGCATGAATACTGGAGTGGGTTGCCATTTCCTCCTCCAGGGGATCTTCCCAACCAAGGGATCAAACACACATCTCTTATGTCTCCTGCATTGGCAGGCAGGTTCTTTACCACTTGTGCCACCTTGGAAGTCTTGTTTTTAGACTAGAACATTTAAATTTTTTCTACTGTTTTTAAGTTAAATCTGATAGAAAGCAACTTTAGACAGGTGGTAGAGACTACTGCCCTTCCTCCATTCAGGTCTACCTCTCAACTGTGACCTCATCACTGACATCATCTCCCCTGAGGCTAGCTCCGGAGAGGGCAGCTGCTACCCCACGGGAGCCAGGTGGCTCCGGGACTACACTTGGAGGTGGTATCCACAGGACTTGGGTGAGAGGACATCACGGAACACCTACTGGTCCCTGTGCTCAGGTATGCTCAGTGCATCATCTAGATTTCTTGAGGTCCTCAGGGGGCCTTAATTCTGCTCTCGAAGAAATATGTCACGGGCTAAGGAAGAAGCAGGGGACAGTCGGCTGGTGTCTGGCCGGGAGCCACCATCACGCATCATCAGAGTGTCTGTTAAGACCCCACAAGACAGCCAGGAATTTATGCTGGCAGAAAATAGCAGCATCCGCCACTTTAAGAAGCAGATCTCCAAACGCTTTCACTGTGATACTGACAGATTGGTGCTCATCTTCACTGGAAAGATCCTTCGGGATCAAGACATACTGAGCCAGCGAGGCATCCTTGATGGCACCACGGTCCCACTTGGTGGTGAGGAGCCGTGGGAAAGGCATTCTGCCTGGTCCCGCCACTCTGCCCAGCTCTGCTGGCCACTGCGCCCATCGTCTGGATCCATCCACCTCAGAGAGTGGTAGGATGCTAGCCAGGCTGGGCCAGCTGGCCCGGACCTCTCCTGAAATAGCCGACTTCTTTGGCCAGCTGGCTCAACTCCTCATGGTTGTACCTGAGTCCATGGGGCCATCATTGGAAGAACCTGTGGTTCAAGGTCTGGCGAGTGAGAAACCAGCCAATGCCAGCTATGTTCCTGAATCCTCAAGGCCAGTACTGAAACCTGAGCCAGCTCTTAAGACTCTGGAAAATTTGCAGAACCCGGCCCGGGAACAGGAACTCCTGCAGGTGGACCAGCCGGGGCTGGAAGCCTTGAAGGCAGTGCCAGGTGGTGACAATGCTATGCGCCTGGTCTGCTCTGATATCCAGCATCTCATGCTGTCCACTCTAGCCCCTCTGGTTGCCTCCAAAGGCCACAACCCAGATTCAGAGCTTTGCAGAAGGGTCATGAATCCTCACAGTTGTACTAACATCACCACCACAGCACCCACGGTCTCCACACTCGCCAGGCCATTGGCACAGGAAGTCAGTGCAGGAGTAGCTGCTCAAGCCAGGGGTGTAATTTCAAACCAGGCCAATGCAGTTTGTAGGACTGGACTATCAGACTTATACTCAGGCCAGGACCTTCCCTCCCAGGAGAGACAGCAGCCCATCGGGAAAGCCACTCCAGCAAGTCAGCTGAGACCATCACCCTCTGTCTTGCGCAGAGCCTTACATGTCCTGCAGCAGAATCCAGCTCTGCTCCACCAGCTGGCAACAGGCAGCCCCCTGCGACATCATATGCCACTCCTTCCCATACTCACCAACCCACGGGCACTGCAGGCATTGATCCAGATAGAAAAGGGCCTGCAGATACTGTCCAGGGAGGTACCTGGGTTGGGACCGTGTTTATGGTGTCCAGGTAGACCACATGGGACCAGAGGAGTTTCTGAAACTAGGGGTGGAGGACAGGGTCACAGAGCAGACCCTGTGCAGCCCACCTTGGCTGTTCTTCAGCTCCTGCACGCTCTGGCCAGTGCCTGCGCCCAGTCTACTCAGTCCTCATCGTCCTCATGTCCCCTCGCTGAAGACCGCTACCAGCAAGAACTGGAGCATCTGAAGGCCATGGGCTTTGCTAATCGCGATGCCAATCTTCAGGCCCTCATGGCCACGGGAGGAGACATTCATGCTGCCATTGAGAGGCTTCTGGGAATACCGGAGGCCTAGATGCCACCAGCTCATGCTCCAATGCACCATCCCATGGAGAGGAGGGGGAAAGGAAAGGGAAAGAGAGGGCAGGGGAGTAGCTTATTTTGGGAATTTCTCCTGCTCAGATCACGTGCACAGTTATACAGCCTCCCCTCACCTCCCAAGCCTATTCTACATTAAAAGGATTGCGTGGATCTTGTGTGTTGTGTCAATTTCAGAGCAGATGGGCAAAGAGAATGTTGTTTGGGGGAGGGATGGGTCATGTTACATGGTCTAAAGTCAGAGTATCTGACTTATATACAATGGAATAATACGCAGCCATAAAAAAGTGTAAAATAATGCCTTTTGCAGCAGCATGGATGGACGTGGAAATTATCGTATTAAGTAAAGTGAGTCACACAGAGAAAGACGGATATTACATAATATCACTTGTATGCAGAATCTTAAAAAAATATACAAATGAACTTATCTACAAAGAGAAATAGACTCACAGACTTAGAGAATAAATGTGTGGCTACCAGAGGGGACAGGTTGGAGGTGGCAATAGGAGTTTGGGATTGACATATATACACTGCTCTCTTTAAATAGATAATCAACAGGGACCTACTGTATAACACAGGGAACTCTGCTCAATATTCTGTAGTAACCTAAATGGGAAAAGAATTTGAAAAAGAATGGAAAGAATAAAAATTAAATTCTTTTCACGTGAAAAATAATGCATGTGCCAATCACTTTGCCACACACCTGAAATATTGTAAATCAACTATACTTCGATTAAAAAGAGTATGTGCATACACACAAAAAATAAATAAATTACATTAGAATATCTGCTTTATGTGGAGTATTGAGTAGAGTTCCCTGTGCTATATAGGAGATCCTAATTGATTATCTATTGATATATATATTAGAGTGTCTATATCAATCCTCAACTAATTTATCTCTCCTTGCCACATTTCTCCTTTAGTAGTCATAAGTTTGTCTTCAAAGTCTGTGAGTCTATTTTTATTTTATAAATAATTTCATTTGTATTACTTTAATCAGGGCAATGGAAAGACTTAAGGTTCTGCCCAGAGTGTGGAATCAGAGTTGTGGTCTGTGGAGTAACTTCTTCAGAAGGATCACTAGAAACAAGACCAAGGGTTAAGCAAAGAAGGACAGATATGATGCAGGAAGGACGGAATGATGCAGAAGGCTGGAATGGGTCAGCTACACAAGGGAGCTGAGGAAAAAGTGAGATATATGTTGAACTTATTTAAAAGTATGTAGATACAGAAGTGAGAGAATATAATCCAAGAATAAAAGTATAGTGATTAAAGAATTGAGATGTGTGCATCTCCCTGCTGTTCACTTCTATCTGCTTTATGTGGAGAATAATATCTAGGCAGATATCTTCCAACTTGACTGTTTATATTTAAAAACAAAAGTCTATAGGGGCTATGCAGCATTGGATAAGAGAAGTATACAGGAATAAATCTACAGATCACTGCCACTGGAGCGGATATACCTTATACAATTCACTCAATTTCTTGGATTCTACTAAAGTCAAAAGCATCCAGTTCCCATTTTACTGAGCTGCTGATTTTGCAGAAAATACAGTTTAATGATCACTATTCATATCCCAAGCACTGTCTAAGCATTTTGATATAGTTATAAAGTGTAATTATCACAATAAGCCTGAGTAGTGATATAAAAAGTCCTAGATATGTTTCAATGTAGCTAGCAATATTAGAGAGATTGCATAGCTTTCTCATATTTATTTAGCGAGCATTTTACATGTTAGACACTGTCTTAACTTTTCGACATTCATTGATTTCTCTATTCCTCACTGCAACATTGAAGTTAAGTGAAGTGAAAGTCACTCAGTTGTGTCTGACTCTTTGTGATCCCATGGGCTATACAGTCCATGGCATTCTCCAGGCCAGAATACTGGAGTGGGTAGCCTTTCCTTGTCTTCCAAACCCAGGGACTGAACCCAGGTCTCCCACATTGCAGGCAGATTCTTTACCAGCTGAGCCACAAGGGAAGCCCAAGAACACTGAAGTGGGTAGACTATCCCTTCTGCAGGAGATTTTCCTGACCCGGGAATCAAACCGGGGTCTCCTGCATTGCAGGCGTATTCATTTTCAATTGAGCTATCAGTTAGATGTTAACATTATTCTCCATTTAATTGTTGCCCAAACTGAGGCACAAAGATTTAGCAGCATGCTCAAAGGTCATAAAACTAGTAAGTGGAGAAGGAGGATGTAAACCCAGATATTCTAATGTAATTTATTTATTTTTGTGTGTATGCACATACTCTTTTTAATCGAAGTATAGTTGATTTACAATATTTCAGGTGTGTGGCAAAGTGATTGGCACATGCATTATTTTTCACGTGAAAAGAATTTAATTTTTATTCTTTCCATTCTTTTTCAAATTCTTTTCCCATTTAGGTTACTACAGAATATTGAGCAGAGTTCCCTGTGTTATACAGTAGGTCCCTGTTGATTATCTATTTAAAGAGAGCAGTGTATATATGTCAATCCCAAACTCCTATTGCCACCTCCAACCTGTCCCCTCTGGTAGCCACACATTTATTCTCTAAGTCTGTGAGTCTATTTCTCTTTGTAGATAAGTTCATTTGTATATTTTTTTTAAGATTCTGCATACAAGTGATATTATGTAATATCCGTCTTTCTCTGTGTGACTCACCTTACTTAATACGATAATTTCCACGTCCATCCATGCTGCTGCAAAAGGCATTATTTTACACTTTTTATGGCTGCGTATTATTCCATTGTATATAAGTCAGATACTCTGACTTTAGACCATGTGTTTTTAATCACTGCCCACATTTCTTGTATTTGTATTAGATAGACTTTAAATGTTCTTGTCGTTTTCTACCTGGACTCACAGAAGATAGTCCCACTGTGGCACCTAAACACTTTTTAAGAACAGGAACTGCTTTGCTTTCTAGTAAATCACAGATGCATTTAAGGCAAAGGTAGAAATATTAGGAGTTTTGTGCAGTAGCAGTATCATAGCTAATGAGGTTTATGTACCACATGATTTTTGCTATTTAAAAACTTCTTCTAAAAGTAAAAATATTATTACTTTTCAGGGTTATTCATAATTGCTCAAGGAGCCTCAGAAGTACGGTATCTTCAATTTGATTATCAATAACTTCAATGCATCCCACCCTTCTTTAGCCTTCCAGGGCTTCCTCCCATGGAAACACATTCCACTTATATCAGAGGTCTCCATCAGGAAAATACATTCAGATAGCCATCATACATACTTTTTCCCCTCATTTCTGATCTCTGCTAAGAATTCATATTGAAAATTTCCCCACGGGAAGCAGTCTTGGAAGTCGACTCCGAATCTCCTTGGTCCTAGCCCCATAGATGATTGGGTTGAGCACAGGAGGTACCAGCACGTAGAGATTAGCCAGAAAGATGTGCACGTGCCTGGGGACTTGGTGTTGGCCAAAACGGTGGGTGAGGAAGGAGAAGAAAGCGGGGATGTAGAAGACCAGGATGACCCCAAGGTGGGAGCCACAGGTACTCAGAGCCTTGTACTGGGCATCACGGGATGGAAGGTGGAAGACAGCATGGAGGATGAAGCCATAGGAGACAGAAATGAGAATAGAATCCAGACCCATGGCCAGAAGGGCCACGGTTAGCCCATAGACTATATTGACAGTGATGTTGGCACAGGCCAGTCGAGCAATGCCCATGTGCTCGCAGTATGTGTGTGCCATGACGTGGTGCTGACAGTAGGGCAGTCGCCTCAACAGAAGGATGAAGGGGGAGACAATGGCCACGCTACGAAGTATCCCCGCCAGGCCGATTCTGCCTATGACAGTGTGGTTGAGGATGGTTGTGTATCTCAGTGGGTTGCAGATAGCCACGTATCGATCAAAGGCCATGGCAAGAAGAACTGAGGACTCTAGAGCATAAATAGAATGGACACAAAACATCTGGGCCAGGCACCCATCAAAGGAAATCTCTCCTGCTTGGAACCACAAAATGGCCAGCATTTTTGGCACAGTGGTGGAGCTGAGAGCCAGGTCAGTGAGTGAGAGGAGGCAAAGGAAGAGGTACATGGGGGCATGAAGGGCACTGTCTGTCACTATGACCAGGATGAGGGTGGCATTCCCAGCCAGTGCTACGATGTACATGGCACAGAAGGGGATGGCAATCCAGACGTGAGCCCACTCCAGTCCTGGGATCCCCATCAGGAAGAGAGTGGCTGGGAGATGGTCATCGCTGATGTTGGATGCTGGCATTCTGCTTGGCAAATAAAAGGGGCGATGGTACACCTGTCCTGTAGCATGAGAGATTTGATTCCTTCACATAAAATGATGACCTTTCTGTGAAGCAGTCTTTCTTAGGTTGAGAAAAATAGTTGTTACTAACTTGCTTAAGAATCTTAAAATACTCCTCCACATATTATCTGCTTTCCTTTCTTCTGCTGATTTCTACACTCATCAATCATATTTTGAATTCTATATCCCAAGCAACAAGCTAAGTATTTAAGCATCTGTTCAATCTGATGCTTCAGGGTCATCTCCTACACGTCCTTTTCCCATGCCTACAGAGACTTCTTTATTTTCCTTTTTCTATGTTTTTAAATTTCAGTGAAAGTTTCCCTGTCTTCCTGACACCCTTTTGTTTTTCATGTCCATAGCTGTCTCATTCTTTTTTCCATTCCTCTGCTTACAAAATTCCATTGAGTGAGAGTATGTCTTCCCTATGGTATCCTCCACACTGACTGTGATAGTGTATCTAGTCATTTTGGTCACTGTTCATTAAGCATCAATTTTGATAATTTAATAACATTTCATTGCTTTTTAAACTTAATGATATAATAGTATGTTCCGTTTTTTTTGTGTGTGTGCTTGTAATGCACCTTCCCAGATATATACCCAAAGAATCTCTTTGTATATCTCACTTGAAACATCTAGAAAAAATATAGGAAATTATGAGTATGCTTATATATCTCATGATTGAATATGTATAGCAAGTTGATATTCAAGAAGCATAATAGAAGAAAGCAAAATATACATCAACATGCTAGTTGGTGAGACAGCACTTCCTACTATGGCAAAGCCAGACAAAGTCCAGCATGCTTACCAATGTAATATCTGGATATCCTGGCCAGATCAGAATACCAAGTACTCACAGAGGCTGACTAAGGGATGAAATCTGTGGCCCCAAGGTTGCTAACGGTGAAGATATCCTGGAAAGAGAATCTGTTTCTGGCTTTTGAAGGCTAGTGAGTATTTACGGACACTCTTCCTTGATAGCATACTGTTGACCCTTGAACAATGAAGGTGTTATGGATGCCAATCATCTGGGCAGCCAAAGATTCTTATATAATCTATTACCTGCACCCCACTCCAGTACTCTTGCCTGGAAAATCCCATGGACAGAAGAGCCTTGTTGGCTGTAGTCCATGGGGTCGCTAAGAGTCGGACACGACTAAGCGACTTCATTTTCACTTGCATGCATTGGAGAAGGAAATGGCAACCCACTCCAGTGTTCTTGCCTGGAGAATCCCAGGGATGGGGAGCCTGGTGGGCTTCCGTCTCTGGGGTCGCACAGAGTCAGACACAACTGAAGCGACTTAGCAGCAGCAGCAGCAGCCCTCCATATAAGCGGTTTCTTGTAAAGTGGCTTATCATATCCACTGTTTGGCATTCATGGATTCACCAGCCACTGATCAGTAAGTAGTACTGTAGTATTTATTATTGAAAAATCCACTCATAAGTGAATCTGCACAGTTCAAACCCTGTTATTTAAGCATTGACTGTATTGTGTCCTTAAATCTGTGTAGAATTTGGAGAAGCTTGAATTTTAACCCTGCTTCTGTAACAAAGTTGATATGTGAGTGGGAAACAAATCTCTCTTTCCCAGCCAGTCTTCATTTGGAAAGAGCAATGACTCTGCAGTCATTCTCTCTTTTCTATCCGCTCATGTTGCTGCGTTGAAAAAAATTGCTGCAACACTTTTTGCCTTTAGTTTTCTGTCTCTAAACTGGAAATGGTATCACTTGATCTACTGGCTTCACAAGATTTTGTGGTAGAGCTTAAAATAGTATTTATATGATTTAAAATTTGGACATCCCAAATAATCTCCTCTTTCTTCCTTCCTTCCTTTGTTTCTTTAACAAACACTTTTAGTATACTACAAAGATAATAGACTATACTTAACATTTGAATCCCTAATCACTGGGGAGACCAAGTCCAGAGAGGTGAATATATGTAGTCCAGATTACAAAGCATGTTAAGTGCAAAACTAAAATTAGATTTTATATGTTCTGATTCACAGTTGCAAGCTTTTACTTCACCCAAATGTCCATTAATATGAATAATATCTGAATTCCTATGTCTTTTGATCAAGGTATTATGTCAACAATTCAAAACGCTGCAGTTATTTTATTACTTATCTGAATTCCAAAGCAATAAAGAGAATTAGGAAGCCCACCTATTTGTGTAGAGGCTTCCGCCGAAGACACCAACTGCTCCTGGGCTCCGTACACAGGACTGAGATGCCAGAGGAGAGAAGCTTCGATGGTGGAGGGCAGAGGGCTGGAATCACTACCGTCTTCCTGCCTCCTTTCTTCCCAGCTTATTCATGGCCCCCTAAGGAAGATATCAAGTGGTTATCGTAAGACAGCCACTACTCTGTGTTCCTCTGGGTCTGAGGATGAAAAAGATTGAGGTAAGAATTCAGCTGGATTTTTTCCTCCTCGGGAAACAATGGGATAAGGATATTGGACTGGAGCTTCACTCCAGCCCATAGTGCAAGCATCCTTCCCCAGATTGTCCCTGGATCTGGTTCTTTGAGGTTCCGTTCTCTCATAAGACCTCAATAATTATTTTCTGTGTCTTTCCACTGAACACAGACATTGGGCAATCTGATTTCAAGAACTGTGTGGTAGGTGTGTGTCTGCAGGTAGACCACACTGAGTTTGAATCCTATGAGCTTGTGTAGCCGTGTGGTATGTGAGTGTGAGGCTGTATGGATAGAATGCCAGGTTGTGCAGGAGGTGTGTATGTGAATACAAAATGTTACTTAAGAGTGTAAAAGCTGTTTCTGTGCAGGTGCAAGTGGGAGCAGTAAGGAAGCAAAGGGCTCTGAATGTGCAATCTGGGCTGAGATGTGTGATCTTTTATCTGATGCCAAGTGTCTGGGCTCAGTGTATGTCCTCAGCTCATCTCTGTGTTCCCACCTCCTCTGGTCCAGGGATATGTAAATAAGGTTATTTATTGATTATCCCCATGATGCTCAGGTGTGAAATCAAAGAGGACTCCTCTAGGGATCTGGTGCACAATTTGAGAGACAGAAAGAAAAGGAAGGTAGATAAAGTAACTGAGGTAAGAAAGGGAAATTTTCCTTCATGACTTTTCAAAGAAAGTGGAAATTAAGCATCTAGTATATGATGGATTATATTTTATCCTCCCTTCTAATTTCTTGCTTCCCCCTCCCCCATCCTCTTATTCTCTTCTCTTTGCTTTATTCCTGTGTGTCTCCTTGAACTCCCTCTCTTGTGGGTACACCAGAATTCTGTGCTTATGAGGCGTGGTGAGATAATCATGACAAAGGGACAGCAGGTAATGGTAGTGGACCTGTGCACACACACTTGTGCTATCAGATTTCACTTACAAACAGAAGTTCAGAGGTAAAATTATCATGAATTTCATGATGATGACAGCAGAGTGGTAAGGAAAGCCAGAGGCCATTCTGAGCATGGATGTTATGTAATTGCCCAGGTCATATGCCCATGAAGCCAGTGCTGACAGGGAGTGACATGAGTGCTGCAGGCAGGTCACCTAAGATCCCTTGACATCAACTATCTATCATGTCCTGCACAAGCATCGCTTCCATCAACCCCTTCCAAGACTAGTTATTCTCTCCTCCATAACTTCAGAATACTGTACTCACTTTCCTTCTAATAGACTTCTCTTGAATAACTTTAAACTGTGGTCTTCATTGGAGTCTCTGAAAGAATATTCAAAACACTATATGCCCCCTTCAGAACTTTGACAACTAAAAATTATAATTCAAAGTTTAAAGGGTAGAGATAGACATAATTTTCAGTATATTGTGAATATTGACATTTAAAGCTCCCATATGACCATTTAAAGTGGATACTATGGACACTTTATGCCCTAGAAATTGTTAACTCACCATTATTTATTTCAAAGTAAATAAACAAGCTTTTCTTAACTGTCAGGAATTTAATATACTGCTTTGTTTCCTTGACTCTGCTCCATTTCCCCATATATATTTTTACTCAAATCTTTCATGATAATTACCCTTTTATCCATGTAATAATAATTTTTATGTGTGTTGGAATTTTTGTTTCCTTTAAAATTAGGCTCAAATGTTTAGCCAAGTTTCTCAGTCATGTCTGACTCTTTGCAACCCCCTGGATTATACAGTCCATGGAATTTTCCAGACCAGAATACTGGAGTGGGTAGCCTTTCCTTTCTCCAAGGAATCTTCCTAACGAAGGGATCAAACCCATGTTTCCTTCATTGGAGGTGGATTCTTTACCATCTGAGCTACCAGGGAAGCCCTAAAATGTTTAAAATATTAACTAAAAAAAGATATTATTGATTTATAACCTATATAAGTTTCATGTGTACAACATTATTTTCAACTTCTGTTTACACTACAGTTTAGTTCAGTTCAGTTCAGTTCAGATCAGTTCAGTCATTCAGTCGTGTCCGACTCTTTGCGACCCCCTGAATCACAGCACGCCAGGCCTCCCTGTCCATCACCATCTCCTGGAGTTCACTTAGACTCACGTTCATCAAGTCAGTGATGCCATCTAGCCATCTCATCCTCTGTTGTCCCCTTCTCCTCCTGTCCCCAATCCTTCCCACATCAGAGTCTTTTCCAATTAGTCAACTTTTTGCATCAGGTGGCCAAAGTACTGGAGTTTCAGTTTTAGCATCATTTCTTCCAAAGAAATTCCAGGGCTGATCTCCTTCAGAATGGACTGGTTGGATCTTCTTGCAGTCCAAGGGACTCTCAGGAGTCTTCTCCAACACCACAGTTCAAAAGCATCAATTCTTCGGTGCTCAGCTTTCTTCACAGTCCAATTCTCCCATCCATACATGACCACAGGAAAAACCATAGCCTTGACTAGACGGACCTTAGTCGGCAAAGTAATGTCTCCACTTTTGAATATGCTATCTAGGTTGGTCATAGCTTTTTGCTGGGGTCCAGCCCTGGTGGATCCAAGATGATTCGAAGGTGGAGACAGAGTTGGTGTCCTCCTTGGAAAAATACATATTTAGTTACAGATAGAGAGAGAGATTAGAAACGGATAGTGTAGTAGGAAAATTAGTGGAGAAAAAGAGACTGAATAACTTGGATCACATGGAAGAGCATCCATGGTCCAGATGGGAATTCAGCCAGAAAAATGGGGAGTAGGAAGGAATGACATGGGGAGTCAGTCTTTCCAGGAACTGATCCCATTTCTTTATTTTTCCCATTTTCTTATATACCTTTTTGTTACATATAGGGATGAATACAGAGTCACATGGGGGTCAGCAGTCCTGACCTTTATCAAAATCAGGTGCTTTACATAAAAAAAAATGTCTTGGGGTTTTACATTGTAAGACCTCGCGGCCTTTTCTCGGGAACCGTCACCCCAAAGACCACAGTGACTCGAATTCGATGCAATCAGCAAGAGGATTTATTAGGCCGGCGCGCTGGGGTTCGATCTCCTTAGGAGGAGCGAACCTCGAACGCCAGTCGTGAGGGACTTTATACAAAAAAATCACAGGTAGGTGGGGATGAGGTCAGGGTATGGGATACAATGAAGTAGGGGCCATAGGTGAGGTGGAGACATTTGATTGGTGGGGAAAAGTTTGCAGGTAATTAAGTTGAAACGGTTGGCTGATCACCCTGCGGCATTTGGTCAATTTTTACCCAGAAAAGTCCGACAGAGAGATACATTCTTGGGAGGGGGTTTCCTTGACCAGGTCATAAGTTATCTGTTAAGAATCGGTCAGGAGGCTCTGAGTCACCAGATAAGGAGTAAGCTATTTTCCTTGAGGCACAGCCTGCCTTCCGGGCTTAAATTTTAACCTAAGTCCTTCAACATCATCTTCAAGCCATTTCTGCCTGCTGACATTTACAACCCTTTCTTTCTGATAACCAAAAAACTTATTTTTTCCAAGCATGTTTTTCTTAAACCAGGCACCATTCTCCAAATAAGGCTGCATTCCTATAGGGTGAGGGGTGTAGTGAGTTACAATCAAGAAAGGAATGTATTTAACTCAAGGCTAACATGATTAATCTTAAAGGTTAATACTTATTTCTCCTATATGCTTAAAGGTTAGTACTTATTTCGCCTATATGCTAGTTATATTTATTATAAGGGCAGGGAATATGGAGATTTAGCAGCAAACATCAGTCCAACAAATGAAAATCCTTTCACCAATGTTCCTCTTAAGACCTACTTAGTCTTAAGATAGTGATAAAGTTACATTTTTACATAGCAAGGACACAGTGATTTATAACAAAGTACAGTGATCTATAACAAAAGAAAAAATTCATTAACTCAAGTCTAATATTGCTAACATCAAAAACTACTATATTTCCTTTTTATATTCCCAATACATTGATTAATATATTCCCAGGTGTCTAAGGATATGGAGGCCTGGCGGCAATCATTGACTCAGCAACAAGAAAAAGCCCTATGTTAATTAAGACTCTCAAAATACTCCAAAACTCTCTGTGCTGTTTATGGTTAAGAGGTTGTCACATAGCTAGTCTGTCAGCAGAGAGGTTTGACCTGAGACACCCTTGTCCCACCCAGGGCAGGGAATTAGCAGCAATTGACACAACAAATGAAAAAACCCTTTATCAATATAATTCCCAACCAACCCACTATACTAATAATTTCTAACTTCCCACAAGAATTTGCCTTTAATAAGTCAAAACATCTCGTGCCTCTCATGGTACAGGCAGGCTAGATAACCTTCAGAGGAGTCCCGTAACTTGAAACACTCTAGTCACGCCCAGGAATTTTTACTGCCTTGGAGCTGCACATTTACCCTTTCTTGGAGAGAAACGGTTATGGGGGAGAGCCCCCGTAGGTGAGAGTACAAGACAAACTCTGGTTTTGGGGTAAGATGCTCGGGAGCAGGGGAAATTCCTGAGACTTGGTCACGCCTTTGCTTATGCCGAAGTCCCCTTCCTCATGACCTTTTCCATGGGCGGAGTTCCTCACGCTGGGCCCAAACGGCTTTTCCTCCAAGGAGTAAGTGTCTTTTAATTTCATGGCTGCAGTCACCATCTGCAGTGATTTTGGAGCCCAAAAACATAAAGTCTGACACTGTTTCCACTGTTTACCCATCTATTTCCCATGAAGTGATGGGACTGGATGCCATGATCTTCGTTTTCTGAATGTTGAGCTTTAAGCCAACTTTTTCACTCTCCTCTTTCACTTTCATCAAGAGGCTTTTTCATTTCTCCTCAATTTCTGCCATAAGGGTGGTGTCATCTGCATATCTGAGGTTCTTAATATTTCTCCCGGCAATCTTGATTCCAGCTTGTGTTTCTTCCAGTCAAGCATTTCTCATGATGTACTCTGCATATAAGTTAAATAAGCAGGGTGACAATATACAGCTTTGACGTACTCCTTTTCCTGTTTGGAACCAGTCTGTTGTTCCATGTCCAGTTCTAACTGTTGCTTCCTGACCTGCATACAGATTTCTCAAGAGGCAGGTCAGGTGGTCTAGTATTCTCATCTCTTGAAGAACTTTCCACAGTTTATTGTGATCCACACAGTCAAAGGCTTTGGCGTAGTCAATAAAGCAGAAATAGATGTTTTTCTGGAACTCTTTTGCTTTTTCCATGATCCAGCGGATGTTGGCAATTTGATTTCTGGTTCCTCTGCCTTTTCTAAAACCAGCTTGAACATCAGGAAGTTCACAGTTCACGTATTGCTGAAGCCTGGCTTGGAGAATTTTGAGCATTACTTTACTAGCATGTGAGATGAGTGCAATTGTGCGGTAGTTTGAGCATTCTTTGGCATTGCCTTTGGAACTGGAATGAAAACTGACCTTTTCCAGTCCTGTGGCCACTGCTGAGTTTTCCAAATTTGCTGGCATATTGAGTGCAGCACTTTCACAGCATCATCTTTCAGGATTTGAAACAGCTCAACTGGAATGCCATCACCTCCACTAGCTTTGTTCATAGCAATGCTTTCTAAGGCCCACTTGACTTCACATTCCAAGATATCTGGCTCTAGATTAGTGATTGCATCATCATGATTATCTGGGTCATGAAGATCTTTTTTGTACAGTTCTTCCATGTAATCTTTCCACCTCTTCTTAATATCTTCTGCTTCTGTCAGGTCCAGACCATTTCTGTCCTTTATCAAGCCCATCTTTGCATGAAATGTTCCTTTGGTATCTCTAATTTTCTTGAAGAGATCTCGTCTTTCCCATTCTGTTCTTTTCCTCTATTTCTTTGCATTGATCACTGAAGAAAGCTTTCTCATCTCTTCTTGCTATTCTTTGGAACTCTACATTCAGATGTTTATATCTTTCCTTTTCTCCTTTGCTTTTCGCCTCTCTTCTTTTCACAGCTATTTGTAAGGCCTCCCCAGACAGCCATTTTGCTTTTTGCATTTCTTTTCCATGGGGATGGTCTTGATCCCTGTCTCCCGTACAATGTCATGAACCTCCATCCATAGTTCATCAGGCACTCTGTCTATCAGATCTAGGCCCTTAAATCTATTTCTCACTTCCACTGTATAATCATAAGGGATTTGATTTCGGTCATACCTGAATGGTCTAGCGGTTTTCCCTGCTTTCTTCAATTTAAGTCTGAATTTGGTAATAAGGAGTTCATGATCTGAGCCACAGTCAGCTCCTGGTCTTGTTTTTGTTGACTGTATAGAGCTTCTCCATCTTTGGCTGCAAAGAATATAGTCAATCTGATTTCAGTGTTGACCATCTGGTGATGTCCATGTGTAGCGTCTTCTCTTGTGTTGTTGGAAGAGAGTGTTTGCTATGACCAGTACATTTTCTTGGCAAAACTCTAATAGTCTTTGCCCTGCTTCATTCTGCATTCCAAGGCCAAATTTGCCTGTTACCCCAGGTGTTTCTTGACTTCCTACTTTTGCATTCCAGTTCCCTATAATGAAAAGGACATCTTTTTTGGGTGTCGTTCTAAAAGGTCTTGTAAATCTTCATAAAACTGTTCAACTTCAGTTTCTTCAGCATTACTGGTTGGGGCATAGACTTGGATAACTGTGATACTGAATGGTTTGCCTTGGAGATGAACAGAGATCATTCTGTCATTTTTGAGATTGCATCCAAGTACTGCATTTCAGACTCTTTTGTTGACCATAATAGCTACTCCATTTCTTCTGAGGGATTCCTGCCCACAGTAGTAGATATAATGGTCATCTGAGTTAAATTCACCCATTCCAGTCCATTTTAGTTCACTGATTCCTAGAATGTCGACATTCACTCTTGCTGTCTCTTGCTTGACCACTTCCAATTTGCCTTGATTCATGGACCTGACATTCCAGGTTCCTATGCAATATTGCTCTTTACAGCATTGGACCTTGCTTCTATCACCAGTCACATGCACAACTGGGTATTGTTTTTGCTTCGGCTTCATCCCTTCATTCTTTCTGGAGTTATTTCTCCACTGATCTCCAGTAGCATATTGGGCACCTAATGACCTGGGAGTTCCTCTTTTGGTAGCCTATCATTTTGCCTTTTCATACTGTTCATGGGGTTCTCAAGGCAAGAATACTGAAGTGGCTTGCCGTTCCCTTCTCCAGTGGACTACATTCTGTCAGACCTCTCCACCATGACCCGCCCGTCTTAGGTTGCCCCACAGGCATGGCTTGGTTTCATTGAGTTAGACAAGGCTGTGGTCCTAGTGTGATTAGATTGACTAGTTTTCTGTGAGTATGGTTTCAGTGTGTCTGCCCTCTGGTGCCCTCTTGCAACACCTATCAGTTTTCTCAACATCAAAATTTAGTTTCCATCTGTCAGCCTACCTCTTTCAGTCACTTTCTGCTTTGGTAATCACTATTCTTTTCTCTCTATATATGTGTTTGGTATGGTCTGCTTCTCTGGTTGTTTATTTATTTATGAATTTCACATGTGAGTGAAATCATATGGTATTTATCTTTCTCATTTTGGTTTATTTCACTTAGTATGATACCCTCAAGGTCCATCCATGTTGTCACAAATGGAAAGATATCATGTTTTTATGACTTAGTAGTATTCCAGTGTACATACACACTGCATCTTCCTTATCCATTCATCCATTTATTGGAACTTAGTTTCCATATCTCAGCTGTTGTAAATAATACTGCAGTGCACTTAGTGGTCTATGTATCTTTTGGGTACTCAGACGGGAAAGAATCTGCTTGTAATGCAGGAGACCCAGGTTCGATCCCTGGGTCAGGAAGATTCCCTGGAGAAGGGAATGGCAAACCACTCCAGTATTCTTGCTTGGAGAATTCTGTGGACAGAGGAGCCTGGTGGGGTATAGTCTATGGGATCTCAAAGCGTCAGACACAACTGAGTGACTAGCATACACATATCTTTTTAAATTAGTGTTTTTGTATTCTTTGATAAATACCCAAATCTGAAAGGCTGGATCATATGGTCTTCCTATTCTTAAGTCTGTGAAGAATTTCCATACTGCTTTCCATAGTGACTGCACCAATATACATTCCTAGAAACAATGCCCCAAGATTCCCCCTTTCCCTGTATCCTCACCATGTTTATCTTGTCTGTTTTAGTTTTTAGCTTTAACAACTTATTACCTTATTCATCCTGAAGCTTTTTATAAAGGTAAAAAAAATTAAGGATAAATATTATCATCATTTATTTGATCCCCTTTGATTTTCTATGAGCCTGTGGAAAACAGACTCAGTGTCTTTTTAAAAAAAATTATTTAGCTATAATTGATATACAATGTTGTGTTAGTTTCCTGTGTACAGCAAAGTGAATCTGTTATACATATGCATACACAATATATATATCCACTCTTTCTAAGATTCTTTTCCCATATAGAGCATTGCAGAGTATTGAACAGAGTTCCCGGTGGTACATAGCAGGTCCTTATTAGTTATCTATTTTATATGTAATAGTGTCTTGTCATTTTTTATATTAATCATCCTAATAAGTGTGAATGATATCTCATTTTATTTCTAACTTTTATTTCCCTAGTAATTAAGTGACACTGAACTCTTTTTGTATGCCTGTTGGCCATCTGAGTCTCTTCTCTGGAAAAATGCCCATTCAGAACCTCTGTCCATTTTTAATATGTTTGTTTGTTTTTCTGCTGTTGCGTTGTATCAGTTATTTACATATTTTCAATATTAACCCCTTATTGGATATATGATTTGCAGATATCTTATAATTTTGTAGGCTATCTTTTTGTTTTGTTTGCTGTGCAGAAGCTTTTTAGAGAAGCTTTTAATCATTTATTTACTTATTGAGCATTTTCAGGCACTTTTCTACATGTTGTACATACATTCAGTAATTTACTTAATCCTCACTATAATTCAAGAGTTTGATATAATTAATCATTGTCCCAGTTTTACAGTTCACCAAAATAGACATAGAAATGTTTAGTGTAGAAAATCAACAATAAAGGAGAAAGCATTCAAACTCAGGCTCTCTGATTTCAGATCTTGTGCTCTTAACCACTGTCCAAAGTCTTGGAGTTCAGACTCAAGTTCACTCCAGATGTTTCATCTTTGGTTTTCTGTTTTTGTCACTTAACATTCCAATAGAAAAACCCACTGTGAGACGCAGTGTCCACTCCAGAACAGAACTGAGTAGCATTTTGGAAAGCTACACTCTCTCCTGAGATGATACAGAAACTACCTTAGTACCTTGTTCTGAGCAATTCAGAATTGCTCAAGGAGCATATTCAGTGTAATCCTTAACATGTCCCATTTATCTGATCATTCTTCATAAAGTGCTTCCTCCCATATCACCATTTCTCTTACATCATAGGCTTTATCTATGTAAATGTAGCTGGATAATCATCCTTCCTATTTACCTTTCATTCTCATCTCCAACTGCTGCAAGAACTTATACTGAAACCTTCCACAAGTGAGGCAGTCTTGGAAGTCGACTTTGGATCTCCTTGGTCCTAGCCCCATAGATGATTGGGTTGAGGCACAGGAGGCACCAGCACATAGAGATTAGCCAGAAAGATGTGCACGTGCCTGGGGACTTGGTGTTGGCCAAAACGGTGGGTGAGGAAGGAGAAGAAGGCAGGGATGTAGAAGACCAGGATGACCCCAAGGTGGGAGCCACAGGTACTCAGAGCCTTGTGCCTGGCATCTTGAGATGGAAGACAAAAGACAGCGTGGAGAATAAAGCCATAGGAAATGGCAATGAGGATGGAATCCAGACCCACAGCCAGAAGGGCCACAGTTAGCCCATAGACTATATTGACAGTGATGTTGGCACAGGCCAGTCGAGCAATGCCCATGTGCTCACAGTATGTGTGTGCCATGACGTGGTGCTGACAGTAGGGCAGTCGCCTCAACAGGACGATGAAGGGGGAGACAGCAGCTATACTCCTGAATATACCCACAAGGCCGATTCTGCCTATGACAGTGTGGTTGAGGATGGTTGTGTATCTCAGTGGATTGCAGATAGCCACGTATCGATCAAAGGCCATGGCAAGAAGAACCGAGGACTCTAGAGCATAAATAGAATGGACACAAAACATCTGGGCCAGGCACCCATCAAAGGAAATCTCACCTGCTTGGAACCACAAAATAGCCAATGTTTTGGGCACAGTGGTGGAGCTGAGAGCCAGGTCAGTGAGTGAGAGGAGGCAAAGGAAGAGGTACATGGGGGCATGAAGGGCACTGTCTGTCACTATGACCAGGATGAGGGTGGCATTCCCAGCCAGTGCTATGATGTACATGGCACAGAAGGGGATGGCAATCCAGACGTGAGCCCACTCCAGTCCTGGGATCCCTGTCAGGAAAAGAGTGGCTGGGAGACGGTCATCGCTGATATTGGATGCTGGCATTCTGCTTGGCAAATAAAGGGCTCTGTCCAAGGGGTGAGGGTACACCTGTCCTGTAGCATGAGAGATCTGTTTCATTCACATAAAATGATGATTTTTCTGTGCAGTCATCTTTTTCAGCTGAGAAAAATATTTATTGTTATAACTTGGTTAAGACTCTTAAAAGTTTCTATAATATAAATCAATTTTTCATCTGCTAATTCCTATACTCATCAATCATGTTTTGAGTTCTATATCCCAAGAACAATAATAAGAATTTAAGCATTTGCTCTGTCTAACCCCTCTAGACATCTCTTACCACATTCTGCACATCATTCCATTGTTTTTTTGTCCCAATACATCTAGGAATATTTATTGTCTCTCTCTTTCTCTTTTTTAAAGTTTACAGTATCAGTATTTCCTTTGCCCAAGGAGACTTTTTCCTTTTCTTTCTCTCCAATTTTTAAACTCTGGGCAAGTCTCTTTGCCTTCCAAAAGCTTTTCCTTTCTATCTTAGTCCTTAGTTGTCTGTTTCTGTTCATCCATCATTTTCCAAAATCCTAGTGAGCTGAGACTGCATCTTTATGCAATTGCAACCTCCAGACAACATGACTGTGTCTGTACCTAGGAAAGGTTGATAAATATTCACCAAAATACTTAATCCTAGTAACTTCTTAGCAACATAGTATTCACTTATTGGCTACAATATTTTGCTTACTTTCTCTGTGTTTGTAAGGTAACTGCCCAAATACACACCAAATGACTTATTTTTGTGTCTCACTTGAAGTGCCTATAAAGAGACTAGGCAGCCTGAATATATGCAAATACTCCATAACTGAATATCTACATTATTTTGAGTACATATGTGAGTTCAGTGGAAGAAAGCAAGAGGTGTAGTCGACATGCTATCTAGGCAGATAGCACTTAAAACTATGCAAAGTCAGCCTGAAGCCTTATAGTCCCACCAGTTAATGGTTGCATGTAACAGCCAGATCAGAATGCCAAGTGCTGATAGAAGCAGATTGAGGGAGGGAGTAGAGTGTCCTAGCATTCACCAACGGTGGACATCCTGGATGAGTGAATGCATGACTATTGTAGAGTGGCAGTATTATATAAGTCTTCCCTTAGTAACACTGTACACCTAAAAGCATCCTGTGTAAAAGGCCTGGAATCCGGAGCTTTAGTTCTGAGTTTGTCACAGGAGTGTTACTTATCCTTGAGAAAATCCCTTCCCTTCTCTGGGAAGTCTCAATTTATAAAAGCAACAATTCTGGAATCCTTGTCTTAGCTTTTCTGCCTATTCACTATTTAGCATTAAAAAGTACCACGATCTTTTGAGGCTCAATTTTTGTATTTATAAATTAGAAATGGAAACACCTGGCTTATTTTTTTTTTATGGGTAATAAAGAGTAAAGCATATAGTCTTTTAAAAATTTATTTATTTTTAATTGAAGGATAATGCATATAATCTTATTAAGTTTGTACCCCCAAAACAATGTGCTCCCCATTTTTTACAAGCTCTTGGTCCCGTAGCCACATATAGGAGTGTTACAGAATATGGTAATTGTGTCTCTGTCATAGCAAAATGAAATCCAAGTTCAGAGAAATGAACTGATGTAATTCAGATCATAGCATATCTTACTTTAGAACTGAAATTAAGTCTTAGGTCTCCTGACTCAAAGTATGATGTTTTTCCCTCACTTAACTGTTCATTTATATGGCTGATACTTTACTTTCTTTTTCTTTCAAGGCACTCCAGTGTCATTATCTGCATTGCTATGATACAATTATTCATTATCTGGACTCCAAAGAGTCACATAAATGTGAAAAGCCCTTCTTATCTGCTTTGAGATTTTCACAGATGACCTCAGCCACTAAAGAAAAGAAGCTTGGGTACCACACAACAGAGCTAGAGTCTTTTCTCTTTCTCTCTTTACCCAGTCTAGTCTTGCCCACAGAGGAAGATTTGAAATGGTTATGTTAAGGCAGCTGCTACTCTGTGACTATCTATAGATAGGAGGACCAGAGAGATTAGGTATAATCAAAATTGCTTTCCAGGGAAAGTCATAGAAAAAGACATTTTGCCAGAGCACCACTCTGGGTGGAATGGGGAAATTGTCTCTAACTTTTCCCACTCAGCCTTGTTTCTAGGTCACTATGATAGCTATGTGTTTGAGGTCTCCTTCTAAGATATAAACTTCAATCATTGAACTTGGAGTTCTTTCTCAGAACACAGTATTTTCTTTTTCTTTTCTTTTTAATTTTATTTTTACTTTATTCTACTTTACAATACTGTGTTGGTTTTGCCATACACTGACATGAATCAGCCACAGGTGTACACGAGTTCCCAATCCTGAAACCCCCTCCCACTTCCCATCCCATTTCATCTCTCTGGATCATCCCCGTGCACCAGCCCCCAAGCATCCTGTATCCCATATCGAACATAGACTGGCGCTTCGTTTCTTACATGATAGTATACTCAGAACACAGTATTTTCAATTTTCAGTGAGTGTCTTCATCTTAGCTTGGGGTTCCAGCCTCCTCATGTCAACAGGCTTGGTAAGGGCAGTTATTTATTAACTCTCTGTGACTCTCAGGTATGAAAACCCAAGGGGATTGCTCTAGAGATTTTGAAGAAGCAGGGATAATTGGATACCCATATGCAGAAGACTGAAATTTGGCTCCTCTTTCAAACTTAACTCAAAATGAATCAAACATCTAAATGTAAGACAAATCTATAACATCTTTAGAAAAAACCTTAAGTGTAAGTCATTGTGTGCCTGTGTTAGATGGTGGTTTTATGACACACCAAAAGCACAAGGGACCAAGGGGAAAATAAATAAATTGGACTTTATAAAAAATATACTTTTAGTATTTCTAGATCAGTGTCAAGAAAGTGAAAAAGACAAGCTGCAGAATGGGAGAGAAGTTTTATAAATCATATATGTGATAAATACCACGGCTGATTCATGTCAATGGATGACAAAAACCACTACAGGAGTAAGAGGGTTCCCTTTTCTCCACACCCTCTCCAGCATTTATTGCTTGTAGACTTTTGGATTGCAGCCATTCTGACTGGTGTGAAATGGTATCTCATTGTGGTTTTGATTTGCATTTCCCTGATAATGAGTGATGTTGAGCATCTTTTCATGTGTTTGTTAGCCATCTGTATGTCTTCTTTGGAGAAATGTCTGTTTAATTCTTTGGCCCACTTTTTGATTGAGTCGTTTATTTTTCTAGAATTGAGTAGCAGGAGTTGTTGTGTATTTTGAAATTAATCCTTTGTCAGTTGCTTTGT
This sequence comes from Nanger dama, assembly GCA_917880005.1. Taxonomy (NCBI): domain Eukaryota; kingdom Metazoa; phylum Chordata; class Mammalia; order Artiodactyla; family Bovidae; genus Nanger; species Nanger dama. Next base: position 1,640,338 of record CAKJTW010000114.1, read on the forward strand.
TTGCTATTATTTTCTCCCATTCTGAAGGCTGTCTTTTCACCTTGCTTATCGTTTCTTTTGTTGTGCAGAAGCTTTTAATTTTAATTAGGTCCCATTTGTTTATTTTTGCTTTTATTTCCAATATCCTGGGAGGTGGGTCATAGAGGATCATACTGTGGTTTATGTTGGAGAGTGTTTTGCCTATGTTCTCCTCTAGAAGTTTTATAGTTTCTGGTCTTACGTTTAGATCTTTAATCCATTTTGAGTTTATTTTTGTGTATGGTGTTAGAAAGTGTTCCGGTTTCCTTCTTTTACAAATGGTTGACCAGTTTTCCCTGCACCACTTGTTAAAGAGATTGTCTTTTCTCTATTGTCTTGCCTCCTTTGTCAAAGATAAGGTGTCCATAGGTGCGTGGATTTATCTCTGGGTTTTCTATTTTGTTCCATTGATCTATATTTCTGTCTTTGTGCCAGTACCATACTGTCTTGATGACTGTGGCTTTGTAGTAGAGACTAAAGTCAGGTAGGTTGATTCCTCCAGTTCCATTCTTCTTTCTCAAGATTGCTTTGGCTATTCAAGGTTTCTTGTATTTCCATACAAATTGTGAAATTATTTGTTTTAGTTCTCTGAAAAATACTGTTGGTAGCTTGATAGGGATTGCATTGAATCTCTAGATTGCTTTGGGTAGTATACTCATGTTCACTATATTGATTCTTCTGATTCATGAACACGGTATATTTCTCCATCTGTTTGTATCCTCTTTGATTTCTCTCCCCAGTGTTTTATAGTTTTCTATATATAGGTCTTTGTTTCTTTCATAATATATTCCTAAATATTTTATTCTTTTTGTTGCAATGGTGAAAGGAATTGTTTCCTTAATTTCTCTTTCTGTTTTCTCACTGTTAGTATATAGGAATGCAAGGGTTCTGTGTGTTGATTTTATATCCTGCAACTTTACTATATTCATTGATTAGCTCTAGTAATTTTCTGGTGGAGTCTTTAGGGTTTTCTATGTAGAGGATCATATCATCTGCAAGCAGTGAGAGTTTTATTTCTTTTTTTCATTCTGGAAATAGAACTTCCATATGACCCAGCAATCCCACTGCTGGGCATACACACTGAGGAAACCAGAATTGAAAGAGACACGTGTACCCCAATGTTCATCGCAACACTGATTCTAATAGCCAGGACATGGAAGTAACCTAGATGTCCATCAGCAGATGAATGCATAAGAAAGCTGTGGTACATATACACAACGGAGTGTTACTCAACCATTGAAAAGAATACATTTGAATCAGTTCTAATGAGATAGATGAAATTGGAGTCTATTATACAGAGTGAAGTAAGCCAGAAAGAAAAACACCACTACAGTATACTAACACATATATATGGAATTTAGAAAGATGGTAACAATAACCCTGTATGCAAGACAGTAAAGAGACACAGAAGTATAAAACAGTCTTTTGGACTCTGTGGGAGAGGGTGAAGGTGGGATGATATGGGAAAAATGGCATTGAAACATGTAAATTATTATATCTGAAATGAATTGCCAGTCCAAGTTTGATGCATGATACAGGGTACTCGGGGCTGGTGCCCTGGGATGACCCAGAGGGATGGGATGGGGGAGGGAGGTAGGAGGGGGGTTCAGGATGGGGAACACATGTACACCCATGGAGGATTCATGTCAATGTATGGCAAAACCAATACAATATTGTAAAATAAAAAAGAATAAATAAAACTAAAAAAAAAAACACTACAATATTGTAAAGTAATTAGCCTCCAATTAAAATAAATTGATTGATAAAAAACAATTTAATATCCAAAATATATGAAGAGCTCTTATAACTCAACAACAAAAAGACAGATTAATTAAATATAGACAAATGATTTGGACATACATTTCTACAAAGCGAGATAGACAAATAGTGAATAAGCACAAAAGAGACGTTCAGCTTCATTAGTCATTAAGTTCAGTTCAGTTCAGTCGCTCAGTCATGTCCAACTCCTCGCGACCCCATGAATCCCAGCACGCCAGGCCTCCCTGTCCATCACCAACTTCCAGAGTTCACTCAAACTCACATCCATCAAGTTGGTAATGCCATCCAGCCATCTCATCCTCTGTCGTCCCCTTTTCCTCCTGCCCCCAATCCCTCCCAGCATCAGAGTCTTTTCCAGTGAGTCAACTCTTCACATGAGGTGGCCAAAGTATTGGAGTTTCAGCTTTAGCATCATTCCTTCCAAAGAACACCCAGGGCTGATCTCCTTTAGAATGGACTGGTTGGATCTCCTTGCAGTCCAAGGGACTCTCAAGAGTCTTCTCCAACACCACAGTTCAAAAGCATCAATTCTTCAGCACTCAGCTTTCTTCACAGACCAACTCTCACATCCATACATGACCACTGGAAAAACCATTAGTCATTAGGGAAATGCAAATCAAAACCACTATGAGATATCACTCCACACATTAAAAGGGTTATAAACAAAAATAAAAAAAAAAATCAGAAAATAACAAATGCTAGAAACATATGAAGAAAATGGATTCTTCATACTTTGCAGGTGGGAATGTAAATTTTGGTGAAGCCACTTTGGACAACAGTTAGGCTTTTTTCAGTTATACATAGTGACTCAGCACTTTTATTGTGAGGTATTAATAAATACTCTAAAGAGCTAAAAACCTATTTTCACATAAAAATTTATTTACAAATACTTAAAGAAGAATTATTTCTAATAAATAATTTGCATTTAAGTGAATAAACAAAAACTGAAAGTAAATTAGTTATTGCCAGGGTCTGGTATAAATGAGAATGAAGAGTGACTGCTAATGGCAATGTGTTTTCATTTTAGAGTGATTAAAAATGTTCTGCAAACTTTGCAAATATGCTAAAAAATCTGAATTTACAACTTTATGGTATATAAATTATATATTAAAAACAACATTTTAAAAAATCATAGAATTTGTAATCATTGAAACTTGAAAGTTCAGCTGCTTAGGATCCATTTACATATGTGACACTATGGAGAAAGCAAGCCCTGGATCAGAGTGTAGGCTACAGAGGAGGGGCCAGGTTTGTATCCCAGATCTTAGCTGGTAGCCTTGTGGGAAAGCCAGAAATTTATGGTCATGACAATGAGAAAGATTGAATTAGCTTCTTTTATTCTTTTCCTTTTTAGTTTTCTCTATTTTTGAGGGATGTTGCAGAGGGAGGCACAAACAGAAAGACAATCAATTAAGTAGGAAAAAAAGGATAAAAAGGGAAAAAGGTAGAGATGGTAATGATTAACAGGTAGATGAAACATGTTCCAGGGTCTTTACTGGGTAAAAATTCTTACTAGGTTTTCTGAAAATGTTAAGTGATTAAATGAGTGGTCTATGTTTAAATGCGGTTCTGCTTTTGCTCAGTCGCTTCAGTCATGTCTGACTTTTTGTGACACCATGTACTGTAGTTACCTAGGCTCCTCAGTCTGTGAGGTTCTCCAGGCAAGAGTACTGGAGTGGGTTGATATTTTCTTCTCCAGCAGTCCTGCTACTCAGTGGTACTATAACTATGAACCTAATTTGACCTCCTGGGCAATTAATTTCTCTCACCAGTAAAATGGGAAGACAACATTTCTCTCCAAATTTGGTTGTTAAGATTGAAAATGACAATGCTTAAGAACTTCTTGATAGAGTCCAAGGATAATTATAAACACAGAGTATTATTGATGATTATTGTGTTTCTATCACTTACAATTCTAACCAACTCTACATTTTGGCTTCTGAAAATTCCTTAAGAAGAGAAGGGGACTTGGCATGGAGAAAAGAAACTCCAGAGCTGAAGGTCAGGAGGAATTAGTTATATTCTTGGCACTCATACTCTACATCTTTCAGAGCCCTTGGAACCCACCCTGGAGAAGATCTAAGGGGTCATGAGGACCTCATGTAGGGGCAGCTGAGCCCTGCTCAGCTGGGAGGAGAGAAGGTGTTACTGAAGGTAAACTTAAGTCCACTTGCCTACAGGCAGTAAAGCCTACTGACACCTACTGACACTGGCTGGTGGTAAAGGAAGGTTCAGCATTTATTGTTGGAGGAAGGTGCCAGGCAGGAGTCTGGGGCAGCTAGTGCTCCCCAGTGGGTTTCAGCAAAGCATTTTTAAAGGCAAGGTGAGGGAGGGGGATTGCAGGGTCTGTGATCAGCTTGTGCACAATTCTCTGATTGGTTGATGAAGTGAAGTTGCTCAGTCGTGTCCGAGTCTTTGTGACCCCATGGACTGCAGCCGCCCAGGCTCCTCCGTCCATGGGATTCTCCAGGCAAGAATACTGGAGTGGGTTGCCTTTTCCTTCTCCAGGAGATCTTCCCAACCCAGGGATCGAATCCAGGTCTCCCACATTGCAGGCAGAGGGTTTAACCTCTGAGCCACCAGGGAAGCCTGGTGATTGGTTGATGGTAAGGTATAAGACGGTGTCACAGGGTTAACATTATCAGTCTTTGGGCTCCAGGCAGACTGGAGGCCACATGCTCACGGTCATCCAGTAGTTAACTTCCATTTGGTGGGGGGCTCAGTATCTGTTTAACCACTCAGGAAATGTGTGTCAGATACAATTCTCTATGTATTTCAGGGAGGAACTAAAGATTCTGTAACTGCCATATGACTGATTGAATTGTGACCAGTTCTCCTGGACCAGCTGCTACTTTTGTCACTGCAGGCTCATTTCATATTATTATTATTTTTTGAGCTGAATTTTTTGTGACTCAGGGAGTCCTGGGACACTACAGCTTTTGTACAAAAAGAAGCAGGCAAAGGACATGGGGGAGGAGTCTGCCCTAGGAAGGCCCCATAGGGTCCTGCTCAGTTACAGTTGTGTTGCCTTGGCCTTTGCAGACAGATCTGAAACAACGTTGGGAATAGATTGCAAGAGGTGTCTACTGGGATCCCACTGTGAGGAGCCTATTCCCAAATGGGCTTAGCTGGGAGACATTACGGCTTCACTATAGCTCTTCCATGGCTCAGAGCCTGAGAGGCAACTCCTGTAAAATGTGGTGTGTGTAACATCTTCTACAGCCTTGCTCTCGTTTGGAGAAAACATAGCCCCAGTCCTCTTGGAGTACCAGAGTCCAGTTGGGGCATTTTCCTATCACTGTTATTCTGTCTTCTTTTTTATTTTCTTTCTTCTCCCTCTCCAGGTTTAATTTTCCAACCACTGTCTCCCTAAAATCTCTTCTCTGGTCTTACACTTCCTTTCTCTCACCCAACCTGTCCCTTTCCTGTGCTACTTCTCCTATAGTGATCCTCTTTTCTCTGCCTCCTCCTCGCTCTCTGTCTTTCCTCTTGCCCTTCAATCCTCCAGTCCTTCTCCCTCTGTCACTTCTCTCTCCATCTTCTGCCCACAGTCTCTATGTGGCATGAACGTTGAGACAAAAATATTAAGGAAGAGAGAAGAGCGCTTGCTGAACTCAAGCAACATCTCTAATTAGCACAGGAAAGAGGTACTAAAACTGGCCCTATTCTGGAGCAGGAAGTTTTTAGTTAAGGCAATTCTAGACCTCCTTCATAGAACATGTGACATGATAAAGTGGAACTCAAGAGTGGGGTGCTCAAGAAGTGGGTGACCCATGCATGTCCTAAGACTGTCTCCTCTAAAATCCTCAGTGACAGTTTCTCTATGTGTACTAAAGAGAGGTCATTACATTGTACAGGTTTCCCAGGGCTTATCTGGCTCATTCTCCCTACTTCTTCAAACCCAATGCTGCTACTCAGCATCCCCATTCTTCAGCAGTAATTCCCTGAAAACTTTGTTCCGGACACTTATCGCACTGAGAGAGAATTTCTGATTTCTAATCTGATTGTTCATTGATGTGATACTGAACTTCTGGAAGAGAAAAAGCAAAAATTTTCCCAGGGGTCACTTAAAATAATAAAGTAATCAGTGGTGGGTAATTACACTTAAGTGTTAGAAATTATCTATGAGCGGCAAGGGAACTAACAAGTTCCAAAACAGATAGGCAGAGTCACTTATCACAGTGTATTAAAGGACTTTTGGACATGTCACAGAAATATTATAAAATATTCCTAAATATAGTTCCTTTCCCAGATAGTTGAAACTCCTCTTTGTGAGAGACCAAAGGAAAAGATGCAAGATGCATTGATTACCCTTTTAGCACCCCTTCTCACAACCTCATTTGGTCCAGCATCAAGGAAACATTTCTCATCATCTACTCTTGTTGAAATTTGAAAGTCTGTGAGAAGAAAAATTATGATCTATTGTGGAAATTAAAGAATGCTGTTTTTGACCACTCATAGGAAAAATAAGTTAATGGATAAGATGTTTTTAATGTTATAATTTTTTCTCTCCTAATTTTTCTTAAACTTTTACAATTTACTTTTGCTTGTCTCTACCACAATTTATTATGTGATAATATGTGATTTAAAAATGCATATTTAAGTTTAATGTAAATATATTCCATGACTTTTGTCAAAGAAAGCATACTATATAATCTATTTTCCATCTAAAAATGATTTCAAATGATAATAATAGCAGTACTTCTATAATTCTTACTATGGATGAGACATGTTCCAAATTCAAGTTTTTTTTTTCTTTCTCCTTTTATCTTATGTATGCATATGCATAGGGCAACTCTATTTCTTTATCTGAAAAATAAAGAAACTGAAGAAGAGAGTTTAAGAAATCTACCTAATGTCATACTGCTATTAAGTGAAAGCATTAGAAATCAAACCCAGTGTGTTCTGATTCTATATGCTCCACTAATAAAACTATGATGCTTTTTGAGACATGCTGACTTCCCAGGCTTACTTCATGTATGCTTCCAGTGTGAAATGTGGGACTCTGGATCACAGAGTCACCTCAGGATGGGAACTGAATTACTAAGTTACAGCTCTAGTCATGTAACTGCTTCCCAAGAAAACCTGGAGTAATTCCTTTTCCTTCCTTGCACCCTTGGTTCTTCGTCTGTCTCCTGCTCCTGCTGCTGCTGCTGCTGCTGCTAAGTTGCTTCAGTCGTGTCCGACTCTGTGTGACCCTATAGACAGCAGCCCACCAGGCTCCCCCGTCCCTGGGATTGTCCAGGCAAGAACACTGGAGTGGGTTGCCATTTCCTTCTACAATGCACATTTGAAGGGTAGCTGTGATAATCATCATAAGGAAGTCAACTAGAAGACTACCAGTAAGACTTAAAGAGCTGGTCAACCACCCTGAGTACTTATTGACTCTTTTCTGAAAGATGTCTAAGAAAGACCTCTTTTTCTCAGCTACTAGCGTTTCATGACCTCCTGGTCATCCTCCCAGTGTATTTTAAGAGTAAAACCTATGAATAATCATGATTTATGAACCTAAGTGTTTCTTTTCCTCTCTGGGAACAGTATAGTCTTAGACATATGATGTAATTTCTCCAAAAGTCATACTAGCTAATGACAGTTGTCCCCAGCCTCTCATGGGCAACTTCAAGATCAATGTCTCTGATGCTCCCATCTTTATCTTGACGGGTTTCCCAGGAATGGAGTCCATGGAGCCCTGGCTATCTTTTCCTCTCCTTCTGCTCTATGCCATCGCCATTGTGGGAAACATCCTGATCCTCCTCATTGTTAAGGAGGAGCCGAGTCTGCACCAGCCCATGTACTACTTCTTGTCCCTACTCTCTGTCAACGACTTGGGGGTGTCCTTTTCCACACTGCCGACTGTGCTGGCTGCCCTCTGCCTCCTGGCCCGGGTGATTACCTTTAATGTCTGCTTAGCCCAGATGTTTTTCATCCACTTCTTCTCTTGGACAGAGTCTGGCATCCTTCTGGCCATGAGCTTCGATCGCTATGTGGCTATCTGCAACCCACTGCACTATGTCACTGTGCTCACCAATGCCCGCATGGTGGTCCTGGGCCTGTGTACTGTCCTACGAAGCTTTGCCCTCATCCTGGTCTTCCCACTGCTGCTGCACAGACTACCTTTCTGCCACCCCCAGAACATCCTTTCCCATGCCTACTGCCTTCATGTGGATATGATTAAGCTGGCATGCACTGATGTCTCCCTCAGTAGCCACTATGGACTGTCCATTGTACTTTTCACCTTTGGCCTGGACTCTGCCCTCATTCTTCTCTCCTATGTACTTATCTTTCGGTCAGTGCTAGCCATTGCCTCCCCAGGGGAGCGCCTCAAGACACTTAACACATGTGTGTCCCATGTCCTAGCTGTGCTCATCTTCTACGTGCCTATGGTGAGTGTGTCCATCGTACATCGCTTTGGTGCTGGCCTGCCCCATGCTGTTCACACCCTCATGTCTCTTATCTACCTCTTTGTGCCTCCCATGCTCAATCCCATCATCTACTCCATTAAGACAGAGGAGATACAGCACAGGCTTTTAAAGATGCTCTTCAGGGTCAGGTCCTGACTGTTTGGTTTACCTAGAAGCCCTGAAGGATTTGATGTTGGGGGCAGAATCATTTGGACACCCAAAGAGGAGAGGGTCACTCTGGAGGATGCTAGTGCTGCCCTTTACATGTTATGGTCAGACTTTTTAGTATAGTGGGTCAGTTCTTGACTGGACCATCTTGGGTTTTATCCAGCAATCAATTATATCAATGTTCTCTACAGACGTAAAAATGGTCTCTTTTTAAGAATAAACTATAGAATGACAAACACCACTACAAGGTAGGAGATTTTTTCCAGGGAACTCATTTTAGGACACTTGGTGATATGGCTGGGACTTCTGGTTATGGGCCTGCACAATTCTAAAAAGACAGAGGCACAGCTGGAATAATTATGGGCTGTTTATCATATCATTACCAGTATGTAAGTTAAGCTTGGGTGATTGATTTTCAGTGTTGTCAGAATCCAGAGACCTTGTTATGGTGCTGTTTGAAAAGTTTTAAAGTATGACAGTTGTGATGATTAATTTTATATGTCAATTTGACGGGACCTCAAGGCTAGGTATTTGATTGAACATTATTTCTGGGTGTTTTAGTGAGGGTATTTCTAGATGAGTTTATTCTTTGAATTGGTAAACTGAGTAAAGCATACTGCCCTCCCCAGTATGGGTGGGCCTATGCAAACTGCTGAATTCCTGAATAGAATAAAAAGCAGAGTACATAAGAAAGAAATCTCTGTCTGAATGTTTTTGAATTGGGACATTAGTCTTCTCCTGCCTTCAGTCTCGGATTTGAACTGAAACTTACACCATTAGCTGTCCAGATTCTCAAACCTTCAAATTTGGACAGGAACTATACCACTGACTTTCCTGGGTCTGGACTTCCTGGTCTCTGTAATTGTGAGAGCTAATTCATTACAATAAATTTAAGATACCTCGTTACACACATATTCTATTGGTTCTGTTTATCTGGAGCACCCTAACACAATGTTACAATATTTAAGTAGTCAAAATTAGATTTTAGGATGCCTGGGCCTGTTCTTTTCACACGGGAGACCCTGAAATATGTAGGCACTTGACCCTGCCAAAGTCCATTGAAATTAATGACCCTTTGTTTATAGCTCTCCCGAAACTTTCTCTTACTCTTTAATATCTATTTGCTTCCCCTCAAGAAATCTGAGCTCCCTAAAGGAGCAACTGTGTCAAAAACTTCGTCCATCCACACTGGACCACTATAGAGCCTTCATTAAAATAGTGTCTAATGATGTGACAGCAATATAAAGGAATAAATGAAAACAATGGATGAATAAACGATAGCGAATGGATAGCAGGAGGAAATCAAGAGTGAAAAAGTTAATAGATGAACATATGAATTATTAGTGAATTTCCGTAAGTCAGAATCTCATATTAGGAAATGTTTCTTCTCCTTCTGTGCTCCATAATTCCCTGCACAGAGAGAAATGCAAATGAAAGTTGACATATTTTCCCCTTATTCTTGTATTCCCCCAGATTTATTGAGATGTAATTGACATATGCCTGTTATAAGTTCAAGGTGTAAAATGTGATGATTTGCTGCACATATGTATTGTGCAATCTTCACCACAGTAAGGTTACTTAACCCATCCATAGAGGTGACTTCTTGAATAAGTGTACTAAACTCAGTCTTAATTTCCTCATCTGTAAAATGGGATCTCTGATTCATCTACCTAACATGTTTGTTTTAAGGAGTATAAAAAATGAACTGCTTTAAAATTTACTAATAATACATGTGACTTATTGATTCATTATTTTTATTCAGCAAGAATCAATGTAAAATTCAATGTTTGGCTTCAAAATATCATGTGCATCAGCCATAGTCTGAAGAGCTATTTTGTCTAAGATTTTCTTGAATCCCGAGTAGAACTGTTCTATACCTGCTTTTTGTCTCCATTGTACTTGAAATGTACTTTAGTCATATCAGATAGTTTGGGTACTTTGTCTCGTCAACTAAATTGTAAGCAATTTCTGGGCAGGGACTGTTTTATTTATCTTTGTACCCTTCAGTCTCTAACAGGGCTTGAAACATACCTAACATATACAGTAGTTGAGGAATGAGTTAATAAATGATTATATTTGCATACCAACTATCTCTTTATGCTTCACTGAATTACCATATGGTACAATGTTTTACCTTAAAATTGATCATAATTTCATTAAAGAATAATTTTATATAAAGATCATATTATTTATTATCAATACTATATGCATTATAATCTGAATATAGTGAATAAAAATAAATTGTACTTGAAATTTTCAAACATGTCATAAATATATCTTATATTTTTATATTGCTCAAACTTTATGTACTATAGAGTGTATATCCATAGATTAATAGAGTGCTAATCTGTGTCTCATCTTTCATAGGTGCTTCAATAAATATTCTTTGAAAGAATGTTGCAGTATAGTGATTTTTGGCTCTGTTACAAATAAGATTTATAAAGAAGTTGCTGCCATAATAAGAGGATGATATGTTTTCAGTGCCAGTATTTTCTTGCTTCTTTAAATCCGAAAGACTTGAAAGCAACAATTTGGCTCATTTAGGTACCTGTGAAAAGCTGTTTGGGAACTTCTGAGCTAATATTTTCCACATCACATTCTATAAATTAAGATACTCAGTATCCTTCTCTTGACTTTAGAAATCTGCATCATCTGAAAGAGGAACAACAGATGATTGCTGGTGACAGTCTTTATCTGTTTAGCAAATTAAGTAGGAAGTTCATGGCTCTGCCTGGATTTAAAACTTGCCAACACGGAGAAAAGGCTCAGATTCTGTTCCGTTTTGCTGATGTGGACTGTGATCACAGCGATATGCTCACCATCACAGGGCTCTGCTCAGCCAGGTCATCGGATACATCTGAGGAGAGCTTTGGGCTTCTTTGCTGCTCCTGCTTAGTCACTCAGTCTTGTCCGACTCTTTGTGACCTCATGGACTGTAGCCCAGCAGGCTCCTCTGTCCATGGGATTCTCCAGGCAAGAATACTGGAGTGGGTGGCCATTCCCTTCTCCGGGGGATCTTTCCAACTGCAGGTCTCCCACATTGCAGGCAGATTCTTTATCATCTGAGCTACCAGGTTAAGCCCCTGGGCTTCTTTATCCTCTTCCTATTATTTAACTTCCACTGTTCATGTAGTTTTATTGGTCTAGTATTCCATTATTTTAAAGCTATAAGATGAATTATACCTAGTCTCTTTAAGCAAGATTAGGGTCACCCATCTTTTATGAGCTGGAAGTGCGTGCAGAGTCCATCTAGTCTATGTGTCTGCTTGAGCCACTGGAAGCAAATACCAGAATATTTACTTTATGGAGCAGAAAGAGAAGACATTTTCTCCATTGGTGCTGGTTCTTGGAAAGCCTTCTGGAACCACAAGATTGGAGGAGTATAGGGCATAGGAGGGATTACTGTATTGGATCTGGGTCCTGTGGAGGGTTATTTGACCTTTTGCCTTTTTGAATATATAGCTACACAATTCTATACCCACTTTTCCCTGGTGTTTCCTTTTAAGGTCTCATACCTGTGTTCATGCTTTTACATCTGCTATGTTTTGGCATCCTTTGACATTTTTCCTACTGCATTTATTTTAAAAATATTTGCCCAGTCTTTGAAAATCAGAAGAGCTATTACATGCACCTAGAAATCTCATCTGATTGCCCTAAAATATTGCAGATTCCCTTCCTTTGTTCTTCTCTAAAATCCCCTTGTATTTATTATTATTGCTTTCACTGAGATATTATAAATGTTTTCTTAGGAGTCTTCCAGACCTGACTATGAATTATTATATTGATTCATCTATACATTCCCAGGAATAAATTTGTGTCTAATGCTAAATGAATGACTTGATTTATAGTTACTTTTGTTAACATATATCTACTGTAGATCTGTAGGGTAGGGATTGTGACCTTGTCATAAATAAAAATGAAGTACTTTTTTTAATTTGAGAAAATTAAAAAAAAGACCAATTAAAAATGAACAATAGAGAATTCACATAAATCCATGCCTGTTGATTAGGGCTTGGGTGGTTCCTAACTTTTTCCCATAACAATCAGTGTGACTATGAGCAAACCTAGGGGTATATTAGGTGATGCGCTAAGTCCTTTGATCTGACTTATGTATGAGTGGGATTGTTGAGAAACTATTGCATTTTTTCCACCTGTTCAGTTTCAGATCAATATTAGGTATATGAGAGGTTCTTTCTAATCTCAGCCCTTTACACCCTCCCCGATCTGGTTCAAGTATGCATCTCTTGCTACTAATCACTGTTCCTTCTAGGTTTATCTGCCAGTATCTTCCTAGAACTGAGCTATTTAAGCTATTCAATAACTTACTGTTTGGTATACTTAGGTTAATACCCACTCCCAGGGATTTTATTTTCAGGACATAATGTTTGAGTTTCTTTTTTTTTAATTAAATTTATTTATTTTTTTAATTACAATACTGTATTTGTTTTGCCATACATTGACACGAATCAGCCATAGGTGAACACAGTCTCCCCATGCCGAAGCTCCCTCCCACCTCCCACCCCACAATACTGTATTTGTTTTGCCATACATTGACATGAATCAGCCACAGGTGTCCACGATCTCCCAATGCCAAAGCCCCCTCCCACCTCCCACCCCACATCCTCTCCCTGAATCATCCCGTGCACCTGCCCCATGCATCCTGCATCCTGTATTGAACATAGACTGGAGCTTCATTCTTACAAGATAGTATACATGTTTCAATGCCGTTCTCCCAAATCATCCCACCCTCTCCCTCTCCCTCAGAGTCCAAAAGTCCGCTCCATACCTCTGAGTCTCTTTTGTTGTCTCACATAGAGGGTCTTCATTACTATCCTTCTAAATTCCATATATATGTGTCAGTATACTGTATTGGTGTTTTTCTTTCTGGCTTACTTCACTCTGTATAATCGGCTCCAGTTTCATCCATCTCATTAGAACTGAGTCAAATTTATTCTTTTTAAGGGCTGAGTAGTACTCCATTGTGTATATGTACCACAGCTTTCTTATCCATTAATCTACTGATGGACATTTAGGTTGTTTCCATGTCCTGGCTATTATAAACAGTGCTGCAATGAACATTGGGGTACATGTGTCTCTTTCAATTCTGGTTTCCTCGGTGTGTATGCCCAGCAGTGGGATTGCTGGATCATAAGGCAGTTCTATTTGCAATTTTTAAGGAATCTCCACACTGTTTTCCATAGTGGCTGTACTAGTTTGCATTCCCACCAGCAGTGTAAGAGGGTTCCCTTTTCTCCACATCCTCTCCAGCATTTATTGCTTGTAGACTTTTGGGTCGCAGCCATTCTGACTGGTGTGAAATGATACCGCATTGTGGTCTTGATTTGCATTTCTCTGATAATAAGTGATGTTGAGCATCTTTTCGTGTGTTTGTTAGCCATCCGTATGTCTTCTTTGGAGAAATGCCTATTTAGTTCTTTGGCCCATTTTTTTATTGGTTCATTTATTTTTCTGGAATTGAGCTGCATAAGTTGCTTGTATATCTTTGAGATTAGTTGTTTGTCAGTTGTTTCATTTGCTATTGTTTTCTCCCATTCAGAAGGCTGTCTTTTCACCTTGCTTATAGTTTCCTTTGTTGTGCAGAAGCTTTTAATTTTAATTAGATCCCATTTGTTTATTTTTGCTTTTATTTCCAGTATATTGGGAGGCAGGATAAAATACTTAGGAATATACCTACCTAAAGAAACTAAAGACCTATATATCGAAAACTATAAAACACTGATGAAAGAAATCAAAGAGGACACTAATAGATGGAGAAATATACCATGCTCATGGGTTGGAAGAATCAATATAGTGAAAATGAGTATACTACCCAAAGCAATCTACAGATTCAATGCAATTCCTGTCAAGTTACCAGCAGTATTTTTCACAGAGCTAGATCAAATAATCTTAAGATTTATATGGAAATACAAAAAACCTCGAATAGCCAAAGCAATCTTGAGAAAGAAGAATGGAACTGGAGGAATCAACTTGCCTGACTTCAGGCTCTACTACAAAGCCACAGTCATTAAGACAGTATGGTACTGGCACAAAGACAGAAATATAGATCAATGGAACAAAATAGAAAGCCCTGAGATAAACCCACACACCTATGGACACCTTATCTTCGACAAAGGAGGCAAGGATATACAATGGAGTAAAGACAGTCTCTTTAACAGGTGGTGCTGGGAAAACTGGTCAACCACTTGTGAAAGAATGAAACTAGACCCCTTTCTAACACCATAAACAAAAATAAACTCAAAATGGATTAAAGATCTAAATGTAAGACCAGAAACTATAAAACTCCTAGAGGAAAACATAAGCAAAACACTCTCCGAGTTTCTTTTTATATTATATTTTATTTTTAAGCTTTCTAATCCTATGTTAATTGGGCTATAACCAATTAACAAACAATGTTGTGATAGTTTCAGGTGGACAGCAAAGGGACTCAGCCATGCATATACATGTATCCATTTTCCCCCAAACTCCCCTCCCATCCAGCCTGCTGCATAATATTGACCAGAGTTCCCTGTACTATACAATAGGCCCTTGTTGGTTATCTGTTTTAAATAGAGCTGTGTGTACATACCCATCCCAAACTCCCTAATTATCCCTTTCCTCCTGGCAACAGTAAGTTTGTTCTCTAAGTCTGTCTCTTTCTATTTTGTAAGTTCATGTGTTATCACATTGTAGATTCCACATGCAAGGAATGTCACATGATTTTTCTCCTTCCCTGTCTGACATACTTCACTCAGGATGACACACTGTACGTCATCTGTGTTGCTGCAAATGGCATTAGCTTGTTCTTTTTTATGGCTGAGTAATATTCCATTGTATATATGTACCACATCTTCTTTTAAAATGTCTAGGGTTTAAATAACCACTTGTCACTTGTTGTTCAGTCACCTAGCCATGTCTGACTCTGTGACCCCATGGACTGTAGCACACCAGGCATCTTTGTCCCTTACCATCTCCCGAAGTTTGCCTAAGTTGATGTCCATTGCATTGGTGATGCCATCCAGACATCTCATCCTCTGATATCCTCTTCTTCTGCCCTCAGTCTATCCCAGCATCAGGGACTTTTCCAGTGAGTCAGCTGTTTGCATGAGGTGACCAAAATACTGGAGCCTCAGTATTTTGGTCACCATATATTAAGTTATATGGTAGCCAATAGGTTAAATGTCTTTGCCTGTTTTCTGTTGCTTAGTCATCCTGATAAGTCTGTGACTAAAGTATAATTATAACCTGTTTTACAGGTGAAGAAATGAGGCTGCATGTATGTTGGAAACTTTCTCAAGGTAAGTGGACTGAAGCTCAGGTACAGTGAGCTCAAAATCTTATCAGTTAATCCTCATTACCTATGTTGTCACTCTAGTAGGTGTCCAATAAATATTTGTGAAGAAGGCAGCTGTATACATTAACACTTTCTTAATCGAGCCAAATACTTTTTATAATTTGACCTGTAATTATGCAATGTATGTGGTCAGCCACAGTGAACCAGTGCTTCTTATCATGCTTGGGGTCAATTTCAAGGATAATCCAGGAGAGAATTTCACAAGATATAATAAATCCAAATGCCTAACTTACATGGATTTTAAGCACTTTTTATAGGATATAGGATTTCTTGTAGGTATTGTTCTGCCACTAACAAGCTGTATAAAATTGAGACGCCTCTTTTCCTTTCTAGGCTCTAATGCTAGATACAATATCCTCACATGTCATTTTCAGTTCTGATCATTACTAGTCCCACATACTCATGTAAGCAACCAACTATTAAGTCAGAGAGGAAAGAACACTGCAGATGCTCCATATTCCCAGCAGTCAATGAGCTCCTGAGCTGATAATACTCAAGGGACTTCCTGGATGCAGCCTTATATTGCTCAGCCTGGGGAGTTGGTAGAGGAGGCAGTGGGTATGGGCAGGGCCCCCACAGCTGCTCTTGCTTCCTCTCCACCCTCCATGAACTCTCTCAGGTAGGTAAGGTGGAGTGTCAGACACTCCAGACTTGAGCACTAAGGCACTCTGACTCAGCTTAGAAATCTTGAGTTATGACAATCTGAAGACAGAAAGGCTGCCCGTATAAGAGTCAGGTGTTTTTATTTTATTATTATTTTTTTTAAATTTTTCTGCATATTTTCAATTTCCTGGTTCTATATTTTCTACTGAGTCCTCTTGTTCTCTGAAATCTTCCCATGCTTTCGGATTCATACATTCATTTCTCTGCAGGGATACTACAGTGAGCTGTAGTTTGGAGGTAGATGTTCTGCAATAAATAAGCACTCTTACCCATCTCTCAAAACAAATGGGTACAGCTGGGAGGTCTATACAAAGACATGGACTGTTTTGGAAGCCACTTGGCAAGACTCTGTTTAGTGCTTAAAAATTCTCCAAATCAGGGATATTGCATACAGAGGCAAACAGAAATGTTTAGGAAGAGCTTGCATATAGGAAAAACAAAGAGATTTTAAGAATGCAGAATGGAGGGAAAAATGCACCCTGAGAAAAAGGGATAGAGGAGCCCTAATATAGGTGGAGAGACAAAGGCAGATGAAAGCCTGGAGGTGTGGATTTAGAGCAGGTTTAGAACTCAGAGTTGCAAAGTATTTGATCCTAAGGGTTTTCACAGTAGTTTACTTTTGGATCTTCACTACCCCATTAGCAAAGTTCCTTAGCCCCTTCAGTTTACAAACAAACAGAATCAAAATCCTGTGGGATCAGTGACTTACTGAGTGCATCTCCTGTGTTTGGGCTTGCACTGAGTACAGCAGTCACTGAAGCAATGAATAAGTGTCAATGTTGGTCTCAGAGCTGGTGAGTCAGAAGGGGAGATAAGTTTAATAATTCAATAAGAACTATCACAACTCCATAATAGGAAGCTCTAATGCAGAACAAGCAGAGACATAGGCACAAAAGGAGATGCAAATCTACACTTATGAGAGTGGTAAAGAGAGGAGAGCAGTTATCTCCATTGCAACGACTGGTCAGATCTTCATGAAAGAGGAGGGCATCGTTGATCCTTGATCACAGAAGATGGTTAAATAGATATGTTCAGACATTCTGGGAAACTCTGGGAGCTGGGGAGCTGTAGTTAATGTTTGAATAATAGCAAAGAATATTGCTATTATTAATATGGATAGCCAGTCTGGGTGTTTGAGGTACAAATGGGAAATTCTGAGATTTGTGACCAAAAATATTGATAGAGTACTGGACTACAGAGGGCCTTTAACTCTAGACTTGTGAGTTTGGTTTTGACACTTTGGTAGCGAAGGGGCATTCAAACTTTCTAATCAGAATGGTCCCATTTGCAGAGCTGCCCTTTGAAAATATTAGACCTATTCCAGATTAGAGAATGATATAGAGGAAAAAGATTCATTAAGAGGGCATTATTATGGGCATACAAATGTGATGTCTTGGATACAAAATATATGAATGTAAGTGGAAGGAAATGCAGAAAAGTGCTGGAAGATGCACTTAGGATTCAGTATTTTCATTGACTGTGGTCTAATTTAATGTAGTAGATAAAGGAAAGACTGAAATAATATAATGCTTGGATTTCTGAGTCTTAGTCTCAGGCACAATTACAGTATTATTCAAAGAAATGGAGAACACAGATAAGAACCAGTTCCATGATATAGAGAACTGATTATTAATCCTGTGGTTTTCAGGAGTTAGATACAATTCAGTTTGAAGGAAATTATTAAGAAAAGACTTCCAGTATACTAAGTTATTCAGGCAGAAACTTAATGCCATAGGGTAAATGGATAGAAGGATGAAAAGATACGGTGGGGGCGTCTAATGCATCTTGATGAAAGTGTGGAAGGTTAGCGCTGTGGACAAGTATCTTTCGATTCATCTACCTTCTAACTGAAGGGATGGAAGGAAGAACTGGGAGACTAAATATGAATGAGAGAGCTGGGAGTCATGATAAGCAGCATATTCAGTAGAGTGAGAGAGGAAAGAGAAAAAGTTTGCAGCTTGGTAAGTAATTGGAATGTTCAGAACAGTCCAGGAAGTAGTCATCAGGAGCATGATGTCTTAGGGTTTTGCCCAAAGTGATGCCTGTGGATTGATAACAAGTTCATAGCTTTGAATGTGAGGAAGAGCATGGTGGAGACAGGCACAGGTACAGAGGAAGGTAATGTGGCCTGTTGAGCCAGCTGGATAACCTGGAAACACTTAGACAATTCCAGAAACCAGGGGAGCAGGAGGGGCAAGGAGTGATGTGGTAAACAGAATTGATTAAGCTATAAAGTAAGGGTCTGGATGGCATAAGAGAGACTTAAAACAGGCTCATCAACAAACTGTACGTCTGTCTTCTCTACAGGTGGTGGTCCTCCAGTACAAGTGCTCCCAGCATGGGAGGTATCCTCTGCAACAGCTCAGAGTTGCCAACTTTCACCCTGACAGGGCTCCCAGGGCTGGAGAACTCCCAACACTGGATGTTCTTGCTCCTCGGAACCCTCTCCATTGTCTCCATTGCGGGCAATGCCCTTATCCTTTTCATTGTCAAGGAGGAGCAGAGTTTGCATCAGCCTATGTGCTACTTCCTATCCCTGCTCTCAGTTAATGATCTAGGTGTGTCTTTCTCCACACTGCCCACCGTGCTAGCCACATTTTGCTTCCACTTAAGGAAGATCAGCTTTGACTCTTGCATGGCTCAGATGTTCTTTGTCCACTTCTTCTCTTTCATGGAGTCTGGAGTCCTGCTGGTTATGAGTTTTGACCGCTGTGTGGCCATCTGTAACCCTCTGCGCTACACCACCATGCTCACAGATTCCCGTGTTGTATGCATGGGCTTGTGGGTAATCACCCGCAGTTTTTGCATGGTTTTCCCACTGCCTTTCCTTCTGAAGAGATTGCCCTTCTGCAAGGCCAATATACTGTCCCATGCCTACTGCCTTCAACCGGATCTCATCCACCTTCCCTGTGGTGACATCACCATCAACAATATTTTCGGTCTCTTTATTGTCATGTCTACCCTTGGCCTGGACTCTGCACTCATTCTCTTCTCGTATGTGCTCATCCTGCATTCTGTACTTGCCATTGCTTCTCGGGAGGAACGGTTAAAGACACTCAACACGTGTGTGTCTAAAGACACTCAACACGTGTGTGTCACATCTGTGTGCTGTGCTCATCTTCTATGTTCCCATGGTTGGTGTGTCCATGACTGCCCGCTATGGGAGGCATGCCCCCGATTTGTGCACACAGTCATGTCCCTCATTTATCTCTTTGTGCCTCCCATGCTTAACCCTGTTATCTATTCCATCAAAACCAAAGAGATTAGAAGGAGGCTTGGTCGAATGCTAGTGGGAACCAAGTTTTAAGCCAGAAACGTGGAAAGTCCAAACCTCAAAGGATATTTACTATTACTCCATAAATTGGAGGTTCCATAACCTGTTTTGACAAATTTTTAAACTTCCTTTTCGTATTTCTGCCACCAGATGTATGATGACCTTGTACTAGTTAAGATCTGCCAAAAGGTTTTGGCGAGGTACACTGGGGTGTAATTTAGAAAAATAATTGTTCAGTTTTCTTTTTTAATCCCAAAATGCACATGCTGAAAATTAGTCCTTCATTTTATCACAATGTGTTTCTGTTATCCATGGTTAAAGTGAATCATCACAGAAAAAATAACTAATTACAACGGGACGGCTGTTATAATGGTTAATGAGTCTTTTTCCCCAAGTCTCTGTCCAAGGTAGTTCTATTTTTAATTCTTTGTAGACTCTTCATACTGCTTTCCATAGCAGGTGCATTATTTTGCATTTCCAACAACATTGCGCAACGGTCCTCATCAACACCTCTTATCTTCTGTTGTTGTTTTTAATAGCCCTTGTGGTTTCACAGAGGCTTCCCTGGTGGCTCTGCAGTAAGAGTCCGCCTGTAATGCAGGAACAGCAAGAGATGTTGGTTCAGTTCCTGGGTGGGGAAAATCCCCTGGAGGGGGAAATGGCATCCCACTCCAGTATTCTTGCCTGGAGAATCCCATGGACCAAAGAGCCTGGTGGGCTACAGTTCATAGGGCTGCAAAGAATCAGACACGACTGAAGTGACTGAGCCCAGATGTAGACTTGCAGGCATATGTTTTAAATGTGCATTTTCCTGATGACTGCATTTTTAACCAATGACTGCCCACTATGGGAGGCATGCCCCCCAATTTGTGCACACAGTCATGTCTTTCATTTATCTCTTTGTGCCTTAAAATATGTATTTTTCTGTACTGTACTGAGCATTTTCTTTCCTATACTTGTTGCCTTTTGTATATTTTCTTTGGAGAAATTTCCATTCAGCTCCTCAGTGCATAGTAAAATGTGATTACCAGGTACGTTTCTGTTTTTGTTTTTGCTACTGTAGGAGTTCATTACATGTTTGGGAGGTGAATCCCTTATCAGACGCTTACTTAGAAGTAAAACTGAATGAATGGATACGTTCATGAGTGCCTTGGTGGAAAGATATTGAAAGTGCGATCCCCCCACCCCCAGTAAATTTGACTTAATTCTGAATAATCTAGGTACTACAAAATGATTTAAACAGTAATTTAGGACTCTTGTAAAATATAGATCACACCCCTCTCCTCCCAACATTTCTGAAGAAGAAGAAGAAGAAGAAGAAGAAGAAGAAGAAGAAGAAGAAATGAGACAGCGTAGATTTCCCAAATGGGCTTTGCTTGTGGCTCGGCTGGTAAAGAATCTGCCTGCAATGCAGGAGACCTGGGCTCAATTCCTGTGTTGGGAGGATCCCTGGAGAAGGGAAAGACTACCCACTCCAATATTCTGTACTGGATAGTTCCATGGACTGTATAGTCCATGGGGTCCAGAGTCAGACACGACTGAAGTGACTTTCATTTTCACCTCCCAAATGTTAAAACATGAAGAAAAAAAAAAATTACTAATCAAAAGGGAGATCTGGCTGCAACAATAGTTTCTAGGATAGGATAGCTTAGAAGAATATATAAACCACTGTAAAGTAATATTTTAAATAAAACATTTTATGAAAAATTTTTATACCATACTGTCAAGATATTTTGTTGGTAAAAACTCTAAGATATAATATTGTTAAAAATTCATATATTTCCATAGAAAAAGTATTTGGAACATGTAAAAAAATATTAATAGTTGTTTCTGGTTAGTGAGCATTGAGAAGATTTATTATTTATTTATCTGTGTTTTTACTTTGCCAAAGAATGTACACAAGTTTTGGTAAAATCAGAGCGAGAGTGAGGGGGTGGGGAGAGAGAGAGAGAGGGAAGGAGGCAAATAAAAATAACTTGACAGTTATAGAAGGTGAGCCTCATAAGGGAGAAGTCTGAGTGTTGGTGCCCAGGCTGACATCCTACCAAGGTGCTTTCCATATGGTCCTCTCAAGTGATGAATGGTTCTATCCTGGGAGAGCTATTCCCTCTCAGATGTGACTCTGGGCTGTGAGGTGACCATGTCTCTATCTATGGGGCCTGATTCTGGGCTCCAAGAGACTCATCTTCCCTGATGCATAGTGGAAACACCTTGAACTTTTGCTCCGTTTATCCAAATTCATCAGAAACCTACTCTGCAGTCAAATGATAATATAGAATAATTAGTTTAAAACAAAATAACAGTATATCTATCTGTTGCAGGCCTAATTGTCAGGCACATGGTCTCTTTATTCAACTGGACTAACTACACCAGTCATTTAAAGTAGCCTAAGCATAGCACAGACCATGCTCATTTTACCAGCTGCAAAGTACACTAAGGATAACATTTCTTGATAGCTTATTATGGGACAAAGTTTATTTTATTATATATTTATTATTAACACCCATTATGTCTATTTCTGCCTTATTGACTATGCCAAAGCCTTTGACTGTGTGGATCACAAGAAACTGTGGAAAGTTCTGAGAGAGATAGGAATACCAGACCACCTGACCTGCCTCTTGAGAAATCTGTATGCAGGTCAGGAAACAACAGTTAGAACTGGACATTGAACAACAGACTGGTTCCAGACAGGAAAAGGAGTACGTCAAGGCTGTATATTGTCACCCTGCTTATTTAACTTCTATGCAGAGTACATCATGAGAAACGCTGGACTGGAAGAAACACAAGCTGGAATCAAGATTTCCGGGAGAAATATCAAGAACCTCAGATATGCAGATGACATCGCCCTTATGGCAGAAAGTGAAGAAGAACTGAAGAGCCTCTTGATGAAAGTGAAAGAGGAGAGTGAAAAAGTTGGCTTAAAGCTCAACATTCAGAAAACGAAGATCATGGCATCCGGTCCCATCACTTCATGGGAAATAGATGGGGAAACAGTGGAAACAGTGTCAGACTTTATTTTTTTGGGCTCCAAAATCACTGCAGATGGTGACTGCAGCCATGAAATTAGAAGATGATTACTCCTTGGAAGAAAAGTTATGACCAACCTAGATAGTATATTCAAAAGCAGAGACATTACTTTGCCGACTAAGGTCCGTCTAGTCAAGGCTATTGTTTTTCCTGTGGTCATGTATGGATGTGAGAGTTGGACTGTGAAGAAGGCTGAGCACTGAAGAATTGATGCTTTTGAACTGTGGTGTTGGAGAAGACTCTTGAGAGTCCCTTGGACTGCAAGGAGATCCAACCAGTCCATTCTGAAAGAGATCAGCCCTGGGATTTCTTTGGAAGGAATGATGCTAAAGCTGAAACTCCAGTACTTTGGTCACCTCATGTGAAGAGTTGACTCATTGGAGAAGACTCTGATGCTGGGAGGGATTGGGGGCAGGAGGAGAAAGGGACGACCGAGGATGAGATGGTGGATGGCATCACTGACTCGATGGATGTGAGTCTGAGTGAATTCCGAGAGATGGTAATGAACATGGAGGCCTGGCGTGCTGCGATTTATGAGGTTGCAAAGAGTCAGACACAACTGAGCGACTGAACTGAACTGAACTTATCCTCAAGCCTACAAAGTAGCAAAATTATTATTTTTGCTTTAAAGTTGAAGACACTGAGATGCACAGTATAGATTAATTGACCAGAATCACATAGCTAATCAGTGAAGGACAGGAGGTGAACTCAGACATTCTGATTCCCAAATCCAAGTTGGTGTGATTTCAATCAGTGGTGCTGCTTTGAAAAATGTTGCAATTCTTGTCCTTTATGTGTATTGCCTTCTCTGGTTAAACATACATAACATCGATGGTCTTAGTTTGACTGAAGATCCAGGAGATACCAAGTGACAAAGAAGTCATATCTACTCATTTAGTGGCTGTTTACTGAGCACCCTTGATGTGCCAGTCCCATGTTAAGCTAAGAAGGAATCCGTGGAGAAGGAAATAGAGGCACTTACCATCTGAGCTCACAGTATGGCCATGCAACATAATGGCTCAGAGCACCTATGTTCAAATGCTAGTCCTGCCATTTAAATATTTTGTGACTTTGAAAAAATTTACTTAATTCACTGTGCCTCAGTTTCCTTATGTGCAAAGTATAGATAATAATAATATCTGCCTAGGACACAGATAGGACACAGCATTTTTTGTGGGTATTGGTTATAGTTATAGAGTGAAAAGGCCATAAACTAACTTAGAAGATGTAGGTTTAAATATTCTGCCCCTAAAAAGCTGTATAAAATTGTAGTAACTCTTTTTCTTTCTAAATTCTAAGGATATCTTGTATAAAACGAGGTACTAGATACAATATTCTTGCATGTCACTTCCAGTTCTGATCATTCTGTTTCTAAATATCCCTTGGAGCAATGAACTACCAAGTCAGTGAGGGAGGGCCACAGCAGATGCTCCATATTCTCAGCAGTCCCTGAGCTCCTGAGCTGATAAATACTCAAGGGACTTCATGGATACAACCTTATATTGCTCAAGCCAGGGAGTTGGCAGAGGAGGCGGGGAGTATGGGCAGGCCCCTCACAGCTGCCTTTCCTTCCCTGCACCCTCCATGCACAGAGATCTTTCAAGTAGGTAAAGTGAAGTGTCAGACACTCTAGATTCAGGCTCTGAGGCACTTCAACTAGCTTAGAAATTCTGATTGTTATAATATGACAATATGAAGACAGAAAGGCTATCCCTTGAGGAGTCAGGTTTTTCAGTTTCTTTTCTGCATATTTTCACTTTAAAGAATCACTTTATGGTTCTCTATTTTCCATTTGTTACTCTTGTTCTCTGAAATCTTGCCATGCTTTCCACTTCATATATTCCTTTCTCTGCAGGGATTCTCCCTTATTAGGCTGTAGTTTGGATGTAGATGTCTTTTAAGAATAAGCACCCCCTCACTCCCCCACTCTTTTCTTAGAATAAATGAGTATAAAAGGCTGATTGCTTTGGAAGACACTTGGCAAGACCTGAAGTAGTGCTAAAAGACCCCTCCAAATCAAGGATATCTGTATATTGTATACAAGAGCAAACAGAAATGTTTAGGAAGAGCTGAAGAATTGATGCTCTTGAACTGTGGTGTTGGAGAAGACTCTTGAGAGTCCCTTGGACTGCAAGGAGATTCATCCTAAAGGAGATCAGTCCTGGGTGTACTTTGGGAGGAATGATGCTAAAGCTGAAACTCCAATACTTTGGCCACCTCATGAGAAGAGTTGACTCATTAGAAAAGACTCTGATGCTGGGAGGGATTGAGGGCAGGAGAAGAAGTGGACGACAGAGGATGAGATGGCTGGATGGCATCACTGACTCGATGGATGTGAGTTTGCGTGAACTCTGGGAATTGGTGATGGACAGGGAGGCCTGGTGTGCTGCAATTCATGGGGTCGCAAAGAGTCAGACATGACTGAGTGACTGAACTGAACTGAACTGAACTGCAGATAGGAAAAGAAAAAGATTTTATGAATGTGGAATGGAGGAAAAAGAATGCTTCTGAGAAGAAAGTATAGAGGAGTCCTAATGCAGATGAAGGAACAAAAGCAAAATAAAGGCAGGAGGAGCGGATTTAGAGCAGGTTTAGAACTCAGAGTTGCAAAGTATTTGGTCCTAAGGGTTTTCACAACAGCTTACTTTTGGATCTCCACTACCCCCATTAGCAAAGTTCCTTAGCCCCTCCAATTACAACAAAGAGAATCAAAATCCTGTGGGCTCAGTGACTAAGGGAATGCATCTCCTGTGCTGAGGCTTGCACTGAGCACAGCATGGATTGAAACAATGTTTAAGTGTCAGTGTCGGTCTCCTGGAGCTGGTGAGTCTAAAGGGGAGATAAGTTTCATAATTCAACAGGAAGTATCACAACTCCATAATAGGAAGCTCTAATGCAGAACAGGCAGAGAAACAGGCACAAAGGGAGAGCAAATCCCCCGCTTCTGAGAGTGGTGAGGAGAGGGGGAGCAGTTTCCTCCACTGCAGTGATCAGTCAGATCTTCAGGGAGGAGGAGGGCAACTTTGATCCTGGGACCTGGAAGATGGATTGGGTATGTTGATATATTCTGGGAAACACTGGCAGTTGAGGAGCTGTAGTTAATGTTTGAGCAACAGCAAATAGACCAATCTGGGTATCTGAGGTACAAGTAAGGACAATGTTGAGAACCGAGAACAGAAATATTGATTTAGTACTGACCACAGAGGACCTTTATTCCTAGGCTTGTGAGTTAGGTTTGAATTGTTTGATAATGAGGGGGCATTCAAGGTTTCTAATAAAAAAGTTCCATTTTCAGATCTGCCCTCCGGAAATACTATCCTAACCAGAAGAGAGAATGAAATAGAGCCATAGGGATTCACTAGAATAAGATTGTTATGGTATAAAAATGTGACTTCTTGTATCTGAAGTGTGAAGCTATCAGTTTAGTTAAGTCACTTAGTCGTGTCCGACTCTGCAACCCCATGAATCGCAGCACTCCAGGCTTCCCTGTCCATCACCAACTCCTGGAGTTTACTCAGACTCATGTCCATTGAGTCGGTGATGCCATCCAGCTATCTCATCCTCTGTTGTCCCCTTCTCTTCCTGCCCTCAATCCCTCCCAGCTTCAGAGTCTTTTCCAGTGAGTCAACACTTTGCATGAGGTGGCCAAAGTATTGGAGTTTCAGCTTTAGCATCAGTCCTTCCAATGAACACCCAGGATTGATCTTCTTTAGAATGGGCTGGTTGGATCTCCTTGAAGTCCAAGGGACTCTCAAGAGTCTTCTCCAACACCACACTTCAAAAGCATCAATTCTTTGGCACTCAGCTTTCTTCACAGTCCAACACTCACATCCATACATGACTACTGGAAAAACCATAGCCTTGACTAGATGGACCTTCGTTGGCAAAGTAACGTCTCTGCTTTTGAATATGCTATCTAGGTTGGTCATAACTTTCCTTCCAAGGAGTAAGCGTCTTTTAATTTCATGGCTGCAGTCACCATTAGCAGTGATTTTGGAGCCCAGAAAAATAAAGTCTGACACTGTTTCCACTGTTTCCTCATCTATTTCCAATGAAGTGATGGGACCAGATGCCATGATCTTTGCTTTCTGAATGTTGAGCTTTAAGCCAACTTTTTCAGTTTCATCAAGAGCCTCTTTAGCTCCTCTTCATTTTCTGCCATAATGGTGGTGTTATCTGAAATTATTGATATTTCTCCCAGCAATCTTGATTCCAGCTTGTGCTTCTTCCAGCCCAGCATTTCTGATGATGTGCTCTGTATATAAGTTAAATAACAAATGGGCAAAAGTGCTGGTAGAAGCAGTTGGGTCATTGTTTTCATTATCTTGACCCATTTAAAATAGTAGCTGGAAGGAACTAAAGAGCCTCTTGATAAGGGTGAAAGAGAACATAAAACTAAACATTAAAAAATAAAGATCATGGCATCTGATCCCATTACTTTATGGCAAATAGATGGGGAAAAGTGAAAACAGTGACAAACTTTATTTCCTGGGTTCCAGAATCACTGTGGATGGTGATTGCAGCCATGAAATTAAAAGATGCTTGCTCCTTGAAGGAAAACTATGACAAACCTATACAAGGTATTAAAAAGCAGAGACATCAGTTTGCCAACAAAAGTCTGCCAGCCAAAGCTGTAATTTTTCCAGTAGTCATGTATGGATGTGAGAGTTGGACCATAAAGAAGGCTGAGTGGTGAAGAACTGATGCTTTCAGATTGTGGAGAAGACTGTTGAGAGTCCCTTGGACAGTAAGGAAATCAAAGCATTCCATCCTAAAGGAAATCAGTCTTGAATATTCATTGGAAAGACTGATGTTGAAGCTGAATCTCCAATACTTTGGCCACTTAACGTGAAGAGCCAACTCATTGGAAAAGAACCTGATGCTGGGAGAGACTGAAGGCAAAAGGCAAAGAGGACAACAGAGGATGAGGTGTTTGGATGGCATCATCAACTCAATAGACATGAATTTCAGCAAACTCCAAGAGATGGTGAAGAACAGGGAGTCTGGTGTGCGGCCTTCCTTTGGGTCTCAAAAAATGGGGTGCAACTTAGTGACTGAACAACAATAACAACAAAAAAGAAAGAACACGGCAATGTGATCTTTAAATTTTGTGTCTCGAACTTAGTCATAATAATAATATTATTCAAAGAGATGGAAAACACAGATAAGAGCCAATTATCTGTATAGCCATGGATAAGAGAACTGATTATTAGTCATGTGACTTTCAGGTTCTCTTTAGATCTGTAGGAAATTATTAAGAAAATACGTTAGTATATTAAGTTATTCATGATGAAAATGAATGCCATAAGGTGGACTGAAGAATGAATAGATGAGTGGATATAAGGGGGTCCTAGTGCATTTTGATGTATGTCTGGAAGATTGTCTCTGTGAATCTATATCTTCCTGTCCATCTATCTTCTGTATGGATAAATGCAAGAAAGAACTGGGAGACTGTGTAGAAGTAAGAAAGCCCAAGAGTCATGATAATGAGCAGATGCTACTTATCAGTAGAGACAGTAGAGTGAGAGAGGAAAGAGAAAAAATTTGCAGCTTGGTAAGTAATTGGAATGTTCAGATCAGTCCAGGGAGTAGTCATCAGGAGCATGATGTCTTAGGTTTTGCCCAAAGTGATGCCTGTGGATTGATAACAGGTTCAGAGCTTTGAATGTGAGGAAGAGCATGGTGGAGACAGGCACAGGTACAGAGGAAGGTAATGTGGCCTGCTGAGCCAGCTGGATAACCTGGAAACACTTAGACAATTCCAGAAACCAGGGGAGCAGGAGGGGCAAGGAGTGATGTGGTAAACAGAATTGATTAAGCTATAAAGTAAGGGTCTGGATGGCATAAGAGAGACTTAAAACAGGCTCATCAACAAACTGTACGTCTGTCTTCTCTACAGGTGGTGGTCCTCCAGTACAAGTGCTCCCAGCATGGGAGGTATCCTCTGCAACAGCTCAGAGTTGCCAACTTTCACCCTGACAGGGCTCCCAGGGCTGGAGAACTCCCAGCACTGGATGTTCTTGCTCCTCGGAACCCTCTCCATTGTCTCCATTGTGGGCAATGCCCTTATCCTTTTCTTTTTTTTTTTTTTTTTTAATTAAATTTATTTATTTTTTTAATTACAATACTGTATTTGTTTTGCCATACATTGACACGAATCAGCCATAGGTGAACACAATCGCCCAATGCCGAAGCCCCTCCCACCTCCCACCCCACATCCTCTACCTGAATCATCCTGTGCATCAGCCCCATGCATCCTGCCCTTATCCTTTTCATTGTCAAGGAGGAGCAGAGTTTGCATCAGCCTATGTACTACTTCCTATCCCTGCTCTCAGTTAATGATCTAGGTGTGTCTTTCTCCACACTGCCCACCGTGCTAGCCACATTTTGCTTCCACTTAAGGAAGATCAGCTTTGACTCTTGCATGGCTCAGATGTTCTTTGTCCACTTCTTCTCTTTCATGGAGTCTGGGGTCCTGCTGGTTATGAGTTTTGACTGCTGTGTGGCCATCTGTAACCCTCTGCGCTACACCATCATGCTCACAGATTCCCGTGTTGTATGCGTGGGCTTGTGGGCCATCATCCACAGCTTCTGTATGATTTTCCCACTGCCTTTCCTTCTGAAGAGGTTGCCCCTCTGCAAGGCCAATATACTGTCCCATGCCTACTGCCTTCATCCGGATCTCATCCACCTTCCCTGTGGTGACATCACCATCAACAATATTTTCGGTCTCATCATTGTCATGTCTACCTTCGGCCTGGACTCTGCACTCATTCTCTTCTCGTATGTGCTCATCCTGCAATCTGTACTTGCCATTGCTTCTCGGGAGGAACGGTTAAAGACACTCAACACGTGTGTGTCACATCTGTGTGCTGTGCTCATCGTCTATGTTCCCATGGTTGGTGTGTCCATGACTGCCCGCTATGGGAGGCATGCCCCTTGATTTGTGCACACAGTCATGTCCCTCATTTATCTCTTTGTGCCTCCCATGCTCAACCCTGTCATCTATTCAATTAAAACCAAACAGATTAGATGGAGGCTTGGCAGAATGCTAGTGGGAAACAAGTTTTAAGCTAGAGGCACATGGAAAGGAAAAAGTCACTGGATATTTACTATTACTCCACAAATTGGGGTTTTCAAGACCTGCTTTGACAACTTTTTAAACTTTTTTGCTCAGAAATCTACTATTAGTATTTCTTCCACCAGATATTTGATGACAGCCTGGCACTAGTTAAGACTGAAGACAACAGGTTTTGGCAAGTTACACTGAGTTATAGTTTATCCAAAAAAAAAAAAAAAAGCTCAAATTTTACAAAAAATCCGCATATGTGTCTCCTTAAAATCAATCCCTCATTTTGTTCCATGTGTTTCTTTTATCCATCTTTAAATTGAATTACCATAGGAAAAGTTACTTATTACCTTGGGAACACTGTCACAATGGTCAAATAATTCTTTTCCCCAAGACTATATGAAAAGTAGTCCTACTTTTAATTTTGTAGAATTTTTTAAATTTTGCAAAATTTCTACAAAATTTTAATATTGTAGCAACTCCGTACTGCTTTCCATCGCAACTGCACTATTTTACATTCCAAAAACTATATGCAAGTGACAGACATCCTTCCCAACATTTGCTGTCTTTTGTTGTTATTTATTATTATTATTATTATTTAATAGCCATCTTGATGGATGTGTGGTAATATCTCATTGTGTTTTCAATATGGATTTTCCTAATGATTAATGACATTGATCTTTTTTTTTTTTCACATACCTGTTGGCCATTTGTATATCCTCTCTGAAGAAACCTCCATTTAACTCCTTAGCATATAGTAAAATGAGTTTATCAGACATGACTTTGTCTTTGTTTTTAGTTATCGTAGGAACTCCCTACATGATTTGGGGATGAACATCTTATCAGATAATTACTTAGAAGTAAGCTTGAATGAATGGACACAAAAGCACATGCCTTGGTGGAAAGATTGAACAAATATTGAATATGTTGCTTTTCCCCCAGTTCACTTAATTCTGAATAATCTGAGGAATGCAACAATATTATTTAAAAATTAATTTCGAATCCTTGTACAATTGATATTACTCTCCCTCAAAATTACTTTAAAAAAAAAGAAAAAAATGGACAGGCATAGAGTAAACCTCCCAAATGTTAAAATATGAAGAAAAAGACAAAAAAATCTATGCTAGTCAAAAGATATACGGCTGCCACAATAGATTTCTAGGATAAGATAGCTTAGAAGAATGTAGGAACCACTATAAAATAGTAGTTCAAATAAATCTTTTACAAAAATTATATATAGCATGGTTGTGGTGTGTGTGTTCAGCTGTGTCCAGCTCTTGGTGAATCCATGGACTGCATAGCCTGCCAGGCTCCTCTGTTCATGGTATTCTCCAGGCAAGAACACTGGAGTGGATTCCCCACTTCCTCCTTCAGGGAATCTTCTCTACCTAGCTATTGAGCCTCCACCTCCCATGTCTCCTGCATTAGCAAGTGGGTTCTTTATCAGTGAGCCATCTGAGAAGCCCCCTATTTATAAAATACTGTGAGGTATACTCTGGGTAAAACCATAATATATAATATTATTGTTAAACATTCATATATTTGCATACAAAAGTATTTGGAGGAAGTAATAAAAATCTGGGCTTCCCTGGTAGCTCCTGAGTAGATTCCTGGGTCAGAAAGATCCCATGGAGAAGGCATAGGCTATCCATTCCAGTATTCTTGGGCTTTCCTTGGCTTAGATTATATAGAATCTTCCTGCAGTGCAAGAGACCTGGATTCGATCTCTGGGTTGGGAAAATCCCCTGGAGAAGGGGAACAGCTACCCACTCCAGTATTCTGGTCTGGAGAATTCCACAGACAGAGGAGCTGGGGGTTGCAAAGAGTTAGACACGACTGAGCGACTTTCTCTTAATAAAAATATATTAGTAGTTGTTTCTGGCTAGTGAGAATTGAGAAGATTTATTATTATTCCATGTTTTCTACTTTTCTATAAAATGTACACAATATGTTTTAGTAAAACGAGAGTGATTGAGAGAGAGGGGAGAGACAGGGAGGCAAACAACAATAATGAGAGTTGGAGAAAGTGAGATTTATAAGAGAGAAACCTGAGTGTTGATGCCTCTGCTCTACCAAGGTGCTTTCTAAATGCTCCTGTCTGCTCCTCTCAAGGGATAAGGAGTACTTTTCTTGAGAGAGTTATTCCCTTCTAGATGTGAGTATGGGCTGTGGCAGGCCCATGATACTATCCATGGGGGCCTGGTTCTAGGCTCTAAGTGACTTAACTCCCTGGTGCATATTGGAAGCAAATCACACTTTTGCTCTCTTTATCCCAGTTCAGAAGTCTGTGCTATCCAGAATGTTCACTCTGCAGTCAAAGGCTAATATAGCATAAGTAGTCTAAAATGAAATGACAGAATATTTATTTTTCTGCAGGCCTAATTGTCAGGACTAACTGCACAGGATCTCTTTATTCAACTGAACCAACTATACCAGTCAGGAAAATGGGCAATACTCATTTCACCAGCAGTAAAGTAATACTAAGGACAACATTTCTTCGTAGCTTATTACATGACAGTCAGCGTTCAAAGTTTATTTCAGTATATATTTTACTATTAAAGCAATCATTAGGCCCTATCAGCAAGACTAGGATACAGATAAAATTATTATTCTTGTTTTAAAGGTGCAGACACTGAGGTGCATAAAATAGATTAATCATTTAGGATCACAAAGCTAGCCAGTGGAAAGGCAGGAGGTGAGTGCAGGTAATCTGACTCCTGAGTCCAGGTTAGTATGATTTTGAATCAGTGAAGCTGCTTTGAAAAATGCTGCAGTTCTTGTCCTTTATGTGCATTGCCTTCTTCGGTTAAACATATTCAACACTGATAGTCTTAGTTTGGGCTGGAGATCTACAATGTATCAAATGACAAAGAAGCCTCATATGATCATTCAGTGGCTGTTTACTGAGCATCCATTATGTGCCTGGCCTCATATTAGGCACAGAAGCAATCTGTGAAGAGTAAAGAAGAGCGGTACTTATCCTGTGAACTCACAGTGGGACCTTACAGCTTAATGGTTCAGAGAACCTAGATTTAAATGTTTGTTCTGCCACATATATTTTTTTTGTGACTTTGAAAAAGTTATTTAATTCACTGTGCTTCAGTTTTCTTATGTGGAAAATATAGATAATAGTAATATCTGTTTGATAAGGCTGTGGTGAAGTTTAGCTAAATTAAAGTTGACTATCACATAAAATGTTCAGTAAGTAAACATAAGTGTTAGCACTGAGTGAGACTAGCTCAGATGGTAAAGAATCTGCCTGAAATTTAGGAAGTCAGGGTTTGATCCCTCGGTTGGGAAGATCCCTTGGAGAAGGGAATAGCAGCCCACTCCAGTATTCTTGCCTGGAGAATTCCATGGACAGAGGAGCCTGGTAGGCTACAGTCTATGGAGTCGCAAAGAGTCAGACATGAGAGTGACTAACACACAACAGGAGATAAGATGCAGTGATTACTGTTTGTGGTAGCCCAGAAAAGGGGCATGCAACAGAGACTTTAGATTTCTCTAGTCATGTTGGTTTAAGTTAATTAATGTAGAAAATAATGTAGAAAAATAATGATGTAGAAAATCAGATACTTTACACAGATCCTACCCAGGAATGAAAACAGGGTTTAGACCGGGAACAGTTTGTTTTAAAAAAATGAGATAGTGACTCAAGTTTGATGCATTCTCTAAGACAGCACTTTGAGACTGATAGGTAACTAGATAAATTGACAAAAAAGCAGAGATAAATAGATGTGTGTATGTCATATGTTCTTGAGCAGATGTTTCACTAAGTAGCATGGTAATCCATTTTGCAGAAACATGGAAAGACGACTCTTGGTTTTATGCTGATAGTGTAATTATGGTAAAGACATTAGGTTACTATTTGCTAATCATTAGGCTTTCAGGTGGCACAGTAGTAAAGAATCTCCCTGCCAATGTAGAAGACTCCGATTTGATCCCTGGGTGGGGAAGATCCCTGGGTGGGGAAGATCCCTGGGTGGGGAAGATCCCCTGGAGAAGGAAATGGCAACCCACTCCAGTATTTTTGCCTGGGAAATTCCAGAGAGAGGAGCCTGATAGGCTATAGTCCATAGAGTCACAAAAGAGATAGACATGATTCACCAACTAAACAACAACAACAACAAACATTGTACTGGGCATTTTGAATATATTAAAAATAAGAAGGCAGAGACATCTTTCATGGAACATACATACTGATGTAGGAAAGAAGTATGCAATAAATAATTTACTGTTTATTTTAAATCAATTAATCACAACCCTGCAAGGTACCAGAAAAGGTCAATAGAGAATGTAATATAGCCTTTATTAGGTTAGGAGGCTAGGGTGATCTTCCACATGCCAATTTAAACTAAGAGATGGTTGTAGGGATCCAGTCAAATGAATGGAAGGTGAGTAGGACAAAGCTTCTAAGATTTTGGAAAGAGTCACTTGTGAAGGCCGCATGGAAGGAGTCGCTTTGTACATACAAGAAACTGGAAGATCACTTTACTTGTAATAGAAAGAACATAAGAAAAATGGCTCAAAATAAAGTTTGGAAGGAAGGTATTTATCATATTACACAAGGTCATTTAAAGGTTGGACTTGATGGTAATGTGTTGGAATTTTACTTAAATATATTTCTGCTATTTAGAAAGTGAATTGGAAGAGGGCTGAATAATGTAGGGGAATTCGTTAAGACTCTTGTAATTATCTAGGACTGACATGTTGATATGCTGACTAGAGAGTGGGAAGGGAAATAAGTCAATTAAATAGTTAGGAGGTAGAACGGAAAGAACTTCATATTTCTGCAAGTAAAGTTCATACGTCCAACACATTTATTGAGCTCTCTTCACTCTTCCCCTGAACATCTCTTATTTATTCTTCAACATTCAATCTAAACTAACCTTTTTTTTTTTTGGTTTTATTTATTTTTATTATTATTAAATTTATTTATTTTTTAATTACAATACTGTATTTGTTTTGCCATATATTGACACGTATCAGCCATAGGTGAACACAATCTCCCAATGCCGAAGCCCCCTCCCACCTCCCACCCCACATCCTCTACTTGAATCATCCTGTGCATCAGCCCCATGCATCCTGCATCCTACATTGAACATAGATTGGTGCTTCGTTTAATGATTCCTCTTCATAGCACTCTAAACTTTTTCTCTGAAGATGATTAACACATGAAACTATTTGTTTAGTCTATTCATTGGTAGGAATGATGGTAAAGCTGAAACTCCAGTACTTTGGCCACCTCATGTGAAGAGTTGACTCATTGGAAAAGACTCTGATGCTGGGAGGGATTGAGGGCAGGAGGAGAAGGGGGACAACAGAGGATGAGATGGCTGGATGGCATCACCGACTCGATGGATGTGAGTCTCAGTGAACGCCAGGAGTTGGTGATGGACAGGGAAGGCTGGCGTGCTGTGATTCATGGGGTCACAAATAGTCAGACACGACTGAGCGACTGAACTGAACTGAACTGAACTGACTGTCCTAATCACTGTGAGAACAGAGAGAAGGCTCATCCTCTTCACTGTTATATCTCAGGACTCCCTTCAGTGTGGTTCTCTCTCTTAGGGATGAACTCACACTAATCAAGGCAATAACGTAGATTCATAATGTTATCAATTAACAACGAGAAATAGAATTACTACACAGGCAGAAATTATCTTCTTAACTTGACTAGCATATCCTACCTGGTGGGAGTCATCATAATTACATTTGAGTTGAGCAAAGAATAAGGGGCATAACCATAAAATTCAAGGGGCACAATCATAAACCTTCCTGTTTAAAGTTCAGATGGACAAGTATCTTTTCCAACATCCCCAACCTTACCCTTTTAGTCCCTGGCACTTAGTAGGCCAGTCTAGTCTTCTTATAATTGCTTGATTGATGCTGTCCTTCAAGTCCCTTTTTCCTTCTTCCAATTAAAGTCCGTTTAATCTCTTCTTCCAGTTGATGATTGTGCTTGTGTGAATGACTGTATGTGAATATATTTGTTTATAATTCTAGTTTTGCATCCAGATTGGTATCTTGGCTACTCCAATAACTTTATGACTTTGGCAAGTATTGTAAAATCCCTAATCTCATTTGTAAAAAGAAGACAAAAATATAACTGATAAGGACCCTGTGAATATTAAACACTAACTATATGTTAGTAATAAATAAATAAGCAATGCATACAAAGATTCTAGTAAGTTTATAGCATATAGTAGATGGTCAGTTAATGATAACTGTTTTTCACAGTCTATGTTTTCATTTAGGTCAAGTCCATCAAATCAGAAATGTCTGGTAATCATTATTGTTTATAAGGGTATTATCTTTTTATGTCTCTTTTGATTTCTTGTGATTGATTTATTGATTAATTATAAAAGATCTGTTTTCCTCCTTTCTAAAAAATTGGAGGTACATTTCTTTGCCTGCTCTTTCTCCATTCTCATGCACACATTTGCACACACTGTCACACATGCATACACAAACATGGACTTTACAGACACTAATAATGACCTTTAGAGATACTATATCCTAAAGAACTTTGGTGTTCTGTATACATTAAATTGTTTTTAAATGAGACCCTAAGATTAGTATACTAAAATCCAATACATTTCCAGTTTTTGTGAGGAAGACATTGATGCTTTGATGTTTTAAAAATTATCTAAATATAAAATGCATAGCTTTTTATTTTTTATTCCTCCACAGCTCTAATTCTGTTTAGTCTGTCTACTGAAAAATCCAATATTTAGGCATAATAAAAGGTATCCTTCAGGTTTTCTCTGTTGATTAAATGAGCTAATCTAAAGCAAACAAAAACAGGTACGGCCCCCAAAACTCTGCAGGTGCTCAAGAAATATCAGTATTTCTCTTCTCCTTTTCTCAGTCCTGGTAACTGAGATTGCATGGGCAATGGAGATAAGACTTTGGGGACTAAATCTAGGTAATTATTTTCAAGTCCTGACTTTATAAATGGTTTCACAGTGGATGGCAGCAGGACTCTTGCACCTTAAAGTCTTCATTTCTTCATCATGACAGTTTGGGTGTGATACAAGATGATCCAAAAGCTCTCATAATTTTAAGATCTTTTAATAAGCAACTTGGAAATCAACCTGCCTTCACAGCACTCAGAGCTCTCAGACTAACTGCCTATCCCATCTTCTGAAATTCTTTTCTGGCCAATAGAAAATTGGCAAGTCATTGTTAACAGTCCTTGTTTTATAATCATTTACCATGGTGATACAAAGTTTCATAGTCAGCTGGATTTATAGACATTTCTGTTCCAAGTTTCCAAATGAGGAATTTGGAATTTGAGCAAACTAAATAAGTTTATTAAGGATAGTCACTTAGACAGGCAAGTGGTTGTTTTTTATTCAAGTCTGGACAGACTGATGATAAACTGAGTTTGCAGCTACAGAGAGGTTGTCCCCAGTGCAGGATCTTCATTGCTAAACCCAGTATAGTTCCAGGCAAACCAGGATTGTCACTGTGGTTTCTGGCTATGATTACTGAAGCTCTTGGTGGTTATATTTATTGTTTCTACAATTGGTGGAATGATCGTTAACTTGGGAATCAGTGAGAGTCAAAGAGTCTGAGATTCAGTCTGTTTTTGACAAACTGAATGGATTCTTTCATGAAGGACAGCAGAGTTATAACTCAATTTTTTTTTTTTTTTAATGTCTGTAAGGGGGAGAAACACCAGTGCACAGAGGAGCCATCATTCAAAAGTTTTCATATTCTCTGCTGCTCCAGCCATCTCTTTAAGCCCCAAGACTTAGCAGGCCCAGGGGACGCTGAAGAGGCAGTTTCATTGCTCAGGGCAGGGAGGTTGGCTGGGAGGCTGTGTAAGGAGGAGTCCTCAGAGTTCCTCCTTAGGGAGACACTTCACATGTCCTCTTTTCACTAAACTTCTCTGAGGCGGTAAGTTGGGACTTCAGCCCTTCCCTCGCAGAGGTCTGTAGGAACCTCATTCATAGCTTCAAAATCCTGAAGTGATTATAATACACATATCTGAAGAAAAGTTTGATTGTGACCTAATTTTAGAGATTTTCTCTGTACTCCACTCCTGCCTTACACCAATAATCCTCAGCAATACCCCCTGATGCCTGAAATCCCAAAGCTTTTGTTTGGAGTGAATGCTTCAGTGTTATTAACTGCACTCCGGTATTCTCACTGGAAGTGGATACATGGCCAACAGAAAAGGAGAGAGCCTTTGTTTGGGAAACTGGAAGAGTAAGGCAGTATGGAAAGAGGACCTGGGAACCTTGGCTCCAGGTGTCCCTCTTCATCCCCTCTTTCTTGGTTGCCATTTATTCAGCAGGTATCTTGCACAAGAGTGCTGAATATCAATTTTATGTGTTTTACTCTGTATTTTTTCCTATACTACAGCTGTAAATGTAAGGTGTAATTAAGTAGACTAAATCCATAGCTGGTGTGTGCTAAAGCTGAGATTAAAAGTTCACTGTTTTAGGTGTTAACAGAGTTATTTAACTTTTCTAAATTTATGTTACACTCCAAAACTGGGTCATAATACATTCTTACTAAGATAGTTTATCTATTTAATCAATATTTACTGGTTAGAATTAGAACTGGACTCTATGCCTAGCAACTTGGATAAACATTGAGACAACTATAGGATCTTATAATTCTTTGGGGAACAAAGATACTAATCAAATGACCAAACAGATACATAATAATTCACTATAATTCTAAAGTGTGATAAGAGTCATGAAGAAAAGTATGTGTGAGGATACATAATAGGGACATACAATGATATGTAGAGAAGTAATGAATGGTTAGAATAATAGGAAAGTAACAAGTTCTCAGGTAGTTCATATACTGCCTCATGCCTAGGTAAGACTGTTTGAATTCTTACTCTAATCCTTATTTTAAGAGTGACGGGAAGCCACTGAGAGGTTTTCCATAGAAGTGTAACATCATTTTGTTTATATTATCAACAGATAATTTGGCTTCTTTGTAAAAGATGGATTAGAGAGGATCATGACACTGAGCTGGATGATCAGCAAGAAAGGGCCTGTAGACTTCCTGATTAAAAACACTGAGGGGCAGATCAGTGCAATAGACTGGATACTGGATTAGCTGGAAGTGAGAGAGACAGGAGCGCTGGTGTTAACTATATTTTGGAAAGGTAGTGATAGATTATTTAGATCTGGACATGGGAGAGGGTGAAAAATTCTTCCTAGGTTTTTCGGGCTTTAGTGCATGGATAAATGCTGATGGACTTTTATATGAAGAAAATATTGCAGAGCACCAAGTATGGTGATTAATGAAAGTTCAAACTGGCATATATTTATGTTGTGCTGATGAGCCATTACAGTTGATACACCAGCAGGGGGTTGGATGCCTGACTCTATAGCTAGAAGAGACAGCTAGAGATATGAATTTGGGATAGTTGACATACAGAGAAGAGGTGAGAAGGATGTTATGAGTAGAAAATAATTGTGAACATAGTGTGAAAGAGAGCAGAGAAGTGAGTGATTACTGGAAGAATATGTGGGGGCAATAAAGCGATTTTTGTTGTTGTTGCTATTTATTTTCTTTGACTGGATATCCTGAAACTGATCCTCAATAAGAAAGGATCTGGTTTTGGATGGAACATAATCTAAACCTCTGATTCTCAAACTTGACGTTGCATTGGAATTTCCTGTTTTTTTTTTTTATTTTTTTCCAATGTATTGATTCTTAAATCCAAATGCTACTGCTAGAGATTTGGATTAAATTGGTATTACTGGGGTCCAGACAAAGGAGTTTTTAAAAGCTCCTTGGGTGAATCTAGCATACACACAGTTTGGGAATCCTTAATCTAAACAGAGGAAAACATGCAAGATAGAAAATCCCAGAGCAATCAGGAGTGGAGGAGCATGAGAGTCTGGATCCTTGGTGAATAAGAGAGGAGTTCACATGACAAAGATGGGATGGGGAGCTGGAGTGAGATCCTCTAGTGCAGGCAGGAGAAAAGACACAGCTCGGCTTATCCCTTCATACACGGAGATTCATGAATAAGCGGAGAGCACTAAGATAAGGCCCTGGGGAGGGCATACTGTACTTCACTTCTTGAAGAAGGTAGTGGCTAGAACTGGTAGAGAGAAAGAGCTAAATCATTTTCTGCCACTGGAGAAAGATTTTAATATTTCTGCAAAGAATACAGAAACAGGAAGAATAAGATATAGTGTTCAAAACAGACTCAAAGGCTTTTGTGGGGAAGGAATTGGAGCCCATGACCTAACTGTAGAAATGATCAGATGGCAAAGGCCTGAGATGTGAGCAATGATCCCTAAGCGTGCTTCCTTCTAATTTTTCGCGATCTTTGGTGTGCAATCTAAGTAGCCTTGTCCCTTCCATCCTGGATAGTGACCATTCTTTCCATTGTCTGACCTCACTTTACTCTGATTGTGTTTCTCCAAAAGATACTCAGGGACCCCATGGGAAGTTTTGAAACTAACATCTCGAGAGTGACCAGCTTCACCCTAACAGGCTTCCCAGAGATGGAGGGGCTGGAGCATTGGTTAGCGGCCCTCCTCTTGCTGCTGTATGCTGTCTCCATCCTGGGCAACAGCCTCATTCTCTTCATCATAAAAGAGG
This sequence comes from Nanger dama, assembly GCA_917880005.1. Lineage (NCBI taxonomy): Eukaryota > Metazoa > Chordata > Mammalia > Artiodactyla > Bovidae > Nanger > Nanger dama. The sequence continues at coordinate 1,680,675 of CAKJTW010000114.1, forward strand.
AGCAGAGCTTGCACCAGCCAATGTACTACTTCCTATCTCTGCTGTCTGTCAATGACCTGGGAGTGTCGTTTTCTACCTTGCCCACTATACTGGCTACCTTGTGCTTTCACGCACCAGAGACTGCCTTTGATGCCTGCCTGATTCAGATGTTCTTCATCCACTTTCTCTCCTGGACAGAGTCTGGAATCTTGCTGGCCATGAGTTTTGACCGCTGTGTGGCCATCTGTAACCCCTTGCATTATTCGACAGTGCTCACTGACACCCGTGTGGCTCACATGGGCATATCGATCATCATCCGCAGCTTCTGCATGGTCTTCCCGCTGCCTTTCCTTCTGAAGAGGTTGCCTTTCTGTAAAGACAACATACTGACCCACTCCTACTGCTTGCACCCAGACCTGATCCGCCTGCCCTGTGGAGATACCACCGTCAACAGCACGTATGGCTTGTTCATTGTTGTCTCTGCCTTTGGTGTAGACTCAGTGCTCATTCTCCTTTCCTATGTGCTCATATTACACTCTGTGCTGGCCATTGCCTCCCGGGAAGAGAGACTTAAGACACTCAACACATGTGTGTCACACATCTGTGCTGTGCTCATTTTCTACGTGCCCATGGTTAGTGTGTCCATGGTTCATCGATTTGGGAAGCATGCCCCTGAGTATGTGCACAAGTTCATGTCCCTAGTATATCTCTTTGTGCCTCCAGTGCTCAATCCAATTATCTATTCCATTAAGACTAAGGAAATTCGTAAGAGGCTACATAAGATACTGAAATCTAAGCACTGATCAGAGAGAGACCTTCTAAAAACCCAGATACCCTGAGTTTGTTGTTAGTGCTGATGTTTGGGTTTACAGGCTAGTCAGTTGAACTGTGTCGTCTCTTTCTATACATGGGCCTCTGGTTGGGTACCTGTTATTAGCTATAGGGTATAGCCTGGCTATAATTCATAACTTAAAATATCAAGATACTTTGTAATTAACCAAATTATAGGTTGCCAAAATGATTTCTCTCACACTCAGTAAGGAAGAAGGTCTTAAACTAGACACTTCTATTTATCCAAGTATGCTAATATCAACTAAATTTTTAAGTAAATCTCAAAAACACAAAGCCTAATCATTCATATGAAACATTATAACTGGGGGTTATGTTACTCAAGATCATAAGTATCATCCAATGCTTTTTATAAGAATAATGGTTTTGAGCATCTTTTAGCTTTAAAAATTAAAGATACACAATAACTGTGACCAATTTTACTTCTGAAATAAGTAAAAGTATTCATGAGACTGATAAAATGGAACATATATGATTGTCACAGTGACACTGCAATATAAATGTAAGGCCAGAAATTCCAAAGTTTAAGAGCAGGAGAAAAGTTTTGTGGAAAAAAAAAAAATCATATGTTGCCATCTGTTGGGCATTGCTGAGGGAAGGATCAACTCTTCTAAGGAGTTAGTTAGCACTTTGAATGGAAGGGAAATAGATACTAGTAATTGATGGTAGGGTGAATCTACTTCAACAGCATAAATAGTTGCACTCATCAGCTGCAATATAGATTTCATGGCCTATACTCATCACCCAAGCTCAGAGACATCTGTACATGCTAGAGCAACAGGGGGATTTCCTGGTGGCTCAGAGATAAAGAAACTACATGCCAAGGCCTGCCAATGCAGGAGATGAAAATTTGTTCCCTGGGTCAGGCAGTTCCCCTGGAGAAGGAAATGGTAAACTGCTCCAGTTTTCTTGTCTAGGAAATCCCATGGACAGAGGAGCCTGGTGGGCTACAGTCCATGGGATTGCAGAGTTGGATATGACTTAGCAACTAAACAACAGCAAGAGCAGAGGAGAGGTAGCTGAAGAATATTAGGAAATTTAAAGCATAATTCCTGGAGAGTAACAATCACGAAGGCAGAGGAATTCTATGCAAATTTATGCAAAGCATGTACAAAGTCACAGCAGCTTGCAGACTTGGTAGAGGTAAGTAAATTAGTGTGAGGATTCCTTCACTGGGCGGTGGACAGACTACAGCATAGTTCAATCTTTATAGATTATTTGAGATGCAGATAGTAGTGAAAAACGTTATACAGTCATACATACACACACACACACATATGTATATGTATATATATGTATATATGTGTGTGTGTGTGGGGGTTAAGTTGCTTTCAGTCAGTTCAGTTCAGTAGCTCAGTCGTGTCCGACTCTTTGTGAACCCATGAACTGCAGCATGCCAGGCCTCCCTGTCCATCACCAACTCCCAGAGTCCACCCAAACCCATGTCCATTGATTCAGTGATGTTATCCAACCATCTCATCCTCTGTCGTCCCCTTCTCCCCTTGCCCTCAATCTTTCCCAGCATCAGTTGGGTCTTTTCCAACGAGTCAGCTCTTCACATCAGTTGGCCAAAGTATTGGAGTTTCAGCTTCAACATCAGTCCTTCCAATGAACATCCAGGACTTATCTCCTTTAGGATGGACTGGTTGGATCTCCATGTTCAACTGTTTGCACCTCCATGGACTGTAGTCCACCAGGCTCTTTTGTCCATGGGATTCTCAAGGCAAGAGTACTGAAGCAGTTGTCATTTCCTCCTCCAGGGGATCTTCCCAACCCAGGGATCGAGCCAGTGTCTCTTACACCTCCTGCATTGGCAACTTCTTTACCTCTAGCGCCACCTGGTGCTAGTATATATACGTGCTGCTACTGCTACTAAGTCAGTTCAGTCGTGTCTGATTCTGCGACCCCATAGGCGGCAGCCCACCAGGCTCCCCCATCCCTGGGATTCTCCAGGCAAGAACACTGGAGTGGGTTGCCATCTCCTTCTCCAGTGCATGAAAGTGAAAAGTCAAAGTGAAGTTGCTCAGTCGTGTCCAACTCTTCACGACCCCATGGACTGCAGCAAGAGTACTGAATTGGGGATAAGCATTATTTTCCATGTTCTTTTTTTTTTTTTTTTCATAGGGTCATGAAATATTTTTTCTAAAATAAAACTAGAGAGGATAAGTGACATGATAATGCCCTAAAACGTAGAAGCAATATAAAATTTGATCTCTCCCAAACACCTCCTGGCTGTCAAATCAAACAGATATTAGAAAAAAACAAAACAGAGTAAAATCCGAGTTAATATCTTCAACAATGTTAGGTGTCAGGGAAATCTCAAGTATCCTCTAATAAGGTCGGTATAGCCAGACCACAAGATCAGAAAATGTGTGGTGAGGGTCAGTGCATAGAAGGTGACTAACAAACCCTACTCCAGTAGGGAATGAAACCCCTGTAAAACCACAAACACACCACAATAGGCTAGAGACAATGCTGAAACCTTGGCAGATGGCTTTGACATTGACTAGTAAAACGGAACAGTCCTGCCAAGGTCCAAGTACTTTTGCACGTGACCGGATCAAGCAATACTGCAGCGCATGCCATGTCGCTGTAGTCATGTCTGACTCTGCGACCCCGTGGACTCGAGCCCACCAGGCTTCTCTGTCTGTGGTATTCTCCAGGCAAGAATACTGGAGCGGGTTGCCATTTCCTCCTTCAGGAGATCTCCCCGACCCAGGGGTTGAATCTGCATCTCATCATGTCTCCTGCGCTGGCAGGCTGGTTCTTAACCACTTCGCGCTACCTGCAAAGCCAAAATAAACCAAAACCTAACCAGCTGGAAAGTCACATTAAGGTGACTTCCCAGTTCCAGTGACTTTCTCTGAAATGCCTTATAAACAGTTTCCCTCACAGAGAGAACACCCCAAATTGGAGCCCAAACTCCCTAGATTGGAATCAAAGCTCCCCAGATTGGACAAGGTCAAAAAGGCCCAAGTGAGACCTGATGTCAACCTGTTCTGGAGAAAAGTTTATTTGTTCTTTTAATTTACAAAGGAGAGTAGTATCTACTAGAGAGCCAATCAACTTGTTCCCTCCCCACTGTGAAAGTTACTGGAGCTCCTGTAGCACAGTGGTCTACAGCATTTAAGAACCTCAGAAATGTTCAGCAAATAAGTCTTTCCAAAATGATTATTAGCATGAAGGGAACCACATACCCACAGAAAGATCATTGAGTAATGGACAAAGAAGGTTGTGATAAAAGGTGGAAAGGCTATAAAGAAAGCATATATAAGAAAGTGCTGCTACAGCTACACAGACCTTCAAGGCTGAGTTCCCCTGGGAAAAGAAGGTTTGTTGAATTCTGGGGCTGGAACAGAGGGAGGGAGTCAAATGTCTTCTGGAAACAGACTTAGCTCTAAGTCACAGAAATGGCCTCAAAGAGAGATGCTACTTTGAGCTGTTCACATAACAAAAGGAAGTCTTAGAGACATGAAGCTGGAAAAGCTATCCTGTGCTCCCCTCTCAATCCAGAGAATCCTTTTCCCAGTCATCCTGGAGAATCATCCTTCTTTGAATGGATATAAGCTAATGCTATACACAGTTCAGTTCAGTTGCTAAGTCGTGTGCGACTCTTTGCTACCCCATGGGCTGTAGCACGCCAGGCTTCCCTGTCCATTACCAATTGCTGGAGCTTGCTCAAACTTGTGTCCATCAAGTCGGTGATGCCATCCAACCATCTCATCCTCTGTCATCGCCTTCTCTTCCCACATTCCATCCTTCTCAGCATCAGGGTCTTTTCCAATGAGTCAGCTCTTCACATCAGGTGGCCAAAGTACTGGAGTTTCAGCTTCAGCCTCAGTCCTTCCAATGAACATTCTAGACTGATTTCCTTTAGGATTGACTGGTTTGATCTCCTTGCAGTCCAAGGAACTCTCCAACACCACAGTTCAAAAGCATCAATTCTTTGGTGCTTACAATGGAGATAATCTTTCTTTAAAGAAAATATTTAAATCCTAATTTTTTGGAAAACATTTAAAAACTAAGATCATGGCAAATGATCCCATCACTTCATGGCAAATAGATGGGGAGACAATGGAAACAGTGACAGATTTTATTTTCTTGGACTCCAAAAAATACTGCTGATGGTGACTGCAGCCATGAAATTAAAAGATGCTTGCTCTTTGGAAGAAAAGCTATGATAAACCTAGACAGCATATTAAAAGCAGAAACATTACTTTGCCAACAAAGGTCTATATAGTTAAAGCTGTGATTTTTTCAGTAGTCATGTATGGATATGAGATTTGGACCATAAAAAGAAGGCTGAGTGCTGAAGAATTGATGCTTTTGACTGCGGTGTTGGGAAAGACTCTTGAGAGTCCCTTGGGTTGCAAGGAGATCGAACCAGTAAATCCTAAAGGAAATCAGTCCTGAATATTCATTGGAAGGACTGATGCTGGTGCTGAAGCTGAAGCTCCAATACTTTGGACACCTGATGGGAAGAATCTTCTTGTTGGAAAAGACCCTGATGCTGGGAAAGATTGAAGGCAGGAGGCGAAGGGGCTGACAGAGGATGAGATGGTTGGATGGCAGCACCAGCTCGATGGACATGAGTTTGAGCAAGTTCTGTGAGATAGCGAAGGATAGGGAAGCTTTAGCATACTGCAGTGCATGGGGTTGCAAAGAGTTGGGCACAACGAGTGACTGAACAGCAACAACATCCTAATACTTTGTATCTATTAACTCACCTGACTATTGGAAATTGCATTGACTTCAGTATTTTTGTTTCTTTTTTAAAAACACTTTCTAATCTCAACTACAAATTTGAACAGTCAGAGAATAAGGCATGAGAATAGGAAGAGTGCATACTATGTAACTATGAACGTTTCTCATCTTTGTGGGGTGACTCGTTTATTCATTGAACACACCCACATGGAGTGACTTCTCTGGGTCTCTCTCTGGGCTAAGCAACAAGGATGTGGAGCTGGATTGTGTTTGATAACAAAAAATGCTTGAGACACTGGGAGATGTGTCCTTGCCTGTGTCTTATCAGTTGCATACTAATGTGCTAAGTTCTGAACAAATAAGAGTTCAGTGTGTAAAACAGAGATAGAAATTTCTTTCTGTGTTACAGAAGCACTCAATTTCCAGTCTTGGTTGGATAAGAACCACTGGGACACGTGCATACACACTCACACATAACCTGTTTATAGTGACGACAGATTATAGAGACAGTTGTTTAGGAGGCATAAAATTAAAAGCTCTTGTTTTCTTAATACAGAAAAAAATCCATAATATATATCTGTATGTATTTATGTAAGTATGTATATGTGCTTATGTTTTACTGCTATATAATAAATATTGACCAATTCCCTAAATAGCAGACTTGTGAGTAAAGGCTTTTTCTCTGAGATAAATTGTATTTGTTCAAACTGTTAAAATAAGTGTTCAGTTCAGTTCAGTCACTCAGTAGTGTCTGACTCTTTGTGACCCCATGGACTGTAGTACACTAGGCTTCCCCGTCTGTCACCAACTCCTGGAGCTTGCTCAAACTCAAGTCCATCGAGTCGTGATGCCATCCAACTATCTCATCCTCTGTCGTTCCCTTCTCCTTCAGTCTTTCCCAGCATCAGGGTCTTTCCCAAGGAATCAGTTATTTGCATCAGGTGGCCAAAGTGTTGGAGTTTCAGCTTCAGCATCAGTCCTTCCAATGAGTATTCAGGACTGATTTCCTTTAGGATTGACTGGTTTGATCTCCTTGCAGTCTAAGGGACTCTCAAGAGTTTGCTCCAACACCAAAGTTAAAAAGCATCAGTTCTTCGGGGCTCAGCTTTCTTCATAGTCCAAGTCTCATATCCATACATGACTACTGGAAAAATCGTGGCTTTGACTAGATGGATATTTGTTGGCAAAGTAATGTTTCTGCTTTTAATATGCTGTCTAGGCTGATCATAGCTTTTCTTCCAAGGAGCAAACGCCTTTTAATTTCATGGCTGCAGTCACCATCTGCAGTGATTTTGGAGCCCTCCCCAAATGAAGTCTGCCAGTTTCCACTGTTTCCCCATCTATTTGCCATGAAGTGATGGGACCGGATGCCATGATCTTAGTTTCCTGAATGTTAAGTTTTATAAGAACTTTTTCACTCTCCTCTTTCACTTTCATCATGAGGCTCTGAGTTCTTCTTCGCTTCCTGCCATAAGGGTGGTGTCATCTGAATATCTGAGGTTATTGATATTTCTCTCAGCAATCTTGATTCCAGCTTGTGCTTTATCCAGCCCTGCATGATGTTAAATAAGTTAAATAAGCATATAAGTTAAATAAGCAAGGTGACAATGTACAAACTTGATGTACTCTTTCCTGATTTGGAACCAGTCTGTTGTTCCATGTCCAGTTCTAACTGTTGCTTCTTGACCTGCAAATAGATTTCTCAGGAGGCAGGTCAGGTGGTCTGATATTCCCATCTCTTTGCTATCTAAATAAATTATAAATCCTGAACCTGTTTATAATATTTTTTATGTAAACTAAATGTTAAAAGGTTTCTTTAAGAAATTATAATGAAAACCTGTTAGAATGAGTTTAAAAATAACCAAATGTCCAGTTTATACCTAAGTTGTGTCATAAAAATCTTTTTTCCAATAATAAACAAAATCTGTTTTTTCTGTACAATACTTGTAAAAATATTCTTGCAGTTATTGAGTTTCCAAATGTTGAATGATATTTCCTACTAAATGTAGCCATTAATCTCTATACCTACCTGAGTAATTTACATGAGCAATATGTAAAATCTACTGTCTAAAACCAAGTTATATAAATGTTTGAGGATAATTGTTTAACAGGAATGTCTTTGTGTTTCAGGTTTATTTGTCTCTTCTATATTTAGTCAAATTTTGTTTATAAAATTGCTGACTCTCAAATTTTAGTGTTAATATATACAATAGATTTTGTTTTCACACAGTTTCATATCAAATACATAAAAAGTCACTTAGCACTCTAGCAATTCTAATCTGTTTAATATTTACAAAAGAATTTAACTCAGAGACATTGGACAGGTTTGATTGTAAAGACCAATAATTAAACTTGACTCTAATCCATTGTTACCTAGAATCTGTCTTTCATGTAAACACACAGACTGTCACCCTGGGAGTTTGCCTCTCCCAGTTAATAATATGGGATATTTGCCTTAGTCACATACATAGCCTTGGCACAATTTGCATGAACACTGACCCCGTTTCCACCAGTAACATTTCTCCTTCACGCTGCAACCATTCAAACATGGTGAAGCTTTGTAAGAAGGTATTTAAAAGGGGATATGTAGTTAGTAAATACATCCCAGGAGACTTTCACATCACCCATCCCTCTCTCTCTTGGTAGGTTTCTCACACAAACCGTGATGAATAAATCATGTAATCCCTGAGCCCTCAAAACTAACACCATGCTCACTACATTGTAGGTTTCAATAATTATTGTAGATTGGATGAGTAAATGAATGAGCTATTATGTTTTGTATGAGCAAAAAGTCAAAACTGGTAAGAAATATAGCTTGCCACCAGAATTACTTTCATTTCCCCCAAATCACCATAATTTTATTATACTTGGCATTGAGCAAAGGATAATGACTAAATATCTCTGCTAGGAGGAATGGAAGCTGAGAATCACTTTAGGGAGAAATTCTCCTGATCAACGTGACTGACAGTAAATGCTGAAAGATCAAAATTTTTAATAAACGCTTATTTTTTTTTGCATTTCTATTAGTTGAGATTTGTTTGTCATCTAAACTTTTAATAGAGTCTGCTACACATCAGTGATTTGAGTGATTGTACATGACTCCAAAAATTTATAGTAAGTTTTGCCTGGCAGTCATACTTTCCACTTGAAGATGTTGGAGGCTTTTAAAATTCAGTGAATTATGAAATATTTAGATAATTCACTTGATTCATGAGTTATTTATGTTCAAAACAACCATATCAATTAAATTAATAATTTAATGGATAATTTACTTCTATTTTATTACCTATATTTGATAAGCATGTTTTCCATGGGAAATAGAAGAGAAAAAGAAAAATATTTTATATTATAAATATGAACACAAACCACATATACCCAATTCTAGTATGAGAAATCCATGGAATCAAACCTTATTTTCTGACATTCATATAGAGTTACTACCTGTTTAGCACTCCTCCACTTTTCCTGCAGAGGGCAATTCCTTGGCAGTGACTTCTGATTGAGGTCAGGGAGATGATAATTCACAAAATAATTGCTGAGTCTATAAGATGTTTGCTGTTTCTATGAAACTGGAAAGGTTTTAGGAGCACATAGTTGACTCAGCTGTCTGGAGGACATCTGAATGCCTGTGTTTAAGTGGATAACCACCTCAAAATTGATCCTTCCTTACTGAAAAATTAAAGACAACAATAATGAATCCTGAGCCCACATTGCATCAACATAATTAGAAAATATATTCAGGTTATAATGAAATATTAGATAGTCTCCTGTTGGAGAAATGTCCTTATAGAAACTTCTGTTACTAGGAAGACAGACCCTCTGAACCCTTAATCCTGTTTATTCATAAAACAGCTTCTGGGAGGAGAGCATGTCTCATCTAACTGAAGTGTAATTGTGCTACACAGCAGTCTCTTCCTAGCAGAGCAGGAGTGGAGACGGCATTGAAGAGATTAGACAGGACCTCTCTGCCAGTACCCAGGAGGAAAAACTGATGGTGAATCATGCCCAGGGCCCGTCCATGGCTCTCTTTTCACCACACTCTGCTTTCTGAAAGTTCTCCTGTTCCTAGGAGAAAAGGAGTGTTCTCCTGTTCCTAGGCTCACAAAGAAATTAATTCCATACAAGCTCAAGCAACGTAGATTTTTTTTTCCAGTTCTGTTGCAGTTCTAGTCAAGCTAAATTTCTATGAGACTGTATGAAGCACAGAGATCAAGGATCTTATCCTACTCTAACTCTTGTTCTTGTCTCTTCTTTCTTTTTCTCTGTGTAAACCACCCAGCCCTGGCCCTGGAGGAAAAGATAAGTATCCATGACAAGGCAATACAAATATATGACCTTTATTACTCAGAAAAATTTTCCACAAACTTCAAAATAGCACCTCACCAGCTTAGCTGCATCGTATTCAGTATTTAATTTTCTTAGAGGCAGACCTAGACCTAACAGCCCCCAAATAAAAAGAGTACAAGAATTCATTTTCTTTTCTATTTGGCTGGAATCCAAGTATTTTCAATAGGAAAAAAATAGCTGAATTAACAGAAAATCTTGTTTTTAAAAAAGAGATGAAAGGGAATTTCTACATAAGGGCAAATAGCAGGGCTTCTTGTAGGTCTTCTCAAAATGGAAGCTGAGGTTGTGGTCATATGCTATTCTTATGGTTGCACTATCCTCATAAGAGGAGATGAAGCCTAAAAATTCATTTTCCTTATTCCCTGCAAACAAGAGTCTAGCTGAGCTATTTCAAATTCTAAAAGATGATGCTGGTAAAGTGCTACACTCAATATGCCAGCAAATTTAGAAAACTCAGCAGTGGCCTCAGGACTGGAAAAGGTCAGTTTACATTTCAGTCCCAAAGAAGGGCAATGTCAAAGAATGTTCAAACTACCATACAATTGTGCTCATTTCACATGCTTGTGAGGTAACACTCAAAATCCTTCAAGCTATGCTTCAGCAGTACGTGAACCAAGAACTTCCAGATGTACAAGCTATAGTTAGAAAAGGCAGAGGAACTAGAGATCAAATTGCCAACATCCACTGGATCATAGAAAAAGTAAGAGAATTCCAGAAAAAACATTTACTTCTGCTTCATTGACTAGCCTTTGATTGTGTGGATCACAACAAAATGTGGAACATTCTTAGAGAGCTGGGAATACCAGACAACCTTACATGCCTTCTGAGAAACCTGTATGCAGGTCAAGAAGCAATAGTTAAGAACAATGGACTGATTTAAAATTGGGAAAGGAGTATATCAAGGCTGTATATTGTTACCATGCTTATTTAACTTATTTGCAGAGTACATCATGTGAAGTGCCAGGCTGGATGAAACACAAGCTGGAATCAAGATTTCCAGGAGAAATATTAACAATCTCAGGTATGCAGATGATACTGCTCTAATGGCAGAAAGCGAAGAGGAGCTAAAGAGCTTCTTGATGAGGGTGAAAGAGGAGAGTGCAAAAGCTAGCTTAAAACTCAGCATTCAAAAACTAAGATCATGGCAAATAGAAGGGAAAAGTGGAAGCAAGGACAGACTTTCTTTCTTGGACTCCAAAATCACTGAGGACAATGACTGCAGCCATGAAAATAAAAGATGGATGCTTGCTTCTTGGAAGAAAAGCTATGACAAAGCTAGACAGCATATTAAAAGCAGAGACACCTGATGCTTTGAAACTGTGGTGTAGGAGAAGACTCTTGAGAGTCACTTTGACTGCAAGGAGATCAAACCAGTCAATCTTAAGGGAAATCAACCTTGAATATTCATTGAAAAGACTGATGCTGAAGCTGAAGTTCCAATACTGTGACCACTTGATGAGAAGAGCCAACTCACTGGAAAAGATCCTGATGTTGGGAAAGACTGAAGGCAGGAGGAGAAGGAGATGACAGAAAATGAGGTGGTTGGATTGCATCGCTGACTCAAGCGACATGAGTCTGAGCAAGTTCCAGCATATGGTGAAGGATAGGGAAGCCTGGAATGCTGTGGGGTAGCAAAGAGTCAGACACGACTTAGTGACTGAACAACAACAGCTGAAGAAAAGAGCATTTCTCATTGCTGATGAAGCACAGAGAAGGAAATAAAGTGGAGAGGAGCCTCAGGCTCTTTCAAGAGGTTTGCATTCCCTGTTCCTTGCCGTTTCCTTGGTCCACCAATGGGTTTCAAAGTTAGGTGTGTGGTCAAAGGATGTCTTCATCTCTCTGCCTGGGGTGAGACTAAGGGAGTGTTTACTGCATTTTCACATCTAGCAGTTTCTCTAAACCATGTCTTTGTATCTATATATAGGTATTTAAAGGGCTTTCCTGGCAGCTCAGCTGGTAAAGAATCTGCCTGTAATGCAGGAGACCCGGTTTTATTCCTGGTTTGGGAAGATCCTCTGAAGAAGAGATAGACTGCCCACTCCAGTATTCTTGGGCTTCCTGTGGTTCAGATGGTAAAGAATCAGCCTGCAGTGCTGGAGCCCTGGGTTTGATCCTTGGGTTGGGAAGATTCCCTGGAGGAGGGCATGGCAACCCACTCCAGTATTCTTGCCTGGAGAATCCCCATAGACAGAGGAGCTTGGTGTGCTACAGTCCATGCGGTCACAAAGAATTGGACATGACTAAGCACAGCACATCACAGCTGTTTAAAACTAAACTCTCAAGGCATTGTGGATTACTATTATAATTATTATTTGATGTTAAAATAAAGAACTTCCTTTACAAATCAGAAAGGTCATAATTTAAGTTCACCATCATCTGACTCTGAACCACTCAATACCACTTTATTTTCCAAAAAATTGTTTTTCTTTTTAAAACATACTATGCTGTATTAATAAATCATGCCCCTAAAATAACTTATTTAGTGGAAAAGGACACAGATATTATGAGTTTCTTGTTGTATTATGGACATTTTGGAGACCTGGATTTTATTACATTCTCTCAATTCAGAAATATTTTTCTCTCTCTGGAACCTCACTTCACCTCTCAAGACCATGGATGAAACTGAAGCCAATTATACAGAGTGAAGTAAGCCAGAAAGAAAAACACCAATACAGTATACTGACACATATATATGGAATTTAGAAAGATGGTAATGATGACCCTGTATGCGAGACAGCAAAAGAGACACAGATGTATAGAACGGATTTTGGACTCTGAGGGAGAGGGAGAGGGCGGGATGATTTGGTAGAATGGCATTAAAATATGTATACTATCATGTAAGAAATGAAGCGCTAGGCTATGTTTGATACAGGATACTGGATGCTTGGGGCTGGTGCATGGGGATGATCCAGAGAGATGATATCGGGTGGGAGGTGGGAGAGGGGTTCAGGATTGGGAGCTAGTATACACCCTTGGCAGATTCATGTCAATGTATGGCAAAACCAATACAGTATTGTAAAGTAAAATAAAGTAAAAAAAAAAGACCGTACAGAGGAAAACAAACAAAAAAGGCTCTAATAACTATATGAAGTGCTGCTTTGAGGTTTCTACCCCAGTTTCCTTGGTGAATAGATTAGTCTTTGTTGGGCACCCCCTAAATATGGTATAGGTGTATGTCCAAATTAGTCTACAAGCACTAAAATGAGGCTAACAAATTTTGTATTTTATCTTATCTCCTCGAATCAAGGAAAGAATAGGTTAAAAAAACTGTATGAGAGAAGTTCCAGAAATATTTTATAGTGTACAAATTATAAAAACTCTATTCAGCCTATGCTAAGAATTTTGGTGCTAGAAATTCTAGAAGAAATTATTTCTGATATGTCATTATGTGGAAAAAATATATAATCTTTAAAAATTGTGAATCACTAAGCTGTACAACTGAAACTTAAATAATATGGTAAATATAATATATTTCAATCAAAAAAATCCAAGAAGGTAAAAGAAATATAAACTATACACTTAGTAAAATTTTCTAAAAAAAATTATGGCTCAGATTTAAACATTATTTTCCTTGTTGGAGGGGGTGATTGAATGGTAGACATATAAAAGAAGCAGAGAGGAATCTGGGGTTTCTTTTGAAGTAAATATCGTTTTTCCTTGGTCATACACATACATCTTATGGCAAGTTCTGAAAATATATCAAATCTCATTTTTGAAGTTAAAACTACTCATGATTATTTGAAGAGGACAATGGTGATGCAAGTTGCAATGTTAATAGTGATGCCAATTAGAGAGGCAGTATTTGTATCAGTTCAGTTCACTTCAGTCACTCAGTCATGTCTGACTCTTTGTGACCCCATGAACCTCAGTACACCAGGCCTCCCTGTCCATCACCAATTCCTGGAGTCCACCCAAACCCATGTCCATTGAGTTGGTGATGCCATCAAACCATCTCATCCTCTGTCGTCCCCTTGTCCTCCTGCCCTCAATCTTTCCCAGCATCAGGGTCTTTTCAAATGAGTCAGCTCTCTGCATCAGGTGGCCAAAGTATTGGAGTTTCAGCTTCAACATCAGTCCCTCCAATGAACACCCAGGACTGATCTCCTTTAGGATGGACTGGTTGGATCTCCTTGCAGTCCAAGGGACTCTCAAGAGTCTTCTCCAACACCATAGCTCAAAAGCATCAATTCTTTGGTGCTCAGCCTTCTTCACATTCCAACTCTCACATCCATACATGACCACTGAAAAAACCATAGCCTTGACTAGATGTACCTTTGTTGATAAAGTAATGTCTCTGCTTTTAAATATGCTGTCTAGTAGGTTGGTCATAACTTTCCTTCCAAGGAACAAGTCTCTTTTAATTTCATGGCTGCAATCACAATCCACAGTGCTTTTGGAGACCAGAAAAATAAAGTCAGCCACTGTTTCCCCATCTATTTGCCATGGAGTGATGGGACCGGATGCCATGATCTTAGATTTCTGAATGTTGAGGTTTAAGCCAACATTTTCACTCTCCTCTTTCACTTTCATCAAGAGGCTCTTTAGTTCTTCTTCACCTTCTGCCATAAAGGTGGTGTCATCTGCATATCTGAGGTTATTGATATTTCTCCCAGAAATCTTGATTCCAGCTTGTGCTTCTTCCAGCTCAGCATTTCTTTTGATGTACTCTGCATATAAGTTTAATAAGCAGGGTGATAATATACAGCCTTGATGTATTCTTTTTTCCTATTTGGAGCCAGTCTGTTGTTTCATGTCCAGTTCTAACTGTTGTTTTCTGACCTGCATATAAGTTTCACAAGAGGCAGGTCAGGTGGTCTGGTATTCCCATCTCTTTCAGAATTTTCCACAGTTTATTGTGATCCACAGAGTCAAAGACTTTGGCATAGTCAATAAAGCAGAAAGAGATGTTTTTCTGGAACTCTTTTGCTTTTTCGATGATCCACTGGATATTGGCAATTGGATTTCTGGTTCCTCTGCCTTGTCTAAAACCAGTGTGAGCATCTGGAAGTTCACGGTTCATGTGTTGCTGAAGCCTGGCTTGGAGAATTTTGAGCATTACTTTACTAGCATGTGAGATGAGTGCAATTGTGCGGTAGTTTAAGCATTCTTTGGCATTGCCTTTCTTTGGGATTGGAATGAAAACTGACTTTTTCCTGTCCTGTGGCCACTGCTGAGTTTTCCAAATTTGCTGGCATATTGAGTGCAGCACTTTTACAACATCATATTTTAGAATTTGAAACAGCTCAACTGGAATTCCATCCCCTCCTCTAGCTCTGTTCATAGTGATGCTTCCTGAGGCCCACTTGACTTCACATTCCAGGATGTCTGGCTCTAGGTGAGTGTGAGTGATCACATTCTTATGATTATCTAGGTCGTGAAGATCCTTTTTGTACAGTTCTTCCGTGTATTCTTGCCACCTCTTCTTAATATCTTCTGCTTCTGTTAGGTCCAGACCATTTCTGTCCTTAATTGAGCCCATCTTTGCATGAAGTGTTCCCTTGGTATCTCTAGTTTTCTTGAAGAGATCGCCAGTCTTTCCCATTCTAATGTTTTCCTTTATTTCTTTTGCATTGATTGCTGAGGAAGGCTTTCTTATCTCTCCTTGCTATTCTTGGGAACTTTGAATTCAAATGGGTTATTTTTCCTTTTCTCCTTTGCTTTTCACTTCTCTTCTTTTCACAGCTATTTGCGGCTATGACAACAGCGCATGAGCGCTGCAGCTGCGATGAAGCATGAGCACAGCTGAGAGGAGCTACCCCACGTCCAAGGTAAGGAGCGGCGGCTGCGCTTTGCTGGAGCAGCCATGAAGAGATACTTCACGTCCAAGGTAAGAGAAACCCAGGTAAGATGGTAGGTGCTGAGAGAGGGCATCAGAGGGCAGACAGACTGAAACCACAATTCCAGACAACTAGCCAGTCTGAAAACATGGACTACAGCCTTGTCTAACTTAATGAAACTAAGCCATGCCATGTGGGGCCACTCATGATGGACGGGTCATGGTGGAGAGGTCTGACAGAATGTGGTCCACTGTAGAAGGGAATGGCAAGCCACTGCAGTATTCTTGCCTTGAGAAGTCCATGAACAGTATGAAAAGGCAAAAGATAGGAAGAGATGAACTACCCAGGTCAGTAGGTGCCCAATATGCTACTGGAGATCAGTGGAGAAATAACTCCAGAAAAAATGAAAGGATGGAGCCAAAGCAAAAACAACACCCAGTTGTGAATGGGACTGGTGATAGAAGCAAGATTCAATGCTGTAAAGAGCAATATTGCATAGGAACCTGGAATGTTAGGTCCATGAATCAAAGCAAATTGGAAGTGGTCGAACAGGGGATGGCAAGAGTGAACGTCGACATTCTAAGAATCAGTGAACTAAAATGGACTGGAATGGGTGAATTTAACTCAGATGACCATTATATGTACTACTGCAGGCAGGAATCCCTCAGAAGAAATGGAGTAGCTATCATAGTCAACAAGAGAGTCCAAAATGCAGTACTTGGATGCAGTCTCAAAATGACAGAATGATCTCTTTTTATTTCCAAGGCAAACCATTCAGTATCACAGTTATCCAAGTCTATGCCCCCACCAGTAATGCTGAAGAAGCTGAAGTTGAATGACTTTATGAAGACCTATAAGACTTTCTGGAACTAACACCCCCAAAGATGTCCTTTTCATTCAAAGATGTCCTTTGCATTCCATTTGGAATGCAAAAGTAGGAAGTCAAGAAACGCCTAGAGTAACAGGCAAATTTGGCTTTGAAGTTCAGAATGAAGCAGGGCAAAGGCTAACAGAGTTCTACCAAGAGAACGCACTGGTCATAGCAAACACCCTCTTCCAACAACATAGGAGAAGACTCTACACATGGACATCACCAGATAGTCAACACCAAAATCAGATTGATTATATCCTTTCAGTCAAAGATGGAGAAGCTCTATACAGTCAGCAAAAACAAGACCAGGAGCAAACTGTGGCTCAGATCATGAACTCTTTATTGCCAAATTCATACTTAAATTGAAGAAAGTGGGGAAAACCACTAGACCACTTAGGTATGCCCTAAATCAAATCCCTTATGACTATATAGTGGAAGTGAGAAATAGATTTAAGGGACTAGATCTGATAGAGTGCCTGATGAACTATGGATGGAGGTTCGTGACATTGTACAGAGACAGGGAGCAAAACCATCCCCAAGAAAAAGAAATGCAAAAACAAACAAACAAACAAAAAGCAAAATGGCTGTCTGAGGAGGCCTTACAAATAGCTGTGAAAAGTAGTTGTATGGTTGAGTACAAATACTGTAGACAAACAAATATTGAAGCTCATCTGGATCCCATATTATCTGTGTCACTCTGAACAATTTACTTAATTGTATATATCCTATAAAATTATTACAAAGATTAAACGAATTTCAACAAAAATAATTTAGAACAAAACCTGGCACTTTTTAGGACTTAGTGTATTAATTAGAATTACATTAGTAATATGTGGTATTATAGAAAATTATTCCTAGCTTAGATCAATCCCCTTTGTAAAGTTTTGTCTAATCATTCAGTTGCCTCTAATATTTATGTTTCTATGGACGCCGTTAATGCTTGCTGACTGTACCATTCATTTGTTTTGTGTTATAAGATTTGCTGCTTCATTCCTGGTCTTATACTTTCCCCCCACTACACACATCTATCGTATTCTTGACGATAATGTTGATGACACCATGGATGACAGTCTATGACTACAATAAGCATCAGATTTTAAAACCAAATGTCGAAGTCACATTTTGATGCGGTGAAATATGCGAATGATGGCTTGGCGGATGTCCTTTGTCTTGGCGCTATAAATGAGAGGGTTGAGCACAGGAGGCACGAAGAGGTAGATGTTGGACAAAAGGACATGTAGGTAGCGTGGGACATGCTTCCCAAAGCGGTGCACCATGGAGACCCCAATCATTGGTACATAAAATGCAAGTACAGCCAAGATATGTGACACACATGTATTGAGAGCTTTGAGGCGTTCCTCACGCGAGACAATGGCCATGACTGAGTGCAGAATGAGCACATAGGAGAGGAAGATAAATAACAAATCCATGCCAAACGTGGACATAAGAACAAAGAATCCATAGATGCTGTTGATAGTGATATCAGCACAGGCCAGCTTTATCATGTCTGGGTGAAGGCAGTAGGAGTGGGAAAGGACATTGGATCTGCAGATAGGAAGCCTCTTGAAAAGAAAGGGAAGAGGAAAGAGGATGATAAAGCTTCGAGCAGTCACAGCTAAACCCATTCCAGCAATGACTTCGTTAGTGAGCACAGTGGCATAGCGCAGGGGATCACAAATGGCCACATAGCGGTCAAAGCTCATGGCCAGCAGAATGCCTGACTCCATCATGGAGAAGGAATGGATGAGGAACATCTGGATTAGGCAGGCATCAAAATCAATGGTGCGGACATTGAGGCAGAAGGTTCTGAGAACAGTAGGCAGTGTGGCCACGGACATGGCCATGTCGCTGAAAGAGAGCATGGACAGGAAGTAGCACATGGGCTGATGCAGGCTGGGCTCCACTCTCACAGCTTGCAGGATCACTGTGTTGCCCCCAAGAGCCACGGCATACATCACACAGAGGGGTCCTGCTAGCCAGAACTGAGAGCTCTCCAGGCCAGGGATACCAGTCAGAAGGAAAAATGCAGGGTGAGTGATATTGAACAACCCCATGGCAGGAAGAAACCAGAGAGCTTTTCAGGGTCAGAGCTTCCGATTTAGTGATTTCTGAGAGCTACACTTACTGGAAGAGGAGGAACCAGGGAGTAAAAGAGAGCAGATGGTGTCTACACAGTTTAAACTGATGCATTCATGAAATCACTTGTTTTGAGAAAATAGGCAAACTTCTTTTCTTCATACTTTATGATCATCAAGTCATAGGCTGGGCTACTGTTTCTTTCTGTTTTATAGAATAAGGAAGATATTGACAAATGTTTAAATATATTAATTAGTTTGCTATGTTTAAATCAAAACTATATAGTTTTATAGACAATTTTCATGTGCTTTAAAAGAATCGTTGAATGAAATTATGTTAACCAGAATTCATAGATAGTTATTATAAAAGACCAGTGAGGGTTTGAGTTATCAGTAGCTTTTTAAAGTATTTACATTATCCCTTGAAATTTGTATTTAATTCAGACATGTCACTGAGTAATGAAAGCACTCCCCAGAGATACTTTGAACTATAATGTGTGTTTGCTGAGAGAAGGGAAGAGGCAGTGGGACCTGGATGAAAATGATTGCCTCTTTATAGGAGGCAGAATTGCTGCAGAAGATCAACAAAGAAACCGTTTATTTGTGCAAAAGCACCATGTGGAAAAATAATAAATTCCTCCCTAAATCTGCTACAGGTACAGTGTCATTCAGTCTTTGGGAAAGCATTGTTCCAAACAGAAATTTTCCATACCCTTAGTCATAAATACTCTCAAAATATGCTTATTCTCATAGACACATTCCTGTACTTTCAAAACAGTCTCATAGTGGATCCCATTCACACTCTATAAAAACACTCACACCTCTCTTTCTCTCACCAACTTACTCTTATTATACTAATATATATTTAATACTCCGTCTTCATCTTTATAATTTTTAATGCACATACCCTCTCAGGCTCATTCCTTCAGTCCACATTGACATACATGCAGTATTAATACCTGAATAACATTCAGGTGTATATGTAGATTTGTATACTCATACAACAAATGCTTTGACCTACCTGCTCACATACTCCTTCTTACCCACTGATATTCATCCCCTAATCCACCTAGACTCTCTTTTTACTCTCATGCATTGCATTTACTCACAATTTTTCTTACAGTAGTATTTACGTATTACTTACCCAATTCCTAGAGACTAACCCACAACTACTTCTCTGTAACAGTAATTTTTTTTTTTTATTTGTCTTTATTCTCATGTTTTCGAAACTCTTCCAGGTTCATTATTTCATGATGGATGAAGAAAGAAAATTAGAAGCCTTTTCACCTGGTGGACATGTTTCAGGCTTCTAAGACATCCTCCTTTGGGGGAGGAGCTCCAGAAATATCTGCTACTATTTCCCTTTACCTTCCTCTCTAGCCTCTAACAAAACAAGGCCAGAAAGTAATGGCAGTGTCCTTTCTAATGGGAATGGAGGAAAAAGGGAGCCCTAGGAATCTGAAAATCACAGAGATGCTGGGATAGTTTGTAATGCAGTATTAAAACCTTGGGAAAAACTCCTGAATTTTCTCTGGCAGGCTAGAACTCAGAGCTTCCTGTGGTTCCCAGAAAGTTAGGGGCCACTTGGCTCAGAGGTTAAAGCATCTGCCTGGAATACAAGAGACCCAGGTTTGATCCCTGCATCAGGAAGATCCCCTGGAGAAGGAAATGGCACCCCACTCCAGTACTCTTGCCTGGAGAATCTCAGGCAAGAGGCAGGACCCCGGTGGGCTACAGTCCATGGGGTTGCAAAGAGTCGGACACGACTGAGTGACTTCACTTTCACTTTCTCTATGTGATTGGTTGTATCTCTCTGGTCTTAGGGATCAGTCCATGCATGCTCATCTCCCCTTCAGAACTGTGATTCTTTTGGATATGGAACTGACTAAACTTCTCCATATCTTTCTTCTGTCCTATGACTAGAATTCTCATGCTTCTTACACAGCCTTATAGAAGGTAATCAGAAAAAGAGTCAAGAACTGAGCTAATGTAAAGAAAGAAAAGAGAAGAAAACTGGCTTATTTTATTCAGGGCAGAGACAAAGCCATTCTGGGTCTGGCTTTCCTAGCTCTAGTGTTTATGGGAAAAGGCTTCCTGACTGTCCCAGGATCCCGTTGTTTACTATATCCGGCAGCCACTGAATTTGTGGGTGGTGTAGATGCAGGCAAAGACAAAAAATGTAGTGAGAGAAAAACCAATATTTATGGAGCATATGCTATGTGCCAGATACTCTGCAAGGAAATTTACAACTATTTACTCATTAATTCTTGGCAGAAGTGGAAACTAAGGCTCACTGATGATGATGGACAGGGAAGCTTGATGTGCTAGTCCATGGGGTCTCAAAGAATTGGACATGACTGAGAGACTGAACTGACTGACTGAAGATTCAGTGAGGTTCATACTCTGCCTCACAGATATGCAAGTAGCTGATAAAACCTCAAGCAAAGATATGTAAGACTCTAATATTGTACTCTGCATATAAGTTAAAAAGCAGGTGACAACATACAGCTTTGACATACCCCTTGATGTACCTGTGTATATTGTCACCCTGCTTATTTCACTTGTGTGAGAAATGCCAGGCTGGATGAAGCACAAGCTGGAATCAAGATCGCCAGGAGAAATATCAATAATCTCAGATGTGCAGATGACACCACTCTTCTGGCAGAAAACAAAGAGAAACTAAAGAGCCTCTTGATGAAAGTAAAGAGGAGAATGAAAAAGCTGGCTTAAAACTCAACATTCATAAAACAAAAGATCATGGCATCTAGTCCTAGCACTTCATGGCAAATAGATGGGGAAACAGTTACAGACTTTATTTTCTTGGGCTCCAAAATCACTGCTGATGGTGACTGCAGCCATGAAATTAAAAGATGCTTGCTCCTTGGAAGAAAAGCTATGACCAACCTAGACAGCATATTTAAAAGCAGAGACATTACTTTGCAGACAAAAGTCAGTCTAGTCAAAGCTGTGGTTTTCCAAGTAATCATGTTTGATGTGAGAAAGTGACAGTGAAAGTGCTCAGTCATGACTGACTCTTTGCATCCCTACGGACTATACAGTCCATGGAATTTTCCAGGCCAGAATACTGGAGTGAGTGGCCTTTCCCCTCTCCTGAGTATCTTCCTAAGCCAGGGATTGAACCCAGGTCTCCCACATTGCAGGCAGATTCTTTACCAGCTGAGCCACAAGGAAAGTCCAAGAATACTGGAGTGGACTATAAAGAAAGCTGAGCACTGGAGAACTGATGCTTTTGAACTGTGATGTTGGAGAAGACTCTTGAGAGTCCCTTTGACTGCAAGGAGATCAAATCAGTCAGTCCTAAAGGAAATCAGTCGTGAATATTCATTGGAAGGACTGAAGCTGAAGCTGAAACTCCAATACTTTGGTCACCTGATGTGAAAAATTGACTCATTGGAAAAGACCCTGATACTGGGAAAGATTGAAGGCACGAGGAAACAAGAGAGGGTGAGGTGGTTGGATGGCATCACCGACTCGATGGACATGAGTTTGAGCAAGCTCTGGGAGTTGGTGTTAAACATGGAAGCCTGGCGTACTGCAGTCCATGGGGTCACAAAGAATCAGACATGATTGAGAGACTGAATTGAAGTGACGATTGCACTGAAGCCTTTGAGGCATTATGAAGTGTTGGGGAGGACATTGGAAAAGAAAAAGGAGGTACATTTTTCTGGGTGGAGATTTCTCAGATACCCTTGAAAAGAGAGTTTCAAAAGGCAGATTCACGTGAGACAGTGATACAAAAAAAAAAAAAAAACAAAACAAAAACAAAACCAAAAACAAACACACTCTGTATTCAATGCTGGACTTCTGCTCTTGGAACCCAGACCTTTTCTTCAATAGGAACTAGAATGGTTTAGGGAAACAGGTCTTGGGCTGAGCATCAGGAGTCCTGTGATTTTACCGTGCTCTGGCATGCCCTGGCTGTGTGAGACCTCTCTAGACCTCTGTATTTTCTTCTTTATATCAATTTTTGTGGACATCTTATAGTATCCTTTATGGCTCTGTTGTTCTGATGGGATTGGAGAGTTACATAGAGAGTCTTGTAAAGACCATAATTTTTCATCTATGTGATGCATAATAACAAGTTAGAAATGCTTGTCTGTTCATGGCTCATCAAAAGTTTACCATTAACTGATTTTTTTCTTACTCTTTAATCTCCTTGGTGATTTTATATATTGTGTCTCAGAATTCATACAGTGAAAGCAAAGTTAGACCATGTGTGCTGGCTCAGCTGTTATCTGAGTTGTAGAATTGGTAGTGACCACTTTGTTCCTGTTTTTCTGAACCTTTCTTGTGCTCTGAGTTCTGCTTTCCTTCCTCAACTTGCAACAATGTTAGTGCATCATGCAAATATTAATCCCAAGGAAACTGCCTCTGGAAAGTGACAATCTGGAGAACTACAGTGAATCACCCTGAGTTACACAATCAGTTAGAGGCAGTGCCAGGACAAGAACCTCAAGTCCAGGGGCATTTCCACCTGCTCTGCTCACCCAGCTAAGATGCTACCATCTGATAACCTCCCCTCAGTCTCTCCCTCTTCTCCTCACCCTATCCCTTTCCCAGTTAACCCTTACTTGGGGTAAGGTTGAACCATTTCAGGACAGTCAGCTAGCTCACCCCTTTGTTGCTGTGTTAGTCGCTCAGTCGTGTCTGACTCTTTGCAACCCCATGGATGTGTAGCCCACCAGGCTCCTCTGTTTATGGGATTCTTTAGGCAAGAATACTGGAGTAGGTAGCCATTCCCTTCTTCAGGGCATTTTTCTGACCCAGAGATTGAACCTGGGTCTCCCCTACTTGGGTTCAGAACTCACCAGAAGACCGGCAGATGAGAGACACCCAAAGAACAATATATTCTTCTATCTACTATAAAGTGCATTCATGCTTGCCTTTTTTATATCTCATTCTAAGCCCCAAGAGAGAGAGAGCAGTGATGCTGACTTTTTGTCTGAAAGCTCATCAAGAAGGTTTTATTCTCTTGAGGTCTTTAATGACTACTGAGAATAAAGCATATGCTCTTTTAGCTGAAAAATAACAATCTGCCGGACTGATTCTTACCCAACCCAAGACACAATCCACTGAAGACTGGATAGGCATGTAAGACAAGAACTCATTACCCTCTAAAAAATTCCAGAATTATGTGATATGCTGACCAAGCCCAAGAAAGAAAGTATAATAAAAAATGATTAAAATCACTTTTGTTTTCCTCTTAAATATATTGAAAATGCTAGTTCTTCCTTTACTTCTAGATGAAAAACAACTTCCTTAATATTTCTGGTCATATATAGATGATAAAATCTCCTCTAGTGAATATCTGGATAACCCAGACTCGTGTATAGCTTCCCTATAGCTCAGATGGTAAAGAATCTGCCTGCAATGTGGGAGACTGGGTTCAATGCCTGGGTGGGGAAGAGCCTCTGAAGAAGAGAATGGTTACCCATCTAGTATTCTTGCCTAGAAAAATTCATGGACAGAGGAGGTTAGTGGGCTACAGTCCATGGGGTCACAAAGAGTCAGACATCACTAAGCGAATAACAGACTCATGTAATAGTCGAATCTTCCAGTGTTCAGAATTACAGTCTTTTATTTTCTGCTATCCTTCCCTTGCTAACAATGGTACCTGGCTTCTCACCCAGAAAGGAGGCAGAAAGGAAATGGCAAGATTCATAATTCATTATGGTTCAGTTAGCTGATATCATGTTTCCTAGGTTTGTTAAATACTTAAAATAATACTTAAAGCTGATTCTTTCATTGGGTGCTTTTGTTAATTATTTAAAGAAATTTCTCTCCATCTTTTACCTCTCCATTTGACTTTGATCTTGAAGTGATAGCAGTAAGTAGTCTTGAATCTTAGTTCCCTGCCTAGAAATTGGACCTAGGTGGCCTGGATGAAAACCAGGAATCCAGGCTGCTAGTCCACCAGCAGCTGGAGACTAGAAACACAGTTTCCTGGCTCTTGCCTCTTGTGAGAAATGAATTTCTCAAGGAAGCAAAAACTGCAAAAATAAGTACAAAATTTATTGTCAGAGATACAGCATAACATGTGGAAAAGCACACAGAGACATAGTTTGCTTATTTAAGACAAAATCAAGCCAAAAATACACGCCCAGAGAGAAAGGATGTGAGGGTCCTCCATAATGAGGAAGATTGCAGTAAGATGTGATTTAATCACTTACATAGGGTAATTCTCCCCAGGCTTTGTTTAAAAATGAAAGTCAGTCATGTCCGACTCTCTGAGACCCCATGAACTGTAGTCCACCAGGCTCCTCTGTCCGTGGAATTCTCCAGGCATGAAGAATTTTCAAGAATACTGGAATGGGTAGTCATTCCACTCTCCAGGGGATCTTCCTGACCCAGGGATTGGACCTGGGTCTCCCACACTGCAGGCAGACTTTTTTTTTTTATCACTTGAGCCACCAGGGAAGTCCAGTCTTAGTCTATCTTTGCCCAATTATCTTGTTTGCATTTTCACCCCTGTCCTGCCCCAGGACCCTCCCCAATATGCTTGTGCAACTTTTTCCTAAGATGGGCTCTACCACAGAGGCCTGTGGGAGTCTTGGCATCACGTATCATGGGGCAGCAACCCCTCCTTTCTGTACCCGTGTTTGCTGTCAGGGCAGTTTCCTTGATCTCGGGAAACTTCTGCATGTTATTTCTTTACTCCAACAAAGCTCAGCTTTTGCCACTAGCTTCGTCCTCAGAATCTCTGAGGGAAAACAAAGCTTCAGTGGTACTTCAATTGACAAACACCAGTTGTCCAGCCCAGGGGTCCATCTATTTCCTGCATCAATTTTAACTAATATATTTTTATATGATTGCTTTTGACTCCATCCACAACCCAGATCCCCTTTACATTCTTCTGGTCAGGATCTGCAACCATGCCATACCTGCTCTCTCTAACATGTAACCCCCAGTAAATGGACAGCCTTCCTGTGTGAAGCAAATGTCCTACCTCAAGACACCAATAGCCTCCTATTCAGTCCTGCTATCAGAGCAGCAAGGTAACTTTCATTGCTGCATTTAAATTTTCAGGGGCAATAAGGAACTGGTCTGCTGTGTCTCCTTCACACAGCTCAGGGGACCTATAATTTCTGAGTAGAAACCTTGCGAAACTCTCCTTTCACTCAGGGACAGTGGGACGCACTTCTGTATTCCTTTCTCTTGCAGGAGGGGTGGTGGATGGGAGACTTAGCTCTTTCCAGAGGGTCTCTTCAGAAACCTTTATTTAAATCCTCCTAATTTAAAGTCTTTAAAATCTTGGATTAGGGCAGAATTTCTTAACCTCAGCAGTGCTAACAGCTGAAAACAAATGTGTTGATCAGAGTTCTGAAAAAGTAAGGCATCACTGAACAAAACAGTGATAGTATTTCTTTCAGTGTTTGAAAGTACTCACTTTCCAGCTCTTGCTTGGTTAAGGGAGCTATGGGGCATGTGCAGGGATGTACACACACAGCCTGTTTATAGTGACCATAAATTATAGAGACATTCGTTGAGGAGGTTGAAAATGATAAGCCCTTATATTCTTTTTTGCTATCAAAGAAACTTATTTATTTATTTTTAATATAAATTTATTTATTTTAATTGGAGGTTAATTACTTTACAGTATTATATTGGTTTTGCCATACATCAACATGAATCCGCCACAGGCATACATGTGTTCCCCATCCTAAACCTCCTCCCTCCTCCCTCCCCATACCATCCCTCTGGGTCGTCCCAGTACACCAGCCCCAAGCATCTAGTATCCTGCATCGAACCTGGACTGGTGATTAGTTTCACATATGATATTATACAGGTTTCAATTCCATTCTCCCAAATCACACCACCCTCTCCCTCTCCCACAGAGTCCAAAAAGACTGTTCTATACATCTGTTTCTCTTTTGCTATCTCACATACAGGATTATTGTTACCATCTTTCTAAATTCCATATATATGCGTTAGTATACTGTATTGGAGCTTTTCTTTCTGGCTTACTTCACTCTGTATAATAGGCTCCAGTTTCATTCACCTCATTAGAACTGATTCAAATGTATTCTTTTTAATGGCTGAGTAATACTCCATTGTGTATATGTGCCACAGCTTTCTTATCCATTCATCTGCTGATGGACATCTAGGTTGCTTCCATGTCCTGGCTATTATAAACAGTGCTGCGATGAACATTGGGGTACACATGTCTCTTTCAATTCTGGTTTCCTCTGTGTGTATGCCCAGCATTGGGATTGCTGGGTCATAAGACAGTTCTATTTCCAGTTTTTAAGGAATCTCCACTGTTTTCCATAGTGGCTCTACTAGTTTGCATTCCCACCAACAGTGTAAGAGGGTTCCCTTTTCTCCACACCCTCTCCAGTATTTACTGCTTGTAGACTTTTGGATCGCAGCCATTCTGACTGGCGTGAAATGGTACCTCATTGTGGTTTTGATTTACATTTCTCTGATAATGAGTGATGTTGAGCATCTTGTCATGTGTTTGTTAGCCATCCATATGTCTTCTTTGGAGAAATGTTATATTCTTAACAGAGAAAAAATAATCCATTATATATGAGTATGTATGTAAATTTGCATATGTATTGCTTTTGTTTTAGTTTTGCTGTTGTTTAGTCACTCAGTCATGTCTGCCTCTTATAACCTCATGGTCCACCAGGCTTCTCTGTCCATGGGATTTCCTAGGCAAAAATAGTGGAGTGGGTTGCCATTTCATTTACTAATGGATATATATTATTTCTGACTAATAAATATTGACCAATTTCCTAATTAACAGACTTGTTGGGAAAAGAAGTATTTTTTTCTGAGATAAGTTGTATTTGTTTAAGCTATCAAAATAAGTTTTTAAGTAAGCTATTGATATCCAAGTAAATTATAAACTATAAACTTGTTTATGATATTTACTGGAAATTAAAAGACATTTATTCCTTGGAAGAAAAGCTATGACAAACCTAGATAGCCTATTAAAAAGCAGAGACATCACTTTGCTGACAAAGGTTCATGTAGTCAGAGCTATGTTTTTTCCACTGGTTATGTACAGATGGGAGAGTTGAACCATAAAAGAAGGCTGCATGCTGAAAAGTTGGTACTTTTGAACTGTAATGCTGGAGAATACTCTTGAGAGTGCCTTGGACAGCAAAGAGATCAAACCAGTCAATCCTAAAAGAAATCAACCCTGAATATCCATTGGAAGGACTGATGCTGAAGCAGAAGCTCTGATAGTCTGGCCACACAACGCGAAGAACCGACTCACTGGAAAAGACCCTGATGCTGTGAGAGACAGAGGGCAGGAGGAGAAGGGGATGACAGAGGATGAGATGGTTGGATGGCATAACCCACTGAAAGGACACAAATTTGAGCAAACTCTAGCAGCACGTCAGGGAGGCCTCGGGGTCACAAAGAGCAGGACATAACTTAGCAACTGAACAATGAACAGCAAATCTTTTTGTAGAGTCCACATTTAAGCAATGTCATATGATATTTATCTTTCCCAGTCTGGCATACCTCAAGAAGCTGTAAGTTAATAGTGATGTCAGTAAGAGAGGCAGTATTTGCAGTGGCTGAGTACAAACACTGGAGACAGACTAGTATTGAATCTCACTTGGATCATTATGTGAATTACTTTGAACAGTTTATTTCATTCTCTATACTTCATAAGATTGTTAGAAAGATTAAATGAATTAATGCAAAAATAATTTAGAACTGAATCTGGCACTTTTAGGAAACAGATACTACAATTATTATTATATTAGTAATATTTATTATTATAGAAAATGATTCCTAGCTTAGTCTTCCTCTGCAAAGTTTTGTCTAATCACTCAATTGACCCTAATAGTTATCTTTCTATGAATGAAATTAATTTTTGTTAGATGTATTGTTACACATTTGTTCTGTCCTATAAGTTTTGAATCTCCTTTCCTGATCTTTTACTCCTCCCCACGCCCCAGTAAATCTACCTTTGTGATAATAATTATGATGTTTAGGACAACAACATCAACAATGATGATAATAACAACACTGTGGATGATAGTCTAGGACTACAATGATCATTATATTTTAAAGCCAAATGTGGAAGTCACATTTTGATGTGGTGAAACATGTGAACAATGGCTCGACGGATCTCCTTTGTCTTGGCGCTATAAATGAGAGGGTTGAGCACAGGAGGCACGAAGAGGTAGATGTTGGACAAAAGGACATGTAGGTAGCGTGGGACATGCTTCCCAAAGCGGTGCACCATGGAGACCCCAATCATTGGTACATAAAATGCAAGTACAGCCAAGATATGTGACACACATGTATTGAGAGCTTTGAGGCGTTCCTCACGGGAGGCGATGGCCATGACTGAGTGCAGAATGAGCACATAGGAGAGGAAGATAAATAACAAGTCCATGCCAAACGTGGATATAAGAACAAAGAGTCCATAGACGATATTGATTGTGATGTCAGCACAAGCCAGCTTCATCATGTCTGGGTGAAGGCAGTAGGAGTGGGAAAGGACATTGGACTTGCAGATAGGCAGCCTCTGGATGAGGAAGGGAAGAGGAAAAAGGGTGATGAAGCTCCGAGAAGTCACTGCTAAACCCATTCCAGCGATGACTTCCTTAGTGAGCACAGTGGCATAGCGCAAGGGATCACAAATGGCCACATAGCGGTCAAAGCTCATGGCCAGCAGAATGCCTGACTCCATCATGGAGAAGGAATGGATGAGGAACATCTGGATTAGGCAGGCATCAAAATCAATGGTGCGGACATTGAGGCAGAAGGTTCTGAGAACAGTAGGCAGTGTGGCCACGGACATGGCCATGTCGCTGAAAGAGAGCATGGACAGGAAGTAGCACATGGGCTGATGCAGGCTGGGCTCCACTCTCACAGCTTGCAGGATCACTGTGTTGCCCCCAAGAGCCACGGCATACATCACACAGAGGGGTCCTGCTAGCCAGAACTGAGAGCTCTCCAGGCCAGGGATACCAGTCAGAAGGAAGAAGGCAGGGTGAGTGATATTGAACAACCCCATGGCAGGAAGAAACCAGAGAGCTTTTCAGGGTCAGATCTTCTGATTTAGTGATTTCTGAGAGCTACACTTACTGGAAGAGGAGGAACCAGGGAGTAAAAGACAGAGCAGATGGTGTCTACACAGTTTAAACTGATGCATTCACTTGTTTTGAGAAAATGAAATGAAATCACTTGTTTTGAGAAAATAGGCAAACTTCTTTTCTTCATACTTTATGATGAAGTCATAGGCTGGGCTACATATTCCCTCTGTTTTATGAAAGAAGGACAATGTTGACAAATGCTTAGATATGTCAATTAGGTAACGAAGAAAATGTTCACACTATGGTAACTATAATTTTAATCACATCTTTGAAAGGAAATAGGTCAATTAAACTTCATAGAGAACTATGACAAAGGACATTGGGCGTATGACTCATCAGTAATTATACAAGTATTTAAATTTTTCCTTCACAGTGTTGTTTGATTCAGACATGTCACTAATTAATGATAGCGTACTCCAGAGATAGTCTGAATTATGATATATGTTTGGTTAGGGAGGAGAAGGGCCAGTGAGACTTCCATGAAACTGACTGCCAGTGGATATCAGCTTTTTACTAGCGGAGTTGCTGCAAAAAAGCAACAAAGAAACTTTTATTTGTGCAAGGGTGTGAAATTGTTCCTGTCTGGGGAAAATTTATGAATTCTCCTCTAAATCTGGTATAGGTATACTAACATTCAGGTTGTCTAAAGACCATAGTTTTTTCTGTTTTTTTTTAATTGAAATATAGCTGATGGAAGGACCACAGTTTTAGTCACCCATGTTTAGATAGGCTCAGCTATTTATGGCTACAGCTTATGACTAACTGATTTCTTTTTCTCTGGGGGACCTTTATACACTTTTTTATATATCCTGAGAACTTTTATATATCTTTTCTCAGAATTAATAAAATGAGAACAAAGTTAGATCACGTGTGCTGACTCAGCTGTTAGTCTGAGCCGTGGAATTGGCAGTGATCACTTCGCTCCTATTTTTCTGAACTTTTCTTGTGCCTAAATCCTGCTTTACTTCCTTAGCTTGCAGCAATGTTAGTGAATCATAGAAACATTGATCTCAAGGAATCTGACTCTGGAAAGTGACAATCTAGAGAAGTACGGTGAATCACTCAGAGTTACATAAGCAGTTCGTGACTGTTCCAGGATTAGAACCTCAAGGCAAAAGACAGCCCCACTTACTCTGTTCACTCAGCTAAGATACTGCCTCCACTCAGTGTCTCTCTCTTCTTCACCCTACTCTTTGTCCAGTGTAACCCTTTCTTGGGGCAGGGTTAAACCCTTTAAGGACAGTCACCTAGTTCACCCCTACTGGGTTTCAGAACTCACCAGAAAATAGAATGATGAGAGACATCCATGGAACAACACATTCTTCTCTCTTTCTGCTCAAGTGCATTCGTGCCTGCCTGTTTTATATCTCACTCTAAGCCCCAGGAGAGCAGTGGTGCTGACTTCGTGCCTGAAAACTCGTTAGGAAGATTTTATCCTCTTGAGGACTTTCGTGACTACTGACAATAAGCACTTTTAGCTGAAAAAGAACTCTACAATCTATCACACCAGTTCTCTCCCCAGTGCAAGACACTGCTTGGTGAAGGCTGGGCAGGCATGTAAGACAGGAGCTCATTATCTTTAAAGAAATCCCAGAATTACATGATATATTGATTTAGCCCAACAAATAAGATGTAATCAGAAAATAACTAAGTTTTCTTATCCTGTTGAATTTATTGAAAATGCTTGGTTCTTTTTAAAATTAATTTTTATTGGACTATAATTGATTTACAACGTTGTGTTAGTTTCTACTGCACAGGAAAGTGAATTAGTTATATATATATATTGCCTCTTTGGATTCCCTTCCCATTAGGTCACTACAGAACACTGAATAGGGGTCCTTGAGCTATATAGTAGGTTCTCATTCCTTATCTATTTTATACAAAGTATCAATAGTTCTTTGCCTTCACCTTTGTAGAACTATATATTCTTCTGATCAGATGTGACAACACCATGACAACTCTCTCTAACATGTAGCCACCCAGGACATGGTTAACCTTCTTGTGCATAACTAATGCCCTACCTCAAAATGGCAATAGTCTTCTATTTAATCCTGCTCTTTGAAGAGTGAGATGGCTACTTAAATTTTCAAGTGTAATAAAAAACCATTCTGCTATGTCTCTTTTCCCCTACAACTCAGAGGACACATGCTCCTGAGTAGAATCCTTGAGGAAACTTTTTATTCAATAACAGTGGGATGTACCTCCATATCCCTTTCTCTTGCATGTAGGATGTGGGATGGGAGATAGCTCTTTCCAATGATTCTCTTCAGAAATCTTTATTTAGATCCTCTAATTCATAACTCTTTTACACCTTTGATTAGGGCAGAGTTTCTCAACCTCAGCAGTGTTAACAATTTGTTCTGGATAATTCTTTGTTGTGATGTGATGTCTTGTGCATTGTAAGAATTCTAGCAGTGTCACTGGCCTTTACCTAACAGATGCTCTACCCCCATTATGACAATAAAAAATGCCACCAGGCATTTACAAGTGTGCCATGCAGTACAAAAATCTTTGGTTGAGAAGACTGAACTTTGCAAAGGAGTGTATAAGTCAGCTAACTGGTTCTATGAAAATCAAAATTTCCCATGGTTGTTTATTAAAAATATAATAGCCATTATCGTCACATATGAACCAGTCTAAGGTGTACAGGATCCATTTTAAAATTTTGTTTCATGGACAAAACATCTCAAACTCTTAGCACATTAGAATTTCTCATCTCAAAAGTGTGGTTGTTGCATGAATTAGGAAAGAATTTCCAGACACGAGGCAGAATGAGAGGTGAATAGAGCTTATTACAGAGAGAGATGTTGTTAGAATAGTGGGCCAGCTCAAAGGAAAGCAGACCCCTTTCAAGGGCTACTAGCCAATTTTCATAGCCTCAAGACAAAATTCCTGCAGGAACAGTGGCGTTAGGTGATTGGTTAGGATACTATAGGGTGTGCATTTTACCTAATATGGGGTCAGACAGTTGGCTGGGGTAATTCAGGGGGCTTGGTAATAGTTGCTATGGGGCTTGATCAGTTCTGGAGAATTTTTTCCTGTGACTTTGGTAAAGGGTTCCACATCTGTGGCCTTAGTACAAGGTTCCCCACCTGTGACCTTGGTGTAGGGCTCAACAATGATCTCTCAGCTCAATCCTTATTACACTCCTTTCTTTCTTTCTTTTTAACTGATCCTCTTGTAGATTCTCAAACAAATATGCCATTTCATGACCTTGTGCTTCTGTATTTGATCTTTATCATGTCCTCTGCTGGGGATTTTTGCCACCTAAAACATTTCCTAGTGAATCCAACAACTGTAAGAAACTTACCTGGTTATTTAATTATTTTCCCTAATTTCTTGTGTGTTTTGTGTGTGTGTGTGTGTGTGTGTGTGTGTGTGTGTGTGTGTGATTGTTTGTGAACTTAACATTTCCCTATTTCTAGTTTTATAAAATGCTACTGAAACTTTACATAAATCATGCATTTTGTGTCTTCAGTTCAGTTCAGTTCAATTCAGTCGCTCAGTTGTTTCCTATTCTTTGCGACCCCGTGAATTGCAGCATGCCGGGCCTCCCTGGTCCATCACCAACTCCCAGAGTTTATTCAAACTCATGTCCATCGAGTCAGTGATGCCATCCAGCCATCTCATCCTCTATCGTCCCCTTTCTCCTCCTGCCCCTAATCCCTCCCAGCATCAGGGTCTTTTCCAATGAGTCAACCCTTCACATGAAGTGTCTTCCTCATTACATTATCCTCGATACTTAGCTTAGTGCCTGGGGCTTTCCTGACCGTTAGAAAGAATGAATAGAGAAAATTATTTTTAGCTTCATAGTCACAGAAACCATGCCTTATCCAGAGTCTGGCTTGACTTCACATGATGTAGGCATTTAGAAATTGATTTTGGAATGGAGTCAGTCCATGACAGTGTACATAATCACAGAAATAGCTAAAGGTTTCCTCACAAATAAGCAGTTTTAGCATGTAACCTAAGATAGAGTCATCCACATTCAGTACCATTCATGAGTTTTCAAAATTTATCTCAAAAGAAGTTGAGGGAAATTTCTAAGGTGAAAAAAATAATATGGAATCACAACTAACCATTTTAAGGATATTAAGTGGTATTTGGCCTCTTTTAACCCAGAGTTTGAGTCTTCTTCTGGTACCAGTTATTTCCTCCCAAATACTGCCTACCTCTTAACATTACCAGGAATGTTTTAGGTACTGTCAATGAATTTATTCATAATTTCCTCAGACTATCATCACAAAACTCAGTATGGGGACTATAAAAAGGAAGGAGTCTGGTTACTCTTGTTTCCCCACAGTATGTATTGGATACTTAATTTATTTGTTAAATTATAAAATTAATGAATAAATAAATTAACCAAATACCATTTTTAAGTAACAAGTATATGCTTAGACTTGATTAAAATTTTAGATTATGATGTATGAATCCTGTATCTATATTAGTTATCAATTGATATGTAACAAATCTAAAAAAAAAAACCCTCAGTAGCTTAATACTTATTAACTAAGTTATGAACTTTGTGTCTTATTTATGAAGGACTAGTGATTGACTCGGTTGAGTGGTTCCAGCTAAGATTCTCTCATGACATTGCAGTCAAATTTCCGGTTAGGGCTCTGGTTCATGAAGAATTGACTGGGTCTGGAGGATCTTCCCCCAAGTTAACATGGGTGTTGGCAGGAGGCTTCAGTACCTAGTTGCTTAATCCTCTCCACAGGACTGTCTGTGATACGCCTTCCTCCAGAATGAGACAAGATGGATGGTGCAATCTTTATCCCTAATCTGAAAGATGGATGATGCAATGTTACACCTCCTCATTAAAAAAAAAAAAATCTAGACTTTGTTTCACACATGATCATTTACTTCTTATTTTATTACTTATAAGTGTCCCTAAGTCCACCCACACACAATGGGACAATATTGCACTGGGGTATGCCTACCTGTATACTGCTTCCAAGGTGGCTCTGCAGGTAAAGAATCCACCTGCAATGGTGGAGCTGCAGGCGACATGGATTCGATCCCTGCCTGAGTTGGAAAAATCTCCTGGAGGAGGAAATGACAACCCACTCCAATATTCTTGCCTAGATAATCTCATGGACAAAGGAGCCCGGTGGCTACAGTTCATGGGGTCACAAAGATCCCATGGACATGACTAACATGCACACACATATATGCATATCTGTAGCTGGGGATCTTTGGGGGCAGGAGAAAATTAATGTTAAAGTATGTGTTGATGATTATAAGAATAATTTCTAGGATTTAAAATATTTACCTCATGTCCTGGCTATTATAAACAGTGCGGCGATGAACATTGGAGTACACGTGTCTCTTTCAATTCTGGTTTCCTCGGTGTGTATGCCCAGCAGTGGGATTGCTGGGTCATAAGGCAGTTCTATTTCCAGTTTTTTAAGGAATCTCCACACCATTCTCCATAGTGGCTGTACTAGTTTGCCTTCCCACCAACAGTGTAAGAGGGTTCCCTTTTCTCCACATCCTCTCCATTTATTGCTTGTAGACTTTTGGATTGCAGCCATTCTGACTGGTGTGAAATGGTACTTCATTGTGGTCTTGATTTGCATTTCTCTGATAATGAGTGAGGTTGAGCATCTTTTCATGTGTTTGTTAGCCATCTGTATGTCTTCTTTGGAGAAATGTCTAGTTAGTTCTTTGGCCCAGTTTTTGATTGGGTCATTTATTTTTCTGGAATTGAGCTGCAGCCTAGATGCCCATCAGCAGATGAATGGATAAGAAAGCTGTGGTACATATACACAATGGAGTATTACTCAACCATTAAAAAGAATACATTTGAATCAGTTCTAATGAGGTGGATGAAACCAGAGCCTACTATACAGAGTGAAGTAAGCCAGAAAGAAAAACACCACTACAGTATACTAACACATATATATGGAATTTAGAAAGATGGTAATGGTAACCCTGTATGCAAGACAGCAAAAGAGACACAGATGTATAGAACAGAGTTTTGGACTCTGTGGGAGAGGGAGAGGGTGGGATGATTTGGTAGAATGGCATTGAAACATGTACACTATCATGTAAGAAATGAATTGCCAGTCTAGTTTCGATACAGGATACAAGATGCTTATGGCTGGTGCACTGGGATGACCCAGAGAGATGAGATGGGGAGGGTGGTGGGAGGGGGTTCAGGGTTGGGAATTCATGTACACCTGTGGTGGATTCATGTCAATGTATGGCAAAACCAATACAGTATTATAAAGTAAAAATAAATAAATAAATAAATAAATATAAAATATTTACCTCAAAGCAAAAAAGAAAGAAATACAGGAAAGTTCCATGGATCAATTGGTTGTAAATAAATTGGTGTTCAAATCACTACCATCTTCCTATAACTTCCTATAACTTCCTATAACTTTTTCTCTTTTGTTTCTCATTCTTTTCTCTTCTTTCTGCTTCTGCTTTTGATTCTACTCCCCTTTCTTCTAGATATTTCTCTTATCAATTATTATTATTTTTTCTGACTGCTCAGTACAGCTTGTGGGATCTTAATTCCCTCACAGTGGATGGAAACTCAGTTGCACTGGAAGTGCAGAGTCCTAACCACTGGACATCTAGGGAATTCCCCTCTTATTTCTCCTTATTTTCTCATGTTTTCTTCTTTCCCAGCTGTCTTCTTTTTCCTATGTTATGGTCCATTTATCCTTCTTTATCTTCTTCCACAGCAACAGCTGTGGTAGCATTGGTGCCTTCAGCTTCACATTATCAAACCCTAGGCTTCAGCTCATGCTGTTCCATATCTCCTTCACACTGCAGAAAACAAAGCAAAACATACCAAAATAAACAAAAGAAACAAAATAAACAAAAGAAAACAAAACAAAACATTGCCCAAGTCGTTTGAAACCATCTCTGTTTATTCAGTCAACATATAGAGGGCCTTTACTAAGTGCCAAAGGGCTTCTCAGGTGGCCCTA
The DNA here is from genome assembly GCA_917880005.1 of Nanger dama. NCBI lineage: Eukaryota > Metazoa > Chordata > Mammalia > Artiodactyla > Bovidae > Nanger > Nanger dama. The sequence continues at coordinate 1,717,311 of CAKJTW010000114.1, forward strand.
GAGGTAAAGAACCCACTTGCCTAAATAGGAGACACAAGAGATGTGGGTTCTATCCCTGGGTCAGGAAGATCCCCTGGAGGAGGGGATGGCAACCCAATCCAGGATTCTTGCCTGGAGAATCTCATGGACAGAAGAGCCCAGGGGCTACAGTCCATAGGGTTGCAAAGAGTTGGACACAGCTGAAGCAACTTAGCATGCACACATGAATGTATAGCTTAATATGTCAGCATTAGCAAGCCTTAGACTATGACAATATATTTTTAGTTTTAATTTTATTTTCTTCAACCCTCTCTTCCTTCTCTGAAATTCCTTGTTATTGTCTATCATCTCTATATACACCATCCAAATGAGCCTTGGCTGTTTTATTCACAGTTGTGTCTACACTATTTTAAATATTGTAGGACACCTGTTGAGTTTTTAATAAGCATCTGTTGACTAAATGAACTTATACTCCCTGTTCTTTTAGATGAAAAGAACAGTGAAAGACACATTATATATGTGTCTCTTGCTTAAACATCTTGAAATTTTAGGGTCTTTTCTGTTCAAATGTTTCTAATTACTTGCATAATGTATGCTCAGGTACTCCCCATAATATTCCTTACTTTCTTGGTAACTGTCCTTTCACATGCGTTGTGATGAACTCACTTGTTACATTTCCAACTGGACAATAAGCTCTCTTAGAGAAGGATCCCACCTGTTTGAATATTGCTACATCTCCAGGTCCTAGGAATGCAGGAGAGTGCTTGGAAGGTAGCATACAGTGCTGTCTATTGAATTCATGTGTTAGCTGTGATCTAACCCAGGAAACAAAAATTGGTATAGTTATGGTCCAGTCAGAATATATGGACCATGTCAGTTCCTTTAATTAAGAAAAATTAATGTAAAACTTCATAAGTGAAGTGAAGTCGCTCAGTCGTGTCCAACTCTTTGTGACCCCATGGACTGTAGCCTGCCAGGCTCCTCTGTCCATGGAGTTTTCCAGGCAAGAATACTGGAATGGGTTGCCATTTTCTTCTCCTGGAGATCTTCTCAACCCAGGGACTGAACCCAGGTCTCCCGCATTGTGGGCAGATGCTTTTACCGTCTGAGCCACCAGGGAAGTCCAAAACTTCATAACCAATTATTAAATAATGCATATGACCAAAAGAGATTACGATGGTTGTCACTGGAGGTGATAATTTCAGGAAGTAGCTTCTAACCATAGGACTTGAAGAACAAGGTCAGAGTTTTGAAATTATTAATTTTTACAATTTTGAGAGAATAGTGGTGAAGAGCTGAAATTCAGACTCCTGAGAAGATACTGTTTAGGTGATGCTGGGATCTTGAGTTCAGACAAGAGGCCTTATATAAATAAGATTTACTCCTCTGAGGTGAGAGGGACAGGGAACTTCCCTGGCTTGTTCAGAGGTCTTTAAAAAGACCCATAAGACCTCTTCTGGAGTTTTGTTTTTGTTTAGTCACTAAGTCATGTCTGATTCTTTGTGACTCAATGGACTATAGCCTACCAGGCTTCTCTGTCTTTGGGATTTTCTAGACAAGAATACTGGAGTGGGTTGCCATTTCCTTCTTCAGGGGATCTTCTCAACTAAGGGATTGAATCCAGGTATCCTGCATTGGCAGGCAGATTTTTTTCTACTGAGCCATCATGGAAGCTCTTGGAAAGCTATAAAATGGAACCAGCTAATGCACTGGAAAGAATCCTTGTCGCTTGAGTGCAAAAGTGTTGTTGGGGTAACACTGAAAGCAACAAAAAACAATCCTCCTTCTTGCTTGAGTTTCCTAGCACATCCTATTTGCAGATCTGGGGAACTGATTGGAAAGTGAGAAATGGAGTTTACAGAGACCCAGTCCACAAGGAATAATGTAAATTTGTAATTGAGACTGAGAGCCAATAATAAAATAACTAGTACAATAAAACAGAGTGAACTTAATCTTGGAAATTGTTTATACAGATTTCCAAAGATTCAGGAAATGGACCTGCTGTTGCTAATACAACCTAGAGATTTGCCACTATGATCCACAGGCTGAAGACGCGAGGTGGGATCACCAGAACTGAAGCCAGGGTGATTCCAACTGGCAAAACCTGAAGCTGTGGAAGAAATGTAATGTGCCAGAGACTTCTTTAGGCAGGAGAATGAAGGGAGTAACATAATCTCTATGTGTCAGTGTTTCCTAACCACTGAATGTATCTGGAAGCTCGCTGATATTCAGTTCAGTTCAGTCATTCAGTTGTGTCCGACTCTATTCGACCTCATGGGTTGCAGCATGCCAGGCTTCCCTGTCCATCACCAGCTCTCAGAACTTGCTCAAACTCATGTTCATTGAGTCAGTGATGCCATACAACCATCTCATCCTCTGTCATCCCCTTCTCCTCCTGCCTTCAATCTTTCCCAGCTTCAGGGTTTTCCCAATGAGACAGTTCTTTGCATCAGGTGGCTAAAGTATTGGAGCTTCAGCTTCAGCATCAGTCCTTCCAATGAATATTCAGGACTGGTTCCCTTTAAGATTGGTGGTTTGATCTCGTTGCAAAGGACTCTCCTTGCGAAGGGACTCTCAAATGTTTTCAACACCACAGTTCAAAAGCACCAATTCTTTAGCACTCAGCTTTCTTTATAGTCCAACTATCACATCACATCACATCACTACTGGAAAAACCATAGCTTTGACTAGATGGACCTTTGTCAGCAAAGTAATACCTCTGCTTTAAAAAATTTTTTTAATTTATTTTTTATTGAAGGATAATTGCTTTACAAGGTTCTTTTGTGCCTTCCAAGAGTCTATTACCCAGTTCTGTGTAAGTTCTGGAAGCTCTATGGTGGGGTTAATGGCGACCTCCTCCAAGAGGGCCTATGCCATACCTAAGTCTGCTGCACCCAGCCATACCCAAGTATGCTCTACCCAGAGCCCCCTGCACCTGATCAGTCCACTGTTGACCTGTACCTCCACAGAAGATACTCAAACACAGTTTTGTCTCAGTCTCTGTGGGTTCTCTGAGTCCTGGTGCACACAAAGTTTGAGCTCTCTGAGCATCTTTGATGGGTATGGGGTTTGATACCAAATGTAATTTCACCCCTCCTACCATCTTGCTGGGGCTTCTCCTTTGCCCTTGGGCATGGGGTATCTCCTCACAGTCGCTCCAGCACCTACTGTCTTATTGGGGTTTCTCTGACCTTGGATGTGGGGTATATCCTCATGGCCGCTGCTCCTGACCTTGGCCATGAAGCCACCTCTCCAGCTGCCATCCCATCAGTTCATAACAAATAGATGGGGAAACAGTGGAAACAGTGGCAGACTTTATTTTGAGGGGCTCTTAAATTGCTGAAGATGGTGATTACAGCCATGAAATTAAAAGATGGTTGCTCCCTGGGGGAAAAGTTATGACCAAGCTAGACAGCATATTAAAAAGAAGAAGCATTACTTTGTCAACAAAGGTCCATCTAGTCAAAGCTATGGTTTTCCCAGTAGTCATGAATGGATGTGAGAGTTGGATTATAAAGATAGCTGAGTACTGAAAAATTGATGCTTTTGAACTGTGGTGTTGGAGAAGACATTTGAGAGTCCCTTGGACTGTAAGGAGATCCAACCAGTCCATCCTAAAGGGAATCAGTCCTGAATATTCATTGGAAGGACTGATACTGAAGATGAAGCTCCAATACTTTGGTCACCTGATATGAGGAACTGACTCATTTGAAAAGCCCCTGATGCTGGGAAAGACTGAAGGCAAGAGGAGAAGGGGATGAAAGAGGATGAGATGGTTGGATGGCATCACTGACTCGATGGACATGAGTTTGAGTAAACTCTGAGAGTTTGTGATGGACAGGGAGGCCTGGCATGCTGCAGTCCATGGGTCTGTAAAGAGTCAGACACAGCTAAACTGAACTGAATTTCTTTACAGAATTTTGCTGTTTTTGTCAACCTTAATATAAATCAGCCATAGGTACACATATACCCCCTCCCTTTTGAACCTCCCTCCCATCTCCTTCCCCATCCCACCCCTCTAGATGGATACAGAGCCCCTGTTTGAATTTCCTGAGCCAAACAGCAAATTCCCATTGGCTATCTATTTTACATAACGGAAATGTAAGCTTCTATGTTACTCTTTCCATGCATCTCACCCTCTCCTCCCTTCTCCCCATGTCCATAAGTCCATTCTCTTTGTCTGTGTCTCCTTTGGTGCTCTGTAAATAAATTCTTCAGTAACATTTTTCTAGGTTCTGTATATATGCATTAGAGTACGGTATTTCTCTTTCTGACTTACTTCACTCTATATAATAGGTTCTGGGTTCATCCACCTCGTTAGAACTGACTCAGATGCATTCTTTTTTATGACTGAGTAATATTACATTGTGTATATGTACAACAACTTCTTTATCCATTCATCTGTTGATGGACATCTAGGTTGCTTCCATGTTCTAGCTATTGTAAATAGTGCTGCAGTGAACAGTGGGATATATGTGTCTTTTTCAATTTTGGTTTCCTCAGGGTATATGCCTAGGAGTGGGATTGCTGGGTCATATGGTTGTTTTATTCCTAGTTTTTTAAGGAATCTCCATACCACCTTCCATAGTGGCTGTATCAATTTACATTTCCACCAACAATGCAAGAGCACTCCCTTTCTCCACATCCTCTCCAGGATTTGTTGTTGTAGACTCTTTGATGTTGGCCATTCTGACTAGTGTGAGGTGATATCTCCTTCTAGTTTTGACTTGCCTTTCTTTAGTAATGAGCAATGTGGACCATATTTTCATGTGTTTGTTAACCATATATATGTCTTCTTTGGAGAAATGTCTGTTTAGGTTTTTTCCACATTTTTTGATTGGATTGTTTGTTTTCTGGTATTGAGTTGTATGAACAACTTGCATATTTTAGAGATTAATCCTTTGTAAGTTGTTTCATTTCTGTTATTTTCTCTCATTCTGAGGGTTGTCTTTTCACCTTGCTTATAGTTTCCTTCGTTGTGCAAAAGAGTTTAAGTTTAATCAGGTTCCACTTGTTTACTTTTGTTTTTATTTCCATTTCTCTGGGAGATGGGTCATAGGGGATCTTGCTTTGATTTACATCATCAAGTGTTCTGCCTATATTTTCCTGTAAGAGTTTTATAGACTCTGATCTTACATTTAGGTCTTTAATCCATTTTATCTTTGTGTATGGTGTTAGGAAGTGTTCTAATTTCATTCTTTTACATGTAGCTGTCCAGTTTTCTCAGCATCATTTTTTGAAGAGGCTGTCTTTGTCTGGGAAAAGGAGACCTCAAACACAATAAGTTAAAAAATAATAATAAAAGGTAGAGAAATACTATACAAATGAAGGAACAAACTAGAAACACAGAAGTCCAAATAAATGAAGAGCAAATAGGCAAGCTACTTGAAAAAGAATTCAGAATAATGATAATAAAGATGACCATAAATCTTGAAAACAGAATGGAGGAAATGAAAGAAACAATTAACAAAGACCTAGAAGAATTAAAGAATAAACATACAGAAACAAACAACACAATTACTGAAATCAAAAATACTTTAGAAGGAGTCAATAGCAGAATATCTGAAGCAGAAAATGAATCAGTGAGCTGGAAGATAAAATGATAGAAATAACTTCTGAAGAGCAGAATAAAGCAGAAAGGTTGAAAAAGAACTGAGGACAGTCTCAGAGACCTCTGGACAATATCAAATGCACCAACAGTGGTCCCAGAAGAAGAAGAGAAAAAGAAAGCATATAAGAAAAATTTTGAAGAGATTATAGTTGAAAATTTCTGCAACATGGAAGAGGAAATAGCCAACCAAGTCCAAAAGGCACAAAGAGTCCCATACCTGATAAACCCAAGGAGAAACACACAAGACACATACTAATCCAACTAAAACAGACTAAACACAAAGAAAGAATATTGAAAGCAGCAAGGGAAAAGCAAAAAGTAACATATGCTTAAAGCTGATTTTTTCAGCAGAAACTCTGCAGGCCAGAAGGGAATTGCAGGATATATTTAAAGTACTGAAAGGGAAAATCTACAACCAAGATCACTGTACCTGGCAAGGATCTCATTCAAAATTGATGGAGAAATAAAAAGCTTTTCAGACAAGTAAAAGTTAAGAGAATTCATTACCATCAAACATTTACAACAAATTTTAAAGTGACTTATATAGTCAAGAAATACAAGAGAAGAAAAAGATCTACAAAAACAACCCCAAACAATGAAGAAAATGGAAATAGGAATACACACACACACACACACACACACACACACACACACACACACATAATTAGTTTAAATGCAAATGGATTAAATGCTCCAACCAAAAGATACAGACTGGCTAAATGGACACAAAAGAAAATCCATATATATGCTGTCTACAAGAAACCCACTTGAGACCTAAAGACCAATATACACTGAAAGTGAGAGGATGGAAAAATATATTCCATGCAAATGGAAAACAAAAGAAAGCTGGAGTAGCAATCCTCATGTCAGACAATATAAACCTTAAAGTAAAGAAGATTATAAGAGATAAGGAAGGACACTACATAATGATCAAGGGATCAATCCAAGAGGAAAACATAACAATTGTAAATATCTATGCACCCAGCATAGGAGCACCTCAATACATAAGACAAACACTAACAGACATAAAAGGAGAAATTGATAGTAACACAATAATAGTAGGAGACTTTAACACCAGACTCACACCAATGGACAGATCATCAAAACAGAAAATTAATCAGGAAACATGTCTTAAATAGTACCTTAGATGAAATGGATCTCATTGATATCTTCAGGACATTCTCTCCAAATGCAGAATACACCTTCTCAAGTACACATAGGACATTCTCCAAGATAGACCACATCTTGGCTCACAAATCAAACTTTGGTAAATTTAAGAAAATTGAAATCATATCAAGCATCTTCTCTGACCACAATGCTATAAGACTAGATATCAATACAAGAAAAAAGCTGTAAGAAACACAATCACATGGAGATAAAACAACATGTTTCTAAATAACCAACAGGTTACTGAAGAAATCAAAATGGAAATTAAAAAAATTCTAGAAACAAATGACAATGAAAACACGAAAACTCAAAACCTATGGGATGCAGCAAAAGCATTTCTAAGAGGGAAGTTTATAGCAATACAATCCTACCTCAAGAAACAAGAAAAACATTGAATTAGACAGCCTAAGTTTACACCTAAAACAACTGGAAAAAGAAGAACAAAAACTCCGCAAAATTATTAGAAGGAAAGAAATCATAAAGATCCAAGCAGAAATAAATGAAATGAAAGAAACAAATAAAATCTGGTTCTTTGAGAAGATAAACAAAATCGACCAACATTTAGCCAGACTCATCAAGAAAAAAAGAAGAATCAAACCGGCAAAATTAGAAATAAAAAAGAGGTTAAAATAGGCAATGCAGAAATACAAAGGATTATAAGAGATTTTTATGAAGAGCTATATGGCAATAAAATAGATAACCTGGAAGAAATGGACAGATTCTTAGAAAAAGTTCAATCTTCTAAGACTGAACCAGGAAGAAATAGAAATTATAAATAATCCAATTACAAGCACTGAAGTTGAAGCTGTGATCAAAAATCTCCCAGAAAAGAAAAGCCCAGGATCATATGGCTTCACAGGAGAATTCTATTAAACATTTAGAGAAGAGCTAATGCCTATCCTTCTAAAACTCTTTCAAACAAGTGAGTGGAAGAAACATTTCCAAACTCATTCTACGAGGACACCATCATCCTGATATCAAAACCAGACAAAGACAGCACACAAAAAAGAAAACTCAAGCCAATATTACTGATAACATAGATGCAAAAATCCTCAACAAAATTTTAGCAAACAGAATTCAGCAACACATCAAAAGCTCATACACCATGATCAAGTTGGGTTTATTCCAGGGATGCAAGGATTCTTCAGTACATGCAAATCAATAGATGTGATACACCATATTAACAATCGAAAGATAAACTTCATATGATAATCTCAATAGATATAGAAAAAGTCTTTGACAAAATTCAGCACCAGTTTATGATTAAAACTATTGAAAAAATGGGCTGGCATAGAAGGAAGCTACCTCAACATAGTAAAGGCCATGTATGATAAGCCTATAGCAAACATTATTCTCAGTGGTGAAAAACTGAAAGCATTCCCCTAAGATCAGAAACAATACAAGGGTGTACACTTTCACCACTATTATTCAAAATACTTCTGGAAGACCTAATTACAGCAATCAGAAAAAGAAAAAAAGGAAGAAAAGGAAATGAAAGGAATCCAGATCAGGAAAGAAGAAGTAAATCTCTCACTGTTTGAAGATGACATGATACTGTACATAGAAAACCCTAAAAATAGTATCAGAAAATTATTAGAGCTAATCAGTGAATTTTGCAAAGTTTCAAGATACAAAATCAATACACAGAAATCACTTGAATTGCTATATATTAACAATGAAAAATCAGAAAGAGAAATTAAGGAATCAATCCCATTCACCATTACAACAACAAGAATTAAATGTCTAGGAATAAACTTACCTAACGAGAAAAAGAAAAACTGTATACAGAAAAGTATAAGACACTAATGAAAGAAATCAAAGACAATATAAATAGATGGAGAGATATTCCATGTTCCTAGGTATGAAGAATCAATATTGTAAAAATGACTATACTACCAAACACAATCTACAGATTCAATGTGATCCCTATCAAATTACCAATGGCATTTTTTCACAGAACTAAAACAAAAATTTTCACAATTCATATGGAAACACAAAAGACTTGGAATAGCCAAAGCAGTCTTGAGAAATAATAATGGAGCTGAGGAATCAACCTTTCTGACTTCAGATTATACTACAAAGCTACAATCATCAAAACCGTATGGTACTGGCACAAAAACAGAAATGTAGACCAAGAAGATAGAAAGCCCAGAAATAAACTCATGCACCTATGGGTACTTTATTTCTGCTTTTTAATATGCTATCTAGTTTGGTCATAGCTTTCCTTCCAAGGAGCAAGCATCTTTTAATTTCATGGCTGCAGTCACCATCTGCAGTGATTTTGGAGCCCAAGAAAATAAAGTCTGTCACTGTTTCCATTGTTAACCCATGTACTTGCCATGAAGTGATGATACTGGATGCCATGATTTGCTGACATTAGAGTCTGGGATATCCTTCAAGTAATAAATGAAGCCCTGTGATATGGAGAAGAATCACAGAGAGTGAGAGGTGAATCCTTGGCATAGCATAGAGGCAGAATTCATCCACTCACCTAAGTCTTGTTATATCACTAGAACTGTAAAATACATGATCTCCTATGGACTTTTACCTTCACAGTGAGAACGATGTAAGGTGTCAAGTCACTGTAGTCTGTAAAAAGTCACAGTTGGACTTAGTTTTTAGAAATAGAGTTTCTATTGTATATAATAACCTCTCTCAAAGCCAGATAGCCAGATTATCTTGGAGTTATCTCAAAATTGGCACACATTCAAACCATATCTTATAACCTGACTCAAGTAGAATTGATGATTCTTTATTCATAACATTGTTCATTTCTGCCATGAAAGCAACAATCATAGTGTTATAGCTGTTCCTGTGTGGTTCTATAACCTTGATTGCAGAGAAAGCAGTGTAGGGGAAGAACCAGATACCCTTAGGATGGAGCACAGGTATGACCGGAGTGCTGATTTGTTTACCATAAGCAGCTGACCTTGGGATGAAATGAGCTGCAGCTGAGAAATTTGATTCTTGTGTTTAATCATATCAAAAGGTATCAATTATGTTAAATACATAAAATTGATATCATATTTATATGGAAGATGTCCAGAGTTGATTTAAAATAGGTCTTGAGATCATTTATATCAGATTGAATTTTCATTGCAGTTGAACGGGGTTTGTGCTTCCTGAAGAATGGTCTATGTCCAGCAAAATCTTATGTGTGTGTGTGCACAGATGTGTGATCAGTGACTAGAGCACTGGAGAACTGTAGGAATATATTTGTTTCTGTCTGTTTGTATATATATGGACCTAAAAGAGGCAATGTAAATGTTAGTAAATAAAGGGCTGAATGTGCCTAAGGGTGTATCTGTGGGGAGGAAGGGTCTCAGAATGTCTATGATGCATCTTTGTATGCATAAGTAGGTGTGCATTCTTTGGCCAAGGAAGGATTAACATAGTAAAGGATAACATAGTAACGGATATAGATAGAGACATTAGTGCTGTAGAGGCTGAGAAGCTTCTCCTGGGAGCCGTCCTCCTATGGGCAGTCCATTACTCACTGGCACCACCCTTCCCAATATTTTCACTCTCCCTCCTCCCATCACAAACAAACAAGCTTAGTGGTTTGATATATTTATGAGTCACAGAAGACTGGGCTGATGCTGCTCAGCCTGGGCGATCCACAGACCACTGCCTCCAGTTACAGGGAAGAGTTCTCTGCTATCCAGTGAGTGCCACCTTCTTCAGATTGCTCATCAGGGCTCCTTATCAAGAACTTATCCCAAACTTTAACCCTCTTACTGTGACTCCAGGCAGACTCAGACCCTCTTACTCTCTAGACATTAAATAACTAGCTTCTCTTCCAAAGCCATGATTACAAACCTTGATACCAGGTTGCCATCTAAATGAAAATCCTAGTACCAAACCACACATATTTAGATTAAGAGATTTATTCATCAAAGCTAGATTTTGTGTTGATGGTATATATTTTTCCCCCTGCAATTTGAATTATTGTATCCTATACCTAACTCTTGGGTGTGCAGCTGGTGAAAATCAAGAACCAAATGAGCTGAAGTCATTCAACAATGAAGTCTTCAGTTTTAGCTGGATTTTCATTATTGAGTATGCCATGGGAACATAATCAATTAGGATATTACTGTGAGTCTGTTAATGCATTTATAGCACTGTATGTGTGCACATGTGTACTTAGATATATACCTTCAGGTGGGTATAAACATGGGAGGATATCTGCAACATACCATATAATACCAGTGAGGAACTATTAGTCTTATTAAATTCTGTGATTGTGCTAGTATTATCTGAGCAAGGGACTATGCATTAGTTTCTATCTGTGTGATGTGGGGTAGTGCCTATGACTACCTGAGTGTATAAGTGTGCACAGGAGTGTATTCATTGGTGCCTTTATGTGACTGTGTGTAAGTATACATGCTCATATACATGCTGTGCAAAGAAGTACATTGTTTGTATCTATGGTTTTTTAAAATATATATTTATGTCTAGATTAGTTATATTTAGCAAGATTTAACTGACACCCCTTTGGTCAAACAAAGAAAAATGTGTTCCTGGGTAGTGACAGATCATGTTTTCCTTGGGGAAGACATTTTCAAAGTTACCTTACACAGTGAGGAAAATCTGAAACACTGGTGAAATATGCCCTTCTGGACTACATAAATTTGCACACCAGGGATTAAGGACAGTGGGGTAAACCTATCTTGTGAAGAGTCTTTCATGTTTGTTGATCCTCTAAGAGTTTTTCCATTTCTCCAAGATCTAGAAATAATCTTTGAATGATGATAAAAAAGTAGATACAAGAGAGGTTGTATCTAAGATGATTTTTTAGAGACATCAACTTTTAAACCTAGGTGAGGAGGAAGAGAAAAGTTTACAGGGGAAGTAAGAAAAAGAACTCCTATGTATTAAAGTTTTCCTTTGAATTCTCAGTTGAAAGGGAGGGAAACCAAATGAATATAATTCCTTCTTATGGTCCACGTACTTTCGTGATTATTACTGATATCAGGGCATCTCCAGCCTCTAGTCCCCATCTACTTTTACTGATTTTACTAAGAGGTCTAGGAAGATGATGGAAACTAGAAAAGTCAAAGAAACATGGGGCTTAACTATTTCTAAATTTCAAAGCAGTTTTATCTTATTTTTAAATTTTAAATATAGATTTTCTAGCTTTATTGAACTATTACTGGCATATAACATATGTAACCTTGACTTATACCCTGTGAGGATTTGGTAAGCAAATGTTTTGAAAAATGATCACCATAATGAAGTTAGCACCTCTATTTCCTTACATAATTATCAGTTTTTTTAATGTGGTGATAATATTTAAGATTTACTTATTTAAGGCTTTAGTATGTATATTGGTAGCAGTGGTGTCACTAAGTCATGTCTGATTCTTGTGACCCCATGAACTGTAGCCCACCAGGTTCCTCTGTCCATGGGATTTCCCAGTCAAGAAAACTGAAGTGGGGGAATCTTCTAGACCCAGGGATCAAACTCCTGTCTCTTGCATTGCAGAAGTATCCTTTTATGCTTGAGCTACCAAGGAATCCTAAGTATGAATATTACAGAATTATTAATTATAGTCAACATGCATTTTATAGCTGGAAGTCTGCAACTTTTTATCAGCATCTCCCCATCTTTCCTCCAACCCTGCTGCAGACCCCTGGAAACCACTGTTCTACTCTTTACAGAGTGAAGCTTTAATTTTGAGCTATCTGTTCCAGAGAAATATAATTACAGAGATATTTTGGATAAAAACTGGAAAGAAGTCCTTTATGACATGGTTTATTAAATTTTACTATTCTGACTATTGATTTCTTTTCCAGGAGTTAGACTGGAAAAGGACAAAGACAGAGAAAGAGAAATCAATAAAGAAGGTAGAGATGAAAATGCCAAGGAAGAAGGAAAATTAGGGAGATGCTTCTGAAGTAAGAAGGCAGTTCTAAAAGGATGAGTTACCAACAATGTTAAGTCTCATAGGAAAGTCAAGTAGATTAAGAAAGAGAATGTTTTCATTAGATTTGGTGACAAAGAGGTCACTAATGACCACACAGAAATTAGTTTCAATTGGGAGGGTGCAGTGTGGAAGCCACAATACAGTAAATCAAGCACTGATAAAGCAAATTCTTGAATCTAGGGATCTCAGAATGGATTGGGAAAACAGACATGCAAGCAAGCTCCCCTTCCTTGGTATCTAGAGAGACAGGGTTTCAAGAAGTTTGACTATGAATTGAGAAAGAATAACAGCATGGAAGCTAGAGAAGGAAAGTTATGTTTCTATGATGGGATAATGTTGTATGTGCTTATTGCTTGATGGGAAAGAGATAGAAAGTGAGAAGTTGAAGATACAGTACAACAGACTAATGGAAGAGGTCTCTGAGTGAAATGGCAAGAAACACAGTCCTAAAGGTGGAGGGCCTGGGCTTAGGAAGAGACATCTTTTTCTCAGAAACCAAGGGCTAGCTGAGAGCAAGTTAAAGTTTTTGGTAGTGGTAAATAATCTCACTCTGCCTCCTCTTTCTTCCCCAATAAAGCACTTGCTTCTTTGGCTTTATCCAGCTGCACACCCAATTTGGTTATAGAATTTATCAGTGGTTATGGTGTATTTTATGAATGTGAAAGAGAGGCACAGGGAAGATAAAGATATCAGTCCTAGAGGGAAGTTAGGTCAGGAAAGCAGTGAGGAAGGAAAAGCTAGTAGATAAATTGAAAAAGATGAAAAAATGGTTAAAACTTTGAAAGCAAGATCATGGGGTGAGAGGTAAGATTATTGGTAGGTAGAAGGCCATAGTCAGAAGATTAAAAAAAATAGAATTTAAGTCTTCAAAGTGATAAGGAGGTTGATGTAAAGTCTGAGTAAAGTTATTGAATCTGAAATTTTCTAGCTTTAGAGGTTTATCCTTGCCACCTACAAAAGGTTTCCCAGAGACAAGGACAGTGTTTCCTTTTCCCTGTACATCTTAATTTCTAATTTTTTCTCAAAATTTCCAGAATATGTTTTCTAGGGTGAGATGGTGAAGTGAAGGAATACTGGAGTTTTAAGTGAGAATTAGGAAACTATCTCATATAATCTCCTGTCCTGTCACTTTGCTCTTGCTCACTTGTTCATCATACCTTCATGGAGTTTATAACATGGTCGTGAGAGGGAACTGGGCTCTGGTGAGTCAGAGATAAATAGAACTCTGTTGTTATCTTCAAAGAGCTCATAGTCTAATGGAGGAAGTAGGACCAGAAGCCAACACTTTCAGTCTCTGACCTTTTGTGCTGGAGATAGGATGTCCGAAAAAGAGTGAAGAACATTCCCACACACCCTCTTGGGGACACTCCGCATCTGTGTTCTTACATCTGCCTGCCATGTTGGGCCTCAATGGCACCCCCTTCCAGCCAGCCACGCTCCAGCTAACAGGCATTCCTGGGATGCAGACAGGTCAAGCCTGGGTTGCTCTGGTTTTCTGCATCCTCTACCTGATGTCCCTCATAGGCAACCTCACCATCCTTGTTTTGGTGATTCGAGAGCCGACTCTACACCAGCCCATGTACTCCTTCCTCTCTATGCTGTCTCTCAATGATCTGGGAGTGTCCTTTTCTACGCTTCCCCACCGTGCTTGCTACCTTCTGCTTCAACTATCGTCAGGTTGACTTTGATGCCTGCTTGGTTCAGATGTTCTTCATTCATACTTTCTCTTTCATGGAATCAGGCATACTGCTGGCCATGAGCTTTGATCGTTTTGTGGCTATTTGTGACCCACTACGCTATGCCACTGTGCTCACCAACAACCGCATCTTGGCTATGGGCTTAGGCATCCTTGCCAAAAGTTTCACCACTCTCTTCCCTTTCCCCTTTCTGGTGAAACGACTGCCCTTCTGCAAAGGCAATGTTTTACATCACTCGTACTGCCTCCATCCAGATCTCATGAAAGTGGCATGTGGAGATACCCATGTTAATAACATCTATGGGCTCTTTGTAGTTATTTTTACCTATGGCATAGACTCAACTTTTATCCTGCTTTCGTATACATTGATCCTGAGAGCCGTGCTGGCAATAGCATCCCGGGAGCAGCGGTTCAAAGCTCTTAACACCTGCATGTCCCACATCTGTGCAGTACTGGCTTTTTATGTGCCTATAATCGCTGTCTCCATGATCCACCGCTTCTGGAAAAGTGCCCCACTTGTTGTTCATGTCGCGATGTCCAATGTCTACCTGTTTATACCTCCCATGCTCAACCCCATCATCTACAGTGTGAAGACAAAGGAGATACGCAGAGGGATCCGTCAAGTCTTCTGTAAGTCTTGGGGCTGAGGAATGCTGCAGACTCTGAGAGAACCATTTTGGAGGAAGGACTGGAACTTTTTCTGACTTTAGGAATGCTAAAACAAGGAAAAGGACCAGGATTTTGATAGCTGTGAATATGGAACTAATAAAAGACCACTGGACTCAATAAAATTACATATGTATTGAACACTTACTCTATGAAAAACTGTGCTAGTTGCTAGCAATGTTATAATGATGAATAAGACATATTCTTAAGAGATAGATTTATCAAGGAAAACCATAAAAATAAAGATGCCCTGAAATATATTTGAACATATGTGAAAATATTGGAAGCTCTACAGTGTACTTACCCTTGAACACAATTCTACTACTACCAAGAGTGAGGAATGATACACTGAAGACAAAATTCAGTGGAAGTTTGGTGCTTCGTTGGGTGGAAAGGGGCATTTTCCATGTGGCACTAGTAATAAGGAGCCTGCCCACCAATGAAGGAGATGCAGGTTTGGTCTCTAGGTTAGGAAGATCTCCTGGAGGAGGGCATGACAATCCACTCCAGTATTCTTGTCTGGAGAACCCCATAGACAGAGATGCCTGGTGGGCTACAGTGCATAGGGTCACACATATTTGAACACGACTGAAACAACTTAGCATGCATGGGGAGAAAGGGCCCATTGGTTGTGGAAATAAATTTTTTTTTCTATGTTTGTGTGGTAGACTATGAAGGAAGAGAAAGGCTATGGTAGTTGGTCAGGGTGGCAGAAAGACAGGAAAGTAATGATCTTGGCATAACAAACTGCTTGAGAAAAATATTTAGGCAAGCATATTTAGACCTTGTACTCCAAGTGTGGTCCAGTTAACAACAGAATTGTTATATCTGGTGGTTTGTTAATGAAACAGAATCTTAGACCCTAAACAAGACCTACTGAATTCAAATTGCTTTTAAGAAGACCTTGGGGTGATTAAAGGTTGAGAGGCATAGTGTTTCTCTTTTTAACCCTTCTAAGGTTATGGGTATCTAATGTACAACAAAAATAACAAAGATCATGAATAATAAGAGTCTGAAAAACTAGTCCTCAAAGTGTCATTCGCAGACTAGTGTCATCAGCATTGTTTGGTAAATTGTTAGGCATACAAATTCTCAGGCCTTTCCCCAGATATTCTGATCAGAAACTCTTAGGTGGTGAAGTCCAGCAATATGTATCTTTAATAAGTCCTTCAAGCAAATCTGATATATATCACAGGTTGAAAACCTTTAAACTAGACTATTGGTCTAGACTATTTGGGAAAATTGCAAACAGCTTTGTTTAGACAAAGGGGAGGTTTCACACTAAGAAGCTCTGGAAACAAGATCGATCCTGAGAAACTGCCTAAGATTGTGTGTGTGCACAGTTGAACTGGACTCTTTGTGACCCCCATGGGCTGTAGCCTCTCCAGGCAAGAATGATGAATTGTGTGACCATTTCCTGCTCCAGGGATCTTCCAGACCCAGGGATCGAGCCTGTGTCTCTTGCATCTCCTGCGTTAGCAGGTGGATTCTTTATCAATGCGCCACCTGGGAAGACTAAGCTTGCTGGTGATTTTTAAAGCTGGAAGAAATTGAGTGCCTGACAACTAGGTGTAAGGTGTTGGTGGTAACGGGATACACCGAGTAATAGCCTCTTATCTCCACAAAGTGGTGCACATGGAACACAGAAATGACTTAAATGGGCTGAACAATCTCCAGCCTCTTCACTAGCATTCAGGCTCCTGCCTCATCACTAGATTCCTTTCTTTTCTCCCAATTTACACCTGCTAAGATCTCAACTAACCTGAAATCCTAAATTCAGGTAAAATCCAACTAGAAGGCTACCCTCTCAGTCAGCCAGTCAGTCAGTTCAGTCGCTCAGTCATGTCCAACTCTTTGTGACCCCATGAATCGCAGCAGGCCAGGCCTCCCTGTTCATCACCATCTCTCAGAGTTCACTCAGACTCATGTCCATCGAGTCAGTGATGCCATCCAGCCATCTCATCCTCGGTCATCCCCTTCTCCTCCTGCCCCCAATCCCTCCCAGCATCAGAGTCTTTTCCAATCAACTCTTCTCATGAGGTGGCCAAAGTACTGAAGTTTCAGCTTTAGCATCATTCTTTCCAAAGAAATCCCAGGATTGATCTTCAGAATGGACTGGTTGGATCTCCTTGCAGTCCAAGGGACTCTCAAGAGTC
Organism: Nanger dama; assembly: GCA_917880005.1. Classification (NCBI taxonomy): domain Eukaryota; kingdom Metazoa; phylum Chordata; class Mammalia; order Artiodactyla; family Bovidae; genus Nanger; species Nanger dama. The sequence continues at coordinate 1,734,512 of CAKJTW010000114.1, forward strand.
TTCTCCAACACCACAGCTCAAAGGCATCAATTCTTTCAGTGCTCAGCCTTCTTCACAGTCCAACTCTCACATCCATACATGACGACAGGAAAAACCATAGCCTTGGCTAGACAGACCTTAGTCAGCAAAGTAATGTCTCTGCTTTTGAATATACTATCTAGGTTGGTCATAACTTTTCTTCCAAGGAGTAAGTGTCTTTTAATTTCATGGGTGAAGTTACCATCTGCAGTGGTTTTGGAGCCCAAAAAAATAAAGTCTGACACTGTTTCCACTGTTTCCCCACCTATTTCCCACGAAGTGATGGGACCGGTTGCCATGATCTTTGTTTTCTGAATGTTGAGCTTTAAGCCAACTTTTTCACTCTCCTCTTTCACCTTCATCAAGAGGCCCTTTAGCTCCTCTTCACTTTCTGCCATAAGGGTGGTGTCATCTGCATATCTGAGGTTATTGATATTTTTCCTGGCAATCTTGATTCCAGCTTGTGTTTCTTCCAGTCCAGCATTTCTCATGATGTACTCTGCATATAAGTTAAATAAGCAGGGTGACAATATACAGCCTTGATTTACTCCTTTTCCTGTTTGGAACCAGTCTGTTGTTCCATGTCCAGTTTTAACTGTTGCTTCCTGACCTGCATACAGATTTCTCAAGAGGCAAGTCAGGTGGTCTGGTATTCCCATCTCTTTCAGAATTTTCCACAGTTTATTGTGATCCACACAACAAAGGCTTTGGCATGTAAATACAATATAGAAGGGAAAATAATTAGTTGGGTGTTACACTGAGATAGAATCTTGCAAGAGTTCTTGGGGTGAGCGTTCCATGCATACAAGTCTCCTGATCAAGACTTCTTCTAAGACTTTTTGTTTTCTACAAACTCCATTAACTTCCTTCTGAAGTGTATATTCCTTTTATAAAATGAGAAATTCTTAATGTGATTGTATTTTTCTGCACCAAACATGTTCCTGCATTGTGCCTATCTTTTCTTTGCTCCATTGAAAAAAATTTTGATTTAAACACTACAAGACAAATTTATTTCCCTATTTAAGCTCTGTGGGGCAAAATGCTTCATAATTTTTCCATAAATGAAAGTGAAAGTGATAGTCACTCAGTCAAGTCCAACTCTATGGGACCCCATGGACTATAGCCCACAAAGCTTCTCTGTCCATGGGATTCTAAAGGCAAGAATACTGGAGTGGATTGCTATGCCCTCCTGCAGGGGATCTTCCCAACCCAGGGGTCAAACCTGTGTTTCCTGCATTGCAGGCAGAATCTTTACCATCTGAGCCACCAGGAAAGCCCTAACTTATAATAGATCCTGTTGTTGGGATTTGCACAAACATTATGTTTGGCATTATCACTCTTGGAATGAACATATACTATTTTCCCCGACTTCTTTTCTCATAAAATAGTGGCAGACGCTAAGTCTTGAAACAAGACTTTTCAAAAGTTGAAAAAGAGATAATGAAATGATAGTCAAACCTAAAATCTTACACCTAGCACAGTGTTTGATATGCCTAATGCATGTGAATTAAATCAGCAACCAAATGACTAGTTAAATAAATGAAAGACTGTATCAAAGATGATGCTTATTTCCAATTATGCTGCCTCTAACGACATAGTTAAGAGACACTTCCCTCTGGGTCTTCTCAAAGCCTAGATTCTCCTCACGAGGAACTTATTATGCTCAACCTGAGGCACCACTGTAGGTCTCTCTATTCTCCATAATTCTATGACCTTATTCACAAGACTGTTTTCTGCATTCTCTTTAATTATATCTTCTCATTCCTAACCCATTAATTTTTACCTAGTGGATTCTACAATGATGGAAAGCAGAAAGAGTTTTCAAACTGCCTCTCTAAGATACATCAAAGTTCCACATGGAGAAGAAAAAAATTCTTCTATATCCATATTTTGTTTCCATCCCCTAACCATCCCATGACTTGATAGAAAAATAGAGAGAACTCCTACCATTCCTTCCCTCAGTACACCTTTACTCTGTCTGAAACTGAAACAAGGAGGAGGTAAAATGAAATACTTAATGGGAAGATCAGTTATTTGGAAAAATAAACTATTTGGAGTATCTGAAATTAGAACCTTTAGCAGAACTTCTAATGAGTATAATTACCACATGTAGTACAATCACATTTTTAAAGATCACTTTCTTCTTTTTATTTGAATCCCTTATAGACAGGGTTTTGTTTTTTTTTTTTTTTAAGGAATACTAGTTTCATGAAATTATGGAGCTAGTAGATAGCAAGGTTAGGGCTCAAACTCACATCTATGTGACTTTGAACTCAGTGGTCTTTCAGTGGGGATGTCTCTCCTGGAGGAGATCTCAGTCTTGTAGAACTTGGTAGAGGGTTGGATTGGAGGTGATGGGAGTGGGAATTGAGCAGGAAACACCAGTTATAAGTGGATGGAAGTAGCCATGGTCATATGATCTGTTGGTTAAATCTTGGGAATAGTTCTGCACTTCAAGGTCTATTTTCTGGGCTCTGAGTTCTGGATCTATGATTTAAATAGGTGTTCTCAGTCTGGTCTGGTTTTTTGTGGCCTCATGAGCTGTAGCTGACTAGGTTCCTCCGTCCATGGAATTTTCCAGGCAAGAATAGTGTAGCAGGTTTCCATTTCCTTCTCCAGGGATCTTTCTAACCCAGGGATCAAACCCATGTCTCTTACGTCTCCTGAATTGTCAGACAGGTACTTTACCACTAGTACCACTTGGGAAGCCCCCAGAGTGAAAGTGTTACATGCTCAGTCCATGGGGACTCTTTGAGGCCCCATAGACTGCAGTCCACCAGGCTCCTCTGTCCATGGAATTCTCCAGGGCAAGCATGCTAGAGTGGATTGCCATTCCCTTCTCCAGGGTGTTCTTACAACCCAGGGATCAACCCAAGTCTCGCACATTGCAGGCAGATTCTTTACTCTCTGAGACACCATGTAGCTTCCCCAAAGGCTCAACAGTAAAGAATCTACCTGCAGTGCAGGAGACATCACTTCGACCCCTTGGTTGGGAAGATCACCTGGAGAAGGAAATGGCAACCCACTCCAGTGTTCTTGTCTGAAAAATCCCATGAACAGAGGAGTCTGGGTGCACTACAGTCCAAAGGGTCACAAAGAGTCAGACATGACTGAATACACACACAACAACCGCATACTATTTAGAGCTTCCCTGGTGGTTTAGAGGGTAAAGCTTTAGGTTCTGCCTAAAACGTGGATTTTAAGCCCCAGATCTGGGGATTTAACTCTGAGTTCTGTGCTGAGAATTTTGATTTTGAGACTGAATAATTGGGATAGGAAGAATGTTGCTATGGAGCTTGGAGGAAAATTCTCTTCATTGCAAGGACGCAGTTAGAATTTTATTTTCTTTTTGGAGAGAGGGCAGCGTCTCCAGGGATAGTTTTTTTTTCTTCCTCCTTCTGTTCCCAAGTGACATCTAATTCTCCTTTTATTCCCCCTTTACCAACACAGTATCACACTCAGGCAAACCAGGACCCCAGAGGCTTTGGTGCCTAGGAACTCATATTCAGAGACATAAAGTCTACCTGGCCGAGGCTAGTACCTGCTTGAGGTTCATTCTGGAAACACTGTGAGCTCAGGTTCTTTGTCTTTCAAGCCAATTCTCCCTTCACTGAGCTCTTTTAGGTGAGTCTGAAGTCTATTTGTATGAGTACAAGAAGTATATTTTGGTCTATAATTCTGTGCTCCTGTGTGGTTCCCTCAGCCTCTCTTAAGTCTCTGTGTCTTTGAGTGAATTTCTGTGCATGCAAGTGTGTGCTTGTGTATTTGCTATCATTTGTTTGGCTTATGATGGAAGAGTTTAAAACAAATAAAAATAAAATTCCCTTTTGTCAGATTCTTTTGTTGGATCAGTTGAGATGATCTTGGTTGCTTTCCTTCATTCTGTTAAGATGATATATCAGATGAGTTTTGTCTGTTGACCCATTCTCAAATTCCAGAAGTGGATCCCACTTGGTCATAATGTATAACACTTTCAATGGAAAAAAATTAAAAAAATCCAAAATCTTAGTTTCATGTATATTTTCTTAAAAAGAAAAAAATAAAAAGTAATATACCTTCCAGCACCAGGTGTCCTCCAGGACACCACTTTCAGATAAAGCGTCAGAGACGGCTCTATCAGTGAAGGACACATGGCAATCCCATGACAGGGGCTGAGAGCTTGCCTCTGTTCTATTCCACACAAAATTGAAGTCACGATATTGCCAGCATCACAGACCAGGAGAGATTTTGACCTCCTGGAACATCAGGCCCAAGGGCAGAAGGAGACTTGAAAGTGCCTTTAATCCTAGTTCAGTAGCTGCTGGAATTTTACCCCCAGCATTTCCATCAATGGTTACACAGTTGTGGCGATTGTTGCTTGAACATGTTCACTGATAAAAACTTACTGTTTCATCTTGTAGCTTTGACTCACAACAATCTTCTGTACCTGGACCCTAAATTGTAATCTTCATCTCCATCTGTCAGTCACTACCTCTTATACCCATCCTCGTCCATCTCTGCTGCAGTCTCTTCTTCTCAGAAAAAAAGCATCACGGGTTCCTGCAAAGCTCTTTATATGACTTGGCTGTCTCTGTGTGTGTCCCATTGGTTTAACTTTGATCTAGAGAATGGAACCCAGAACTGAATGTACTTCAGTTATGACCCTGAACATTGTGCTCATGCTTTATTAATTCATGAATTATTGAGCATGTCTTTGTGTTAGAAACATGAAGCAGTGGGAGGTAAGAATGAACCAGACACAAGTTTACCTAAGATTCCAAGAGAGAACAGAGGTGTAAAGGCACTTCTCATAAAATAAAAAGTATGTATAAAATATTTTAAAGTCATATATGAGGCTATTATTTCCACTTAAGTAGTAATAGTAAAAGCTGCAGAAAAAATAAAGGTGTTGACTATGAATGGCAGTGGGAGTTCAAAAACAAGGAAGAGGAAGATAGAGCAAGTAAATCTCCTAGTCTGCTTAGGAGGCAGGAAAAATAAATCTGTCTGCCATTCTCTACTTTGCTCTGCCTGTGAAGGTGAAGATGACCAACTTCCCAATATCTCTACCTTCTTTTTACTTCAGTTCAGTTCAGTCACTCAGTCGTGTTCGACTCTTTGCGACCCCATGAATTACAGCACGCCAGGCCTCCCTGTCCATCACCAACTCCTGGAGTTCACTCAAACTCACATCCATCAAGTTGGTGATGCCATCCAGCCATCTCATCCTCTGTCGTCTCCTTCTCCTCCTGCCCCCAATCCCTCCCAGCATCAGAGTCTTTTCCAATGAATCAATTCTTCATATGAGGCAGCCAAAGTACTGGAGTGTCAGCTTCAGCATCATTCCTTCCAAAGAAATCCCAGGGCTGATCTCCTTCAGAATGGACTGGTTGGATCTCCTTGTAGTCCAAGGGACTCTCAAGAGTCTTCTCCAACACCACAGTTCAAAAGCATTAATTCTTTCAGCACTCAGCCTTCTTCACAGTCCAACTCTCACATCCATACATTACCACTGGAAAAACCATAGCCTTGACTAGACAGAACTTGTTGGCAAAGTAATGTCTCTGATTTTGAATATGCTATCTAGGTTGGTCATAACTTTTCTTCCAAGGAGTAAGTGTCTTTTAATTTCATGGCTGCAGTCACCATCTGCAGTGATTTTGGAGCCCCCAAATAAAGTCTGACACTAGTTCCACTGTTTCCCCATCTGTTTCCCATGAAGTGATGGGACCAGATGCCATGATCTTCGTTTTCTGAATGTTGAGCTTTAAGCCAACTTTTTCCCTCTCCTCTTTTACTTTCATCAAGACGCTTTTTAGTTCCTCTTCATTTTCTGCCAGAAGGGTGGTGTCATCTGCATATCTGAGGTTATTGATATTTCCCCCAGAAATCTTGATTCCAGCTTGTGTTTCTTCCAGGCAAGTGTTTCTCATGATGTACTTTGCATATAAGTTAAATAAGCAGGGTGACAATATACAGCCTTGAGGTACTCCTTTTCCTATTTGGAACCAGTCTGTTGTTCCATGTCCAGTTCTAACTGTTGCTTCCTGAACTGCATATAGGTTTCTCAAGAAGCAGGTCAGGTGGTCTGGTATTCCCATCTCTTTCAGGATTTTCCACAGTTTATTGTGATCCACACAGTCTTCTTTCTTAGGTGGCTGCAATTTCAGAAGGCTGGCAGCTGGGTTTCATAGGAAGGACCACAGTACTTACAGTTGAAAGAATTAGATTCTAGTCCCAATTTAGCCACTTAATGCCTTAAGGACAGTCACTTAACATGGTTGTTATGGGACTGAAATGAGACAGCTTGGTAGAGAAACAGTTGCCCATCTGATTATCCTTTGTAGCACACAAAGACTGAATTATTTCCCTGAAACTGTGTGCTCCTGGGTGCTGTTCTTACTCTTCGCCATCATTCATGTTCCTCCTCCATGCCATGGGTCAGGGGTAGTGTTTATAAACCTTCATTTTTACTGTTTGTGACAAATGAGGTTTATCCATACATACCATATGATATTGTTACTTTTGCAATATCCATATGCAATAGATGTATTTTGTTTTTCTATTTTAGATATAGAAACACAGAGGCCTTGAAAGGTTAAGTTACCTGTTCAAGGTCACACTGTGTATAAACTGTAAATTGGGCTCCAAACTGAGGTCTATGAGAATCCATTTGCAGAGCTCTGAAACACTGAACATATGAAGCTTTTTTTTTTTCATTTACTTCTTATATCCAAATAAGAGAATATTATTATTTTCACAAGTTAAATCATGTATTAACTGATTGAATATTGATTTTGAACCATTTCTGATTTATTCCTGTGCTTCTCAGTTTTTAAATGATGCTATCTTTCATAAGATTGGGTAGTCTCAAATATCTCTTTTATGCACAAGATTTTAGGGCTTTCACTGTCAGAGGAATAGCAGGTGAGAATATTTTTACAAGGAATAATATAGATGACTCCAATTTCCTCCATGTCTTTCCATCTCTCTCTTCTTTACACCTTGGGGTAGGCTGCTAAGGCAGAAGGCTTCATGGGAGGGAGTTAACTGATTTTTTTTTTTTTTCAAGTGGCAGGTAAAGACTGATCACTGCTGCTGGTGACATGAAAGCTGAGAGCAATGAAAGTCTTGACCTCCTCTCTGTCTTCCTGACTGGCATTCCAGGATTGGAGGCCCAACATGGCTGGCTGTCCATCCCTTTCTTCACCATGTACACTGTAGCTATCGTGGGCAACAGCCTAATCATCGCAGCGGTGCAAGCTGATCCTGCCTTACATGAGCCCATGTACCTGTTTCTCTCCATGCTGGCTGTCACTGAGGTGGGTGTCTCTGTGTCCACACTGCCTACTGTCATGGGCATTCTTTGGTTTGATGCCTGCCAGATTGACTTTGATGGCTGCCTTGCCCAGATGTTCTTCATCCACACTTTCTCCTGCATGGAGTCAGGGGTCCTGCTGGCTATGAGTTATGATCGCTTCGTAGCCATCTACAATCCACTGCACTACACAGCCATCCTCACCCTGCCCCGTATTGTTTCCATTGGTTTGGTGATTACACTAAAGAGTGTGATACTCATGGCCCCTCTTCCAGTCCTCTTGAGGTTACTGCCCTATTGCCACACTAACTTCCTCTCCCATTCTTACTGCCTCCACTCAGACTTGATCCAGCTGCCTTGTGCTGACACTAAGCTCAACAGCATCCTGGGTTTGGCCATTGTCTTGGCTACTTTTGGACTGGACTCACTGCTGATTGTGCTCTCCTATATGTTGATTCTTTACACAGTGCTGGGCATTGCTTCTGGGGAGGGACAGTGGAAGGCCCTCAATACGTGTGTGTCACATGTCTGTGCGGTACTTGTATACTATGTGCCTATGATTGGTGTGTCTGTGATGCATCGTACTGCCAAGCATGCCTCACCTCTGGCCCACACACTCATGTCCAGCATCTACCTCTTTGTCCCTCCTGTGCTCAATCCCATCATCTACAGTGTCAAGACCAAACCAATCCAACGGGGAATTGTCACCTTGTTTTTCTGCAAGAGAGAATTACTTTGAGTCATTCCAAGGGGAGAGGGACTTTGAATCAGTCCATAAACTCTGGTGGTGTTTCTTCTGTGGGCTAAGCTCCACACCAGGATTTCTGGGGAAGAATAGGAGTGAGAAATTCAAAACATTGCCTCGGGCTTGAATCTGGATCACACGAGTTACCTTGACTCCTTGCCATCTCACATGTTATCAACATAGGTGTGTCTGTATGTGCCCATACACACACCATCTTTGACAGTTATGATCAACTTGAGATCTTGAATGCCCTTTGCTTGTTTTTCTCAAGGCTCACATCAAACAGTCTGATAAATAGGAAGTTACCCGTAGAGGCTGGAGGCTTAATGATATTTGACGTATAACAAATCCTTGCTTTGATGGGTCAGACAGATATTAAAAATCTGCTCCCAATAAAAGACCATCCTAGTAACATGACTTTGAGCAAGATAAGTGTACTTTTTGGATTGTCCCAGATAGTAGTGATTTACACTTATTTTTCTCAGCATCGCTATTAATAGCAATCCCTCTTCCTCTCAAAAGTATCCTTGTTTAAACAGTAAATTTATGATAAAACTACATATAAAACAACTTCCTTCATGTTATATATGGAATCAGACTCTTCCCCTAGCTTACTATCCAGTGGTGTCTACTCTCAGACTATTCAGTCTGTTTAGAATAGTGGCTACCAAAATTTTATATGCCAGGAGATTCTGAAGACGAAGAACAGCTGAGTAAATGGCCTCAACTTCAGTATCAAGTAAAATATGGACAACCTTACACCCCAGGTATCAGATCTGAAAAATCCCAACAGAAACACCAACAGAATTCTGTTCTGGTAGCGCATTGGGTCCTGTTTTTCTGGTGTCTGTATATTTGCATTCCCTGCTCCTGTCCTCACCATCCCATGAAGCAGGTATGCTTGTACCTTTCCTCTGCTCCACCTTTTCTCTTATACTGTCAGCAGAGTTCTAGTTGGCACTTCTTGCTTCTGTCTGTGGTTATCTATGGCTTCCTGGAAACCTTTGGTCAAATGAGAAATTACATCTTCATGCCTCCTAAATAATAGAGGTTTGTGTATGGTGGATTGATAGGCTTGTGCTGCTTGATCAGTAACTGGCCTCCAATCTCAGCCTCTTACACTTCAGGGCTTACAAATGCAAGGGAATTTTTTTTTTTTTTTCACCGTATGCTATTCTTCCTGAGCTCATTCACATCATCAGGGTTACCTTTAAACAGTGAACATTTTGAAATGCTTGGTCTGTTTAAAATAGTAGTTACCAAAGTTTTACATTCTCTATATAAAATAATTAATAGGAAAAAACTAGGTATCCTTTTAGCCATTTTCAGGTTAAAACCTAAAATTTTATCATAGATTTACATAGTTGTTGAGCACACATTTTGGATATATTGTAAATATACTGAGGCTGCCCTGGTGACTCAGATGATAAAGAATCTGCCTGCATCCCAGAGACCCAGGTTTGATCCCTGGGTTGGGAAGATCCCCTGGAGAAGGGAATGACAACCCACTCCAGGATTCTTGACTGAAGAATTCTATGAACAGAGGAGCCTGGCAGGCTGCTATAGTCCATGGGTTCACAAAGAGTTGGGCATGACTGAAAGACTAATGCTTCACTTTCAAAAATATATCAAGTTTAAAATAAATTCTTATATCACAGTTTAAAATAACTAATGTAAACTAAATGCATATTTTGATACCAGACATTATGAAGTTAAATATGCATGAACATATTCTTTAACATTCCATTCACATATTTTTATGTTAGTCCATTTTCTCCTCAAATTTTTATTTTACCTCCACCAAAGAGTTTATAATACATATAATATATTTTTCTGTTTGGAAAAATTTTAGTGGTTTATCTTTCAGAATATTTTCTGAGAAATATGTATATATATATTTACATTTTATGTTTAAAATTTGGTCACACATAGAGTATTGTTCTAAAAATGTATTCTTTATTGAGTTATTTTTCTGATATTAATACATAATTGATCAAAACAACATGAACATAATACAAATTTTTATATATTAAAAGTAAAATTTGATTTTAATCCATCTCTTAATGAGCTGCATGATTTTATTTTTCTAGTATCTGGAAAATATTTATTATTTATTAATAGAATGAGAAAGGTCAATAACAATTCTGTTCATACTTACTTGTTTCTTTTTTGTAAATGTGAAAATTGTTAAGTTTAGTAACATAAATGAGAAAATGGCATTGGTGCCATTTATCATTGCACAATATCATTTTTAATGCCTTTGGAGTTAAATGATAAAAATCATATGATAATCTCATGAGAAATTATCTTAATGATGTAATAAATGATATTTCCATTGGATCACTTTTTATTTTTGTTGATAACAGTAAAATTGATAGCATTTGTCTTACATTAGAATATGCTATCATTGGTGTCATTTACTCCCTCAAAATCCATGTCAATATTTCCAGTAGTCCTTTTGATTGGTATCTCTGAAATGTTTACTATTTGGGATATATGATGGAAATATTAAATGGCTTTAAGAACTAAGTCTATGCATATTTTTTCTTTTTTTAAATTAAAATTTATTATTATTATTATTTCATTTTTGTAAAGTGAGAAAATACGATTGTAGAAAGGAAAAAATATAGTGTAACAGAGGCACAGTCAAACTCCTACATTCCCAGACAAAGCAATTTCAGTAAAGAAGCCATCTGGATGTTTAACATCTAAAAATTTATTACAAAAATATTTGTGTTCAGGCACTCCCCAAAATATCTTATTTTTCTAGAGGAACAGGTAATCAATTTGAAGGGCACTAGGTTAGATATGCACATGAGTTTGGGTGGACTCCGGGAGTTGGTGATGGACAGGGAGGCCTGGCTTGCTGTAATTCATGGGATTGCAAAGAGTTGGACACGACTGAGCAAATGAACTGAACTGAACTGAACTGAGGTTAGATATCCACCAGTGAGAGTGTCTATAAACTGTCTAAGAAGGTGAAATTCATTGATCAAATTTCACAGTCAATCATCAAGGAAAATTACTGCTTCTAGAGAGGTATCCAAAGATTTGGGATTATAAATAATATGCATATATTTCATTAATAAGTGATAATCATTTTCTTCATTTATCCAAATATATTTTCGAGTACCTACTATGTATAAAGAGTAGATATGTAATAATATTTTATTTTTGGATGCAGCATAGAAAATAAAATCTAAAAATTTAGCAAAGATGTTGCAATAGTTCTTGGGGCAAGTCACATATTCCCTTCTAGGTTTTAGATGTCATCAGCAGATGAATCTACTAGTAAGCTGCAAGTCTAAAGGATGAATGCGCTTCAACACACTTTAGATATGTAATCAAATCTCATTTTTAGTCACAATTACTTTCAGAGTCACTTCTTTTGTCATAGAAACTATCACTTCAGAGGGCATGATTGACTAGCAGCAACACTCAGAATAATGTTCAGATTATTCTTTTTAACTAATTAATTTATTTTAATTGGAGGATAATTACTTTACAGTATTGTGATGGTTTTTGCCATACATCAGTGCAAATCAGCCATAGGCATACATGTGTTCCCTCCATCCTGAACACCCCCTCCCCCAATTACCTCCCCAACCCATCCCTCCAGGTAGTCACAGAGCACCGGCTTTGGGTGCCCTACATCATTCATCCAACTCGCACTGGTTAGCTAGTTATTTATGGTAATGTATGTTTCAGTGCTATTCTATCAAATTATCCCACCTTCTCCTCCCACTGAGTCCAAAATTCTGTTCTTTATGTCTGTTGTCTCCTTTACTGCCCCGCACATAGGATTATTGGTACCATCTTTCCAGATTCCATGTAGATGCAGATTATTCTTTTTATTTTTTATTATTTATTATTGATTTTTTTCACAGTTGTTCAGGAATCCAAATCTTAGAAAAATCCAAAGTGATAGTTGTACAATTTATTTAAAGCATTATTTTATAACATTATCTAGTATATCTTGTTGTGTCTGACTCTCTCAATGGCTGTAACTTTAAATAACAACCTCCAAATTGCAAAAGCAGAGATGCTTTGCAGTCTTGGTTATTGAGCTCTTGAAAAATGGCTAATTTGAATTGATATTCGTTGTAATGACATGTGGCCAGACTTTGGAGACTTAACATTAAAAAAACCAAAGAGGGTAAACTATCTAATTATTTTTTAAACATAGGTTACATGTTTAAATGATTACATTTTAGATATATTAGGTTAAATGGTGTATACTTTGAAAATACTTTAACTTATTTCTGTTTACTTTTTAATATAGCTATGAGAAAATTGTAACTAACATATGCTTGTCTTATGGATCTACTGGGAAGAACTAGGCTGAAGCTAAATTGTGTAAATTAATAAATTAAGTAGAGCGATACATTTCAATTAGCAATCAGCATTTCTTCGTTTAATGAATCACATAGGTTCAGGTTCACAAAATTTCCAACATGAATGGTAGAGAAAATGTCTTATGTTTAGATAACTACATACATTTGTATGTATATAATACATTATACATATTTTTCTAATATTTATTTCTTTCACCTACAAATTGTGAAACATGATCAGCTTTATTATGGAGACAGATATTCCTCTATATTTTAAACAATTTAAGCATGTATAAAGGAAGAGCATATTAGAAAGGGAAAATACATGCTTAAGTTGTATTTAATTGAAGTAGGTTGCCATTTTCTTCTCTTGGAGAATCTTCTCAAGCCAGGAGTAGAATCCACATCTCCTGCATTAGCAGGTGGACTCTTTACTACTGAGCTACCAGGGGAGCCCTGCAATAACTCAGTCAGTTTTTAATACACATAATGATGCTACCTTTTTCTGCCAATTTACAGGTTAAAAGTTGTTACTGGAGCTTCTAGTTTTGCAAATATTACCTGGTAATTAATACTCAGTGTAGATACTATACTCACTTAAAATATTTATATATTTAATGAAAATAGTCAAGCCATGACAAAAACCTAGCTTCTAAGATGAGAGGCAAAAGAAATACAAATAGATAATAAGTTTTAAAAATCCATAGTCATAATAACACAATGACAGAATATGCTCATATTGACATAAATGTTATGTAAAATGTTTTAATATTTTATAAATAAATTCAGAAGGGTTGTACAAGTATTCAAATTTGCTTAGTATTGCTTGTAAGATAAGTGAGAGTAGTTTGGCATTTTTACAAAAAGTTTAAATCTCTTATTTTTCGGATATTATTTCAGCATGGAAAATAGTGTTAGAATAACTTCAATTTATACAAGTTTTCAGTTAATTTTCTCACTGGAAATATAACAAATTTTAGCTTCAATATTTCCTGTACAGATTTTTCCAGATAAATTAAAATTATTTCCAAAAATATTGAATTGTATGTGATAAATGCAATTGTTGCTACTAGCTTGTCATTTCTTCTTGGTCCTCCCAGTTAAGAGAGCAAGAAAATACATGTCTGTATACTGACCTGTTTATGTACAAATATTTATAAATATGTTTGACTTAATCATCTGTGTCTATATCAAGTGTAACGAGTTCATACTGATCTCTCCAGCTCCAGTCCATGGATCATTCATGTTGCTCCCCTTGCTTTTTCATAACGTCCCAGCCAAGTAGGGAGAACTTGGTTCCCAGGTGGCACTAGTGGCAAAGAATCTGACTGCAGGACACATAAAATATGCGGGTTTGATCCCTGGGTGAAGCATTTACTATATTTCATTTTACCTTTAGTACAGATCCCACCCAATTCCAAAGGTCAGCATCATTTCCCTCCATCTTTTCCAGTGAAGTTGCTTCATATATTCATAATAGAACTACATTTTATCTTATTGTGTCTTCCATCCTGAGTAATTAAAAAAATATATATAAATTATATATATTAATGATCACTCTGTGCTGCTGTAAATTTCTATGAGTTTTAGCAAATGCCTAATGTCATCTGTGTACCATCACAGTATTACAGAATGATTCTACAGTCTATAAAACCCTCTGTACTTCACTAATTTAATACTCCACTCCCTTAAATTCTTAGTTACCACCAGTAAGTTTACTCTCTATGAAGTTTTGCCTTTTTAGAGTTTTGTCTGTATGAAATCGTAATTTTTTTAAAGACCTGTTAGACTACCTTCCTTCATTTAGCAATGAACATTTAGGATTCATCCATGTCTTTATGTATCTTGATAATTTTCAGCAGCTGCTATAAAAACGTTCTACTGAGGCTTGGCTGATGCCTTCTGTCAAACATTCTTTGTCTTTAATTGCTTAGCCTGTATTTTGCAATCATTCATTGGTCTTTGACCCCTGGAGAAGGAAATGGCAACCTAATCCAGTATGCTTGTCTGGGGAATCCCATGGAGAGAGAAGCCTGGCAGGCCACAGCCTATGGGGTCACAAGAGTGGGACACTACTTAGTGACTAAACTACCACCACTGGTCATGGAGCACCTTATTTTGCCCCCAGATCCCCCTTCATGTTTCTAAGCTCTAGTCCCTTTATAATCTAAATATTATTATTTTTTCTCCTATAGCTGACCTTTAGCAAAGGTCAGCTTTTATTTATTTCATAGTTTCAGAAATATAGTCTATAGGTCTTTGGTTGTATTAGTTTGCTAGGATAGCCACAAAATGAGTAGCTTAAACAATAGAAATTTACTTTCTTCAAATTGTGGAGGCCTCTAACAATTTCTCGCATTTCTGGTTTCTTCGGGGGCCTCTTCCCTGGCTTGCAGGTGGTTGTCTTCTCCCTGTGTCATCATTCTGGTCTTCTTTCTGTGCTTGTGTCCTAATAGTCTCTTCATATAGGGACATGAGTCACACGGGGTTAGAGTCCACTCTAAGGACCTCATTTTAACTCAATTATGTCTATAAAGACCCTACCTCCAAATGCAGTCACATGCTAAGATACTGGGGTTAGAATTTCAAAACAGGAATGTGTGGGGAATTCAGTCCAAGTCACTGGTAGATCGAATTGTCCTGAAGCTAATTTTGTTCTGTCACCTCTACCTTCAGAAACCCTGTTTTGTCCTGGGATGTGTTTAGAGGGCAATTGGGGGCATCTGTGTATGTGGATGATTACCACTCGGCCACCCTAATTCCTGTTCCCACAATGGCTGCAAACTAAATGTCCTCATAGATGTTCTTATCCATAATCTGGAGTGTAAATTCTGGAGTGAAGGAGAAAATAATTCACATAAGCTGAGCACCTATGAAGGCTATTAGTAATGCAAGACTATCTTTTACACGGACTTCCCAGGTGGTGCTAGCAGTAAAGAACCCACCTGCTAATGCAGGAGACAGAAGAGATGTGGGTTTGATCCCTGGGTCAGGAAGACCCCCTGAAGGAGGGCACGGCAACCCATTCTAGTATTGTTGCTTGGAGAATCACATAAACAGAGGAGTCTGGCTGGACCACCAAAGAAATTCCATGGCTGCCCTTCAAACTGGTATTTCTGAGAGAGGCTACTGGGTTCCATAAAATACTTCTTTGTGATCATTAAAGCCATGCCTATTTTGTTTGTTTCGGCTGGGCAGGGTCTTCACTGCATCACACAGGCGCCTCTAGTTGTGGTGCAAGGGCTTTGTGCCCTACAGCTGGTGGTATCTTTGTTCCCTGACCAGGGATTGAATCTGTGTCCCCTGCGTTAGAAGGCAGATTCTTTACCAGGGACCACCAGGGAAGTCCAAAAGCCACATCTTTTCTATCATAACATTTTCTAGCACAAAGTCCAGAATGCCAAAGGGAAACTGCCTCTAAGAATTTAAACCACATTAAGAATATTAAGGTTAAAAAAAAGCCTATCATAGTGAGAAAATAAATTTATATTCCCACAAATGTTACCTGCAGACATACTTGAAGTTTTGATCCTAAATACTAAGACCCTCTAGCAATGCAAGAGTGTTAGTCCAATGGGGAGGGCTCTAACTATACCCACCTCCATCTTTAGGCTCTTTGCTCATTTGTGTGTGTGCTTAAATCATGCTGAGTATAGATTAGGAAATCTCAGCTGAATAGCTGAGAAATGTCTTGATCAATATCCATATAGCCTGGATCAAAATTCAAACAACTTGATCAATATCCATCTTCCTTCAAATATTTACTATTCTTTTGCAAGAGAAACTCAGAGTACACCTATCCATTATACGAATCAGAAAAGTGGAGTTTACCTGGAGTAAGTGGAACTGCCTAGGAGAATATGTGGTGGGGGCAACAACAAAGGTTTTCATTCACATTTACTTAACCAAGCCCACTGGAGAGAAAAATATTCAGAAAGGAAGAAAAATTTAAACAAACCTTTACTCAGTCAATGATGCTTATTTCATTGGCAGATAAATGTGCTAGTATCAGATCAAATTGGATCCACAACTTTTTGGATAGAATGTTTGCTGCTAGTTTCTCCCAGAACAAAAATCTGATTAAATGCAAGATCATATGGGATTTATTTTTACACTGTCCATTTAAAAATTTGACTATACTCTCCCTGTAAACCTACGACTGCAATTTCTGTGTAATTAAGCGCATTCAGCCCTTCACCTTAAATGCATTCTTCTTTGAGAAATGAGGTGAAAAATTCCCTGGCGGATCTGCTTAGTCTTTACACTGTAAATGATGGGGTTCATCACTGGAGATGCCAACAGGTAAATATTGGCCATGATAACATGAACTAGAGGAGGGGCGTGCTTGGCAAATCTATGGGTCATAGATACCCCAACCATGGGCACATAGAGGACCAGAACAGCCAGCATGTGGGACAGACAGTTATTGAGGGCCCGCAGTCGCTCAGTCCATGAGGCTGTGCCCAAGATACTCTTCAGGATGAGTGTGTAGGAGAGCACGATGAGCAGAGGGTCCATTAGAATAATGAGCAAAACCACAGCAAATGCATACCAGTTGTTGATTCGGATGTCAGCACAGACCAGGCGAATCATATCCTGGTGGAGGCAGTAGGAGTGAGAGAGAAGGTGAGAGCGGCAGAAGGGCAGGCGCTTGAGTAGGAAAAGGGAGGGAAGAACAGCCAGAACACATCGGCAAAGGACGGCTAACCCCATCCTGCCAACAACACCGTTGGTGAGGATGGTGGCATAATGAAGGGGGTGGCAGATGGCAACGTAGCGGTCAAAGGACATGGCCAGTAGGACTGAAGATTCCATAAAAGAGAATGTATGGAGGAAGAATAACTGGGCAAAACAGTCCTCAAAACTGATCTTCTGATTGTTAAACCAGAGGAGCTGCATGACTGTGGGCAGGGTGCTGAGGGTGAGACCCAGGTCAGTGAGGGCCAGCATGGAGAGGAACAGGTACATGGGCTGGACGAGGGATAGCTCTGTGCAGATGACAGTGAGAATGGTGGTGTTTCCCATGATGGAGATGGTGTAGAGACAGCAGAAAGGGATGGCGATCCAGATGTGGTAGGCCTCAAATCCAGGGATGCCCGTGAGGATGAAGTAGAAGGGGTCTTGGGTGGTGTTAGCCATGCTTGATGAAGGCAAAACCAGCATCTGTGTGTTCCACATAAGAATTCCATCAGCATGTTGCTGCCATAGAGACATCTTCTATTCAATCCAGGCCCCAAATATGTGTCTAGGATTGTTCTAACACCATGGAGCAATACACCAGTCAGAGCACTAACAACAGAACTGTGGCTCTTACTGCCCTACATTCTTCTTTTTTTTTTAACTTTTAAGGGTATTTTTTTTTAATTTTAAAATTTAAATTTATTTACTTTAATGGGAGGCTAATTACTTTACGATATTGCATTGGTTTTGCCATACATCAACATGAATCGCGCCGGGTGTACATGTGTTCCCAATCCTGAACCCCCTTCCCACTTCCCTCCCCATACAGTTCCTCTGGGTCATCCCAGTGCACCAGCTCCAAGCATCCTGTATCCTGCATCGAACCTAGACTGGCGATTTGTTTCTTATATGATATTATACATGTTTCAATGCCATTCTCCCAAATCATCCCACCCTCTCCCTCTCCCACAGAGTCCAAAAGACTGTCCTACATTCTTATTTACAGGGACCTTTTGGGGACTTCCCTGGTGGTTCAGTGGCTATGACTTCATGATCCCAATGTGGGAGACTGGGCTTTGTTTCATGGCCAGGGAAGTAAATCCCACTTGCTGCAACTAAGTGATTGCATGTTACAACTAGAGATCCACATGCTAAAATGAAGATCCAGGATGCCGCAACTAAGACCTAGTGCAGCCAGATAAACAAACATTTTTTAAATAAATAGATATTTAAAATAAAATCACCTGTTTTTTCAACTTTCATGCCTGACCCTATACACTAAAATTTAGCATTATTCTTCCTGTAAATCTTGTTACACACTTCCCACTTACTCGTTTATAAATATATATGTACATAACAAAACTTACATGGGCTTCCCAAGTAGCGTTAGCAGTAAAGAACCTGCCTGCCAATGCTGGAGACATAAGAGATGCAGGTTCAATCCCTGGATCAGGAAGATTTCCTAGAGGAGGGAACAGTAACCCACTCCAGTATTCTTGCCTAGAGAATCCCATGGACAGAGGAGGCTGGTGGGCTAAGGTCCACAGGGTCACAGAGAGTCAGGCACGACTGTAGTGACTTAGCATGCCCACACATAAACTTATACACATGCATTTTCTAACTGAAACTTCTCTCATCAGTATTTCAAATAACTTTTCTAGTAACCAAATCCAGAGACTTATTTCACTTAATCTTGTACTTGACACACAGAAAAATAAGCTTCTGCTAACTACTTCCTTCTTTTCAGTTGAATGGAACTATTATTGAGAAAATAAATTATGACTACATTCCAGTATTTTGTTTGAACAACTGTTTGATTGCAAGAGTCAGATATGACTTAGAGACTAAACTACCACCATATGGATTATAGTCCCAATTACTTTTATTTGGCACTGTAGAAAAAGAGACAGAGGAAAGATTAATGGCTTGGTTTGTACATGTTGAGTTTGATGTTCGTAGGAGCTATCTAAGAGAAATGACAACTAGGCAGATGAATATAAGGCCTAAGAAGCAGAAAAGTTCTGTTGAGCATTTTCAGAGTCTTTGGCATATTGGTAGTATCCAAGAACCTGGAAGCTGATGTGATCATCTTGGCAAGAGATAGAAAAATGAAGAAGGTTGAGGCGAGATCTAGATAAAAATGCAAGATTTAGCAATAGAGTAGATGTAAAAGATAAACTAAAGGAAACTGTGAAAGACTGCTAGGAGAAGTAAGTAAAATACAAGGGAAATGGTAGTCACAGAGGCCAAACAGGTGAAGAATGTGGTCCATAGTCTAGTGCTTTGTAGATATTCAGCAAAATACCTACTAGAAATTGTCTATATAATGTAGGGATGTAAATGCTAGTAGTAATCTTTTGGAAAGACATTTCTGTAGAGAAATGGGACAAGAAGCTAAATTAAAGTAGTTTGAGAACTGAATTAATATGAAGGATTGGAGAGAGTTTCTGTATGTCATGTATTCTAAAGGGGAAGCTATATTGTCCCTAGAAGATTAAGAGACTTTTATTCTTTAAATACAAGGGTGAATGTAACTTGAGGGAATGAATGACAACTAATGTTTGAAGTACACTGAGAAGGAAAGCTGTGAACCTTCTTGTGAGGAGTTACACATAGCATTTAATGGGTTCCTAGTGTTTGTGGTGTCTACTCAAACTCCCTGTAAAGTGCCCATAAATGCCAAACTAAGAATCCTTCAAAAATCATTACACTTATGAATTTAGAAAATAATTCAGAATAAAATTAGGGGGAAAGGGGAAATAAAGATGAGTAAAATGAAGGAATATTTCCATTAGAAAAGCAACGGGGAGGGAGGAGGGAGGGGGTGTTCAGGATGGAGAACACATGTATACCTGTGGCGGATTCATGTTGATGTATGGCAAAACCAATACAATATTGTAAAGTAAAAAATAAATAAATAAATAAATAAAAAATGAAAAATATTATGTGTTTGAAAGGATCTATGCAATCTGAATCCCTCTAACAAATCTGATAAAGAAAAAGAAACATAGGTAAACATTTAGAAATGAAATACAATGAAAGAAGTAAAACTTGAAGAATTGTGGAGGTCCATGAGAGGTCACCAATAAAATTTTAAATAATAGGAATTATTTGTAGGACTTAAACTATAAACCAAAAGACAGGAGGTCAGGACAAAGGTTTTTTAAACTTAGTACTGAGTACTAATGGACTTGATTAACATAGTTGAGGTATTGGAAACACTTTCTAAAATATTCTAAGTAAAGAACATGCTAATCAGAAAGATGCATGGTCTTTATGGAAGCATAAGGGAAAGAACATTGTAGGTACAAATGCTCATGTCCAGACTCACTTTTGCACTTTCTTGTTCCTTCAGTGTTTCTGTGGCCTTTATTCTCTCCTCTGGCTGAGTGTGGTTTTATGCTCCTGAAGATCCCAGGCTAGACTGTAAGAGGTGGATGAAGAAACCCCTGAAAGAATCTTATAGGAATACGAGGACTGTTCCCTGAGACTTAAGACCCCAAGGGACAGAACAAGGAAAAAATAACAATAAATAGAATAGCTAACTTTTACTGAGTGCTCAACATGTACCAACCACTGAGCTAGCAACCCATGAAAATGTGTAGATTTTGTGAGGTGATGTGGAAAAGACATAGCCTGTGCTCTGGCAGATTTATTTATTTATTTATTTTCTCCTCAGCAATCAGTTCCCTTCTGCTTACCACAGTAAGAGAGGGACTATTATGTTGGAATAGAGCTGCCCTTCAATGTTGTCATCTTGAATGTGGTTAAACTCAGTTTTGATACAGCTAGAAGATTTGGGGAAAGATATCCCACATCTCTTGATAGATTCAGAAGTCAGAGAGGCAAAATAGATTTTTTTTTTTTCTCTTGGGGTCTTACAGATATTAACCTTAACATACATTGTATTTTACTTCTTCCCTAGGAAGAAATATCTGGAGATAACTGACCTCGGGTTTTATGTGTGAGTGTATTTAGAGTGTGCTTTTCTCCAGACAGTGGAAATCAGCAACTGTTTAGGTAGTCACTGTGAAATCTATTGTTTCCTACAACCAAAAGCAGTGTTTTCTGCAAATGTGGCTTATCTTTATGATTCCTTCTGTATCTGGCTTACTTGACTTTTGAGACCTTTTGGTTCCAAGAAAGACCCCTCCCATAGGAGACATGGATTTGACCACTGGGTCAGGAAGATCCTCTGGGGAAGGGAATGGCTACCCACTCCAGTATTCTTGCCAGGAAAATCCCATGGATGGAGGAGCCTGGTAGGCTGCAGTCTATGGGGTCACAAAGAGTCGGACATGACTGAGCGACTTCACTTTCACATTTCACTTTCATGCATTGGAGAAGGAAATGGCAACCCACTCCAGTGTTCTTGCCTGGAGAATCCCAGGGACGAGGGAGCCTGGTGAGCTTCCGTCTATGGGGTCGCACAGAGTCGGACACAACTGAAGCGACTTAGCAGCAAATTGCTTAAATTCTACATCTTGAAACTTAAGTCCTAGGCTATATTTTAATCAAAATTATTTTAATGTCTGTGTGTGCTAACCCCAATACCTGGATCATTTGTGGATCTAATCCTTTTGTTTTCTTTTTAATCTCTTAATTTATGTTCAAATTTTGTACTTTGCATTCCTGTTTAGGTTTTAATGAATGTCATAAAAAATTATGAGAATAATTTGAAGTGTCAATTAATAACTTCTTGCTGAGAGTATTTAATTTTCCTTTTGGTTAGAGTGATCAACCATCCCAATTTGTGGCTGAAGGATTTCCTAGGATATGGTACTATCTGAGATGCAGTTAGGAAAATTCTGAAAAACTAAATTGGTTGGTTACCCTAATTGTTACAGACAGGAGAGTAAAATTAGGTAGTGAGTTGACTTTATAAAGAAAACTATGTATTTCTGTGGTGGTCCAGTAGTTAAGACTTCACTTTCCAATGCAAGGGGTGTGGGTTTGATCCCTGTTTGGGGAGCAAAGAGCCCACATACTTTGCAGACAAAAAACCGAAACATAAAATAGTAGGAATTTTGTAACAAATTCAAAAAGACTTTAAAAATAAAATAAAGAGAAAACAAAATGTTTTTTATTTATTTATATAAAATAAACTATTTGTTAGTCTAGCTTGTTTCTAAATTTCTCTATTCTAAGGTGAGAATTTTCTGAGATAAAAATAAATGGCTGGGCATTTATTATTCTCTTCATTCTTGGAGATAGTTGTATTTCTTTTCCCCTTTGAAATACAGCCCTTTGAAAATGCTGTAAGTGCTTCTGATTTTAAGTTACCACTTTTGAATTGACAGATTCCTTAAGTGGGAGAACTGCACAAAACAGCCTCATTCTTCTATGTCTCCCTTGTATTTGGAATCTCATCCTTTACATCTTCCTGGCACTGGATGCTCTCTGAAGTCATTTACAAAACATTCCTTTAACTTTTCTAATTATTCTTTTGTTGTATTAAAAATTTTAATATAAATTTATTCATTTTAATTGGAGGCTAATTACTTTACAATATTGTATTGGTTTTGCCATACATCAACATGAATCTGCCACAGGTATACACGTGTTCCCCATCCTGAACCCCACTCCTTCCTCCCTCCCCATACCATGCCTCTGGGTCGTCCCAGTGCACTAGCCCCAAGCATCCAGTATCATGCATCGAACCTGGACTGGCAATTCATTTCATATATGATATTATACATGTTTCAATGCCATTCTTCCAAATCATCCCACCTTCTCTCTCTCCCACAGAGTCCAAAAGACTGTTCTATACATCTCTCTTTTGCTGTCTCGCATATAGGGTTATCGTTACCATCTTTCTAAATTCCATATATATGTGTTAGTATACTGTACTGGTGTTTTTCTTTCTGGCTTACTTCACTCTATATAATCAGCTCCAGTTTCATCCACCTCATTAGAACTGATTCAAATGTATTCTTTTTAATGGCTGAGTAATACTCCATTGTGTATATGTACCACAGCTTTCTTATCCATTCATCTCTGATGGACATCTAGGTTGTTTCCATGTCCTGGCTATTGTAAACAGTCCTGCGATGAACATTGGGGTACATGTGTCTCTTTCAATTCTGGTTTCCTCGGTGCGTATGCCCAGCAATGGGATTGCTTAGGTCATAAGGCAGTTCTATTTCCAGTTTTTAAGGAATCTCCACACTGTTCTCTATAGTGGCTGTACTAGTTTGCATTCCCACCAACAGGTTCCTTTTCCTCCACACCCTCTCCAGCATTTATTGCTTATAGACTTTTGGATCACAGCCATTCTGACTGGTGTGAAATGGTACTTTATTGTGGTTTTGATTTGCATTTCTCTAATAATGAGTGATGTTGAGCATCTTGTCATGTGTTTGTTAGCCATCTGTATGTCTTCTTTGGAGAACTGTCTATTTAGTTCTTTGGCCCATTTTTTGATTGGGTCGTTTATTTTTCTGGAATTGAGCTGCAGGTATTGCTTGTATATTTTTGAGATTAGTTCTTTGTCAGTTGCTTCATTTGTTATTTTCTCCCATTCTGAAGGCTGTCTTTTCACCATGCTTATAGTTTCCTTTGTTGTGCAGAAGCTTTTAAGTTTAATTAGGTCCCATTTATTTATTTTTGCTTTTATTTCCAATATTCTGGGAGGTGAGTCATAGAGGATCCTGCTGTGATGTATGTCAGAGAGTGTTTTGCGTATGTTCTCCTTTAGGAGTTTTATTGTTTCTGGTCTTACGTTCAGATCTTTAATCCATTTTGAGTTTATTTTTGGGTATGGTGTTAGGAAGTGTTTCATTCTTTTAGTGGTTGACCAGTTTTCCCAGCACCACTTGTTAAAGAGATTGTCTTTAATCCATTGTATATTCTTGCCTCCTTTGTCAAAGATAAGGTGTCCATAGGTGCGTGGATTTACCCTCTGAGCTTTCTATTTTGTTCCATTAATCTATATTTCTGTCTTTGTGCCAGTACCATACTGTCTTGATGACTGTGGCTTTGTAGTAGAGCCTGAAGTCAGGCAGGTTGATTCCTCCAGTTCCATTCTTCTTTCTCAAGATTGCTTTGGCTATTCAAGGTTTTTTTTTTGTATTTCTATACAAATTGTGAAATTATTTGTTCTAGCTCTGTGAAAAATACTGTTGGCAGCTTGATAGGGATTGCATTGAATCTATAGATTGCTTTGGGTAGTATGCTCATTCACTATATTGATTCTTCTAATCCATGATTATTCTTGACAAGAGGATTGGTCTGAAACACATCAATATTCCCTTGATGATTATAAAAATGCCTATATTTCATGCAGTTTTCAAAGTGTTCTGATTAGTAATTTAGCTTAGGCCTACTTGAATATGATGACACAATTTTGTCCTATTGTGAGAATAAACAATCAAGGTGGTGTCAAAGGTCTAAATTTTAAGTTAAGATAGTAAACATAAAGGAAGAAAAATATAAAGACAATATTTTTTCACAGTCACATTGGATTCTACTTATTATTTACTTTTATAGACACCCAAATACTTCCCATATGGATATGGTAAAGAATCTGCCTGTCGATGAAGAAGATGCAGGTTCAGTCTCTGGGTAGGTGAGATCCCTTGGAGAGGAGAATGGCAATCCACTCCAGTATTCTTGCCTGGAAAATCCCATGGACAGAAGAGCCTGGTGGGCTACACTCCATGGGATCTCAAAGTGTCAGATGTGACTGAGCATGCACAGCACAGATACAGAGACTTCTAAATTATTTTCACTGTGTGACTTTCTAGAATTTTTTTCTGATCTTGAAGTTGTGTTTGAATCTGGACCTTAGGAAGACAGAAAGATTCAGACTGAAAAGATTGGAGCTAGCTAGACAAGGCATGGTGTACAGAGTTCTTTCTAGGATAGAGCTAAATTAACCATCATCTGATAACTAATGATAAACTCTAGCTATAACAGAACATAACTGTCTTTGATGGCCTTGAATATAGAGTTAACGATATTCTAGAAGCCTGAGGATTCATTATGTAAGCTGAGAGAGAAAATGGAAGTGAGCTCATAAGATCTTCATTTTACATCAAGCCACCTGACAACCTCGTCCCATCATCTCTTACTGAAACTTTTAGCTATAGAATATCTTTCTCCAGACACTATAGTGATATCCTGGATTCCTTTCTCCTCCCAGGGAATCACCATTCTCTCACTTCTCTGGTTATCTATGGGATACTCCTTTCTGTGGGTTTACTTGCTTGGTTTCATTTGTATTTCTAAGTCATAATTCTCTTCAGAGTTCTACCATCCGTCAGCAGGCTGTAAATCTAGGATATAGTTGCATACAACTGAAGATCCCTAGGTCAGAGTATATGGAAAAAGAGTATCAGAAACCTGGTGGTAGTGTTACAGAATTAACTTAAAAAAAATTCTTTGGATTTTTTTGGGCATCTCTACAACATACAATACAAATATTTTAAAAATTAAATTCATATTCAAAAACTTTATTTATTTTATTCAAAAGTATTACAAGGTTTATTTAAAATTGGTTCTAAGCACCATTTTGGGAAGCATAAACTTGAACTCTGTAGTGGCAGAAAAAAAAATAGTTTCTAAGCTCCTCATGCTTAGTTTCTTTTGTCCTCACATTGTACCTAGGGCCTAGATTTATGGAATAAGTAAGCAAAGATAAATTTCTTTCTGACCCATTGAGTTTGTTCAATTAATGATATTCAACTGACTACTGAGAGGATTCAAAGAGCTTCAGTTTTTGCTTAGTTGACAGTATAGTTTAAGCTTTTATGCTGGAGTTTGATCCAACTGGATTCTGCTGCTAATTTTTGTATGGATAGGTTTCAGTAAGATACTTACTATATCTAAGCATCAGTTTTCACATGAAAAATAGTAACTGCATTGAATATAACTCATAGGATTTTGTGGAGAGTAATTGAAATAATAAATATAAACTTCCTAGTGTACATTTTCATCTCAAAAGTCTTAGTTACTTTCCATAAAATTTAAATGTTAAATTTTTACATTATTCCAAATGTCTGCAAAGAAATATCAAATCAGATAGAGCATATTAATGTCCACAAAGGGGATTTTGCTTTTTGAAAGATCTTGTGTTATGTGTGGGAGACCTTCAGACTTCTGTGTCATGAGCAATATTTGTAATCTTCAGACTCCCAACTTGGGAGTCTTGGTGAGAATGAGTGAATGCTACATTGGAGCCAGTATTGAAAGTCTGCTCAGAGTGAACTCTTAGTGTGTCCTTCTGTTATTGAGCTTGGGTACTAACAACTCAAGAAAATGCAAGTCCTTGCACTTTCTCTTTTCCTAGAACAGTTGACTCAATAATTTCCCAGTACATCTTCCAATTTCTGATTACTTTTTTTCCTTATGTGGAGTTCTATGTCTCCATAAACAATCCTTCTGACATTCTTGTTCCATCTATGCAAGGTATTGCACACAACATGTTTTAAAATGACATCAATCTTTACACTGTTCTATCATACATAATCCCTTTCCACTTCCACCCCAACTCTTGTTCACTGCCATATTATGGATAACCTCCTCTTGTGCTCAGTCACTTCAGTTATATCCAGCTCATTGCTACCCTGTGGACTATAGTGAGCCAGGCTCCTCTGTCCATGGGATTCTCCAGGCAAGAATACTGGTGTGGGTTGTCATTTCCTCCTCCAGGGGATCTTCCCAACCCAAGGATCAAACCCACATCTCCTGAGGCTCCTGCATTGCAGGAGGATTCTTTACTATTGAGCCACCAGGGAAGCCATATTTTAAGGTAACATCATTTGTATAACATGCAAGCTGGGACTATCTGTGATTATAGAAAAAGTCTCTTTCTACTTTGTCCTTTGTCTAAACTCTGGCTTTCTTCTCTGATAATATCCAGGAAATGCCACGACGGATTTCCTTGGTCTTAATGCTGTAGACAATGGGATTGACAACAGGTGGTAAGAAGAGGTAAGCATTGGCCATCATAGTATGGAGCAAAGGGGACACACGATATCCAAGGCGGTGCACCATAGACAAGCCAATCATAGGCACATAGTAAGAGAATACAGCACAGACGTGTGAGCTACATGTGCTGAGTGCTTTCCTCCGCCCCTCCCCAGTGGCAATGCTTAGTACAGTGTGGAGTATGAACCCATAGGAGACCACAATGAGGAGTGAGTCAAGCCCAAAGGTGGAAGTAACGATGAAAAGCCCATAGATATTGTTGATAGTAGTATCCCCACAAGGCAGATGGATAAGGTTGGGGTGAAGACAATAGGAATGGGAGAGGATATTATGGCCACAGAAGGTCAGGTACCTTAGGAGAATGGTCAGTGGGGCCATGAGCACAATGCTTTTCAGCCCAATACTAGCTGCCATGCCAAAAATGCGGGGCACAGTTAGGATGGCTGTATAGCGCAGTGGGTTGTAGATGGCCACAAATCGATCAACAGACATGGAGAGCAACACAGCAGACTCCATAATGGAGAAAGAATGGATGGAGAACATCTGGAGAAGGCATGCATTGAAACTAATCTCAGTTATACCAAAAAGGAAAACACCTAGCACTGTAGGCAGAGTGGATGCAGAGACACCGACTTCAGCCAGTGCCAGCATGGCAAGGAAAAGGTACATGGGCTGGTGTAGAGCAGTGTCTCTTCTGATGACATGAAGAATGGTGCCATTCCCAAGGAAGATGATAGTGTACATCAAGCAGAAGGGGATGGATATCCAGATGTGCTCTGCCTCCAGTCCCGGGATGCCAACCAGAATGAACATTGTAGGCAGGGACTCCAAAGTACTACTGGAGTTCTTCATGTTGAAATTTCATTCAGTAAAATCAGTGCTTCCTTGATAATTAAAGGCAAACTAGTGAGATGGCATTATAGTGGGGACTAACTCCTGGACACTAAGGAAAGGGAAGAACAAGACAAAGTCACAGATTAATATGGTTAAATGTCTCATGCTTGAAAACTGATGATCATCATCAGGAAATTCCCACTTACAAGGAGGTGATAGTATCCAACAGAAAGAAGTTCAGGTTAGTAGAAAGTGATCCCTATAAATGGTAGTACCCCTTGAATCTGCTATGGTAGAAATGGCCGTCAAGTCTTGGTATGAAAATGCCTGAGCCTGGAAAGTTGCTGGGGAGAAGGTGTGTGTAGGCAATCTCAGCATACTGTCTGCTGTGCTTAGTCACTCAGTCCTATCTGACTCTTTTCTGTCCATGAGGAGTCTCCAGGCAAGAATACTGAAGTGGTTTCTATGCTCTCCTCTAGGGAATCTTCTCAATCCAGAGATTGGACTCAGGTTTCCTGCATTGCAGGTGGATTCTTTACCAGCTGAACTACTAGGGAAGCCCAACATAAGATATGGGATAATGTCAGTAATAGATGAATACAGATATTTTTGGTAAGTATCTAGATAATAAGGCAAATGGTCACTATATAAAAACAGTGAAAAATACCTGATAAATATATATAGATATATAAATAATTGAGTTCCAAAGCAAGCCTGAAGTGGTGATGACCAGAGCCTGGAGCAAGAGTCCAAAAAAGTTAAACTAGAAAAGAGTAGAACTTGGACACTCACTGGTGTTAGCTGTTTTGGGCTTTGAAAGGACTAGAAAGCACCTTCATAGATTATGCATAAAGGACACAATAAAGTAAGAACCAAAGTTAGTGTATTAGTATGGAGACGTTCAGGCTCATGAAAAGACTGCTATGATGGTCTTCACAATCTTTCAAATCACAGTTCTGAGAGACAACCAATCTGATCCACTGGGACTTCTTTCTGGCTCAGACAAATCTCTGAATACGTTGCAACAAAAATGGAAACCTGAGCAGACAGTCAAGGAAGGTTTTCTTGGGCAGGAGGGGAAGGCAAGAAAAGGGAAGATAAAATGACTTCTCTAAATTGAGTCCGTTTGAAGCTGACCACTGTCTAGATCAGAAATAACAATAGAATTCTTGACTGGCAGGGTAGGGAGAGGCTCTACAGGCATTTTTCAATTCATTCATCCAACACACAGACACATACCTGCACACATATCTACTCACATGTTTGCACATGCACATATTTCCACCCTTGCTGAAATCCTGTCTGGACTTCCCTGATGTGAACTATTATCCAGCCACTGCTGAATAAAGGACCTTGGCAACACAGATTCCTGGAGAGATCTTCCCAGAAAATCTTGGCAACTTTCAACTGCAGGTCAAAAAACATACTTTCTCCTTTAAGTAGTCAAATGCAATCACCAAATGCCCCGGTCTCCTCTCTAAGCTAGTTAAATTATGTTAAGTTCATAATACAATGAGAAGGAACTAGAAGGAAAAACCTACTTTATTCTAAGAGTCAGGGAAGCTTATCTCAGAAAGTAACATTTCAACTATTTCTCGAGGAATTAATGGACATTTTTCAGGCTAAATGGAGAATTTAACTGTAACAAAATATAGAAAAAAATTACTACACTGTGAGTATATAAGGCCCTACATTGTCAAAGACTAAAAGAAATAATTGAGGAAGTGAAAACTGTTGATCTAATACGATATCAAAATTGTTGATTTTCCCATAATTTTTTCTTTCATGAAAATATGAGAAGAAAAAAATGAAATAAAAGACCATTGTCTGCCTAAATCCAAGATCCTTGTACACCTGTCTTGGTCTGATGCAGTTTACCTTAGTAAATATTAGCTTGGGGAAAACTCTGTGTCATGGGTTGTACTAAAATTGAAGGCATGGAATTTCAGGGACACATTATTGACCTCAAGAAATTATCATTGTTATCAGAACTTCTTTTGGTTGAGAAACTTGAGAGATACTTCTGAACCCTACTTGCAATGGTCTTTTCCCTGTTCTCTCCTCACCTCTAGATGGCTAACATAACTTTCTTAACCCTTTCAAGGACCAAATATAGGTCTGCCTCTGGATAGAATCTGCCTGTCAATGCAGGAGACACAAGAGACTCATGTTTGATCGCTGAGTAGGCGATTCACTCTGATACGCTTGCCTGGGAAATCCCAAGGACTGAAGAGTTGGATGCAGCTGAGCACACACCACCGAGTACAGCGGCTTCCACGTGTAGCCTCATTGTACTCTTACTCCTACTGCACCCTATTTCTTGCCTATCTCACTCCCAATGACCAGATAGTTGGAAGGGACCGTCTTGAAAGATACTTGAATCTAGGGTTTCCCCTCCCCTGTTAGAAGTCGTCTTCTCTGCTTCTTCATGCTCTCTTTTGTTTTCTTTCTTTTTTCCCTTACCTTTATTTATTATTATTATTGCTCTTTTTCCTTCTTCCTATCCTCAAGAATCTTCTCAGACAAAACTTAGGTCTTTTTAAAGAAGATATTAAAAGGCAATTATTCCCTGAGTTTAGGATTTGTATGACAGGAGTGTTTCAGTTTTAGAGAGGTTAAAAGGCATAATTTAGTCTATTGCACCAGAGAAGGAGAAGGCAATGGCACCCCACTCCAGTGTTCTGGCCTGGAGAATCCCAGGGACAGAGGAGCCTGGTGGGCTGCTGTCTATAGGGTCGCACAGAGTCGGACACGACTGAAGCGATTTAGCAGCAGCAGCAGTAGCAGTCTATTGCACACATAAGAAACAACAAATCCTTAGAAAGAAAAGTATGCGATCCAGTTCGTACTACATCTCTGAAAGTGAACAGAATTAGAAATGAGTGCTATGTGCAGAGTATCTTTATTTACTTAAGCATTTGTAAAGCTTTATTACTTTATGTTTAAAGAGAGAGATATGAATACCTACATCTCAGAGTGGCTCTAGGTGTTTAATGTGAGCTTTGAGCAATCACTGAATGTTATTACCCCTTGCTCTTTCTACCTCCACCCTCAGGCTTTATCAGAAGGAATCATCCAAAGTCAGTTTGTCCCCACATATCTATTAATATTGATACATTTTTGTCTTTGTCTCACTCAGATTATATCTGTGAGGGAAACGAGGACACAAGGACTTTTCACTTAACAGATGAGATTATAAAGAAGATACATACATTGCATGACCAACTGAAGACAGTACGATGACTAAACTCTTTCTGAAATCCATGACAGTTGGATGTTTTTATTTTGTTCTTCATCTGCTAATAAGTTTAGAAAAATCCTCTCATCCTGTCACATAGGCTTAGGAAGCTAGAAAAATGGCCACTGACTATGGAAATATCTAGAGGACAAATTGTGAGGTAGAGTTGAGACTCTTGGCAACTGCTTCTGAAGTTGAGCTGGAGATTATGGGCTTGAGTACTCATCACAAACAGACCTGACCTCTGAACATCAAGGGGGACTAGGGAGCTCGGTTTACCAAGTCCCAGTCATCTTGACTTTAATACTTCCTTCATCCTAGAGGGATGCTGTGCCCTCACTGATCAGCTCTGGTGACTGGAGGAAGAGAGAGGGACTTGGGTTCCCAGAGGAGAGATTACTTAGGTAATTACATCACTTCTTTTCAATGTCCAGGGATCCTTGAAAGAAACAAGCAAGTGTACTGAGTCAGTACCTCTGTGAAATGAATATAATAATAGTAATAATAATTGAAAGCATCCTATATGAAAATGAGATAATTCATATATACAGATTGCTTAGAAAAGTGTCTAGATTATCAGAAGTACATCATAAGGGCTAACTATTATTATAACTATTATAAGAAAATTATATCCCAGAGAAAGTATATATTCCTCTACTATGATAATTGACTAGGGCTTTCACAAATATATATGTAATATATAAGGAACAAGGTACAAAAATGTTGATATCCATAAATATAAAAGACGTTTAATATCAGGAGATGACAGGATCCAAGGGGTTATATTATTGTGAGAAAAAGTTCCAGATTGAGTTAGGGTCAAGGGAAGGGGAGACTGGTCAGAAAGATATGATGAATAGGGCTTCCCAACATAAAATGACTGTGGAAGAGCTAGTAGAAAGTGAGCATTTCCAGAATCCAATGTTAAAATGATTTAAAATGGCTGAGCAAAATGAGTTTTAATTATATGTAGATGGCTGTTTCATTTGCTAATTTTCTGACTGACAAGAGGCAAAAAAAGAGTTGGCTTAGAAATTCTACCATTTATAGAACCTTTTTAAAATTATTGAGATACAGTTGGTTTACAATGTTGTGTTAGTTTCTGCTTTACAGCAAACTGGACTATATATATGTATATATAGAAACCACAGCCCACCAGTCTCCTCTATCAGTGCGATTCTCCAGTCAAGAATACTGAGGACTACTGCTGAGGAAAAACAAAAAAATATGAGTATGACTGCTCATTGTCAATGCACCTGGTCAATATAGTGCTATAATTGCAATATATAATGATTCTTCTAATGGTTCTGGGAAAAGGAAATTGAAAAAAATTCTGGAAATTATTCGCCTTTTGAGATGCCGATAAGAACATTTCTAATTCATGGGAAGAGGTCAAAATGTAAACATTAACAAGAATTTGAAAGAAGTATTAACACTCATGAGTAATTTGGAGGGGTTCAGGACTTCAGTGGAGAAATTAAGTGCTGCTTATAGTCAGTTTAGCAAGAGAGCTAGAATTAGAAGTGGAGCCTGCAGATGTGACTAAACTGCTGCAACATCAAGATGGAAATTTAATGGATGAGGTGCCACTTCTTATAGATGAGCAAAGACAGTTACTTCTCAAAATGAAATCTCCTCCTGGTGAAGGTGCTTTGAAGGCTGTTGAAATTAAAACAAAGATTTTAGAATATTACATAAACTTAACTGATAAAGCAGTGGCAAGGTTTGAGATTGACTCCAATTTTGAAAGCAGGTATACTTTGGGTAAATTACTATCAGAAATCAAACATACTATAAAGAATTGCTTCATAAAAGGAAAAGTTGCCTGATGCATGTTAACGTACTTTACAAAACTGCCACAGCCTCCCCAACTTCAGCGACCACCACCCCAATCAATCTGCAGCCATCGACATGGGGGCAAACCCCTCCAGCAGTAACAAAATTAAGACTCACTGAAGGTTTAGCTAATCATTAACATTTTTAGTAATAAAATATTTTTATTAAGGTATGTACATTGTTTTTTAGACCTAATTCTATAGCGCACTTAATAGACTATGGTATAGACCAGGAGCTGACTGTGGCTCAGATCATGAACTCCTTATTACCAAATTCAGACTTAAATTGAAGAAAGTAGGGAAAGCCGCTAGACCATTCAAGGTATGACTTAAATCAAATCCCTTATGATTATACACTGAAAGTGAGAAATAGATTTAAGGGCCTAGATCTGATAGATAGAGTGCCTGATCAACTATGGAATGAGGTTCGTGACACTGTATGGGAAACAGGGATCAAGACCATCCCCATGGAAAAGAAATGCAAAAAAGCAAAATGACTGTCTGGGGAGGCCTTACAAATAGCTGTGAAAAGAAGAGAGGTGAAAAGTAAAGGAGAAAAGGAAAGATATAAGCATCTGAATGCAGAGTTCCAAAGAATAGCAAGGAGAGATAAGAAAGCCTTCCTCAGCGATCGATGCAAAGAAATAGAGGAAAACAACAGAATGGGAAAGACCAGAGATCTCAAGAAAATTACAGATACCAAAGGAACATTTCATGCAAAGATGGGCTCGATAAAGGACAGAAATGGCATAGACCTAACAGAAGCAGAAGATATTAAGAAGAGGTGGCAAGAATACACAGAAGAACTGTACAAAAAGATAATCACGATGGTGTGATCACTTATCTAGAGCCAGACATCCTGGAATGTGAAGTCAAGCAGGCCTAGAAAGCAACACTACGAACAAAGCTAGTGGAAGTGATGGAATTCTAGTTGAGCTATTTCAAATCCTGAAAGATGATGCTGTGAATGTGCTGCACTCAATATGCCAGCAAATTTGGAAAACTCAGCAATGGCCACAGGACTGGAAGTCAGTTTTCATTCCAATCCCAAAGAAAGGCAATGCCAAAGAATGCTCAAACTACCGCACAATTGCACTCATCTCACATGCTAGTAAAGTAATGCTCAAAATTCTCCAAGCCAGGCTTCAGCAATATGTGAACCGTGAGCTTCCAGTTGTTCAAGCTGGTTTTAGAGAAGGCAGAGGAACCAGAGATCAAATTGCCAACATCCGCTGGATCATGGAAAAAGCAAGAGAGTTCCAGAAAAACACTGACTTCTGCTTTATTGACTATGCCAAAGCCTGTGACTGTGTGGATCACAATACACTGTGGAAAATTCTGAAAGAGATGGGAATACCAGACCACCTGACCTGCCTCTTGAGAAATCTGTATGCAGGTCAGGAAGCAACAGTTAGAACTGGACATGGAACAACAGACTTGTTCCAAATAGGAAAAGGAGTACATCAAGGCTATATATTGTCACCCTGCTTATTCAACTTATATGCAGAGCACATCATGAGAAATGCTGGACTGGAAGAAACTCAAGCTGGAATCAAGATTGCTGGGAGAAATATCAAGAGCCTCAGATATGCAGATGACACTACCCTTATGGCAGAAAGTGAAGAGGAACTAAAGAGCCTCTCAATGAAAGTGAAAGAGGAAAGCGAAAAAGTTGGCTTAAAGCTCAACATTCAGAAAACAAAGATCATGGCATCGGGTCCCATCACTTCATGGGAAATAGATGAAGAAACAGTGGAAACAGTGGCTGACTTTATATTTTTGGGCTCCAAAATCACTGCAGATGGTGACTGCAGCCAGGAAATTAAAAAACACTTACTCCTTGGAAGGAAAGTTATGACCAACCTAGATAGCCTACTCAAAAGCAGAGACATTACTTTGCCAACAAAGGTCCAGCTATTCAAGGCTATGGTTTTTCCAATGGTCATGTATGGATGTGAGAGTTGGACTGTGAAGAAGACTGACTGCCGAAGAATTGATGCTTTTGAACTGTGGTGTTGGAGAAGACTCTTGAGAGTCCCTTGGACTGCAAGGAGATCCAACCTGTCCATTCTGAAGGAGATCAATCCTGGGATTTCTTTGGAAGGAATGATGCTAAAGCTGAAACTCCACCTCATGCGAAGAGTTGACTCATTGGAAAAGACTTTTATACTGAGAGAGAGGGGTTGGGGGCAGGAGGAGAAGGGGACGACAGAGGATGAGATGGCTGGATAGCATCACTTGATGGATGTGAGTCCGAGTGAATTCCTGGAGTTGGTGATGGACAGGGAGGCCTGATGTGCTGCGATTCATGGGGTTGCAAAGAGTTGGACACGACTGAGCGACTGAACTGAACTGATAGTATAAACGTAACTTTTTGTACACTGAGAAACCAAAAAAAATTGTGTGACTTTTTTTATTGTGATATTTACTTTACTGTTGTCTGGATCCAAACCCACAATATCGCCAAGATATGCCTATATATTGTATTATGAAATCATGTATTGACCTCTTTATTTCAGTAGTAGACAAAATCTGTTGAGAAAAATAACCCTGATTAGAAACAAAATTCAGATACAGCCTAATTAAGTAAAAAAATAAAAATTATACATATCTTTCTTTGGGTGATATAAACATAAGAGATAAGGAAATATTTGTAGACCTGTATTCATTCATTCATTCATTCATTCATTTATTCATCCACCAAATATTTATTGAGTAGCTAGTATATTTCAGGCATGTCTGGAATCACTGGAGGTACATAATGAGAAGAGAAGACAGAGTTCATGCCTTATTAAAATTAAAGTGTAGTGGACCAGAGAGGCATTTAAAAGGTAAAGCAATATAAAAATAATTACTTGATTACAACTGTGATGTGTGGTATGAGACAAACAATAAGAAGTAAAAATATGACGAGTCTTTGTAGCCACAAATGCTACTATGGGAAAGATAGAAACAGGCCCATAGGAATCCAAGAAAAATAAGGTATCAGAAGAATTTCCCTTCCCATATTATCTTGCTAACATTCAGTCTACAATGACTCAGACTCGGTCAGCTTCTAAAAACTCACATTTCAAAATCTCAAGTGGCAAAGGATATCCTAGCATTAGCAGACTTATCTCCTCTGCTTTCCATGTCATCATCTTCATGAGAAATTTTTCCAATAAGGTCTTAGCAGGAGAATTAGTCTTATTCCCCAATGTCAGTATTCCTCAGGAAGTTTGCAGACTCCTGATTCACAAAACTCTTCCCTCTAGACTTATTCTCAATACTTATTCTCAGTTATAAGACTTTGGTTTTAGTACCTAGCTTGATTCTAATTGCCCCAAAGTTTGAGCAGGTTTCCAGTAAAAACACAGATATAGGATCTGTCCACAGTATGAAATATTCTCAGGAAATAAATCCAGATATATAAGCAATAAAATAAAATAAAATAAAAAGAAATCACACACACACACATTTGATAATACTTTTTGTACAACAATTTGACCACATAAAAATAGCAATTTGTTGGTATATGTAATAACACATACTACATTGATAACAGTAATAACTCTTTTGAAGGAGTCAATGATATGGTAAAAAGAGGAACAAAAGGAATTCTCACTTTATGTGTATTGCTTATAAAATTTGAAGAATATAACATTCAACATTCTCTTTTGTTATAATAAAATCCTCCTGTTGCAAACAGATTCTTTACCATCTGATCCACCAAGAAAGCCTTGTGTACATATGTAATATGCCTTGTGTACATACGTAATATATACAGTATATATATGTGTGTGTGTGTGTGTGTGTGTGTATATATATATATATACACACAACAAAATAGAAAAAGCATGAAAGTATGAATCTAGGGCTGTGCTAAGATTTGGAATTTCTGTGTTAAAGAGTAGGTGCCTTTTAAGTTGACATATAAATAGTTGACAAAACACTAAACAGTACTATTTTAGATGACAGCATGGAGTACAGGACAATGAACATTCTCTCTAATACATTTTCATCAACATGCAGCTTTTTCAAGCTTTCTAACTTTGAAAGCGATGAGTACTCCCTCCCTCCCTGGACCCCTTGGACGATGACACTGAATGCTTTGAGGGTAACCCTCTCATTGCCCCAACTCCTTTCTTATTTTCTCTGAAGAAAGAGTTGGATTAGGCCCTGGCGAATCTGCTTGGTTTTAACACTGTAGATGATGGGATTGAGCACAGGAGGCACCAGAAGATAGACGTTGGCCAGGAACAGACGGACAGCAGGTGCAGCCTGCTTCACAAAGCGGTGCACCAGGGCCACACTGATCATGGGCACGTAGTACACGAGGACCGCACAGATATGTGAGACACATGTGCCAAGGGCCTTCCGTCGTCCCTCCCCTGAGGAAATGCCCAGCACTGTGTACAGGATCAGCATATAAGAGATGACAATGAGCAATGAGTCCAGTCCAAAGGTAGAAGTCACAATGCAGAGCCCCAGAATGCTGTTGGGGCGAGTGTTCCCACAAGGCAGCTGGATTAGGTCTGAGTGAAGACAATAAGAGTGGGAGAGGACATTGTGGCCACAGAAGGGCAGATGTTTCAGGAGAAAAGGCAATGGAAACATGAGCACCACACTCTTTAGTCCGAGAACAGCAGCAGAACCAGCAATACGGGGCAGGGTCAGGATGGCGGTGTACCGAAGAGGGTTGTAGATGGCCACAAAGCGGTCCACAGACATGGCCAGCAGAACTCCTGACTCCATGATGGAAAATGAATGTATGGAGAACATTTGCAAAAGGCAGGCTTCAAAGCAGATCTCATTGGCACCAAAAGGAAGATGCCCAGCACAGTGGGCAGGGTAGAAGCAGAGACACCAAGCTCTGCAAAGGCTAGCATAGCTAGGAATAGATACATTGGCTGGTGGAGAGAAATATTTTTCTTGATCACTGTCAGAATCAGACTATTGCCCACAAGAGCCACAAGATACATGGTACAGAATGGAAAGACAAACCAAGGGTATAGGGTCTCCAGGCCAGGGAGACCAGTCAGCAGAAAATATTTTGGGGTGAATTGACTACTGTTGAACATTTTCTTATGTCTGGAGTCTGGGGAGCTTGACCTAGGCAGATGCCAAAGATGAAACCTGGGGTGAGACACAGAAAGGTTATGAAAGGCTGAGAAGGATCTGAGAATTATCTGCCTAGTACTATCTGCAAACCTATGCCACTTCTCCTGCCATGACCAGCTCCATTTGGTCTTCAATACTAAATAAAAATGTGGAGTCATCTTTGCAAATAGATATAACTCCAGAATAAGGAAATCCAGTAGAATATTTTATAATTCAAAATTAAAATTAACCCCTTAGTGATGTCATCGTGTATATTTGGTAGGAACTGCATGTTTCTCATGTCTCTATGAAGAGATGGTATTGTGTAGTTTAAAGAAGGTATCAAAGGAAAGAAACTTACATAAAGAAAGCTGTAATCTATCAGATATTCTATAGATCCTGGTTAGAGTATGCTGGATTTTAAGTGACTGATGGGAATAGGAGTTAAGAATAAAATTACTTCGGCGTTAATATAGAATCTATACTAGAGATTCTAAATGTCCATGCCTGCCCTTCCAAGTAGCATCAGAAACTGCCCTCCATTGGAGAATTAACTACCTTTACCCGACTCAACATCCTTGAAAGGGGCTCAAATCTCTATGTTCATTTCACAAGCTCTCAGG
The DNA here is from genome assembly GCA_917880005.1 of Nanger dama. Lineage (NCBI taxonomy): Eukaryota > Metazoa > Chordata > Mammalia > Artiodactyla > Bovidae > Nanger > Nanger dama. The sequence goes on from CAKJTW010000114.1 coordinate 1,773,125, forward strand.
GGTCCTCAACCTCCAGGACCTAATGTCTAATCATCTGAGGTGAAGCTAATGTAATAATAATAGAAATAAAGTATAAAATAAAGGTAATGTTCTTAAATCATCCCCAAATCATCCCCACCCTAGTCTGTGGAAAAGTAGTCTTCTACAAAACTGGTCCCTGGTGCCAAAAAGGTCGGAAACTCCTGTGATTACTTTGCTTCTTATACATCATTGGGAGCGTATAGAAAAATAACAGTGTTATAAAAGTTAATAGAAAGACGTTTTCACCCTTAGAATTCTTATTAGTGGGAAAAATATTCTATTCATTGGAAAATTCTTCTGTTGTCAATCTACACATTGCTGCGTGGTTAATCGATGTTTGCTATGTATATGAATACAGCAAATAAAAGTCTGAGAATACATTCCCTTTATACCATGTTTCTTTTCTTTTTTGATAAAATATTTTGCTTTTATTTGGAAACACAAGAGCTCGATGTCTTCTAATACACCATGTTTCTGAAACAGGAATAATGACAAACATTTTTATCCTTAATGGCCCAGCTTAATAGTGTGCTGTCTTCTGAAACCCTTCCTGGGAAGGCAATCTGCATCTGTTTAAGTTATCCAATAGAAAGATATCTGTTCAGGACAGAGGAAAACAACCTCTGCATAACAAGGAGACATATCTATGAGGAAACAAACATCAACACCTTGGGCTAGAAGGTCAATCAAAATCTCTATGTTAGAAAAAAATATGAGAGGAATAAAATGTCTCTCTTCTCACTCAGGTCAAGAAAACAGATCTGATTCCCCACTAGAAACAAAAAACTACATGATACAGGGGAAAATGTACTGGAGATAAAGAAGCTGCAGGTATTGAAAGGTGAGCTACAGCTGAATCCGCAAACATGATTTTAAACCCTTGATTTCTATTAATAGTTTCCAGCAGGCTATTTTTTGAGTTGTAAAATGGAGATAATTATAATATATAGCTCCATAGGCTTGTTTTGGGGCTTAAATAAGTCAATGTAGGTGGATCATTAGTGTACGATGCACTTTCAATAGATGTTACTATTGTTGGTGAAATAATAATAATGACAATAATAATATCAATACAAATCAGGCGCTTAAGCTTTATAAAATTAGTTTTTGTGTAGGCTTTTATCCCTCCTCATTTATGAATAATATTCAGTTTTTCTTTTGCAATTAAGCCATTTCTTAATTGCTTTAATTTTTCTGGTTGATGACACCAACTTTATATCTTTACCCCAAGATACATTACAAGTATCTGGAATGTCTCTAAGAAATCATTTAACTCTGCTTCCTGACTCATCAGGGACACTTCATCTCACACATATTAAAGAGCCTGCTGCTTTCCATAGCTCCTCTGTGCATTAATAACAAGAAGTAGAAAAATATTTTCATGAAAAAAGAGTCATTACTTAGAATCATCAGAACTAAGTATCACCTGCCAGGTAAAAGGAAGCAGCTAAGGCTTGAGAGAGAATATGCTTGTCCATAATATATACTGTGGGGAGGGAAAAGTGGTCTGGAATCCAGAACTTTAAGTTTGTCATTCTCATTTTCTGTGGCCTAGTGTGTTAATTTTAGCTTCTCTGTCCATGGGATTCTCCAGGCAAGAATGCTGGAGTGGATTGCCATTTCCTTCTCCAGGGGATCCTCCTGACCCAGGGATCAAACCCAGGTCTCCTGCATTGGAGGCAAACGCTTTAACCTCTAAGCCACCAGGGAAGCCCAAGAAAAAAAGGTGAAAGGAATTCCCTGGTGGTCCACTTGTTAGGTCTATATGATTTCACTGCCAAGGGCCTAGGTTCAATCCCTAGTCAGGAAACTAAGATCCCACAAGCCATGTAGCACAGCCAAAAAAAAAAAAAAAGTTCAGAGGGTCACAAAGATTTGGACACAACTTAGCAATGGAACACAAAATACAACACATTTTTCAATAGTAAATACTACAGTATTATACCATGAGTGGTTGGTTAACTCCATGGATTCTGAAGAATATTGGATGTGGAGGGTCAACTGTAAGGTATATGTAGATTAACCCCCATGTTGTTCAAAGGTCAATGAATACTATCTTTTTACTTCATTACATGTGAGAATCTATTAATAGAAAGCCAGAGATCAATGCTAATGAATAAGGTGTGAAGGTTGAGTGGGAATTTTTAAATGAGAGGTGAAAGTCTGCTATTTCGTGAGGAAGAGGGCAAATAAGAATTATGGGAAAAGAAAATAAAATGCATTGATTGAGCACAATGAATCAGGCACTCTGGAAGGGTCCCCTGTATATGTTAGCTTCATGTATGTCATCTTCTTTTAGCATCTAAATGCTCAAAACAACCAAATCACACCCAATTTACAACTTGAGAGAGTGAGAAATTGGCATTGAAATTGACTTGGTAAAATCACTGTTGCAAAACTTAAAGTTAGGAGAGGAGAAAGAAAAGAAGAAGAAAAATATAGAAGGAAAACCATACAAGGAAAATAGAGATAATGACTAAGAAGGGGATGAAGATAAAGACAATCAGCCAGAGAAAGAAATGAACTGGTGAAGTGTAGGTCATCCATGGAGTTGGGTTTAAGAGTGATCATGCCTTAAAGGTCATGCAGCTGCCTACAAGGGTTGGAGGGGACAAAGCCTCTTGGGTGTGGAAGGTGAAAAGAAGGAGGATAAATAGGCATAAGGAATAAAGATAGATTTAAAAACAGAGTTGCATGACTATTTAAAAGAGATGGATTTGGGGACAAAGTGGAGGCTTCCTTGTCCCAGGTTTTCTGAATTAACCGAGAGGGAAGAAATAACACAGACTCCAAATGTTTCTCAGTCACACTAAGACTTTCTGGCCAAAAGTCTGTATGTTATGTTTATCAGAGGGGGAAGGGTGGGAGGGAAGGGATAGTTAGGCAGTTTGAAATGGACATGCACACACTGCTACATTTGAAACGGAACACCAACAATGTCCTACTATATAGCACAGGGAACTCTGCTCAGTGTTATGTGGCAGCCTGAAGAGAAGGAGAGTTTAGGGGAGAATGGATACATGTATAAATATGGCTGAGTCCCTTTGCTGTTTGCCTGAAACTATTACAGCATTGCCAGTCAGCTATACTCCAATACAAAATAAAAAGTTAAAAACAAAACCCCAACACCAAAAAGTCTATGTCCTCCAGGGTAGAGTCTTTCATGACATGAGGAAAGAGGAAATAAAATATATACTAGAAACGAACTGCATCTCAGAACAAAAGCCCCAGGTTCAGCTTACTTGGACAAAATTCTCATCCTCCTGCTCCTATTGACTGGACTTCCGGCACAATTCGCTCTTCTATGAAGGCCCAGTGTGGGTTGGTCTCAGACTTTCAATGGGGTTGGTCTCAGGCCTGGTCTCTAGGTCGCTAGCTGGAGGCAAGAATAGGCTGGCCTTCTCATTTATTATGACTCCAGAACTAGCCCTCTCCTTCCTCCATTTTTGTTCATCTGTCCCCTGGGAGATTCAGACAAACCAGTCTCAGAAAAATATGCTTCCTCTCACTGGACCTGTAAAAGAGAGGTAGACCAAGACAGAAGAGTCCCAGAGGGATCAAATTCAAAAACAAAGTCAAATTCTGAGAAAATATAGAATGAAATGGTGTATGTAGGGGCATGCACATGTGTATATACCTGCCTGTGTAACCATGTTTTAATGTCCATAGGTACATATATAAATTTATGTAGATGAACACATGAACAAATCTCTATATATGCATAAGAATACAGGTATATCCATAACCATGTGTAGAATTTTATTTGCAAGTTTTCATGACTGCATAAGCTCTAATATCTTTCCACATAGATATTTATCATCAGATGTGATACATTCACATCTATGGATGTGAATGTATGTGTTGCATTTCTCTAGATATGTCTTTGTGTAATAATGTATGATTTCTTGAAGAACCTTTTAAAATACTAAGATCATTGTCCCTAGCCTAAACCTTATTGATCAGATATATCCCACTGGCAAAGTCTGATCTAAGGGGTCTTTGAATTTGTACCGTTCATTCAAATCTGGAGGTTTGTTCCTTAGGTTGGCAACTCCAGGGCATACCTCTGTCATATTACCATCTGTAATTTTGATCCCCTCAATCTCAATTTTTCTCACTTTGGTTATAATCTAGGCTTTTATGTTTCTCCTGGCTAAATTTTACCCGTTGTTTGGACTCTGAGAATGCATTCACTGTGGTGTCTATTTCAGAGCCCAAGTTATTTTGCACCTGGAGTTGACATTTCCTGAATTAACCACAGAAGTCAAAGCACCTGATTTCACTGTCTGTTTTCTCTCTTTAATGTTACTTTTTCATGGGACTTCCCTAGTGGTCCAGTGGCTAAGATTTCACACCCCCAGTGGAGGGGGCCCAGGTTCAATTTCTGCTTAGGGAACTAGATCCCACATGAGGCAATTAAGAGTTCACATGCCACAATGAATGATCCCATATGTTGCAACTAAGACCCTATGCAGCCAAATAAATAGATAAATATTTTTTTTAAAAATTTTACTTTTTCATTTAGAATGCATAAATCATCTCTGAATCTATTTCCTCCCCCTTAATAATGTGAATGATTGTGCTTGTTTCAAAGAAAAAAATACTCAGCCCTTAAAAAGAATAAATTTGACTCAGTTCTAATGAGATGGATGAAATTGGAACCGATTATACAGAGTGAAGTAAGCCAGAAAGAAAAACACCAATACAGTATACTGACACATATATATGGAATTTAGAAGATAGTAATGATGACCCTATATGTGAGACAACAAAAGAGACACAGAGGGATAGAATGGACTTTTGGACTCTGAGGGAGAGGGAAAGGGTGGGATGGTTTGGGAGAATGGCATTGAAACATGTATACTTTCTTGTAAGAAACGAAGCACCAATCTATGTTCAATGTAGGATGCAGGATGCATGGGGCTGATGCACAGGATGATTCAGGTAGAGGATGTGGGGTGGGAGGTGGGAGGGGGCTTTGGCATTGGGAGATTGTGTTCACCTATGGCTGATTCATGTCAATGTATGGCAAAACAAATACAGTATTGTAATTAAAAAAATAAATAAATTTAAAAAAAAGAAAAAATATTAGTATTATTTTATTTTTTGAAAACTTAATAGGACAAAATTAAGTTCAATTAAGTGTTCAAAAATAGTAGGTACTCAAAATGTTATTTGGTTGTTCTTTTTCATCACCAGCAGAATCCCATTGCCAAAGAGATCATTCCCAGTTCTCTTTAAAATTAACCCTTGGCCTGCACAAATTCTCCTGTTTCTCTGACATTTGCCCCTAGGGACTGCAATTGAGATTTTTTTTCTTGGGTCAGGCACTGACTTTGCTAGTCTGAGGTCTGGTCCTGATGGCATTCTTCTTAGATGTTCACCTCACTTAGCATCCTCTGAGATAGAATCCCCCATATCCAGATAATCCAAGGATTTATAGCCAGAGTTATTGGGATGATTTTCTCATTTTCAGCTTCTCACTTGCTCCTATGTTCTGAATTATCACCAAATTATTGAAAATCTAGTTTCATAAGCACTCATCTCATGGCAGTGTCCTAGGTCGTGTTGTATTCTAAGGCTCATGCCTTGGGTTTCCTTTGGTAGGATTCCCACCCCAGCATAGTTGCAAGGAGATATACCCTTAATTTCCCTTCATAAGCAACCTTGATTCATTTAGATATTGCAACCATCGTACTTCTCAGAGTGCCTTTATATATTTTGTGGCATCTATAATCCCTTGTTCCCCAGGGATAGAGAGAATGACTAAGCAACTATGTTGGGGTGGGGAAGTCTTGGCAAAACCTTGTGCAGCATTCAGATTTCCCAACAAACTGTTTAGAGGTAAGCTTTCCTGTGCCTCCTCCATAGCTAACTCAACTTACACTCTAAGGAGAGTTCCATTCTTCTTTCCCAGAAATAAAATAGATTAAATGTCTCTGTTTAATAGTAGCTTATGTATGTGGAGCACTTAGAATCCAGCTAGAGCTTAGAATCCTATCATACATCCACCCTCCTACTCTGCATAAACATTGAAGTGAAGTGAGTGAGCTCAGTCGTGTCCGACTTTGCGACCCCATGGACTGTAACCCACCAGGCTCTTCCATCCATGGGATTCTCCAGGCAAGGATACTGGAGTGGGTTGCATAAACATTACAATCTGCCAAACAAGAGCTAGAACATAACTTTTATAAATGAGAATCAAGAAGAATAAATACTTCATAAACCAAAGATAAGAGATGAAGCAAACACATTTCAAAACAGTTGTTTTATTGTACTTTTCTCACCTATTCTTACATGCTGTCCACTTTACTCATTAGAGTCCTTGGTATATTATTTATAGCTCATTTAAATTTCCCATCCAATACTTTCAGCATTCTTGTCAAATCTGATTCTGATTCTGGTTCTATCTTTTAAAATTGTGGGAGTTTTTGCCTTTTGGTATGACTTGAACATTCTTTTCTTGATAACTGTTCATGATGTACTGGGTAAAAGGAACTGTCATAAGTGAGCCTCTGCTAATGTGGTGATGAGGTGTGAAGGTAGGAAAAGCATTCTATAGCATTATTATTAGGTCTCAGCCTTTTAGTGGGTCTGTATCTCTGGATTGTGAACCTCACAAGTGCTTTTTTTTTGCTTTCTCTCCCCTTAGGTGGGACAGGATGTGTCGAGCCAGCTGTGAATTTTGTTATGTCTCTTCCCCAGTTAGTTAGACATTGATAATATACCTTAGCAGGTTGGGTTAACTAGTTTTCCTTGAGGACAGGCTTTATTAAAGAAGAAAGTGTTCTAACATATCACAACATGGTTCCTTTTCCTCTTATTTTGATGAAAAAGCCTGAGAAAATTTTTCTCAGATATTTATTGTGGACTCAAACAGAGCTAGTGGGGGCAAATCTCTCCTAAGACTTAATCCTTTGGGAGTTTTTATTCTGTCGTCCCCACTGAGCCTTCAGCAATATTCAATTACAGATACATTTTTCTTGTCCAGACATTGGTGGGTACACTTGCTTCTGCTCAAGGGTCTCTGCTCTGGTAAGCCATGACTTATTCATCTGTCCGTCTCTTCATTCTTGGGAACAGCATTTTGCTCTGTGTCTTCCCCTCTCTTATGGATCCAAGAAGAGTTAATTGGTTTTTAAGTCTGTTTTGCATCTTACTTGTTAGGATGGAGTGATGCAATCAAGCTCCCTACATGTGGAATCAGAAAACAAGAATCCTTTTCTCCATTTAAAAATACTTTCCTCTTATGAATTTTGTGACCCCATATTCTTATATTGTTCCTCTTGTCTCATTAATCTTCCCTCTGGTCTCCTTTGCTCGATTGTACTCTAACAAAACCATAAATATTATGGTTCTGTTAAATAACATAATAGTTATTATGTTCTATTAGTATTCTGTTGAAAACTATTTCAGCTGCCTATACTTACTTTCCCTTAATGTTATTTCCACTTTTATGAATTTCAATACCAGCTATATGCTGATGACTCACAAAGTTATAATTCTTTTAAAAATTTTTTTAATTTTAATTTTTACTTTATTTTACTTTACAATACTGTATTGGTTTTGCCATACATTGACATGAATCTGCCATGGGTGTAACAAAGTTATAATTCTAAGCTTGAAACTCAACTGTCCAAATGTGAATCATCTAAATATAAACAATGAGGGTAAAAAGCAGTGTTGGAAAGTTTCGCTTAAATCTACAACAAGGTTACTTTTGATGAAAGGATATAATAGAACTATTATATTATGAGAAATTGCGGTATATCCATTAATTAATCCAAGGAATGTGAATGATGATTCAACTTTTCACATCATCAGAGTAATTTATCATTAATGCCATTATTATAGAATTAATATTCTAATAAATCAGTAGAAGATAAAATTTAAAAAATCACTTTAAGGTTTTATCTGGTGGCTCAGTGGTAGAGAATTTACCTGCCAATGCAGGAGACACAGGTTCACTCCCTAATCAGGGAAGATCACATGTGCTATGGAGCTATTAAGCTGGTGAACCACAACTACAGAGCTTGTACTCTAGAACTCAGGAGCAGCAACTATTCAAGCCCATGCTCCACAACAAGAAAAAGTCACCACAATGAGAAATCTGTGCACCACAACTAGTAAGTAGCCCCTGCTCACTGCAACTAGAGAAAAGTCCGAGCAGCAGTGAAGACCCAGCACAGCCAAAAATAAATAAATAAAATTATAAAAAATAAAGTGTTAATATCTTATGCGGTTTATAAAAAAGGAGAAAAATAAGTCACTTTAAACTTGCAGACATTTCTGTAAAAGACAATCATTTTTATGTAAGAAGATGTTTTACTCTATATTTGTAACTATATATACAAGTAGCAATAAAGATACATTTTATCTTAACAGAGTGAATTAATGATGTACAGTCAACAGATCAAACTAAATGAACAGAAATTGTTTTGTGATAGAAAGACTCTAGAAAGCAGCTTTGCTGCACTCCTCATTTTAAATTGCCCTGGCCCATCTCTACTGTCTCACTGTATCTTCCCTAGGTAGAGCACCTTGGGACTTCCCTGGTGGCTCAGACAGTAAAGCGTCTGTCTACAATGCGGGAGACTCGGGTTCGATCCCTGGGTCAGGAAGATCCCCTGGAGAAGGAAATGGCAATCCACTCCAGGACTATTGCCTGGGAGAATCCCATGGACAGAGGAGCCTGGTAGGCTACAGTCCATGGGGTCGCAAAGAGTCGGACGTGACTGAGCGACTACACGACGACGACGACGAGAGCACCTTGAGGATGGCTCTGCGGATCTGCTGGGTCTTGATGCTGTAAATAACAGGGTTCATCAAGGGTGGGAAGAACATAGAGATACTGTCCATAAGGATGTGCACCAGTGGTGAAGTGTGGCTCCCAAATCTGTGTATGATGGACAGACCTAGTATAGGCACCTATAAGCAGAGCACGGCCAGAAGGTGGGAGACACAAGCGTTGAAGGCCTTGAGCCCTCCCCAGCAGAGGCTCTGGCCAGCACAGCATGGAGAATGACTGCATAGGAGAGCAGGATGGAAAGAACATCAGAGCCCATGGCCAGCATGATGATGCACAGTCCATAGAGTCTGTTGAAATGTGTATCTGAGCCGATCAGGTGGGTCATGTCCTGCAGAAGGCAGTAAGCATAGGACAGTGCCCCACGGTGACAGTAGTCAAATTTCAAGAGATGCAGTGAAGGTGTGGCTGTGATGGCAGCACTCTGCAGGCCCAGCAGGACCCTGACCAATGCCACACGAGGCCCCGTGAGCACAGATGTGTAGCGCGGTGAGATGGCCACCAGGTTGTCCAGAACCATAGCAAAGAGCATGGTAGATTCCATGAAGGAGGAGTGTAGGAAGTGCTGCTGCAGAACACACGGCACCAGGCCCACCATCCGGGTCTCTAAGCACAGTGCACCCAGCTCTGAGGACAAGCACAGGCCCAAATCTGTCACAGCCAGGATGGCCAGGAAGTAGTACACGGGCTGGTGGAGGAAAGGGTAGTACCCGATGCAAGATGGCGGTATTGCCCAGGAGGGCCACAAGGTAGTGCACATAAATGGGCAGGGAGTTCCAGGGGTGAGCCCACACCCAGGCCTGGGAAGCCCGTCAACAGGAACATGGAAACTCAGATTGGAGCTTGGTAAGGTGGACGCATCGTCATGCTCAAGAGTCCTCTTTGTTCTGTGAAAGGTGGCCCATGGGTTCAAGTTTACTAGGCCAGGAAGCATGAACTGTTATGCTGTTTTAGGAGAATAAAGCCCTGCTGGCTGGTCTGGCCTCTACTCTCCCTGAAATTCAATGACCTTGCAGTAAATCCCTGCCCTCACAGACAGCCTGTCCTTTTCCTGTTTTTTTTTTTTTTCATCTTTCTCTCATTCCCATGTAATCTTTACTTTGATGACATAAAAATCTCAGCAAGGGTTTTCTGTATTCTTATTCTGAACCAGCTAGTGAAAGCCAGTTGTTTTTCTTAACCTTCCTTACAAAAATTTACATGGCTCAACCTTAACAGAAAGCCCAGATTCTCAGAAATATCATTACTCCCAAATTGCCTTCATTTGATTTTACCACTTCAAGCTTTTCCTAAGGAAAAAATGATCTCTAAATTTTCTAAGTGAAGTGAAGATGCCCATAGAGTTTCCTCATGCAATCTGCTCTCCTATCTCTTTATTGTCATGATGTGAACCTCTCTGTATGTCCATGCAATCAGGAGAAATGGTATCTTGCTTCTCTCTAAACTTAATCTTCTCAAAGAACTCAGAGCTCATGGTTTCTAAAGAAAAGAAAAAGAAATATTTGTTTCTAAGGAGCTGACATTGTAAAATCTTTATTTTTCCATTTTTAATTGTTTTATTAAGATAGATTCAAGGAGTGGTATTTCCGAAACAGGGTGTATGAATATTTTTTAAAACCTTCTGATACATTTTTTTTCCTATGGAAAGTGAAAGTCACTGTCATGTCCCATTCTTTGCTACACCATGGACTGTAGCCTGTAGGCTCCTCTGTCCATGGAATTCTCCAGGTCAGAATATTGGAGTGGGTAGCCGTTCCCTTCTCCAGGGGATCTTCCCAATCCAGGGATCAAACCCAGGTATCCCACGTTGCAGGAAGATTATTTACTGTTTGAACCACCAGCGAGGCCAAATCATATTATGTTTTCACACCAGTGTATTAAAATCCTTCTTTTACCATATATTTGTCAGCACAGATCTTCATTATTTACTGTTTTCTTCAATACTTACTTATTAGCATGATTTAAATATGTTAATTTGCATTTTAAATTTCAGCAAAGTAGAAATTTTAAAATGTTATTTTGTATACATATCTCCTAAGTTCAAAAATAAGAAAACTTCAGTGTTAGTGGCCTATTTGCTAGTAACTGACAGAAGCTGAACTCCAACTCTAAATCTGAATTCTATTTTTAGATCTCATTCTATTGATGGGATCTATAGACAGTAAAGTTCCACTCAATATGGAGAAGAACATTCTGACTCTTAGAGTTACTCTTCAATAGCGTGGCCTACAGTGTGGATTTCAACTGAAGTTCAGAGTGGAATCTGTTTGTGCAGAAGGCCTGCCCTGAAAAGTGTCCATGAGGAAGCAACCCCAATGCTGAGACTCCAACATGAATTAGTTTAGTCAACAGTAGAGGAAATGTCTGCCACTTTTAGGTTCACAATATCATAAGCAACAGGAGCATGACTTAGATTATTTGTGGTAGTTTCCTTTATTAGAGCTTTGTCGCATTTCAGGTCATTGTGCAAGATCTCAGGATTAGAATGCCCAGAAGCAAACATTGACTTCAGTTAATGTCAGTAAATCCATACGAAAGAAAAAATCAGAACTGATAAGAGCCAGGGATGGGGTCCAGGGTGTCTACTAGATGAATAAGGCTAGAAGAAACATTTGGAGGAGTTAAATTAGAAAAAAGTGAAGGAGTTCTGATTCTTCCAATGTGACTCAAGAGTCCAAAGGATATGGGTTGTGCAGGATAGAAACTTAAGAGAAGGACTGGCCAGCCAAGAAAGGAGGCAGTCCCAAGGAGCCAAGGAAGAAGGTACATTTTGTGAAGTGAATTTAAACAATTGACACTTACCTGTTCTCTCGTCAGTTAAGAAAGGCAATGCCAAAGAATGCTCAAACTACCACACAGTTGCACTCATCTCACATGCTAGTAAAGTAATGCTCAAAATTCTCCAAGCCAGGCTTCAGCAGTATGTGAACCGTGAACTCCCTGATGTTCAAGCTGGTTTTAGAAAAGGCAGAGGAACCTGAGATCAAATTGCCAACATCCGCTGGATCATGGAAAAAGCAAGGAGTTCCAGAAAAACATCTACTTCTGCTTTATTGACTATGCCAAAGCCTTTGACTGTGTGGATCACAATACACTGTGGAAAATTCTGAAAGAGATGGGAATACCAGACCACCTGACCTGCCTCTTGAGAAATCTGTATGCAGGTCAGGAAGCAACAGCTAGAACTGGACATGAAACAACAGACTGGTTCCAAATAAGAAAAGGAGTATGTCAAGGCTGTATACTGTCATCCTGTTTATTTAACTTATATGCAGAGTACATCATGAGAAACGCTGGACTAGAAGAAACACAAGCTGGAATCAAGATTGCCGGGAGAAATATCAATAACCTCAGATATGCGGATGATACCACCCTTATGGCAGAAAGTGAAGAGGAACTAAAGAGCCTCTCGATGAAAGTGAAAGAGGAAAGCGAAAAAGTTGGCTTAAAGCTCAACATTCAGAAAACAAAGATCATGGCATCGGGTCCCATCACTTCATGGGAAATAGATGAAGAAATAGTGGAACCAGTGTCAGACTTTATTTTTGGGGCTCCAAATTCACTGCAGATGGTGACTGCAGCCATGAAATTAGAAGACACTTACTCCTTGGAAGAAAAATTGTGACCAACCTAGATAGCATATTCAAAAGCAGAGACATTACTTTGCCGACGAAGGTCCATCTAGTCAAGGCTATGGTTTTTCCTGTGGTCATGTACGGATGTGAGAGTTGGACTGTGAAGAAGGCTGAGCACTGAAGAATTGATGCTTTCAAACTGTGGTGTTGGAGAAGACTCTTGAGAGTCCCTTGGGCTGCAAGGAGATCTAACTAGTCCATTCTGAAGGAGATCAGCCCTGGGATTTCTTTGGAAGGAATGATGCTAAGGCTGAAACTCCAGTACTTTGGCCACCTTATGTGAAGAGTTGACTCATTGGAAAAGACTGTGATGCTGGGAGGGATTGGGGGCGGGAGGAGAAGGGGACGACTGAGGATGAGATGGCTGGATGGCATCACTGACTCGATGAACTTGAGTCTGAGTGAACTCCGGGAGATGGTGATGGACAGGGAGGCTTGGCGTGCTGCGATTCTTGGGGTCGCAAAGAGTCGGACACGACTGAGCGACTGAACTGAACTGATGTGCTTCTTTGTTGATTACTCTTCTTCAGTATTTGCTTAGTTTCACTTCAGTTTTTACACTTTGATAGCAATCTTCCTCTGGGAAGTTTTTGCTGCTACCAAAATATCTAAGTCTTACATAGAGAGGAAGGAATTATAATTCAAGCAAGAGAAAGTCAGCATCACCAACTCATAACTCAAGAAAGAAATTCACCCGTATGTTATTTAGGGCAGTGGAAAAAGCCTGGGGAAACAAAGAGTGTAGTAACAGTTAGTAAATACTGCCAATCTTTGGCCTGATTTCGGACTTTCTTCTGGGCACTCAGTGGAATTTTTAACCCAGAAGCTTGCTGATGACACAGCGAATCTCCTTGGTCTTAATACTGTATATGATTGGATTAAGCATGGGAGGCACAAAGAGGTAGACATTGGCCATAAAAAGGTGGACAGCAGGTGGTGCATGCTTCCCAAAGCGATGTATCAAGGACAGCCCCACCATGGGCACGAAGAATACCAGCACAGCACAGAGGTGTGAGGTGCACGTTTGGAAGGCTCGGAGCCGCTCCTCTTTGGAGGCTAGTCTTGCCACTGTGTGCAGAATGACCCCATAGGACAGTGCAATGAGCACCAGGTCCAGCATCACAGTAAAGACCACCAATGACAGCCCATACAGGTTGTTGAGGGTGGTGTCTGTGCAGGCCAAATGTATCACCTCCTGGTGCAGGCAGAAAGAGTGGGAGAGGACTCTAGACCCACAGTAAGGGAAAGCCTTCAGGAGGAGAACAATGGGAATGAGGGCCACGGGGCCCCGCAGAATGACAACGAGGCCTGCCCTGACCACTCTCTGGCCAGTGATAATGACTGAGTACCTCAGGGGATAACAGATGGCCACAAACCGATCAAAGGACATGACAAGGAGCACTGAGGACTCCATGAAGGAAAAGGAGTGGATACAGAACATCTGGATCTGGCAGGCTCCAAAGTAGATGTCATGGGACTTGAACCAAAAGATTCCTATAGTAGTGGGCAAGGTGGACACGGACAGGCCCAGGTCAGTGAAGGCCAGAAAGGAGAGTAGATAGTACATGGGTGTGTGCAAGTGAGGGTTGGTCTTAATAATGATCAGGATAAAGCAGTTGCCTGAGATGGCCATGAGGTACATCAGGAAAAAGAAGATGAAGATCCAGTGCTCGACGGTTTCCAATCCGGGAAAGCCAGTGAGGTAGAGCATGGGGCTGAACTGCGTGAAGTTGGACAGGAGCACGATGTGAGGATGGAGGGGATACTGGGCTGTCATTCTTCAGGGGCTGAGCTGAGAATAAATGGAAATTGTGGTTATTAATTCTTCAGTTTCACAAACACACCACCATAAAGAGATAATGACCATCATCAGCTTTGATATCCTCTACTTCACTGTTATCACTTATAATATCACACTATCTGATTAAAACTTTCTTTGAATATAGCAGATTTTCTCTACATTTATATTTCTTCTCAGTCTTCTTTCCTGACTTCTCTTTATTTCAGTTCAGTTCATTTCAGTTGCTCAGTCGTGTCTGACTCTTTGTGACCCCATGAATTACAGCACGCCAGGCCTCCCTGACCATCACCAACTCCCGGAGTTCACTCAAACTCACATCCATCGAGTCCGTGATGCCATCCAGCCATCTCATCCTCTGTCGTCCCCTTTTCCTCCTGCCCTCAATCCCTCCCAGCATCAGAGTCTTTTCCAATGAGTACAATGCTGAAATATAGCTGCTTTTATCCTTGGAAATTTTCTGGGCTTGCTCTATTATTCCTTCTCATACATCATCATTCCCGTAGTTATTTACCATACTTAAGCTGACGAATGTCAGCTACAAAACTACAATTCTCTTATTTTATATGTCCAGCAGTAGGCTGAGCATCTGCATCTAGGTGTTTCACTGTTATTTTAAAAGCATGTTGAAAATTTTAATTGTAGTCACATCCTCCAACAGGGTTTTCATCTATTCATTTTCATTGACTCATTAGTAGAAATGAGAAATGTGGGTAATAGAAATGCAGACTTCAGAAATAAGTTGAAGAAGAGATACATGTTTGAGAGGTATTAATATATAAGCAGGATAACAGAAATCTAAAATATCAGTGTAGGGAGAAGTTTCCAGTATTGACTGTACAAATCTGATATTTAGAATTGGAGAAGATAAGACTCCACTGAAAGGGACTGTGGGAAAATGCTAGTAAGAATAAAATCAGATGAATGTGATCTTATATCAGATTTAAGAAGGATTAATTATATATGATGTTGCCAAGGGGTCAGGGTTATAAGGACTGAGAATGGACTGAAGGATTGAGCAATGTGGAAGTTACAGCTGACCTTGAGAAGAACAGTTTCAGAGGAGTGGTGATGGTGGTTTAGTCAGTAAGTCATGTCTGATTCTTGGGATCCCATAGACTGGAGCCCGCCAGGCTCCTCTGTCCATGGGATTTTTCCAGGCAAGAATACTTGGGAATGAAATCATCCCTGCCTACTCCAGAAGGGCTATGACCTTGTCAATATTGCTACTTCCCTCTGCTGTGAGCATGTCTGCTTCTGATCCTGAACAATCACAGTTCTCAATTATTTTCCACAGGACCACTTGAGTGGACAGCAGTTCTTAGGGAGGAAAAGTGCACTCATATCTTCATAAGATAAAGAGGAAAAAAAATAGGAAGAGAGAGAAAATAGGTGTATAAGAGCAACGTAGTAGGATTCCAGACAGTGACAAAAGAATATTTGAGGTTTGTAAGTTCAAAGTGGGACCAGTCAGTGCTTTTAGCTGTGTTCTTAACCACTACACTGTCTAATTCCAAAGTGAGTAGTCCTAATAGGCTGTTTAACAATATTCCATCATTGCCCAGTCCTTTCTTCCTTTGCCATCTTTCCAAATTTATCTCCCACAGTTAACAAGCCCATGTTGCCTTTTTTTTTTTTTTTTACAATTCCCCATATGTGTTTTTTTTGTTTTGTTTCGAATCTTTATACTGATTTATATTTTACTTTCCTAATAGAAAGCACCTTGTTTTTTTGACCAGTGAATATTTGCTGATCCTTTAAGACTGTACAGATATAATTTCTCTGACAAATGTCTCTTCACTTTCACATGTAGGCTTTAGGCAACTCCCTCTCTGTATGCACATATTTCCCTTGCTATAGCACATTAAAGTTGTAAACGCATAGATATACATCCTATACATTATATATATATTTATCAGTTTATAAGGGCTTTCCAGGTGGCTCAGTGGTGAAGAATCTTCCTGTCAATGCAGACGCAGGTTCAATTCCTGGAATGGGAATATCCCTGGAGAAGGAAATGGCAACCACTCCAGTATTCTAACCTGGGAAAACCCATGGACAGAGGAACCTGGCAGGCTATAGTATATGGGGTTGCAAAGAGTTGGACACGAATGAAGCAACTTAGTGTCGCATAGCATAGAATACAGTCCCTATATATGTGTGTCTTTTTATAACCTGATTTTTATCCACTTAAAAAAAAATTTCAACCAGACCACTGGGGCCACTGCAGTGTCTAACAGAAGGGGACACCACTTTGTTTTTATGTGAAAAACTAAGCCAGTGCTTACCTCTTGTTCTGATTAGCTGTGTCTAGCATTTGGGGTTGGGTCTTGTTTTCACACACTTTAGAATAAGTCTAAAGATCTGGGGGGAATGAAAATTTTATACACAGACCATGATGGGGTTGGGATTATTCTTCTTGGAAAGGAAGTTCCATTGAGTTTCCCTTAGAAATGAAAGATTGTTCTCTATGTTATGACACCAACAGAGTCCATTTGTCATTACATAGTCATGGCTCACAGTAATCCGTTTTAAATATTTACAACAAAAAGAGATATAGGAGAGACCTAAAGAGGAAATTCATGAAAACAGCAATATTCATTATGAAGTGAGCAATTAGATCTCTACCTCATCTGTATGCTCTAAGTATTCATGTTTCAACTCAATATATTCTATTTTAAAAAAATAAATTAGTGGTGGAGATTGCTGCTCCTTATGTGTAGGAGAAGATGCAGATGGAGCCATGCCTAAGCACAAGGACATAGATCAGACATCTCACCTTTGAACGAGGAAGAACCTTCCCACAGTTGTCAAACTCCTGTTAACATTACCTCTTATGACTGGGGTAGCAGAGGGCTATGAAAGAGGGAGGGTGGATCCCAAGTGTGGGGGGAAGTCGCAGGGGGCGTCTGTACCAATTCACAAAGGCTGAGGCAGGACCATCTCTGCTTTAACTGATCTGGGACATAAAATGCACTTAATATGTGTGTTGTTAAATAAATGGCACTTTGATGGATAAGAGGAAAAGGGAAGGCTATATGCACCAGCCAGCTCACCAGAGAGGTGTCCGTGGAGACTAAAGGGCTTGTGACATCCTGAAGGCATTTGGAGGCTGATTCCAGACATGGCCTGGCCATGGATACCATGGTCAGGAGGAGAGAGGCAGCCCTCTCTCCAATCCAAGTAATATGATGGTGCAGATGGTCACCCCCACTTCTCTAGGGGAGCAAGTCCTGATCCCTTCTCTGGCTTGGGGTCTGTCCAAACACACTGAATATCAGAAGTGAAAGAGCTTCTGTGAGAGCCTGGATTCCAAGACTTCATTTTGCATTTGAAGAAAACTAAGCAAGGACCAACATAGAGAATATACCTGTCTAAAGTCTTCTAAGGGTTAGGAGAGAAGCCAGAACTCAGACTACCTCCTTTCAGGATCATTGCTTTCTTGGAAATCTCTACATTCCCTTCTCCTTGTATTTTCTTCCATTCTTCTCCCATGACCCCTAATACCCACCCCTGAGACCCTGGCACAGAACAGCAGTAGAGACTCACCAGCAGCTGCTAATTTTCAAAAAGAGAAGAGAGGTCATCAGTACTGAAAAAGGATGAGCATAGGCAGGATGGCACCAGTGTCACTGAGGGGCATTAGGCTGGGTCTGTCATGGAAGAATTTATCCTCCTCAACTTCTGTGCATGTGAAACACCAGGGCTCCACCTGGGAGAAATTGAGGACAAAGAGTCCCCAGGGCTGGAGGCCCATGGGCAGGAGCTGTCATGACTCTCTTCTCCCTTGGCTTCATTCTTCACTCCTTCCATGAGCTCACCTGAGGCTGGAGAGCCCTAAATTTATAGGGATTCAGTCTCTAGGCTTTAGCTTCAGACATCTGCTGCAGAAAACCCTCTTTAGGTTACAAAACTGAATGTGTTCTTTGAAAAATTTGAGTAATGCAAAGATAGAGAAACGCACAACAATAAGTTATGTATAATATGTTTTTCTATGGGTATATTTTAAAGCTTTTATCCAGCAGGTGTTTTTAAATATATATTTTTAATTTTTTCAATTAATATAGTGTTGAAAATGGTTTTCTAAGTTTTTAAATATTATTTTTAAAAGCAACAATAATTTATCAAGTTAAAATGGCAACATCTATGAAATATTCTTCCTAGATATCTGGAATGTTTATGGTTTTTCATTATTATGAATAATAATATAACTAACTTGTAATATTAATATATCTGCTATTTCAACAATATTTATTGAAACTTAAGGATATTGAAGTTAGCTCTGTGACCAAACAGGATAACAAAAATTTGTCCATAAGGAGTTTGCATCCTAAAACCTTTATTTTCCATTTACAATTACTTGATTAAAATAGAATTCTAAGTGTAGTATTTCTGAGAGACAGTGTGTGAATATTTTCAACTCTTTTGATGTATTATGCTCTCTACAGAAAACAAATAAGATTATGCTTTCACATCAGTGTATGAAAATCCCTCTTCTACCACATACCAGTCAGGACAGATCTTCATTATTAACTATTTTTTCAATATTTGATTATTAATAAGATGTTAATATATTAATTTGCATTTTAAACTCCAGTAAGGTAAACCTTTTCAAATATGTTATTATCTATATAGATTTCCTAATTTTGAAAATAAGGAAATTTAGATGTTAGTGACCTATTTGCTAGTAAGTGGCAGAAATGGTACTCCAACTCTAATCTCAATCTGAATCCTATTTTCTTTATACTTCATTATACTCATAGGATTTATACAGTAAATTTCCACTCAATATGGTAAAGAGCATTCTGAATCTCAGTGTTGCTATTCAAAAGTGTGCTCTACCCTGTGAATTTCTAGTAAAGTTGAGTGGAACCTGTCTCTGGGCTCTGAGATTCAAACATTCCTTCCCATCCTCACCACCTGACACACAAGATAGCACACAAACACAAACGCTTTCATATCCAGTTTTAGAATCTGGTTTTTTTTTTTTAATTTCACTTTGAACCTTTTTTTTTTTTTCAGAAGAAAATGCTTCAGTTATAAAATAAAGAGGATGATATAATGATCACTTGACTAAATGTTAATGTTTTAACATCTTGCCTATTTACTTCAGATTTTTTTCCAGACAGAATTGACCCCATTCATGTAACATTTTTCACTTCAGTTTGCCTTGTTTTTTCCTCAAGAGGAGCTTTCCAGAGTTCCTATTTATCATTTTCAACATGGTTTTTAATAACTTAATGCACAAATATACACACAAACACATCAGAGACATGGCATTGCATACTTAAAATACTCTATAAAAATTATAATGTAAATATGTATTTGCATTTTGATTTATTCATGTTTATCATTTTGCTAAAGTTCATTGGTTTCAATAGTGTATATTAGTATATATTAATTTATTAGTCTATTTACTTTCACCTGCTTTTTCTTTTATTGATGGACAGGTTATTTTCATTGTTTAAAAATGGAGCAGCAGTAACATTCTTGTACATATTTCCTTGCACAAGAGGTAAGAACATTTAGATAAAAGTCAGTAGCTGTATCATAAAGCAGGTGAATCTCTCATCTCTAATAGATATCCCAAATAGATCTGCATAGATTACACTAATCTACACTGACCGTAAATTGTGAATCATCACTTCACAACTGCACCAATATTTGGTATTATCAGGCTTTTACCATTTTTGCTATTTTTATTGGTAAAATATGCTATCTCTTTGTTATTTATTTTCTTTTCAAATTTTATAGTGAAGATAAAAGGGTTTTCATGTCTCTATTGGCACATTATTTTCCTCATTTCAGCATTGTTCAATCTCATTTGGATTTTTTTTTAAATTTTTACTAACTTAACAGACACTCTAGGAGTTCTGGATATTAAATCACAGTTACTCATAGATATATATTATAAATGTCATCTCCTAGTCTGTGGCTATCATTGTCTCTGTTTTTTGGCATCTTCTGTCCTACAGTAGTATAACTACCTATTTATCTATCTATCTATCTACCTATTTGTCAGTGTGTCTCTTCATTCTTCTGTATTTCTTTTAAACATTTTCAGGTTTTCTTTTCAACATTCATGTCTTTAATTGAATGTGTTTTTTTTTTTGTATTCAACAATAATGATAAAATTTTATTTTCCATTAAAAAATAAAAGTGAAAGTTGCTCAGCCGTGTTTGACTCTTTGTGACTCCATGGACTCCAGGCCAGAATGCTAGACTAGACAGGGTAGCCCTTCCCTTCTCCAGAGGATCTTCCCAACCCAGGGATCAAACCCAAGTCTTCCACATTGCAGGTGGATTCTTTAACAGCTGAGCCACAAGGGAAGGCCTTTATTTTCCATATGGATAACCAATTAGGTTAGCACTATTTCTTGAATAAGCCAATCTTTTGAACCATTTCAATATTACTTCTTTTAAATATTATTATGAGTCTATGTCTTTTATTATTTTCTTTCTTTCATATTTTATTATTATTATTTTTTTTACTTTACAATATTGTATTTGTTTTGCTATACATCAACATGAATCCACCACGGGTGTACACATGTTCCCAATCCTGAACCCCTCTCCCACCTCCCTCCCCATACCATCTCTCTGGGTCATCTCCAGTGCACCAGCCCCAAGCATCCTGACTCCTGTATCAAACCTAGATTGGTGATTCATTTCTTATTCTGTTTATGTATTTAATTCCACACAAGCACTACACTAAAACACGCTATAGCTTTGCAAAAATTCTCTGAGTCTGTTAGGGATTGCTCTCATTCACAGTTTATTTTTAAATTGTTGTGGTTATCTTTGGCTATTTTCACTGTGTTATGAATTTCAGGATCACCTATCAAGTTCTACAGGATGATCGGTTGGAATTTCTCTTAGAAGTAGATTGATTTGAAGGTTAATTTTTAATAAATTGACACATTAAATAAAATAATTATTCTTCTTAATCATTAATAAAATGTTTCTCTCTACTTACTTATGCCTGTATATTTTGTTTCAATGACGTAGTCACAGAAAATTTGTTCATCTTTTGTTAAATTTATTCTTTAAATATCTTACATTTTTGTCTATTTTTCAACTTTTTAGTTTTGTTGTTTAGTCACTCAGTTATGTCCAACTCATTGTGATACCATGGACTATAGCCCATCAGGCTCCTCTGTCTGTGGGATTTCCTAGGCAAGAATACTGGAGTGGGTTGCCATTTCCTTCTCCAGGGAATCTTCCAGAACCAGGGATCAAACCTGGTGTCCTGCATTGCAGGCAGATTCTTTACCTGAGCTACAAGGGAACTTTTAGTTTATTATTAGAAAAACTATTTATCAGATATCATATCTGGAAAAAGTGTTATCTTCCATCAAGATTCAAGAAATATGGAAGCCAAAAGATGCCTAGATCCTGGACAACCAGAAACTAAAATAACCAGGACCATAATATGAATTGGGGACATTGGGAAGTCCAGTAGATTACAGTGGTGTCTGATGTGTCTAACCCTACCAGGGTTATTTGTTTATTTTATGGCACTCAGGTCACTCTTTGTTGTCTGAGCAAGAACATGAGTTGGCACAGGGCTATGACGGCTCCAGGACTGTACAAAGAGGTTACTTTCACCCCTATTCTCTACATCTTCATACATATATTCTAAATATATAGACCATTTTCTATTTTAAATCACCACCAACACTATCTGCTACCAGCATGTCTCCTCTTATTTTGATCAGACATACAGAAAAAACAGACAAACAAACAAACACAAAATTTGAATCAAGATCAAATATCAACCATTTGTATACCACTTTAAGAAATTCTCTCAGAGTGTGTATCAGCTAAGGAAAGAGAGAGGGGGAGGCTAGAACATAGAGGCAAGGAAAGTTGCCTTGTGTAGAGGCAGGAATATGGCTGTTCAGAGCCTGGGAAGATCTAAATTCCTAAGTTCATGGTAAGAAAGAGAGATTGCTGAGTTGATTAAACTGAGTTTAATCAACAAGTTTTCTGTTGGGTGCTAGATCAGGCAGGAGGAGTAAATCACATTTTTACAAGGTGTTTCATGCTCCAAACCTATGAAGAACCACTTTGGGGAAGACTTCCTGTTCACTGTAATTTTGATCTGTGGCAGAGGGGGCTTCAAGGACCATGAGCCCAGACAGAGCACAACAAGGAAAAGATGGGGAACCTCTCGTATGGATGCCATGAAAGAGTTTCCTTGGGATTTCTGGATGTGAAGATGGAAAATTTCCTTGGAAAATAAGAGACATTCTCTTTCTTATCTTTGAATCTCTCTGAGTGTGTTAGTCATTCAGTTGTGTCTGACTCATTGCGACCCCATGGACTCCCATCAGGCTCCTCTGTTTATGGAATTCTCCAGCCCAGAATACTGGAGTGGGCAGCCTTTCCCTTCTCCAGCGGTCTTCCCAACCCAGGGATTGAACCTAAGTCTTCCATATTGCAAGAAGATTCTTTACCCCTGAGCCACCAGGGAAACCCTGAATCTCACTTTACACATATATTAATATATTGAGGAATGCATTTAAATAATTACTCCTTGAGTATCTATTATGAGATAATTGTTGCCTTTATGGAGATTTACTGATAAACGCATGAATAATCCTTCTAAAAAGCTTAATTTAGGAATCTAGAGTAAAGGGACCAGAAAGAAACTAAACTAAGACACAGAAGAGTCCATTATTAGGAAACAAATGTTACAACTGGAAATGCAGGATTGCGAAGGAGAAGATAGGTGGAGAATCTGCTCTAGTTTTAGAGAGAGAACTTGTCATAAAGTGTCCATGAGAAAGCAACCTCAGCACTGACTCCAACATGAATTTTGTTTAGTCACAGTAGAAGCAATCTTCTCTGCCAATTTTAGCTTCACAACTTCTTGAGCAGTGGAATTATGACTTAGACTTGTCTGTGATAGTTTCCTTCACTGGAGCTTTATTGCATTTCAGGTCATTAAACAAGATCTCACAACTAGAATGCCCAGAAGCAAACACTGTCTTTAGTTACTGTCAGCAAATCCATAGGAAAGATAAAATCAGAGATGAGAAGAGTCAGGGGTGGGATCCAGGGTGTCTATTAGAGGAACAAAGCCAGAGGGAGCACGTCATGAGAAACATTTCGAGGAGTCCAACCTGAATGAGCCATTAAGAAAGAGTGCAGGAGTGCTGATTCTTCCAGTATTATTCCAGAGGGCGAAGGATATGCTTATCCAGAATAGGAACTGAAGGGTAATATGTTGCCCAGGGAGAGAAGGAGACAGCCCCAAGGAACCATGGAAGGAGGTATGTTACTCAAGTGAATTCAAATAACTGACATGTATCTGTGCTTTGCTAGTTTCTGTTCTGGTAGCTTTTAAATTTATTGCTCCTTTTAAGTTTTTATTCAGTTTCCTTTAGTTTTAGTTTTTACACAAGGCTCAGGAGGGTCTTCCTCGGGGCATTTTTTGATGTTGCCAAAACATCTAGGTCTTATATATACTTAGAAGACCATTATAATTTAAGCAAGAGAAAGTCAGCATTGCTAACTCATAATTCAAGAGAGAAATTTATCCATACTTTATTTAGGGATGTGAGTAAAAATCTTGGGAAACATAATTGGTACTAAGTGCTGTGGATCTTTGGTCTGATTTGGAACTTTCTTCAGGGCACCCAGTGGAATTTTTAGGCTCATGACTCAGCACTGGGCTTTCTAAGACCCAGGAGCTTGCTGATGGCATGGCGGATCTCCTTGGTCTTAATACTGTATATGATTGGATTAAGCATGGAAGGCACAAAGAGGTAGACATTGGCCATAAAAAGGTGGACAGCAGGTGGTGCATGCTTCCCAAAGCGATGTATCAAGGACAGCCCCACCATGGGCACGAAGAATACCAGCACAGCACAGAGGTGTGAGGTGCACGTTTGGAAGGCTCGGAGCCGCTCCTCTTTGGAGGCTAGTCTTGCCACTGTGTGCAGAATGGCCCCATAGGACAGTGCAATGAGCACCAGGTCCAGCACCACAGTGAACATCACCAGTATCAGCCCGTACAGGTTGTTGAAAGTGGTGTCTGTGCAGGCCAAGTGTATCACCTCCTGGTGCAGGCAGAAAGAGTGGGAGAGGACTCTAGACCCACAGTAAGGAAAAGTCTTCAGGAGAAAAACAATGGGTACAGTGGCTATAGGTCCCCGCAGGATGACAACTAGGCCTGCCCTGACCACTCTCTGGCCAGTGATAATGACTGAGTACCTCAGGGGATAACAGATGGCCACGAACCGATCAAAGGACATGACAAGGAGCACTGAGGACTCCATGAAGGAAAAGGAGTGGATGCAGAACATCTGGATCTGGCAGGCTCCAAAGTAGATGCCATAGGATTTGAACCAAAAGATTCCCATAGTAGTGGGCAAGGTGGACACGGACAGGCCCAGGTCAGTGAAGGCCAGGAAGGATAGTAGATAGTACATGGGTGTGTGCAAGCGAGGGTTGGTCTTAATAATGATCAGGATGAAGCAGTTGCCTGAGATGGCCACGAGGTACATCAGGAAAAAGAAGATGAAGATCCAGTGCTCGACGGTTTCCAATCCGGGAAAGCCAGTGAGGTAGAGCATGGGGCTGAACTGCGTGAGGTTGGACAGGAGCATGATGTGAGGATGGAGGGGATACTGGGCTGTCATTCTTCAGGGACTGAGCTGAGAATAAATGGAAGTTGTGGTTATTAATTCTTCAGTTTCATAAACATGCACACCATTATAAGAAGAATCATGACCATCATCAGCTTTGGCATCTTCTACTTTACTACTGTTTCCACCATCCAACTACCTGATTGAAATTTCCTTTGAAAGTACCACACCTTCATCAGTTTTTCTCTGTATTTTTATTTATTCTCAATCTTCTTGGCTGGCCTCTTTTAATTGATGAGCCCTTAAATATGATCATCCTCAACCTCAACAATTTTCTGTCCATGCTGTATCTTTTCTTCCTCAAACAACATCATCTTCAAGACTTTACTTAAGATCTTTATGTTCACAAATGTAAAATATCTATAATTCTCTTCTTTTGGTTTGCAGACTCATATATCTTACAATAGGCTAAGATTCTGCATCTAGGAACTTCATAGTTATTTTAAAAACATGTTAAAATTTAAATTATAGCTAATTCCACCAACAAGCTTTTCATGTATTCATTTTCACTAACTCAGCAGTAGAACTAAGTTGAAGAAGAGATATACATTTGGGAGGTATTAGTATACAGAGGCAATGGCACCCCACTCCAGTGCTCTTGCCTGGAAAATCCCATGGATGGAGGAGCCTGGTAGGCTACAGTCCTTGGGGTTGCGAAGAGTCAGACACGACTGAGCGACTTCACTTTGACTTTTCACTTGCGTGCATTGGAGAAGTAAATGCTCCAGTATTCTTGCCTAGAGAATCCCAGGGATGGGGGAGCCTGGTGGGCTGCCGTCTCTGGGGTCGCACAGAGTCAGACACGACTGAAACGACTTAGCAGCAGCTGTATACAGAGGAGAAAACCAAAGAAGTGAGTATAGACAGAAGTTTCTAGTTTTGAGTCCTGGCAAAACTGAAATTTAGAGCTGGAGAAGAAAAGTCTCCACTAAAAGTGAAGGAGGAACATAAAAGCCAGCTAGAAAGCAAATGAACAGGAGACTGTGGTCTTGTATGAAGTTTCAAGAGGTATTAATCATTCATACATGATGTTACCAAGGGGTCAGCTTCACAAGGACTGGGCATGACTAAAGGATTGAGCAACATGGAAGTTACAGCTGACCTTGAGAAGAGAAGTTTCAGAGGAGGAGTTGGGAATAAAATCACCCTCGCCTACTCCAGAAAGAGTATGACCTTGTTGATACTCCTACTTCCTTCTGCTGTAGTCGAAGCTGCTTCTGGGCTTGAACGATCCCAGTTCCCAGGTATTTTCCACATAATCAGCATAAATGTATGCTTAAATATATATTCTTACATATGCTTATCTTATATACAATGTATATATTACTTGTACATTATATATAGTCTTTTTTGTGTGTGTTTATAACTTATGATTTTAAACCACTTTTTGTAACAACTAGACCCATGTAGCCCCATGCATTGTATAATGCATAGCGGGCAACTCTGTTTTTGCATGAAAAAATTAAGTGAATGAGTGACCGAGGACTTACCTCTTATTCTGATTAGTTGTGCCTGTAGTTTAGAATTAAGTCTTGTTTTTACTTCAGATTAGGCAAGACAGTTAGGAGAAGGAAATGGCAACCCATTCCAGTATCTTGCCTGGAAAAATCCCATGGACGGAGGAGCCTGGTAGGATGCAGTCCATGGGGTCACACAGTCGGACACGACTGAAGTGACTTAGCAGCTTAGCAGCAGGCAAGACAAGGAGTGTGATCTGTGGGAAATGAGAATTTTATAGAGAGACTATGACGGGGTTAAAGTTTCTCCAGGAAATGAAAGATTATTCTCTATGATAAGGGACCAAAAGATATTTCTCCACTTTTACCAGGAAAATGGAAGTCCATTTGACAGCACATAGTCATGGGTAGAGAAAATCCTTTTACAATATTCATAGCACAAGAGATATGGGTGAGACTAAAGTGGAAATTCCTGAAAAGAGAGATTTTCACTATGCAATGTGTGGCTAGACCTCTATCTCTTCTGTATGTTCTAAATAATCTTCTGCTTCAATTTGATATACCCTATTTTTAAAAATGAGCTTGTGCTGAAGACTGCGGTTTCTTATGCACAGGAGAAGATGCAAATGGAACCAACCCTGAGCACAAGGATATGGATCAAACACCCTGCCCTTGAACCAAGGAGAGCCTTCCTGCAGTGGTCAATCTCCTGTTAACACACCTCTTATGGCTGGAGTGGCAGAGGACTGTGAAGGAGGGAGACTGTATCCTAAGGAAGTCACAGGGGTGCCTGTATTAATAGTACAGGGCAGGAGCGTCTATGCTTAATTGGTCTGGCACATAAAATGCACTTAATGTGTGTGCTGTTAAGTGAATAGCTATTTGGTGGATAAGAGGAAAAGGGAAGGCTATATGTAATAGCCAGCTTTACCAGAGAAGAGTCTATGGAGACCTGAGGGCTTGTGACATCCTGAAGGCATTTGGAGGCTGATTCCAGCCAGGAGCCAGGAAGGAACTGGCCTGGCCATGGAGACCATGGTCAGGAGGAGAGAGGCAGCTCTCTCTCTGACCCAAGAAACGTGATAGTGCAGATGGTCACCCCCACTTCTCTAGAGTGAGCAAGCCTTGATCCCTCTCTGGCTCTGGGTCTATGCAAACACTGAATATCAGAAGTGAAAGTGCTTCCGTGACAGCTTGATCCCACAATTTCATTTTGCAAATGAAAAAAGCTAAGCAAGTTCCAACATAGAGAATATACCTGTCTAAAGTCATTTAAGTGTTAGGAGAGGAGTGAGGATGAGAACTCAGATCACCCTCTTCCATGATCATTGCTTTCTTGGAAATCTCTACATTCCCTTCTCCCTGTATTTTCTCCCTTTCTTTTCTATGACCCCTAATACCCAGCCCTGAGACCCTGGCACAGGACAGCAGTAGAGACTCACCAGCAGCTGCTAACTTTTAAAAAGAGAAGCCAGGTCATCTGTACTGAAAAAGGATGAGGGTAGGCAGGATGGCACCAGTGTCACTGAGGGGCATCAGGCTGGGTCTTTCATGGAAGAATTTATCCTGCTCCTTCCTCTGTGTGTGTGAAATGCCAAGGCTCCACCTGGGAGAAGCTGAGGAGAAACAAACAGTCCCCGGGGCTGGGGACCCATGGGCAGGAGTTGTCATGACTCTCCTCTCCTTCGCCTTTATTCCTCACTCCTTCCATGGGCTCACCTGAGGCTGGAGAGCCCTAACTTTATAGGGGTCAGTCTCCAGGCTTCAGCTGCTAACAGGCATTGCTGCAGGAAGCCTGGCGCTGTCTTACTTTACCCAATAATTCTGCTTTATGAAGAAACCAGTCCCAGTCACCTGCCACCCCATTTATTCCTTTCCTTTGTTCATTAGAATAAACCCAGTTTGCTAGAGTGGTTGTATATAATATATGAAGATTATCCATGCAGCTTCCACATCAGCTATAAACTGCTCATCTTCCTTGCAGGGCCACACCTCCCTCTGACCCACAGTTCTCTCACTTTTACACTCATTTTTCTACCCATTTCTGTGTTTCCTTTTACATGATCATTAACTTCCCTTTACCTCTACCATGGACAGTGTCTTTGAGTTTAGTGGCCAGTCAGAAAGCCTTTACATTTATTCTCACCCAAATATCTGTCCAGGCCAATGTCTCAGGCTTTTCCAAGGCTCTTTATTCAGGAATAAAATATACGATAAAATATTCGTGACCATTTTTAAGACAAAATATCAAAAGGTATAAAGAAAAATATTCAATAAACTGTTTCATTAATATTAACATCTGCTCTACTATTCAAAAAACTGTTGAAATAAAAATTAAATTCAGAGATAGGGAAGATATTCTTTACAATATACACACTTGAAAAAAAAAAAACTTGCATCCAGATTATGTAAACAACTCTTACAACTCAAAAATAAAAATTTTTAACCCAATAAAGCAAACAAATCTTTAATTTTCAAAAAAGAAGATAGTTTATTGGCTGAGAGGCATATGAAAACATAATCAA
Organism: Nanger dama; assembly: GCA_917880005.1. NCBI lineage: Eukaryota > Metazoa > Chordata > Mammalia > Artiodactyla > Bovidae > Nanger > Nanger dama. Next base: position 1,802,022 of record CAKJTW010000114.1, read on the forward strand.
ATTATTTATTATTAAGGAACTGCAAATTAAAACCATCATGAAATGGCACTATTTTCACACCAGACCAACTACAATTAAAACAACAAAAAATGACACAGTGTGTTGTTACAGACATGGAGCGCCTGGAATTCTCATGTATTGATTGTGGGAGAGTGAAATTCTTTCATAACTGGAGAGATACTTGAGAGTTGAGATACTGAAGTACGGCATGTTTGTATAAATATCTTATGGTCTCATAGCTGATAGAAAGGGTCAGAATCTGGATCAGAACTCAACTACTTACAAAAATGCAAGTCAGTGATGTATTAGACAAAGTCTTTTCAGTCCTTCATATTATCTATTGGAAAAGAGTTTTCAGACTACCTTATTGTTTTGTGCTTTTCTATATTGCACTTCAAAGGTCATGTTCATCTGCAAGTTGAAAGAGCATAACAGCCCTGCATAAAGCAATCTATCAACACCATTTTCCCCCACAGCATGTGCTCATGTCTATGTCACATTTTGGTAATATTCTCCCCCATACTTCACACACTTATATTACTACTATGTTTTCTATGGGGATCTGTGATCAATGATCTTTGATGGTACTATTATAATTATTTTGGCTGCTGCCAGCCACTCTGATACAAGATGACAAACTTTATCAGTAAATGTTCTGATAACAGCATTCTGACTGCTCCACCTACAGGCTGATTCTCCATCTCTCTCCTTCTCATTTAGCCTCCCTATTCTCTAAGATTCAACAATATTGAAGTTAGATCTCAAAAATAAACCTACATCATCACTAATTGTCTAAGCAAAGAAGAGTCACACATCTCTCACTTTAAATAAACATCTAGAAGCGATTAACCTTAGTGAGAGAGGTGTGTAAAAGCCAAGATAGGCTGAAGACAGTCCTTTTGTGCCAAAAATTAGCCACTTTGTAAAAGAAAGTTCTAGAAGGAAAGTAAAAGTGCTACTCCAGTGAACACATGAATGATGAGAAAGCAAAACAGCTTTATTGCTGATATGGAGAAAGTTTCCATGGACTAGATAGCAGATCAATCCAACTTCGATATTCCCTTAAGCTAAAACCAAATCCAGAGCAAGGCCTTAATTCACTTCAATTTCATCAAGGCTGAGAGAGGTGAGGAAGTTGCAAAAGAAAAGCTTTAAGCAAGTGGTGGTTGGTTAATGAGGTTTAAAGAAAGAAACTATTTCTAAAACATGAAAGTGAAAGATGAATCAGCAAGTGCTGATGTGGTAGCTGCAGCAAGTGATTCAGAAGGTCTAGCTAGATAATAACTGAAGGTGGCTACGTAAAGCAACAGAGCTTCAGTGTGGATGAAAGGACCTTATTTTGGAAGATGCTATTTAGAACATTTAAAAAATATTTTTTAAATTTTTTATTCTTATATTACTATTGTTTGAAAGAAAACAAGTGATTTATTTAATATATGACTATTGATAGAAGAAGAGTTTAGATAAATTACTGTAGTATATTTGTTAGATTTTCAGACTGATTGTTTAAATTCTTTCCTATACCACTCCGTTGTTCCAGGGTATAGTTTTTTTCATTGTTGTTTTGTTTTGATTTAGTTATATAGGACTTTTATAGCTAGAGAAGAGAACTCAATGCCTGGCTTCAAAGCTTCAAAGGGCAGACAGGCTGATCCTTTTGTTAGGGGCTAATGCAGCTTTGGAAGGAATGATGCTAAAGCTGAAACTCCAGTACTTTGGCCACCTCATGAGAAGAGTTGACTCACTGGAAAAGTCTCTGATGCTGGGAGGGATTGGGGGAAGAAGGAGAAGGGGACGACAGAGGATGAGATGGCTGGATGGCATCACTGACTCGATGGACGTGAGTCTGAGTGAACTCCGAGAGATGGTGATGAACAGGGAGGCCTGGCGTGCTGCGATTCATGGGGTCGCAAAGAGTCAGACATGACAGAGTGACTGAACTGAACTGAACTGAACTGAATGCAGCTGGTGACTTAAGAGCTGAAGTCACCTTATTTACTATCCCCAAAACCCTACAGACGTTAAGAATCATGATAAATATAATTCATCCCAACTTTCAGCAACCACTACACTCATCAGTCAGCAGACACTAACATCAGTTCAAGACCCAGCACCAAAAAAAAGATTCAGTTGCTCAGTTGTGTCCGACTCTTTGTGACCCCCATGAATTGCAGCATACCAGGCCTGCTTGTAAATCACCAGCTCCCGAAGTTCACCCAGACTCACGTCCATCAAGTCAGTGATGCCATCCAGCCATCTCATCCTCTGTCATCCCCTTCTCTTCCTGCCCCAATTCCCTCCCAGCATCAAAGACTTTTCCAGTGAGTCAACATTTTGCATGAGGTGGCCAAAATACTGGAGTTTCAGCTTTAGCATCATTCCTTCTAAAGAAATCCCAGGGCTGATCTCCTTCAGAATGGACTGGTTGGATCTCCTTGCAGTCCAAGGGACTCTCAAGAGTCTTCTCCAACACCACAGTTCAAAAGCATCAATTCTTCAGTGCTCAGCCTTCTTCACAGTCCAACTCTCACATCCATACATGACTACTGGAAAGACAATAGCCTTGACTAGAAGGACCTTAGTTGGCAAAGTAATGTCTCTGTTTTTGAATATACTATCTAGGTTGGTCATAACTTTTCTTCCAAGGAGTAAGCATCTTTTAATTTCATGGCTGCAGTCACCATCTGCAGTGATTTTGGAGCCCCCAAAAATAAAGTCTGACACTGTTTCCCCATCTATTTCCCATGAAGTGATGGGACCAAATGCCATGATCTTCGTTTTCTGAATGTTGAGCTTTAAACCAACTTTTTCATTCTCCTCTTTCACCTTCATCAAGAAGTTTTTAGTTCCTCTTCACTTTCTGCCAAAAGGGTAGTGTCATCTGCATATCTGAGGTTATTGATGTTTCTCCTGGCAATCTTGATTCCAGCCTGTGTTTCTTCCAGTCCAGTGTTTCTCATGATGTACTCTGCATAGAAGTTAAATAAGCAGGATGACAATATACAGCCTTGACGTACTCCTTTTCCTATTTGGAACAAGTCTGTTGTTCCATGTCCAGTTCTAACTGTTGCTTCCTGACCTGTATACAGATTTCTCAAGAGGCAGGTCAGGTGGTCTGGTACTTCCATCTCTCTCAGAATTTTCCATAGTTTATTGTGATTCACACAGTCAAAGGCTTTGGCATAGTCAATAAAGCAGAAGTCAGTGTTTTTCTGGAACTCTCTTGCTTTTTCCATGATCCAGCGGATGTTGGCAATTTGATCTCTGGTTCCTGTGCCTTTTCTAAAACCAGCTTGAACATCAGGAAGTTCATAGTTCACATATTGCTGAAGCCTGGCTTGGAGAATGTTGAGCATTACTTTACTAGCATGTGAGATGAGTGTAATTGTGCGGCAGTTTGAGCATTCTTTGGCATTGTCTTTCTTTGGATTGGAATGAAAACTGACCTTTTCCAGTCCTGTGGCCACTGCTGAGTTTTCCAAATTTGCTGGCATATTGAGTGCCGCACTTTCACAGCATCATCTTTCAGGATTTGAAATAGCTCCACTGGAATGCCATCACCTCCACTAGCTTTGTTTGTAGTGATGTTTTCTAAGACCCACTTGACTTCACATTCCAGGATGTCTGGCTCTAGATGAGTGATCACACCATTGTGATTATCTGGGTCATGAAGATCTTTTTGAACAGGTCTAATTTTCTTGAAGAGATTTCTAGTCTTTCTGATTCTGTTGTTTTCCTCTATTTCTTTGCATTGATCACTGAAGAAGGCTTTTTATTTCTTCTTGCTATTCTTTGTAACTCTTTAGGACAAATAAAATCAAAATCAAAATATGTAATAGAGAAGCTTGTTGAAAGTTCCTGGTTCAGTGTTTCATATGATGAATACTTTGTAAAGAGAATTTGCTCCCAACAATTTTTCCCTTTAAAAGAATTCCAAAAACCCTGTCAAGCATATCTCTAGAGAAGACATCTGTACAAAGTGTTTTATTTGTTTATTTGGTTGGTTATTTTCTGATTTTGATTTGATGTTGCTCACGTTTCCCCTGAAAAATCAGCTTGGAATCTCTGTGTATTTTTTTGTCCTTTGTCCAGATGTGATCCAGAGCAGTCCAAGCCACACAAATCTTCCTTGCTTCTGTCCCATTCGATTCTGTAAACAAAGATGCTACCGCTTTCCCTGAGAACCTGAAGAAACCTCTACAAATCCTTCTATTTTGCAGGGTGAGAAGTTCTACGGAAAGCTGAAGGCACTGGCAAGCCTAGACAGGAGAGGTACATGGTCATAGAATACTGAAAAGATGTGATAGGAAGTGAGACTGAACAAGAACTGAACTGTTCTGTGAACTGAACAGAGAAATGTGTGCCACTAAAGAGTTGTAGGAAGGAAGGGTGGGGCTGGGGGAGCTCGAAAAAGACATTATCTAAAGCTCTAGATCATGGTCTGAGAATTCACTGGAATTGCACCGAGACACAAATTACTGAATGAAACTTTCTATGGGTAACTTTTAAGGGGAGAAAGGGCACCAAGAGAAGGTTTCAGAATGGTGGGAAAGGTGCCGGGACTCTATCAGTATAGAGGCAGGATAGTGATGGATCAACAAAAAGAGATTTTTTTTTCCATACCCTGGGATTTCATCTTTTCCTGCTTTCTTCTCCTTCCTTACTGTACCTGTCTTCACAATGATTTAGATAACACCTATGATGACTCTCAGTTGCTGAGAGATTCCTGAGTACCAGTTCTTATTTTCTAACGGAGGGCAGAAATACCAAGACATTTTGAGTTCTTCAAATGTAAGTTTGGGGAAAATAACAAGGATGTTTTGCAGATAGCAACATTAAAAACAAACTGATTAAATAGTTTACCTAAATAACTGTACAGAAGAAAAACAAAATTTCCCTTTACTCCTTGTATATTTCTGGCTAAATGCCCCTGTAATAAAAGACAAAATAGGAGGAAGGGCTTCCCTGGTAGCTCAGCTGGTTAAAAAAAAAAAAAAATCCACCTGCAATGCTGGAGACCCCGATTTGATTTCTGGGTCAAGAAAATCCCCTGGAGAAGGGATAGACTACCCACTCTAGTAATCTTGGACTTCCTTGGTGGCTCAGATGGTACAGAATTTGTCTGAAATGAGGGAAACCTGGGTTTGATCCCTGGGTTTGAAAGATTCCCTGAAGGAGGGCATGGCAACCCACTCCAATATTCTGGCCTGGAGAATCCCCATGCACAGAGAAGCATGAGGGGCTACAGTTCATGGGGTCACAGAGTCGAGCAGGACTGAGCGCCTAAGCACAGCACAGTACAAAGAAGAGGGAAATAACAAAAGTTTAATGATATGTATGCCTCCTGTATATAAGGGAAACACCCAAGCAAACTGAGTACTCAAAATAGCACAGGACATAACCTTAAATGCCATCTGAAGCTAAAAGATAAAGAAAGATGTTGGCTGGTGGAGCCGCTAATGAGAGATTATCAGGAAAGGTACAGTAAACAAGGGTAAAGTTGTTATACAGAGTAGGACCTAGTCTTCTTCATTGGTAAGAATTTGCAGGGATTTACTCATCCTTGTCTTCCTGGTAAGTGGAGCAGGACACATTCACAAATAAATTTCTTCTTTATAAATGTAAATATCTCTTTCAGAAAATTAACTTCTATTTAGTTATCAGAGATTTTCCTATATCTGCTGTTTCTTAAAATTAAGCAGTTCGAGATAATTCTTATGCCAAAGAAGCATATTTGGGGGTGGCAGATTCTTTCCCCCTTCACATCAATCAATATGAACTTAAAAACTTTACAGAAAACTATTGGCTTGTCAAAAAGAAAAAAACAAACAAACAAACAAACTATTTTATGCACCAAGAGGATCTTTAAACTTAGTCCAGCCCTGAGACTGTTCCTAAAGAGATGCTCCAAGCTATTGCTACAATCTGTTTCAGAAAGTGCTTCCTGGGCTAGTTTTTTTTTTTTTTAATATAGGCTCTTCAAACAAAATCTGGCACCCAAAATTTACCCACTTTGCTCATCTGGGTCCTTTTCCAGTCTATCAACAGAGTCCCTATACCACGTGGCATCTAAAGATTCTTCTTTCTCAAGATCCCTAGGTTCGAGAGACAGGCATTATCTTTCCCCTCCTCACCTCAGTTCTTTTGTCTCTTTGTGACTTGGTTGGCTCAAAAAGTTAATAGGTGTATTGAACTGATTTTTACATTTACTGGTCTTCACTGTTTCCTTCTAATTTTTGAAAAAATATATATGTTTCAAGCTTTTGTTTTAATTTAATTCATTTATTTATGGCTGCACTGGGTCTTCATTGGTTTGTGCAGGCTTTTTCCAGTTGCAGCAAGTGGATGCTGCTGTTGAGCAGGGGTTAGTCTTCCTTGCAGTGCGCGGGCTTCGCAGTGAGGTGGTTTTTCTTGTTGCAGAGCACAGGCTTTGGGTGTGCTGGCTTCAGTAGTTGCGGCATATGGGCTTAGTTACTCCACAGCATGTGGCTCTTCCTGGACCAGGGGTCAAACCCACGTCCTTTGTATTGACGGGTGGAGGCCTATCGACTGCACTGTCAGGGACGTTTATCTCCTATCTTTCTGATATCAAAGGGTATCCTAGAGTAAGGTCTTTTCCACATCTATTTTCTCCAAGAACCATAAAACACTCCTATACCTTCCTGCTGTAAAAGCATAACTGCTTTCTGGACATATAAAGATTCCCTTGGGTAAAAATCAAAATCGCTTTTATGATCTTAACTAAGAAAATACCAAGGGAAGAGATGACAAGCTCTGAGCTGAAACAAGCAAACACAATAAAACATGTTAACTTCTGTCCCTGCTGTTTCCCTTCCCCTAGTCTTCCTTGATATATTACATAGTGATTTCAAGTGGCCATACAATGTTTACTCAGTGTCTATATTTTCCACTTTTCATAGATTAAGAATTCTCGTCATATGGCTGCCTCGAGTCATGTCTTTGGTTACTAACTCCACCCAAGCCCCCTCTACTTCATCCTCGTGGGCATCCCTGGCTTTGAAGTCTTCCATACCTGCATTTCCATCCATTCTGCTGTCTCTACACTGTCTCTGTTTTAGGCAGCACCACCACACTGGCTGTCTTCAGGGCAGAGCCCTCTCTTCATGAGCCCATGTACTTGTTTCTCCCCATGTTGGCCCTAACAGACCTGGGACTGACCCTCACCACTTGGCCTACAGTCATGGGGGATTCCCCTGGTTCAGTGCCTCAGGGATCAGCGTTGAGGCTTGCTTTGCTCAGTTCTTCTTCCTCATAGATTTTCCTATATGGAATCTTCTGTGCTGTTGACCATGTCCTTTGACTACTACGTGGCCATTTACCACCCTCTCCATTATTTTTCCATCCTTACCAGGAGAGCAATTTGCTGAATAGGCCTAGCTATCGTTTGCTGCTGTCTTCTGGCTGTTCCTCCTGCATTGTTCCTGTTGAAAAGGCTCCCCTTTGGTGGCTCCCCCTCATCTCTCCCACTCCTACTGCCTCCATCAAGACATGATTCTCCTGGTGTGTGCTGGCACCACTACAAATAATTGGCACGGATTTGTTCTAGTTTTTCTCATGATTGTGCTAGACCCCTTGCTCATTGTGCTGTCCTATGCACTCATCTTGAGAAGTGTCCTCAGAATTGCTTCCCAGGTTGAAAGCCCCTGTGCCCTCAATAACTGTCTATCCCACATTTTAACTGTTTTCATCCTCTATGTGCCCTTGGTAGGTGTGTCCATGACTCACTGCTTTGCCAAGTATGCCCCTCCAACTGCACATGTCAGTATGGCCAATGTCTAGATACTAGCACCTCTTGTGATAAACCCCATTATCTACAGTATAAAAGCCAACTATATCTGTCGAGGGATTTTTCACCTCTTTACTTGTAAACCATTGCAATAGAGTGTTGAGAAGTGATTTCTTGGTATTATTCCTTAAGAAAATAACTTGAGAAACTTGGAAAATTATGATCCGTGTGTGTCATGACTGAATCACAAAACAAGAATGGAAGTTAAATACAATGTTTCACTTCTTGAATTTGTAATTTAAACTAAGCTGGACCACCTATATGTGGTATAACAGCTTGATTTATACAAGGTTTTTTCATACTAAGTTCCTCAAAGCTATAATTCTCAACTTTTTCTTTTTGCTTATATTTACTCATCATATTTCTGTCCTTAATTCCACCTGGCTAATACTATTCTTGTTGTTGTTCAGTTGCCCAGTCGTGTCTGACTATTTGTGACCCCATAAACTGCAACACAACAGGCTTCCTTGTACTTCACCAGTGCCTGCAGCTTGCTCAAACCCATGTTCATTAAGTCAGTGATGCCATCCAACCATACCATCCTCTGTCATCCCCTTCTTCTCCTGCCTTCAATCTTTCCCAACATCATGGTGTTTTTCACTGAATTGCTTCTCTCATCAGGTAACCAAAATATTGGAGCTTCAGCATCAGCAACAATCTCTCTAATGAATATTCAGAATTGATTTCCTTTAGGATTGACTAACTTGATCTCCTTGCAGGCCAAGGGATGCTCAAGAGTCTTCACCAACACCACAGTTCAAAAACATCAATTCTTCAGTGCTCAGCCTTCTTTATAGTCCAACTCTCACATCCACACATTACTACTGGAAAAACTACAGCTTTGACTAGACAGACCTTTGTTGGCAAAATAATATCTCTGTTTTTGAATATGCTGTCTAGCTTGGCATAGCTTTTCTTCCAAGGAGTAAGTGTCTTTTAATTTCATGGCTACAGTCACTATCTTCAGTGATTTTGGAGCCCAAGAAACTAAAGTCTGTCACTGTTTCCATTGTTTCCCCCTCTACATGTCATGAAGTGATGGGACCAGATGCCATGATCTTAGTTTTCTGAATGTTGAATTTTTTTAATTTTAATTTTTTGCATTAGGCTTTATTTTTTTAATTTTTACTTTATTCTACATTACAATACTGTATTGGTTTTGCCATACATTGATGTGAATGTTGAATTTTAAGCCAACTTTTTCACTCTCCTCTTTCACTTTCATCAAGAAGCTTTTTAGTTCCTCTTCACTTTCTGCCATAGGGTGCTGTCACCTGTATATCTGAAGTTATTACTGTTTCTCCTAGCAATCTTGACTGCATTTTGTGCTTCATCCAGCCCTGCATTTCTCATGATGTACTCTGCATATAAGTTAAATAAGCAGGGTGACAATATACAGCCTTAACACACCCCTTTCCCAATTTTGAACCAGTCTGTTGTTCCTTGTTTGGTTCTAACTGTTGCTTCTCGACTTGCATACAGATTTCTCAGGAGACAGGTCAGGTAGTCTATATTCCCAACTCTTGAAATTTTTCCACATGTCTTAAACTATTTAAGAGCTGTAGAATACTGTTGATACTATTCTTATCTGTTAATTACTGTTAATTTTTGGCATTCATGATTATAACTATAGCATCTTCTTCAGGTTTCATCATACAGATTTTGACTTCATCATCTTCTGCTCTCTCTGGATAAAACGACTCATTTTAATTACCAAGGAGGAAGAAATTCTCCTCTTCCCTTCAGGTTTTTATGGTTGGTGTAAAAATGAAATTGATATGAGACAGATTATCAGGTAAAAATCACGTGAATGCTTAATTATTTGTATGGGAGAGAACAGGAAAACTGAGCAACTCTTTGAAGTGGCCAAAGCCCTCAACTTAAATGCCATCCTCAGCTAAAGATGAAAGAGGATTTTGAGGGTAGGAAAAGTCAAATATAGAATATTACCAGAAAAAGCACAGTTAGTAAGGTTGTGGTTGTGATGTTATGGGGATTTAAGTCATTGCCTTCTGTATTGACAAGAGTTTCTGGTTATTTGGTCATCCTCAGCTAAATGGCAACCCACTCCAGTATTCTTGCTTGGAGAATCACAGGGATGATGGAGCCAGTTGGGCTGCTGTCTATGGGGTTGCACAGAGTCGGACACGACTAAAGTAACTTAGCAGCAGCAGCAGCAGCTAGGGAGATACCTTTACAAATGAAGCTTTCCCTTATAAATGTAAATGTTTCTTACAAAATGGGAACTTCTACTTGGTTTTCAGAATTTCTCTCATGCCTGTTGTTTCTTAAAAATCATATGCCAAAGAGACATATTATGACATGGTAAATTCTGCTCATCTACCATACATGCAGTTGACCCTTGAACAACACAGGTTTCAGTTGCATGGATCTACTTATTCATGAAATTATTTCAGTAAATACATATAATAGGAGTACATGACCCAGGATTGGTTGAATCTATGGATAGGGAACTGAGGATATGTAGAGATGACTTAAAGTTATACATGGATTTTAACAGCATGGTGGATGATACCCTTAAATCCCATGTTGCTCAAGGCCTAATTGTATGTTGTACAGATCTAACATGAAAAAGAACTAGCTAAGAAGTGATCAAACAGTATAAAATATTGTTCGGTTCTGTAACTGGCCTAAATGATTTTTCATTACATTGGATTACTTAATAATAATCAAATCCCACATTACCAAGCAACGAGTTTTATTTTCATGCAAAGCTGTTGCTAGCCTAGTAGTATAAATAACACTCTGTGTTTGCCTTCTCTTTTTCCATACTTTTATCTTTTTCCTCTTTCATTTTCACTGCCTTCGGATTATTTCCTCCAATAAAGCATTAGCCCATAGATTTTTCTCAAGTTTTGTTTTCTAAAACTTTCTCTTAGTTTGGTTTCTGTCATCCAGTTGTACTTTATGAGGAGAAATTCTTGGACATCAGCCTAAAGTTGTAATCATTTATTATTGTATTTGTGTTTTTAAAATTTGCCTTCCTCGTTAAAATATGAGCATCATAGAGGCAAAGCCTATTTGCTGTGGTAGATCCTTGGTACTTACTAAAATATAGGGGCTTTCTGTTAAATAAATAAATGAATGAATAATTTTCATTGGCTAATTAAATAACTAAAGCAGAATGGATGTTTTCTGTCAGTAAATCTCAATGGCCAATGATGGAACAGTAACATATCAAGAAATGTGCCCCTCTGGAGATATGAGTTTAATTTTCTCTATAAATGACACTGACCTGATGTTCCTGCCACTTCAGTCTATATGGATAATATGTGTGTTTCTGCCTCACTTTCTGTAGCAGTTCCTGCCTTGGCCTGATAGTATAAGATGTAGATGTGTTCTTCACCTATGTGATGTCTCATAGCATTAATAATCCAAAGTCTGAAATGTAAGATTTACTTAAAAGATTGAGACTGTCAGTGATAAAAATAATAAGTATGAAAAGGCAAAAAGATAGGATACTGAAAGATGAACTCCCCAGGTTGGTAGGTGCCCAATATGCTATTGGAGATCAGTGGAGAAATAGCTCCAGAAAGAATGAAGAAACAGAGCTAAAACAATACCCAGTTGTGGATGTGACTGGTAATGGAAGTAAAGTCCAATGCTGTAAAGAGCAATATTTCATAGGAACCTGGAATGTTAAGTCCATAAATCAAAGCAAATTGGAAGTGGTCAAACAGGAGTTGGCAAGAGTGAACATTGACATTTTAGGAATCAGCAAACTAAAATGGACTGAAAAGGATGAATTTAACTCAGATGACCATGGTATCTACTACTGTGGGCAAGAATCCCTTAGAAGAAATGGAGTAGCCATCAAAGTCAACAAAACAGTCTGAAATGCAGTACTTGTATGCAGTCTCAAAAATGACAGGATGATCTCTGTTTGTTTCCAAGGCAAACCACTCAGTATCACAGTAATCCAAGTCTATGCCCCAACGAGAAATGCTGAAGAAGTTGAAGTTGAATGGTTCTATGAAGACAAACAAGACCTTCTAAACTAACACCCAAAAGAGATGCCCTTTTCCTCACAGGGGACTATAATGTTTAAAAACAAACAAACAAACAAACAAAAAAAAAACGTGGAGGAGCAGACAAACTTGGCCTTGGAGTATAAAACAAAGATGATCAAAGGCTAACAGAGTTTTGCCAAGAGAACACGCTGGTCATAGCAAACACCCTCTTCCAATAACACAAGAGAAGGCTCTATACATGGACATCACCAGATGATCAATACTGAAATCAGATTGATTATACTCTTTGCAACCAAAGATGGAGAAGTTCTACACAGTCAGCAAAAACAAGACCAGGAGCTGACAGTGGCTCAGAACCTGAACTCCTGTTTTCCAGATTCAGACTTAAATTGAAGAAAGTAGGGAAAACCACTAGACCATTCACGTATGACATAAACCCCTTATGATTATACAGTAGACAAATAGATTCAAGGGATTAGATATGATAGAGTGTCTAAAGAACTGTGGACAGAGGTTCATGACATTGTACAGGAGACAGGGATCAAGACCATCCCCAAGAAAAATAAATGCAAAAAGGCAAAATGATTGTCTGATGAGGCCTTACAAATAGCTCAGAAAAGAAAAGACACAAAAGGCAAAGGAGAAAAAGAAGGATATACCCATTTGAATGCAGAGTTCCCAAGAATAGCAAGGAGAGAAAAGAAAGCCTTCTTCAGTGATCAATGCAAAGAAATAAAGGAAAACAAAAGGATGGGAAAGACTCGAGATCTCTTCAAGAAAATTAGAGATACCAAGGGAACATTTCATGCAGTGATGGGCACAATAAAGGACAGAAATGGTATGGACCTAGGAGAAGCAGAAGATATTAAGAAAAGGTGGCAAGAATATACAAGAGAACTATACAAAATAAGATCTTCATGACCAAGATAATCACGATGGTGTGATCACTCCCCTAGAGCCAGACATCTTGGAATGTGAAGTCAAGTAGGCCTTAGGAAGCATCACTATGAACAAAGCTAGTGGAGGTGATGGAATTCCAGTTGAGCTGTTTCAAATCGTAAAAGATGATGCTGTCAAAGTGCTGCACTCAATATGCTAGCAAATGTGGAAAACTCAGCAGTGGCCACAGGACTGGAAAAGGTCAGTTTTCATTCCAATCCCAAAGAAAGGCAATGCCAAAGAATGCTTAAACTACCACACAATTGCACTCATTTCACATGCTAGCAAAATAATGCTCAAAATTCTGCAAGCCAGGATTTAGCAGTACATGAGCCGTGAACTTCCAGATGTTCACGCTGGATTTAGAAAAGGCAGAGGAACCAGAGATCAAATTGCCAACATCCGCTGGATCATGGAAAAAGCAAGAGAGTTCCAGAAAAACACCTACTCTTGCTTTATTTTTATGCCAAAGCCTTTGACTGTGTGGATGACAATGAACTTTGGAAAATTATTAAAGAGATAGGAATACCAAACCACCTGACCTACCTTCTGAGAAATCTGTATGCAGATCAAGAAGCAAGAGTTAGAACCGGACATGGAACAACAGACTGGTTCCAAATCAGGAAAGGAGCATGTCAAGGCTGTTTACTGTCACCCTGCTTATTTAACTTATATGCAGAGCACATTATGAGAAATGCTGGGCTGGATGAAGCACAAGCTGGAATCAAGATTGTTGGGGGAAATATCAATAACCTCAGATATGCAGATGACACCACCTTTATGGCAGAAAGTGAGGAAGAACTAAAGAACCTCTTGATGAAAGTGAAAGAGGAGAGTGAAAAAGTTGGCTTAAAGCTCAATATTCAGTAAACTAAGATCATGGCATCCAGTCCCATCACTTCATGACATGTAGATGGAGAAACAATGGAAACAGTGAGAGACTTTATTTTTTGAACTCCAAAATCACTGCAGATGATAGCTGCAGCCATAAAATTAAAAGAAGTCTGCTCTTTGGAAGAAAAGCTATGGCCAACCTAGACATCATATTCAAAAGCAGAGACATTGCCAACAAAGGTCCGTCTAGTCAAGGCTATGGTTTTTCCAGTGGTCATGTATGGATGTGAGAGTTGGAGTATAAAGAAAGCTGAGTGCTGAAGAACTGATGCTTTGGAACTGTGGTGTTGGAGAAGACTCTTGAGAATCCCTTGGACTGCAAGGCAATCCAACTAGTCCATCCTAAAGGAAATCAGTCCTGAATATTTATTGGAAGGACTGATGTTGAAGCTGAAACTCCAATACTTTGGCCACCTGATATGAGTAACTGACTCATTGGAAAAGACCCTGATGCTGGGTAAGACTGAAGGCAGGAGGAGAAGGGGACGACAGCGGATGAGATGGTTGGATGGCATCACCTACTCAATGGACATGAGTCTGAGTAAGCTCTGGGAGTTGGTGATGGACAGGGAAGTCTGTTGTGCTGAAGTACCTGGGTTAGCAAAGAGTCGGGCACCACTGAGAGACTGAACTGAACTGAATGATTATTGTCATGGTTGCTTTTAAGTCACAATTTGGTAGCCTGTAGCATTTTCTTAACTATTTTGTTTCTCTCCAAGAATCACCTGTAAATGCTCTACAAGCCACAAGGTGGCAGGAGTGTTTTACTAAACTGCTGACTAAGCTGGGGCCGTCCAAGAGCCACTTTGAAGGAAGATCTTGCAGACCTGATACAAGGAGGGCTGGAGATAGGTGAGAAAGTAAGGTCTTTTCCCCGCTTTTTCCCGATAGTAATGCTAAAAAAAAAAGTCCCCTTTCTTTCCATTGTTGACAGCAAAGACAAGTGCATCACTAACCCAAGAATGCACACAAGCCAGCACTGCTCTTAGTGTAGCAAGATGGAAACAGCCCCACACAACTCCTGCCTCCAGCCAAGACTGTATGCTTGAGTTTTTCATATACGTGTATCTAAGTGTGAAGAAAGAAGGGCAGAGGGGTTAAAAGAAGGAATTCTCTCTAAGGAAGGCATGAAGGTAAAAGTCAGGGGTCTTTCAATTTATTTTTAATGTGTATGAAGTGCATCTATTATTTTATATTTTTATCATTCTGCTGCTACTGCTAAGTCGCTTCAGTCGTGTCTGACTCTGTGCGACCCCATAGATGGCAGCCCACCAGGCTCCCCTGTCCCTGGGATTCTCCAGGCAAGAACACTGGAGTGGGTTGCCATTTCCTTCTCCAATGCTTGAAAGTGAAAAGTGAAAGTGAAGTCGCTCAGTCGTGTCCGACTCTTCGCGATCCTATGGACTGCAGCCCATCAGGCTCCTCTGTCCATGGGATTTTCCAAGCAAGAGTACTGGAGTGGGGTGCCATTGCCTTCTCTGATATTTGTATCATAGAACTATTTAAAGTATTCTTGGAGATTTTAAAAGATTCAATTATTTACTGGTTACATGATCTTAAAGATTTTCTCAAATTACCAGATTTTTTTGAGTAAAAATAAGATGTAAAAAAATCTTTTCTTAATAATGAATCTAATAGTGCTACGTGTGGCTCATAGTGGCTGCTAAAATGCCATGGCTCATGGACTTCTAACTATTAATCATCATTCTGTGCCTACCATCTCACACATAAGCACTCGTATCTCTCATGCTGGCCTCATAGTGCTAGATAATAAGCATGTGCTTAAGTGACATTTGTGAATGAATGAGTGTGCATATGTGTGCTAAGTCACTTCAGTTGTGACCGATTCATTGTGATCCCATGGACTGTAACCCTCCAGGCTCTTCTGTCTGTGGGATTCTCCAGGCAAAAATACTTGAGTGGGTTGCTATGTCCTAAATACCTACCTTTAAAAACTTTATCGTCCTTATATGTCTAATTCTAGATCCTAATCATATAATGATATCCAAATATTCTAGCACAGATTCTGCTTCAAA
Source organism: Nanger dama (assembly GCA_917880005.1). NCBI lineage: Eukaryota > Metazoa > Chordata > Mammalia > Artiodactyla > Bovidae > Nanger > Nanger dama. Next base: position 1,817,690 of record CAKJTW010000114.1, read on the forward strand.
GTCACTTAACAAATGTTGATAAATGAGTGTCTGTGTAATCTGGTCCACATAATTACACATGACCTAGGCTTCTTGGAAGTCTATATGCTAGATATGTGAGGGCCACAAGAAAGACAGACATTTTTGAGGAAAAAAAAAAAAGTTTTTCTTTCAGCATCCTCAGAAGAGAGTTCCTCTGATTCCTCATGAAAATCTGCAAATTCAACACCTTACTCTCAGGAACACTTTGGCCTACAGAAGAAAGCCACCACTAGATCCATAATCTTGGTTCTTCCTGTTTCTAAACGTTAACAGCTTAAATCACTCAGTGTCTGGGAACCTCAGAAACCTTCTCATAGGGGCTTCCCTAGTAGTCCAGTGGATGAGACCTTGTGCTTTCAATGCAAAGGAACCAGGTTCAATCCCTGATGAGGGTACTGGATGCCACATGCTGCAAATATGCTGCAACTAAAGATCCCACATGCCCCAAGGAAGTCTGAAGATCCCATGTGCTGCAACTTAGACCTAGTGCCGCCAAATAAATAAATAAAAATTTTTTAAATTAAAAAAATCTTCTGATAAATTGAGCTAAAAGCTCCACCAGGTCCTATTTTGTCACAGCGTTCTTATAAGAATAGAATGCAAGTCTTTCCATTAAAATACCTCACTTACTATCAAGAATTGTGCTTATAATCAAGTTTGGAAAAAGTCTTGGCTTTCTTTGACAGATCAGACCAGGTGTCTCTTCATCCCAAATATCAAATGATCTCATTTTCACAAAATTTCTAGTAGTAGTAATAATAATAACTAAAACATCTATAACATTTACTATGAGCCAGGAATGATTAGGCGCATTGCATGTATTAGTGCATTTCATCATTAAAACAATCCAGCACATCAAAGAGACCAAAGAGATGAAGCGATTTGCTGGAGTACACAACTGGAAAGTGAAAAATGGCGTTCTAAACCATACCGTCTGATTTCAAAACTATTGCACTAGCTTAGTCAGTCCTCAAGAAAATCAGTCCTGAATATTCATTCCAAGGACTGAAACTGAAGCTGAAATTCCAGTACTTTGGCCACCTGATATGACGAGCCAACTCATTAGAAAAGACCCTGCTGATGGGAAAGACTGAAGGCAGGAGGAGAAGGGGATGACAGATGAGAAGATGGTTAAATGGCATCATCAGTTCATTGGACATGAGTCTGAGCAAGCTTTGGGAGATGGTGAAGGACAGGGAAGCCTGGTGTGTTGCAGTCCACGGGGTCGCAAAGAGTTGGACAAGATTGAGTGAGTGAATGACAACAAATGTATATGCCCAGTCGCTCAGTCGTGTCTGAATCTTCACACCCCATGGACTGTAGCCCACCAGGTTCTTCTCTCCATGAAATTTTCCAGGCCAGAATATTAGAGTGGGATGCCATTTCCTGCTGCAAGGGATCTTTTCGACTCAGGGATCAAACCCAAGTCTCCGTGTCTCCTACATTGGCAGGCAGATTCTTTACCACGAGCATCACCTGGGAAGCATATGTATGAAAAACCATGAAAGGATAAATTTTCAAAAGCCAGAGAGGTCGTAACTGGGCTGGGGCTTCCCAGATGGCCCTAGTGTTAAAGAAGTCACCTGCCAACGCAAGAGACATAACAGACTTGGATTTGATCCCTGAGTCAGGAAGATCCCCTGGAGGAGGGTATGGTAACCCACTCCAGTATTCTTGCCTGGAGAATCCCATGGACAGAGGAGCCTGGTGGGCTACAGTCCATAGGGTCACAAAGAGAAGGATATGACTGAGGCAACTTAGCACACACACACATATAACTGGATTATCCATTCTGAGCCATATTAATGCTTGAAGATGCACCAAATCTGAGCAAGCTGGGGGCTCCACAGAAGCAAAGAGCCAAGTGAAGCTTGGATTACTTATAAGGTATAATTGGAGGAGGGAGTAGTTTTGCTTTGATAGAAGTTAAACTTTGAAGAATGTCTGACTCTTTACTAACTGCTGAGTCAGGACTGGCAAATGCTTCATCTTGATCAAGATTTGGATATGAGACATGAGATGGTGAGAACAGATACAGGAATAACGCTTAAGGAAAAGAATACATTAGACAAGTCCATTCACAATTTCTGCTCTGCAAATAGATTCATCTGTACTATTTTTTAGATTCTACATTATATGCATTAATATGTGATATTTGTTTTCCTTTTTCTGACTTACTTAGCTATGTATGGCAGACTCTAGGTGCATCCACATCTCTACAAATGACCCAATTTCATTTCTTCTTATGGTTGAATAATATTCCATTGTATACATGTACTACATCTTCTCTCTTGAGGAGTGGGAAAGGGGAAGTAAGATGAACTGAGAGGGTAGCATTGACATATATATGCCACTATGTGTAAAAAAAATAGCTAGTCGGACCTGCTGTATAGCACAGGGAGCTCAGCTTCCTGGATGGATGAGATGGGGAGGGGGGGTGTATGGTGTATGAGAGGGAGATCCAAGCAGGAGGGGATATATGTATACATATATTGACTGGCTTCATTGTACAGCAGAAACTAACACAACTTTGTAAACTATGGTCCAATAAAAAATTATGGTAACACTGAAAACTGTATCGATAGAATGTAAAAGGAAGATAGCATTAAAAAGAATACATCTGAATTTGTATATTTTGCTAGTGTCTCTGTTGTGATGAACCAGGGAATCAGAAACATGCTTTTTCATTTTAACTTCAAAAGCCTCTGTTTAAAGTGGCTTTATTCCAGTTAAAAGTGAAATGACTAAAACCCAGTGATTAAAGGACTTTGGAAGTTCACATGGCAGTGTTCATCATAGCTTCCCTTCCATCTGAACCACATTGAGACCTCCGAGACTATTCTTTCCCCCTTTCCTAGAGTCTTTCTTTCTAGGTCACTCACTGTAGAAGGAGGGGAAGTATTTGTAAAGCGGGGGAGGGGAGTGGTTAGAGACCATAGGTCTGTCCCTAAGAGATTAGACCCCAAGTGCTGCAAGCAGCTAGAACTTTGGGCCTGTATCACTTGGCTCAGATAACAGCTCCATCTCAACCCTCCTAAACTTGTATGCACAGGAACTCCTTTTGGGACTGGATAGGGGTTAGTCACCGTGAAGAGTTGTTTTCTTAAATTTAAAATTTTATTCCAGAGATTTCAAGTCCCAGAGGAACACCCTGATTTCCTTTCTTCCTTTAGCATCCTACTGACAGAGAGACCTTCTCCTAGACTCCTTTCTGGGCCTCACTTCAGTTTTCTAGCTATTTCTCCTTTGTCTTCCATACTCCTTTTGCTCGTTTTCCTTTCCCTTTATTCCACTGACCTTTAACTGACCACCTAAGGCCTGTTCTGGTTTCTTTACTCACTGCTTATCTTGCCCACTTGGGCTCATCTCTAAGGCACCTAAACTTTAGCATCAGCACAAAGCTGGACAAGCAATTTATGTCCCTAAGGAGTTCTTGAGTTATCAACTGCCCCATAGTCATGCTTCCCCACAAGGTGGTAGATTGATTCTAAGCGTCCCTCTAACAAGCTCCTTGCAGTGCTTCAGTTTGTATGTTAACCAGAGCAGAGGACGGTGCTGGTACTCCCCTCTCCATCCTGCATTCATGCCTCCTATGGCCACCTTCAGACTGTTCAGATTCCCCCAGAGAGGCAGGCAGAGGTCCTCTATGAACGGTTAGGGACATAAACTTCATCCTGTCAACAAGTCAACACACATCGAGCACCTGTGTGGTGAAACAAGTAAATCTCTGTGCTCATCTATAGAGGGCTTAACTGGATTAAATAATATATTCTGTCTAGGTGGTCTCAAGCCACATTATCATTCTGAGGCTGTGTCCTTGAGGCAGCTTCTAGTAGAGTGCACAGTCCAAGTACAGGGAAAAGGAGCCTCTGATTGCCCAGGTCCAGCTCACCAGTCAACTGGTGGTCACTTTCACCTTTCCAAAACCCTTGTGTTTCATTGTCTATCTTTTGTTCACAAGAACATATTTTTGGTTCAGTTTAAAACTTGTCATTTTAATCATAGGTCCCAGCTCTTCAACTGGTCATAGAATCATGAACCTACTCTCCTTAAGCATAGACTGAGAAAAAATCAACTTTGATCGATATTTGGAGCTAGAAAAAGTCATTTTTTCTTCTAGTTATCAGCATTGCCCCATCCTCTCTTTTTCTCCCCACTTTACACATATAACCAGCTCTATCTCCAGTCAAGTAATGTTGTTGGTAAAAATAATAATAGAATTATATATCTGTTATATTATTTGTCTATATGTACATACACTGGTAAGTCAGTAGGTAAAGAATCCACCTGTAATGCCGGATATTGTCTGCAAAGTGAGAGACCTTGGTTCGATCCCTGAGTCAGGAAAGTCCCCTGAAGAAGGAAATGGCTACCCAATTCAATATTCTTGCCTAACCCTAACCCTAACCCTAATTTTTCTATGGAAATCCAATGAAGAGAGGAGCCTGATGGACTGCACTCCATAGGGTGGCACGAGTCTGGCACAACTTAGTGAATAAACCACCACTACCACATATATTAACAGTGACAATATGATATTTAATAAATGTTTATTAAAATTTTAACTGAACAGACTTAGATATAATTAGATATACTTTCCCTAGAGTTGTCATTTTAAACTGAGGAGAGTAAGTATCATTGCTTCACTTAGTGCAATTTTCTAGAAACTAGTTCCATATAAGAAAATTTTTAGCAACTAGTTCCACATAATAAAAAAATACTGGGTACATGTCTGGAGTTGAGTGAGTTTTTCCCAAATATATCAAAGCCTATACATACAAAACATATTGAAAAACAATGAGCTTTGATTTAAATACTAGTAGCCCATACTGTAAATCCAAGAATCATATATTTGGTACCATAGTTTCATTCAACAGAATGAGTTATCTGGGAAAACAGCAAAGATCAGTTGGACAGTTGAGATATATGTTTAGTATATGTATATTATATAATATTCAATTCAGCTACAAATGGATAGTGTGATATGATCCTCTAAATAGCAGAGAGGTTGGTTATGTTAACTTGGTTTTCCTTAGTTCCTACCATTAACAAAGCTGTCAGCTTGCCCAAGTTCCCCGAATTATTCTTCAGAGAACAGTGAATCAAAGTTATGCTCTGGAATGAGGCAGAGAGAAAAAAACGAATTATACCAGTCTGGATCTGCTTGGTTTTAATTCTGTAGGTGACAGGATTCATAAAAAGTGGGAAAAGTGGCTCATCGTGATGTGGACCACATGAGGAGCATGTCTTCCAAACCTATGAATAAATGGCAGACCAACGACAGTGACATAGAATAACAGGATGCAGCAGATGTGTTGAGGTCCTTGGCCCTTTCTTCTCCAGAAGCAATGCCCATGACAGTCTTGAGGATCAAAATGTAGGGGAAAAGATGACAAGGAAGTTCAATAAGACCATTGCAAATACAACCACAACATGATAGAGACGATTGACGATGATATTGGCACACGGAAAATTGATGACATCTTGGTGTAGACAGAAAGCATGAGAGAGTACATGGGCTCAACAATAGAGGAACCAGGGAAGGGGAAGAATTATTGGTGTAATTGACAGACTGGCCCTTGTCAATACCCCCATCCCAATCTTTATTACCCTGCTGTTGGTCAGGATGGAAGTATATCTCAAGGGGTTGCAGATGGCAATGAAACCGTCTATGACGGTTGCAGGCAAAACACCAGACTCTCTGATAGAAAGAGTATGAATAAAGTAGGCCTGAGAGAATCAGGTTCTGTGGCTAATCTCTCTGTGATTCAACCACAGGATGCCCAAAACTGTGGGCATCATGATCAGTGTCACTCCAAGGTTGGTGGCTGCCAACATAGCTAAAAAAATAGTACATGGGCTCATGGAGGTTATGGTAAACCGTAATGAGAAAGAGAAGGGTTCCACTACCAAGAAGTATGGAGACATAAACCATCAACAAAGGAATGGAGATCCAGTGACGTGTCTTCTCCATACCTGGGAAGCCAGTTAGCAGAAACTGAGAAGTGGTGTTGAGCACCACCCTCCCCCATGAAGTCCACTTCCTACCTGCCCAGAGCCTTGCCTCCAGACTCTTCCACATTCACTTTGCCCCACACGCTAGTGGGGCAGCTTTCTTCTCAGCAGTAAAATGCACCATGATGTCAAGTTTTGGAGCTTACAGGTGATTACAGAAGAATCAGAAGCAAGTCTGTGCTGCTGCTGGATGCTGTGACCTTTTATTCTTTACTGTTGAAATTCTGCTTCCTTTTTCCCCCTGTCTTAGAAGTCATTGGTCAAGGTTAGGTTGTGTCCCTCAGGGGTGGAGTCAGGTCAGCTGATGGTCAGCAAGGAAGATGTATATTGAGTGTGTGATAACATGTTGGTTCCTGAGACATCCTTCCTTTGTTAGGTCCTCTTCCATCCTCAACACTATTTTCCACTCATTCCCCGTTTTTACCCTTTGCTCTTCCCATGTTTCCCTCCACAATGGCCTCCATCTCTCCCATTCTCCTTCACCCAGAATGATCCATGGAGTGTAGCTACGCACCAGACAAGGAAGGAGTTCTATTCAAACAATTTTAGTATTGATTAAAGGTAGTGAGATGGTGACAAGGACAAAAACATCCTCAAGATAAAAAATACTATTGTAGACAAGAAACTCAATCAGTTCCAGCTCGCTCGAGGAGTGGATTATAGCCAAGATCTGGATTTTAAAGTTTTCCAGGGATGAAAAAACAACAACACACACATATATGGTTACTTCTGGAAGCTGAATGGAAATGCAAGGGATCTGCAACAGAAATAAGAGCTCAATCCCAAATTAAAGCATCCAAAGGTTATTTCATAGAGAGAACAGGCAGAATAAGCTTGCATCTTGTGCTTCCAGGGAACTCTGTCCATTTTTCTGTGACAACAAGGGAAACTGTCTACTCTGGAGATGTGGCCCTGAGTGTTATTCTTGATTTTCTCTACTTATTTATACCAGCGAGGCAGATAAGAAGTCTGAGATTATTTAAAACCATGACTTGTGATCACACTGAGGAATACGTGAATTGATATGAGAAGCTAGGAGTTGGAGTATGTTTAATGTTTGTTGAAGCCATCAGTGATGGAGACTTCAGAATTCTCTAGTGCTTTGTTTTGTTTTGAATTTTGATGTCCCTGTTGTCTGTAGGCTTCCCTAAGAACACATCATGAAATAAAGTATGCAACTTTTTCAACTGCAATCCATTGTTATTATACTAGAGTCCTGTTGATATGATGGTAAAGAATGGTGGAAGAGAAACAGCTTATATTGTATAATTAAAAAATCAGCCTTTAGTGGATCAGTTTTCCTGGGCTGTGACCATCACAAGTATTTTTTTGCTTCCCCCTCCCCCTGCCACTTAAGAAAAATAAGAAAAGACTCAGGATGACACAATTTGAGCTCAAGAGAACAGATATTTTATCACTAAAGTAGACCAATGAAAGGACAAGAAGCATCTGGCTACACTGTGAAGCCCCTTGTGTGAATAAGAACATCTTCTTTTCTATATTTGGTTTGTAGGTGTTTAGCAAATTCTGTATTTCTATATTTAGTTTCAGGTGTTCAGCAAATTGATTCAGTTATACAGTAAGCCCCCTGTATATGAACTTTCAAGTTACAAACTTTCAAAGATGTGAATTTGTGTTCCTTCGACTTCAGGTGTGAGTGAAATTGCAGCTTGCTCTCCATCTCCTATTGCTGATGATCCTTCAGCTCTACCATCTCCCACCTCTTCTCCCTCCTCCAGCCAGTAACTCTTCTTGTGTGTTCACTCGATGCCAGCCCCTGTATGCCAGCTACTGTGCTGTACTACTGTAGTTTTCAAGATAATATGCTTTAAGATTTAAAATGTTTTTTATTTTTTGTATTTGCTTTTTATGTGTTATTTCTGTAAAAAGTATTGCAAACATATTGCAGTACAGTACTTTATAGCTGCTTATGTTGGTTGACTAAGTGCATGCTCAGTCATATCCAACTCTCTGTGACCCTATGGACTGTAACCTACCAGGTTCCTCTGTCCATGAGATTTTCCAGGCAAGAATACTGGAGTGGGTTGCCATTTCCTTCTCCAGGGATCTTCTGAATCCAGGGACTAAACTCATGTCTCCTGCATCTCCTGCTTTGCAGGTGAATTCTTTACTGCTTGAGTCATTAGGGAAGCCTCGTTAGTTGAGTAACTAGGCTAACTTTGTTGGACCTAGGAACAAACTGGACTTATACATGTTCTCAGAATTGAACTCATTCATATGTATGGAACTTAATGTTTAAATATATATATTTTTTCAGATTGTTTTCCCTTGCAGTCTATTACAAAATATTGAGTATAGTTCCCTGTGCTATACAGTAAGCTTATCTATTTAATATATAGTAGTGTGTTTATGCTTGGAGAAGGCAATGGCAACCCACTCCAGTACTCTTGGCTGGGAAATCTCATGGACAGAGGAGCCTGGTGGCTACAGTCCATAGGGTTGCAAAAGAATTGGACAATTTAGTGAGTAAACAACAACAATACACACATACACACACACACACATATCTTCTTTATCCATTCATATGTTGATGGACACTTAGATTGCTTACATGTCTTGTCTATTGTAAATAGTGCTACTTCAGACATAGGAGTGCATGTATCTTTTTGAATTATGCTTGATATATTAATCAGTAGACTTAGGGCTCTTGGTTTCCAAGGCAAATTTCTATAGATACACATTATGAGGACAGTGACTCTTTCCTTAGAACTTGGGTATGAGGATCAGACATTGTCAAAGTCCAGGGAGTAAGAACCAGGACCCATTAGACCAAAAGTTTGGGAAACAAATCCCACCTGCAGCAGACAGCATCAGTACTTCCCTTTCTCCTTCCATAGTGTAGACACCAGTGTTCTCTTAATTTCAGAATGTAGAGTTGGGCCCTCTTCTTCTCCTTCATACCCACTTCAGGTACATCCTTCTCTAGAAACAGCCTTGGGGAAAGACTTGGCTTCCCTCCAGGGATTTGGTCCATCTCTTGCCTTCTTATTACTAAATGTTGTTGAAAAAGGTTCTAGGAAAGGTTATAGGGTTGAAAGACAGCATGTCTCTAGGTTAGTACAAGGTTTATGAATTCTGATCCTGAAGTCCGGTAGCCTGAATAGAGTTTCATTTTTACTTAGGTGCTTGTTCAAGCTCAATTATCTCAGCTGCCCATTTTAAAATATTTTACTTATTTCTCCTATGAAATACCATGATAATTGTCTCTTTCTCTCAGAAGAAAAACCCAAAGTTTAGAGATAAGTGATGTGATTATCCATGATACATCAGAAAGATTAAATGGTCAGAAAAAACTAAGATTATTCACTTATTGGCTATATATTAAAATTAATAAAATAAAAATGTTATTTCTAAAGATATTTAAATAAAAAAGACATTTTAAAAGAAATTCCAAAATTTGATAAAGACTAGCTCTTGCCTCTTAGGAATTTTACAGCACTTGTATTTTGGTATATTCTTTGCAGGATGCTAAGAAATATAAGACACTGGTTTTTAGCAAGGAAAAGTAAAATATTTTATTAAAACTTTCTAGCTAGCTATGACATATATATTAATCCTGTAATACAAATTATGTATTGTCTTTAGATGCTATTAGTATGGAGAATTATATAAATTATAAATTTTAATAGGTAAAAATAGATATTTGATTCCATTATATTTGTTCATAGTATTAGCTGAGGAAAAAAAATACTGCAGAAGTTATTCTTCATCACAAATGTTTTTTTATTTTCAATTTTAAAATTGGAAAATTATGAAGATAGTTTATAAATCACTGAAGACACCAAAAAAGCTGTTTAGTATTCTTGATTAGAGAGGCTACAAATTAGTCTGCTTTCATTATAATCTGAATTTATCTTGTTATAGCAGAAATACATAGGATCAAAGTTCCTATTAAGTGACGCATTTGCCTAGAATAAATTGGGTACCAATAGGAGAAGGAAATGGCAACCCACTCCAATATTCTTGCCTGGAGAATCCCAAGGATGGGGGAGCCTGGTGCGCTGCCGTCTATGGGGTCGCACAGAGTCGAACATGACTGAAGTGACTTAGCAGCAGCAGCAGCAGCAGTAGCTGGAAATTCTAATGGCTGCCAGACAGTCAATGTATATCTTCTGTTACAGTAATAATTGCGATGAAGGAGAGAATCGGCACAACTACTAGCCAGGCAACACTCCTGCTAGCCAGGCAACACTCCTGCTTTGTAAACACAAGGCCTCTGCGTCAGATCCCACAAAGACTGAGGTTGACTCTGAACCCCAGCTGGGTCCATTCCTAGAGGGATTCCTTTATGTTGGTGGCTGACAGCACAGGCATCGATGGTTTGATGGACCTCTGGGAGCACTGTGACTAAGGCACAGACAGAGATGCCTGTGTATGTTACTTAAGCAAGAGGAAACTTCACTAGGAAGAGGGAATGGAAAGCAGAACCAGCAAGTTATTGCACACTTGTCTATGCAATGAGCTTTGAAGGTAAATAGCTGGAATCTGACAACTTAGAAAAATCACAAACTTCTCATTTTCCCATTTATAATGTTACTCTCTTGGATCCACTGATTTTTTTTTTCTTGACCTTATGCAAAATTGCCTTCATTTATATTTATGATTAAATTTTTGAGAAATTCCAGGGCTTTTATGTCCAATTTAAATATTATTACCTAATGTATTCGATGAACTAAGCTACTCTGAATAGTTAGAAGGAATGAGACTATCACTGGAGCCAATGAATTGTAGCTTTCCAGGCTCCTCTGTCCATGTAATTCTCCAGGCAAGAACATGGAGTGGGTAGCCATTCCCACTCTTCAGGAGATCTTCCCAACCCAGCAATCATACCCTGTTCTCCTGCATTGCAGGCAGATTCTTTACCATCTGAACCACAAGGGAAGCCCTCATTGGAGCCAGTACTTGCTAATCTTCCTTCTTACTGCTGCACTAATATAACTCATTGGTCCATATCTCCTGGATATTAATCAAGGTTTTAGCCAAGTAGTAATTTTCCAGCTTTGCTCAAATGTATTGATAGTAGCTATGAAGCATACATAAAATAAAAATTTAAATTTCTACCTAGAGTTGATTCATATGGGATTCTTCTAGGTATAGGGTTTAGAATTCTGTGTCCTAAGATTGGGAAATCCTTGACTTGGTGACTTTGGATTCTAAAAGATTAATGACTAAAGTTTTTTCCTAGTCATATTATCTTCAGTATTTCAGATATTTGATACTGAATCTATAGCACAGCATGTCTCTTGAATAAGAAATCTACACATATCTGAAACAGGATAGATTTGAGGCTTTGAAACTTAGCAGGGCTTAAATGGAAGCAGCGATGATTATGGTTAAATTTCACCCATTAACAAGATCATCCACTATGAGGAATTGTGAGAAACTAGGATCCTTTGTATTATATGGCCTAGTGAGGGCCGTTAGTGATTGTTCCCCTCCCAAGTCCCTTTCCATGCTGTGCTGTGCCTTACTAAGTTGCTTTAGTCATGTCTGAGTCTATGAGACTCTATGGACTGTAGCCTGCCAGGCTTCTGTGTCCATGGGATTCTCCAGGCAAGAATACTTGAGTGAGTTCCCATGCCTTCCTCTGGGGGAATCTTCCCAACCCAGGGAAAGAACGTGTATCTCTTAAGTCTCCTGCATTGAAGGTGGGTTCTTTTACCTCTAGTGCCACACGGGAAGCCCCAAGCCCCTTTCAACCGTTGCTAATTCTATCCCCAGAAAGGCTCTTTCTGAAACCAAATTATCACAACCCCTGTCTTACTGAGTCTGTGAGGGAAAGGAAAACTTCTTAGGTCCCTAGACCAAAAAGCTGCTGTAGCTCTTCTCTCTACTCTGGCCCCATTCATGCATTAATATCACCAATTATTTCCTACACCATTTTTTTTTTTTTTTTGCTTTTCTTTCCCTTCCCTTTCTTCTCCTTCTTCTTTTTCCTCTTCTAACCCTCTCCTTCCCCTCCTTCTTCTCCCTCTCTTCTATCTCATTCTCCTCCTCCATCTCCTTCTCCTTCTATGTGTTCACAAGTTTTCTGGGACTTGTGGGGGTGGCATTTATTTTATTTTGTTTTCAATTAAAAAAGGGAAGCAGATCCAGTGTCTTTCTCCTTCTGGGGTCTTGGGCTGGTGATAGCTGGATGAGTCAGAAACTGTGAACATAGATAAGGGCTCAGGAGTACACAAAGGGAGGAGTGGCAAAGAGAGGACAGTGAAAGCCAGGGTGCTTCTCTTACTGCTTTCAAAGACTCTCCTTAGTTTCCATACAAGTACATAAGTGAAAGAGATTATGGGTTTCTGCCTGGGGGTCTTGCATGGTTATCTGTTCAGAAATGCCTGGTCAGTATGCCCTGTGTAAAATATATATGTGTGTGTGTGCATGTTTATAAATATGTGAGTACTTCAAAATATGAAAGCTACAGTGACTAGACAGCATGCAATACCTTGAAAGCCAGGGGGAAATTTTCGTCTCTAATTTTAATTGCAATTAAAAATAAATTTAATTTTAAAAAGTTATGAAAACTAATTTAAATACCAGACAGATGCAAAATCACCTGAAAGAAAAAGAATGCTTCCTAGGCCAAAAACTCTTAACTATAATCTATGGAATGTCCTGATGTGTAAAAGTGTGTTAATCATTAGAGAATTGACCAACAAGGGAAGTATAGGAAAAAGAAGGTTGCTCTGTCAGCTTAGAATCTAGAGATGTTGAACCTCACCTTACATTTATGTTTAGTCCATATCTATCTTTCCCATGAAGAGGGTGAATAAGTCATGTCTGAACTTCCTGTCAAGATGCTTCTTGGCATGATTGAATCCAGCTACCTGCCTTGTAACAGTTTGCTTCATTTACGTTTACTTGATTTATATAAGGAAAGCATGTATTACTCACAAAGAAGTGAAAATTCAAGTTATAAATACCAATGCAAATTAATAAATGAGTACATTGATTTCTATTTTTAGGTTTGTGTGCTTTTTATTTTGGCCAGAATAAGTCTTCAAGGAGTCAATCTCAACCTACAAACAAATGGGCCACATTCTGAAACTAATTCGATCAAGGTCCTGTTTGCTGTTGTCTAAACAGTGCTGCTTAGCATTAACTATTTTGGCATCACTCCACTGATGTCTTGGTATGCATGTAGTGGTGGTTGCATATGTCTGCGTGCATGCATGCTAAGTTGCTTCAGTTGTGTCCAACTCTTTGCAACCTGGTCTGTAGCCTGCCAAGTGCCTCTGTCCATGAGATTCATCAGGCAGGACTACTGGAGTTGGTTGCCATGCCCTCTTCCAGGGGATCTCCCCAACCCAGGGACCAAACATGTGTCTCCTGCATTGGCAGGTGTGTTCTTTGCCACTAGAACCATCAGGGAAGCCCATTTATATGTACAGGTGCCAACATGCATGCATTTGTGCTAAGTCTCTTCAGTTTCATCCTACTCTGTGACCCTATGGACTGCAGCTTGCCAGGATCCTCTGTCCATGGGGTTCTCCAGGCAAGAATACTGGAGTGGGTTGCCATGTCCTCCTCCAGGGGATCTTCCCGACCCAGGGATTGTACCAGAGTCTCCTGTGACTCCTGCATTGAAGGTAGATTCTTTACCACTGAGCCACCAAGGAAGTCCATAGGTGCCAATATAAATATTAGCAATTGTTATTTTAGGAAATTAGGCTTTATTATGAGTGATGCAGGAAACTATCAGGGAACTTTAGACAAAGAGATTACCATACACGATTTGCGTTTTTACCATTGTGCTTTGGCTGCCATATTGAGAAGCCACTGTTAGAAGGAAGATCAATTAGGAGTGTGCAGTAAGCATCCAGGTGGAGATTATATTGCCTTACACCACAGAGGTGGTAGCAAGGGGCTAACCTGTGAATAAATATTAAAGTAATGCCAAGTGGATTTTCTAACAGGATGTGGAATTTGTGAGGTGTTTGTATATGTATGCACATGCATGCCTGCACATGCTCTTGTACTTGCTAATTTCTGAATGTGAGTATCTGTGTGGGAGCATGTGAAAACTGGACAAGGAGAGTCTTTATGTTGAGTTTTGTCAGTTCCTTTGTTCATCAAACTAACTGCCTCAGAATTCTTGCTTTAAAATGAAGATAGTGGTACTTCCCTGGTGGTCCTGTGGTTAAGAAAGCACCTGCCAATGTAGGGGATACAGGATTAATCCATGATAAATCCAGGAAGATTCCATGCCACTGAGCAATTAAGCCTGTGGGCCACAACTGCTGAGTCTAAGCACCACAGCTGCTGAAGTCAATGTACCCTAGAGTCCGTGCTCCACAGCAAGAGAAATCACAGTGAGAAGCCTAAGCACCACAACTGGAAAGCAGCCCTTGCTTGCTGCTACTAGAGAAAGCCTACATGCATCAGGAAGGACTAGGGCAGCCAAAATAAATAAATAAAATCAAATGTAGATGGTGGATGGGTAGGTAGGAAAATCAGAAAATATCTCGAGCATGTTCGCACATCCAAATTTGAGCCAAAGTGATATGGAGAGTGACAGCACTTCTTGGGTGCTGCTCAGAAGCCTAGAAGGTAAGACATTTTCCCCTGAGAGCAGTAGCGCCAAGATGGGCCTGAGATGGTTTCTTAAGTCGAGCATTGCCTGGTGTCATGCCCAGTCAGATCCGTCCAGCATGTCATGGGCCCTTTGTCAGCAGATTTGGGGTGCCCTAAAATGGTGAACAATGTTTTTCTTTTCTTGTTTCATGCCCCTCTCTTTCATCCTCATATCTCAGTTATAACCACAGAACCCTGCAAAGTGGATGCTTAGTATGTGGAATCTTAAAAACTTGAGACCTAGGACTCCTCTGGGCTTCCCTGGTGGCTCGGAGGTTAAAGCATCTGCCTCCAATGCGGGAGACCTGGGTTCGATCCCTGGGTCAGGAAGATCCTCTGGAGAAGGAAATGGCAACCCACTCCAGTATTCTTGCCTGGAGAATCCCATGGATGGAGGAACCTGGTAGGCTACAGTCCATGGGGTCGCAAAGAGTCAGACACGACTGAGCGACTTCACCTTCAGGACTCCTCTGGTGGTACAGTGGATAAGAATTCATCTTCCAGTGCAGAGGACATGGGTTTGATCCCTTGTCTGGGAAGATTCCTCATGCTGCAAAGCAACTAAGCCTGTGCTCCGCAGCTACTGAGCCTGCACCACAACTAATAAAGCCCACACACTGCTACTACTGGGCCTGCACACTGCTGCTACTGAAACCCGGAGTACCTAGAGGGTGCGCTCCACCACCGAGAGAGGACATGCAATGAGTAGCCCGCACACTGCAATGAAGAGTGGCCCCGCTCACTGCAACTAGAGAAAACCCCCAGGCAGCAAGAAGATCCTAGTGCAACCACAAGAAAAATTTAAGAAAATTTAAAAAGGTGAGATCTGGAAAAATTGTTTAGTCATCCAGCCCTGCCACATCTTTATATACTGGAGGCAACGGTTTATAAGGGCTCTGTTCTGGTTTATGCAGTACATGAGAAAGAATCAGGACATCACTAGCAAAGGTTTCATGCTTTAAATTACTCTGATCACGTTTGATTTATTTTGTAAATTAAAAGTCCATATGCATGTACTTCTAAGGTTTACTTTCGTTTTTTTTTTTTTTTTTCTCTCTCTTTCTCTCTCTTTCTGCTTCTGGCTTTGGGAGACTACCTGCAAGATGAATATTTGATGAACAATGACTGGTCATTCAATGGCAACCAGAAATACACTTTAATTCCAAAGGGAACATATTCCAGGATATGTCACATTCTGCCTCTGTATCCCTCTTTCCTCCTGATGCTGTCTCGGGTGGAGTTACAGTCAGGCAGTGTACTTCTCCTTTTTTGTCATCTGTCCTGAAAGCCTCCTGCTGGGAACACAGATAGCAGTCAACAGGCAGGGCTGAGAACATCTGGCCACACACCCTAAGCCTCAGCATGACTCAGCATGACTCAGATGGCTGTTTTGGGGGCAGGAGCAGACCCTCGCCCTTAAGGCTAAGCAGACTGAGAAGAGAGGGAGCAGGGCATTACTTAGATCTAGGGATGGCCCCTGAGCATGAATGTCTATGGGAAGGCAGCAGTGGAGGCTTAGAGAAAAAATGATTTATGAATTAAAGGGAAATTGGAGCTTATTTAATTGGAGATGAGATGGTTGGAGGGGATAGAGGGGCCTTGGCTTGTAGGCAGGAGAGTCATCCAGTAAATGTTTTCAGTGAAGCTGTTATGTGGTAGAAACTATTTTCAGTGCTTGAATAATAAGTAAGACATGTATCTTGCTTTCCAGGAGTCCTAGTCAGAAATAGTAGTTAATTATAATGTATATAATATTACAATATTTTATCTATTTAATAGAAATATATTTGGGAGGGGAAAATTATGACTAATTTTCTTCTCTGCAAGCAGAATAATAGTTAATCAACTCTGCTGTTGTAATCATTTTGCTATGTATATGTATGGGCTTCCCTGGTGGCTCAGTGGTAATGCCTGCCAATGCAAGAAATGTGAGTTTGATCCCTGGGTCAGGAAGATCCCCTGAAGAAGGAAATGACAACCCATTCCAGTACTCTTGCTTTGAAAATTCCATGGACAGAGGAGCCTGGCAGGCTATAGTCCATGGAGTTACAAGGAGTGGGACGTGACTAAGTCATAAACAACAATGCTGCATGGTTGCATTTTTCTACATATCATGCATGAAGCATGATGGAAAATGGGTATTCTCCATTACGAGAAACCCATTCATCTCTCAGTGCTCACCTTACATATCTTTAATCCTGTAAGATCTTTTGGTACATTATTTACTCCCCCAAAATAAATACAGCATGAGGCCCCAACTGACCTTGGAGAAGTTAACATATAAAGCAGGGTCCTACACTGGTAACATTTGTGAGGACTCATTGTCAAAGATCTGCAAAGGGAGTTTCCGGGAACTTGCAGACCTTCTCATTTTTTGTACTCTTAACCCATCACCACAGCACTGCTCCTGGTGTGGTTTAGTGTCCTGAGTGCTTGGCACTAATTAAGTTGTCACAAAGACCTAAATAAATAAATATGCCTGTCATTTAGGTTCATTTACTTTAATACACTCTCATCCTTAACCAAACTTGCTGCTTGGCCAAGCGGTCAAGAGGTCATTTGGGCCAGTATGGACTTAACCTACAATCCAATAATCTCTGCAGTCCAAGTTAGAGCCTCTTTTAAACTGAACCTGTTTCCAATTCTTTTTCTTCTTTCCTTTCAAACTTTCCTACAGAGAGATACACCCATGTAGAGAAGGTATGGTCTGCAGCTATGGCTTGAACCCTAATCTTCAATCTCTATGGTAAAAAGGTAGGGAATAGGGTCAGTTTAACCTGCTTCTATTCCTTAGGTCCACAGTGGATGTCCATGTTGATGTTTTGTGGTAGAAAGAGCAGAGTCTTTAGCAGCAAGAGGACTGGGTCTGCATCTTTACCTCACTACCTACCAGCTCTGTGAGCTTGGATAGTTTATTTCATCTCTTTGATCTTCAAATCACCCACACTTTAAAAAAGACAGTGTCATATAGACAATATGTGAGCCCAACACACCTGGGTTCAGATTAAAAATTGGCTACTTATTCAAGATATTTTCTTACATTTTCTGTGTCTTGGTTTCCTCATCAGCTGGGAAACATTAATGGATTTCTGAATATTGGTAGAGGAATAAACTGTGGAAAATTCTGAAAGAGATGGGAATACCAGACCACCTGACCTGCCTCTTGAGAAATCTGTATGTAGGTCAGGAAACAACAGTTAGAACTGGACATGGAACAACAGACTGGTTCCAAATAGGAAAAGAAGTCTGTCAAGGCTGTATATTGTCACCCTGCTTATTTAACTTCTATGCAGAGTACATCATGAGAAACGTTGGACTGGAAGAAACACAAGCTTGGAATCAAGATTGCTGGGAGAAATATCAATAATCTCAGATATGCAGATGACACAACCCTTTTGGCAGAAAGTGAAGAGAAGCTAAAAAGCCTCTTGATGAAAGTGAAAGAGGAGAGTGAAAAAGTTGCCTTAAAGCTCAACATTCAGAAAACGAAGATCATGGCATTTGGTCCCATCACTTCATGGGAAATAGATGAGGAAACAGTGGAAACAGTATCAGACTTTTTATTTTTGGAGCTCCAAAATCACTGCAGATGGTGACTGTAGCCATGAAATTAGAAGATACTTACTCCTTGGAAGAAAAGTTATGACCAACCTATATAGTATATTCAAAAGCACAGACATTACTTTGCCAACAAAAGTCCATCTAGTCAAGGCTATGGTTTTTCCTGTGGTCATGTATGGATGTGAGAGTTGGACTGTGAAGAAGGCTGCGTGCCGAAGAATTGATGCTTTTGAATTGTGGTGTTGGAGAAGACTCTTGAGAGTCCCTTGGACTGCAAGGAGATCCAACCAGTCCATTCTGAAGGAGATCAGCCCTGGGATTTCTTTGGAAGGAATGATGCTAAAGCTGAAACTCCAGTACTTTGGCCACCTCATGTGAAGAATTGACTCATTGGAAAAGACTGTGATGCTGGGAGGGATTGGGGGCAGGAGGAGAAGGGGACGACCGAGGATGAGATGGCTGAATGGTATCACAGACTCGATGGACGTGAGTCTGAGTGAACTCTGGGAGTTGGTGATGAGCAGGGAGGCCTGGCGTGCTGCTATTCATGGGGTCGCAGAGTCGGACACAGCTGAGCAACTGAACTGAACTCAACTGAAACTAAGTTAATTCATATAATGAACTTAAGTTATATCTTATCATATATGAAAAACTCAAGAAATATCACTTATCATTAGCATGAATTATGGGGTCATGAAGAGTCAGACATGACTTAGCAACTGAATAATGACAACATATTTCAGGATATATACTTCACAGAAGGACCATATAAATGAGACTATTTCAATACCTAGAATAGTACCTGACATGTAGAAAGATTTTAGTAAGTGTCAACTCCCATCCTCTTTTAATTTTCCCCTAGTCTAAATCTCTTCTGTTTCTTCAAGTGTCTTTCCTGTGGTCTCTAGTTCCTTAATCATCCTGTTTCCTGTTCAGCTTCTTAGTGGACCTCTTATGCTTCAGGACCTAGGGTTGTACATGCTCCATGTGAAGTGAGATTTTCTTTCTTTTTTTTTCTATCATACAGGTATGCTTTATTTTATTTATTTATTTATAATATAAATTTATTTATTTTAATTGGAGGTTAGTTTCTTAAAGAGCAAAGTTGCTGTCAGCTGCCTTCATATGCACCTATGCCTTCAGTAGTTTCAGAAGGAAAGCTAAGCTCTGGACTTTGGCTACAATACTTGGGAAGATGGCCTGACTGGGGAAGAGGAAGTCTCGGCTGATACAGCATCTCAGGCCATTGTTCAATGAGGTACTGGGCTTTGAGACAGTCTGCACATCTTTAAGAGTGGTTGGTGTCATTTTCAAGAACTTACCTGTTGCTTTGAGGCATCTGGTCCCTAGTGAGCTCTTAGCTCTCGCCTGAATTACTATTACTGGTCCTGACAGCGTGTATCTCTTTTTATCTTCAATAACCCTAAAGATAGATATAATTATTATCCTTATTTTACAGATGTCAAGACTGTGTTCAGATGAGCAAGGGCCCCTAGTTGGGCTGGGGTGCCTCACGTGGTGGTAAAAGTAAAATGCTGCGGTGCTGGGCCTCACTCCCCTTTCCCTTGCTCACTTCTGTTCTCACAGTCTATCTATCCTGAGACTCGCGACTCCACCCAGAGCCGCCAACCTGACCTGACCAGCTATCTGACCCCAAAGACCTGTATTCTGGGCTCTGATAGCCAGCAAGTAGTCTTGGCCCTGCCCTCTCTGTGACCTCTGATAGACACATCTTGCACCCCAGCTCCCAGAGTCCCTGCGGAGACCTCGGGTTTGCTGAGTAAAGTTTGCTGAAGTTCAAACCCAAAGCAACTCCTGCTCCCAGAGTTAAAGTCCCAGACCTTTCCAGACCTTCCTCCTGCATGCAGAGCCCCATTCCTCTGCTCTCTTAGGCCTATCCATCTCATGCTCCTCAGCAGTGCAGCAAAGGGCTTGTGAGCAGTGGATTCAAAGTCTGATTTGGGTCCTAGAACTAATGATGCATCTTACATGTCTGACTTTAGGCAACATGCCTTGACTCCTCAGGTTAGTCTCAGTCTCCTCATCTCAAAATAGGGATGACGATCTTATCCATTTTGTAGAGTTTATGTGGGATTAGAAGAAAATATGACACACTCTGAAGCAGCAGCTTATTTAATTAGACTTTAGAACATAGAAGTTCTCAAAAAATAGTAGCCTTTATCATCCATTAATCCTGTCCACCTTCTCGCACAACTCTCCTACTCTTTCGTCATCTCCTTATTCCCCCACATTCCTCTTCATTCTCTCTTACTTATAGTGATTTCAGATGTTTAAAATGGGATTTTGGGGATAAGCCATTAACAAGTGAATTATTTCTTGGAGGAGCCATACTCATCAAATGGATCATCTCAGCAGCGTTCAAGGGGAGGAGAGGGGATGAAAGTCAACAGCGGGAGCCCAGGAGGGAACCCCAGGCAGCTGTACTCAAGGAACTGAGAGTAGGAAGCTGAGGACCAGTCTCTGGATGCTGGGCTCGTAGGGAACTGATTCAAGGAACTGGGACATAGACTGGGAAAATTAGTTTCAGACTGGAGGTAAGGACATTTTGATAGGACTGACTGAAGAGGGGGGCTCTGGAGGTTTGGAGCAAAGGGATCCTTGTCACACTAAGAAAACCTGCTCCTTGTGGGCACTTGTCTCTTTCCTGTGCATATCCTATGGGGCTCCTGATTTTAGGGCAGGCTTCACAAAGCCATAACTTCCCACCAGCTGGACTCATGAACAGGAAGAAAATATTGTGGTTTTCACTTGGAACTGATATTTTGCTCTGGTTCCCTCTTTTCCTCAGCATATCCACTTGATAATTTGATTCAGCCAATGAAGAAGTGAGGGGAGAGCCTTCTCTCATGTGTGTCCATCACTATGTGCATGATAGGAAGAAGAGAATAAAATGTAACAGCACAGACCTTCACGAGCTATGTGACTCTAAGAATTCGTCAAGGGCAATCTTCAGCTGACCCTGTTTCATACAGTCACGGTGAAGTACTTCCTCTTACAGGGAGGTACTCATGGCTTTTCCACTGAGCCCTTGTTTTTGTTAAACAACATAATATTTGCAAAGTTCTTATGCAAATAAAAATTCTTTAATCCTATGTCACATAATAATACTCAAATCCTTGTTTCAGAAGATAACCTTCCCATATTGGAAAAGTCATTTTTACTATTGTCAAAAATATTGACTATAGTCAATATTTTTAAACCAAAATTGCATGCATTGCAATATGGTGACATACCAGTGACCCAGAGAGTCACAGCATTTGACATCACAAAGCCAACTACTTAAATGAAGACAACAATCATAACCGTCGCCCTTTTTCTACTTAGTATACTCTTCCTTTTCTCTCAGCATACTCAGGGAAATATGTGAAATGATGTAAGTTACACAAAATCCTTGCTGAAATGTCTGGCACATTAGTAAGCTTTCAATAAACGCCAGTTTGTCTTATGATTACTGTTACAAATGCACTGATGTGAAAGGCAGAATACAATAGTGGTTGGCTCAATAAAAACAGCAAAGACTCTAGAGCACTTGCATATATAAGCCACAAACTTTGCACATATTTACTCTCTCAGTGCCACAACAATCTTCTGAGGATGTTAAAACCCCATTTACAGGTGTGAGAATTGGGTCATACTTCTAGTAATTGGCGCTGAGTTCAGCCACTCAGACCATCTGACTCAATCCATGCTCTTAACCACAGCTTTCTACCCACCAAGACTTCCTTGAAGTAAGTGGTTCAATCTCTGAAGTGAGTTAGTGGAGGCAGCTAAGTGAGGAGGGTGTCAAGTTCTTTCCTAGAGGTGTGAGAAGAGAGGGGAGAAGAGCATGCTCTCTTCTCCACTCAGCAACCAGCACACACACACTAGTACCAGTGGGTCTGCTTAGGAGAATTCCTAGCTGAATGAGAGGACCTCGGGAAGTCTTGCTAGTTGAGAAGTATAGGGTTCAATAACACTCCTGGTTAAAGTGTTGAGGAACTTACAAATTTAACCAGCAGAAATTCTTTGTTGGTAGAACGACAATTTTATCTGCACTGTGCGCTAAGTGACTTTGTTCGTGTCCAAAAGAGAAATCTGAAGCACAGGGAAAGATGAGGACTTTCTCAGTGTGATGTAATTTGTCATGGAAATGCCCAGGCTAGGAATCAAAGCTCCTGACTTGCTCTCCAGGGCACTTTCCCTAAGGCCCTTAGATTTGAACTGTGCTCTTTCTGAGAGAAGGAATAAATGGAACCTAATCTTAGGGTAGTTTCCATGCTACAGCCAGTTTGTGTGGGATCAGTGGTTCAGTTCAGTTCAGTTGCCCAGTTGTGTCCAACTCTTTGAGACCCCACGGACTGCAGCACGCCAGACTTCTCTGTCCATCACCAACTCCCAGAGCCTACACAAAATCATGTCCATTGCTTGATACCCTCCAACCATCTCACCCTCCATTGTCCTCTTCTTCTCCTGCTTTCAATCTTTTCCAGCATCAGAGTCTTTTCCAATGAGTTGACTCTGCATCAGGTGGCCAAAATATTGGAGTTTCAGCTTCAGCATCAGTCCTTCAAATGAATATTCAGGACTGGTTTCCTTCAGGATTGACTAGTTGGATCTCCTTGCAGTCCCAGGGACTCTCAAGAGTCTTCTCAAACAGCACAGTTCAAAAGGATCAGTTCTTCGATGCTCAGCTTTCTTTATAGTCCAACTCTCACATCCATATGACTACAGAAAGAGCCATAGCTTTGACTAGATGGACCATTGTTGGTAAAGTAATGTTTCTTCTTTTTAATATGCTGTGTAGATTGGTCATAGCTTTTCTTCCAAGGAGAAAGGGTCTTTTAATTTCATCACTGCAGTCACCATCTGCAGTAATTTTGGAGCCCCCAAAAATAAAGTCTCTTATTTTTTCCATTGTTTCCCCATCTATTTCCCATGAAGTGATGCGACCTGATACCATGACCTTACGTTTCTGAATGTTGAGTTCTAAGCCAACCCTTACTCTCCTCCTTCACTTTAGTCAAGAGGCTTTTTAGTTCCTCTTCACTTTCTGCCATAAGGGTGGTGTCATCTGCATATCTGAGATTATTGTTATTTCTCCTGACAATCTTGATTCCAGCTTGTGCTTCATCCAGCCCAGCATTTCTCATGAGGTACTCTGCATGTAAGTTAAATAAGCAGGGTGACAATGTACAGCCTTGACATACTCCTTTCCTAATCTGGAACCAGTCTTGTTCCATGTCCAGTTGTGACTGCTGCTTCCTGACTTGCATACAGATTTCTCAAGAGGCAGGTCAGGTGGTCTGGTATTTCCATCTCTTTCAGAATTTTTCACAGTTTGTTGTGATGCACACAGTCAAAGGCTTTGGCGTAAAAATAAAACAAAAGTAGATGTTTTTCTGGAACTCTTGCTTTTTCTATGATCCAGCGGATGTTGGCAATTTGATCTCTGGTTCCTCTGCCTTTTGTAAATCCAGCTTGAACATCCAGAAGTTCACAGTTCATGTACTGTTTAAGCCTGCTCTGGAGGATTTTGAGCATTACTTTTCTAGCGTGTGAAATGAGTACAATTGTGTGGTAGTTTGCAGGCTATTTCAATGACAACGTGCTGACCCTGACTGTAAGATAGTAAATATAGACAATACATAGTTAATTTTCCCTGGTGACTCAGATGGTAAAAGAAGATCCCTGGAGAAGGGAATGCCTACCACTCCACTATTCTTGCCTGGGACAGCCCATGGACAGAGGCGCCTGGCAGGCTACAGACCATGAAGTCCCAAAGAGTCAGATATCACTAACACTTTCCAATCCAAAAAAGTGATGGATGCAGCATTAGGATGAAGGTCAGAATTTAATTTTCAATAATAAAAAAGATAGGTTTTTCTTTCTTGGGCTCCAAAATCACTGCTGATGATGACTGCATCCATGACATTTGAAGATGCTTGCTTCTTGGAGAAAAGCTATGACAATATTAAAAAGCAGAGATGCTACTTTGCCAACAAAGGTCCATATAATCAAAGGTATGACTTTTCCAGTAGTCATGTATGGATATGAGAATTGGAGGCTGAGAGTTGGAGCCATAAAGAAGGCTGAGCACCGAAGAACTGATCCTTTTGAATTGTGGTTTTGGAGAAGGCTCCTAAGAGTCCCCTGGACAGCAAGGAGATCAAACCAGTCAATCCTAAGAGAAATCAACCCTGAATATTCATTGGAAGGACTGATGCTGGAACTGAAGCTCCAACAGTTTGGACATGAAGCAAAGAGCTGACCTATTGGAAAAGACCTTGATACTAGGAAAGATTGAAGGAAGGAGGAGAAGGGGATGACAGAGAATCAGATAGTTGGATGGCATCACCAACTCATTGAGTTTGAGCAAGCTCTGGGAGATTATGAGGGACAGGGAAGCCTGGCGTGCTGCAGTCCATGGGGTCACAAAGAGTCAAACATGACTGAGTGGCTGAATAAAACAACAAATCAAAAGGAACTTAAAGAATAAGACTTAGAGTTTTCTGACAGTTGACACTGGACTAGAATGAGTAATCTGAAGCCCTGTAGTTCCTGTTTAGTTACCCTCAGGTAGAAATCTCTGCAAAGAACTAGTGGTCCCCCAAACCGTGCCCTAAGATAACATTTTTTTCTCATGCAAAACGTCCAAGCAAGTCCTTGTCCTATTCCCTGAAATCAGTAGAGAATGACTCTGGCCCACCTCCAGGGAGAGGGAAGATTTGAGGAGTTTGAGATGGTGACTTTGAGGGTTCACAATCTTCTTTGTCCACCAAGTTTAACACTCCTGTCTACTTCCACAGCTAACACAGTAGGATAGAGACTGAAAGTGCTGAGAACCTGGGATCTCAGATGCAGGAAAAGAGGAGATATTAGTGTTTATTCCCTATTTTTTCTTTTTTTATTGAACTCGAATTGATTTACAGTATTATATCTGAAATACAGAATTTTCAGTATTATATCTGTACTATGCTGTACTATGTACACCTGAAAGTGTACAGCATAGTGGTTCAGTATTTTTACAGGTTATATTCTATTCAAAATTATTGCAAGAGAGTGGCTATATTTCCCTGTGCTATACTATATGTCCTTGTTGCTTATCCATTTTATACACAATAGTTCATATTGGGTTGACTAAAAGTTTGTTCAGGTGTTTCTATAACATCTAATGGAAAAACCCAAAGGAAGTTTTTGCTAACACGGTTATCTCATAATCCTACTTTCTTAATTTGTCCCTCCCTTCCCTCTTCCCTTTGGTAACCACTGGTTTGCTTTCTGTATCTGCCAGTCTGTTTCTTTCTTGCATATGCACTCATTTGTATTACTTTTTATAGTTCACATATAAGTGATCTCATACCAGTCATTCATTCCCTATTAACATTACTAACATGCTCCTGAAAGTTTTTAGTCCAATCATCTTTGAAGTATGAGTTGTGGATCAGAAACTGTTTTTAATTTTTTAAATTGAAGGGTAATTGCTTTACAGATTTTTTTTTTTGTGTGTTTTTTTTTCCTGTAATGCATCAACAAGAATCAGCCATAGGTACACCCATGTCCCTCCCTCCCAGACCTTCCTCCCATCTCCCTCCCCATCCCACCCTTTAGTCTGTCATAGAGTCCCTGTATGAGTTCCCTGAGTCATACAGCAAATTAAAAATATATATATTTTGGCTTCCTTTGACATCAGAATTTAACCTAGGCACTAATGAAATAAACAAGGTCTGATATTTCAGATCTGAGACCTAGTCTTTCAGTCCCTTCCCTTCATCCCTGTCCCCACTACCACAAACTATGCAGTCTAGTTTCCCACATTGTATCCAGAGTGCGATGGATAAGCTTTGCCCTTGGAAAACCACCTCAGTGATTATGGTATGTCTCCTGCCAGGTAAATACAAGACTGGGATTTTTCAAACAGGGTAAGGAGACAATCAGGAAGGGAAGATTTAATTCATCTATCTATTCATCTATTCATCACCTATCTATCTATAATATTCATTCATTCATAAATGTAAGCAAAACACTTAGCAGATAGTATGAAAGTGCTCAGGTCCTTGTGTGTGTGTGTGTGTGTGTGTGTGTGTCTGGGTTGAATTTAAGTGGAAGTACAACTCTGCTGCCCCCTCGTGGTCCTCACATTACCCTGTAAGTCTCTGTCAACTGCTTAGCTTGATTTTGAGATGCTATGTAAACCCTGCCCTCTCTGTGTTTTAATTTCCTCAGGATAATAATTTTCAAAATAGAATAATCATGTCATATGTAGAAGGGCATTTTCAAAAATTAGACAAACTTCAGTTTGAGTTCAGTCTTTGAAACATTTATGGCACAGAGAAATTTAATTAACTTGTATGAGTCCAGAAGTCTTTAGGATGAAGATCTTAATTTCTGATGTATCTACATACTTCCTATAGTTCCTAGCATAAAGTAAGACTCTTATAAATATTATCTTTTAATATATATTCTTTAAGCGCCTTCAGCATATTATTTGAGCTTCCCTGGTGGTGGCTCAAATGTTACAGAATCTGCCTGCAATGTGGAAGATCTGGGTTTGTTCCTGGGTCAAGAGGACCCCTTGGAAGGGCATTACTACACACTTTAGTATTCTTGCCTGGAGAATTCCATGGACAGAGGTGCCTGTGAGGGCTACAGTCCATGGGATTGCAAACAGTCAGACATGACTGCATATGTTCTTTTAATGATTTGAGCTTTACATGCAATATCTCACTTAATCATTAATCTCACTTAGTCATTAATACACTATGCAGAAATCACTTATTCTCCTTTTCCAAGTGAGTAACGTATAAATCAGAATATGTAAGAAAATATTTAAGCATTATATAGCTAGAAAACAATTTTATTTATAGAATACTCCAACAATACAAACACTCATAAGCTGAAAATTGATAGTTCTTATCCTACAGTCCTATTCTCATTCCTCTTCCTACAGGAAACCAGCCTTATCAGTCTGATGTGAATCCTTTCAGCATGTATTTCTGATTCATGGGGATGGGTGTGGGAGAGAGGGAGAGAGAGAGAGAAAGAGGAACAGAAAGGTGAGGAAAGAGATTTAATATTTGTTTATCTCTTGAAAAAGCTCTTCCTATTATGTTAAACTGAAGATAATATTTCCTTTTTGAAATCTGAGATTAATAAAGACAGATTAATATCTAAAATCATTTGAAGGTCTATGACATTTTCAAGATGTAATTTGATGTTTTACTATCCTTTGCTTTACTGTTAGAGATGGGAAAGAGAGTGTAGCCATTTCCTCAGAGGACATTACCAGGGAAAAGGAAGCTGAAAGAGGCACTCAAATACCATGTCTCTGCAAGGTGGGAGCACCAACCTTCAGTCAAGAGACCTCTTCAACACTCCCTTCATAGGAGGCTCCATCCATCTTAACCTGGTAACTACGTCAGCATGTCCTTCCCTTTGATGGCCATAGCAACAGCAGCAGCATACTTTTCTAAACAAATCTTCCAGATATATATCGGAGAGTATTGACACCCTGATAAGATAAAAATATATAGTTTGTCCTTTTTTATCATCATGATTACCACTGACATTCTCAGTCTTTCACGTGGTCACTCTGGTTACATTGAAGGTCATCGGCTGTGAAACATTAAATCAGAGAAAAGGTAACCTCATGCTTACAGGTTTAAGCTGAAACAGTTAAGCAGAGTGAATTAGAAAGCTGACAAATACAGAGTTGTTCAGTCGCTCAGTGATATCCAACTCTTTGCAACCCCATGAACTGTAGCCCACCAGGCTTCCCTGTCTTTCAGTATCTTCCAGAGTTTGCACAAATTCATGTCCATTGAGTCGGTGATGCCATCCAACCATCTCATCCTCTGTTGTTCCCTTCTCCTCCTACCCTCAGTCTTTCCCAGCATCAGAGTCTTTTCCAATGAGTTGGCTCTTCAGATCAGGTGGCCAAGTGTTGGAGCTTCAGCTTTAGCATCAATCCTTGAAATGAATATTCAGGATTGATTTCCTTTAGGATTGACTGGTTTGATCTCTTGCTGTCCAAGGGACTTTCAAGAGTCAGAGAAGTCCCTTCAATTTCCAGTTTCTCGTGAAATTTATTATACTGATGATTATTGTTATAAACATGTGCTGAACTTTATCTTTTTATTGGCATTATCCTTACAAAAAAGGTATTAAACTTGTCAAATGTTAAAATAAATAAATAAATAAATAAATAAATAAATATCACTACTCTTTTCTTTTTCAAAATTATTTAAGTTATTTTACATTCCTTGCATTTTCATATGAATTTTAGAATCAGTTTGTCAGCTTCTATGAAATTGTCTGCTGAGTTTTTGATTGGCATTGGATTGAATCTACAGAAACAATATTAACAATAATAAAGCTTCTGATCTGTGAAAAAAAAAAGAAAGCTGACAAATATTTTCCAGAAAGTGTAAAATGAGTCTTCTCCAAATTTGTGCATAGAGAAGAATGGTGGACAGTGGACCCCATATTATGATGAGCAACTCTAGAATAAATCTGCACCAATTTTTAGTCCAGACACAAAGACAGGTTATGTGGATCGTGTCATGGAGGCAACAGGTGAGAACTGATGGGAGCAAGAAACAAAAAGCCGTTTGATCTGGGATAGTAGAAAAAAACATAACAACAGCTGATTGTGATGCTAACAGTGCAAAGTAGATCCTCGTAAAGAGATGGAGGCATGAGGCAGGAAGTAGCAGACAACCACGTGGTAGTCAAAGGACTTGACTATCAGGAAAAGGATCCCATAAAGAGTAATCTAAGGATGGAGCAATATTAGACATAGGCTTAGAAGATAAACTCAGAGGCATTAAAACATAGGATTCCATGACTGTGGGGAGAATGGTGAAGGTTAAGTTGTTTCTCAGTCGCTAAGCCATGCCCTACTCTTTGCAACCCCATGGACTAAAGCATACCAGAGTTACCTGTCCTTCACTATCTCCCAGAGTTTGCTTAAATTCATGTCCATTGAGTTGATGGTGCTATCCAACTATCTCATCTTCTGCAACCCTCTTCTCCTTTGCTTTTAATCTTTCCCAGAACCAGGGTCTTTTCCAATGAGTTGATTCCTCTCATCAGGTGGCCAAAGTTTGGAGCTTCAGCTTCAGCATCAGTCCTTCCAATGAATCTTCAGGGCTGATTTCCTTTAAGACTGAGTAGTTTGATCTCCTTGCAGTCCCAGGGACTCTCAAGAGCCTTCTGCATCACAATTCAAAAGCATTAATTCTTCAATGCTCAGCTTTCTTTGGGATCCAACTCTCACATCCCTAAATGACTGCTGGAAAAATCATAGCTTTGACTATATGGACCTTTGTTGGCAGAGTGATATCTCAGCTTTTTAAGACACTATCTAGATATGTCATAGCTTTCCTTCCAAGAGGATAGCACCTTTTAACTTCATGGCTGCAGTCAACATCAGCAATGATTTTGGAGAAAATAAAATTTTTCCCTGCTTCTACTCCTCACCACCCCCCCCAACCGCCCTCACCTATTTGCCATGAAGTGATGGTACTGGATGCCATGATTTTAGTTTTTTGGATGTTGAGTTTTAAGCTAGCTTTTTCATGCTCCTCTTTTACCCTCATCAAGAGCTTAAGTTCTTCATCATTTTCTCCCATTAGAGTGGTATCATCTGCATATCTGAAGTTGCTGATATTTCTCCTGGCAATCTTAATTCCAGCTTGTGATTCATCCAGCCTGGCATTTCACATGATGTACTCTGCATATATGTTAAATAGGCAGGATGACAATATACAGCCTTGTCATACTCCTTTCCCAATTGTGAATCATTAACTTGTTCCACATAAGGTTCTAACTGTTATTTCTTGACTCTCATACAATTTTCCCAGGTAAAGATAATGATCAGATGCATCTATCTCACATGGAGAGGAACATAGGCTTACCAAAAAAGGGTTCTTTCCTGATGTTAACCAGACCTGTAGCACCACCCACTGGGACATGCAGAGCTAACAGAATCTAGCAGAGAAGGCTAGGTATGCCTGTGAGACTGAACTAGGAGCTTCTTGGTGTTAGTCACTGTGGGTGTGACTGGTAAAGGAACCACAGAGGCCTTTGCCTTAAAGTCACTCAGAAATCTGGGTCACAGTTCAAATCTCAGATGCAAAAGAATGTTGATCAGTTTAGATGAACTTGAGAAAATGAGTTGATCAGTTTAGATGAACTTGAGAAAATGGGCAAATGTGGGTAAAAACTAAGAAACTAAGAGAATCTTTTTCATTTTTGGAGGTCTGGAAGTGATGGTCACTTTATCCTAAGTGAGAACTTTAAATGGCATTGTAATAAAAAATAGGATTGGAGTAAAAGCAAACAAAAAAGGCATAAAAAATACAAATGCGCAATAGCTGGCACACTATTTGCCTCAATAATTTTGGGCAGTTTCTCATAAATTAGTGTTTATTTATTGCTTATGTCACGGGCAGATACTGATTATTAGGTATTTCTCCTGGGTGCTTACCTCCAAGCAGAGGGACAGCATTTAAATTCTCTACCTCAGAATTCCTTTATTCCTCCCAATGGGAGGAGACAGGTATGGGGTCAAATGATGTGATGACACCCCTGATTTTTCCAGGAACACACTATTACCTTCATATTCCTTTATCCAAACCAATCACATGGCCCTGTTAATCACAAGGGCTGATGGATCTGATAGACAGCACATAGATTTCAGGACCCTGCAATGTCTCTGCAATACTGGTCACCAGCATTTAGCATTATCTCAAAATCTTCTTGGTTCCAGAAAGAACAAAGTCACTAAATGGAAGTTCCCAGTAATGTACAGAGATTTCTGACTGGAGTACAATGTATGCTAATATATATAAATGTTGCAAGTTAAGTAATGAATAATTTGAAAATTTCAAAGTTCCTAGAACATTTAGAGGCTTTGTACAATCATCTACATTTTACCTGGATATTTAAAATGCTAGTAAATAAATGTGTTGCTTTTTTTCAGATATTTATAGCACTGGGCAATCTTTGAGATAGTCTGTTCCCTTTGTGTACAGCTCTGATTGTTGAAAAGTCTTTCCTATATTGATGTTAAAATGTGCCTCCTTGTAACTTCTTACAATAGATTTTAGTTATTTTATATAAAGAAACTCATATTAGTTTTGCTCAAAATGCCACTCTATGTTACTACCTATCTTATTTTCTTTACATAAAGTTCAGTTCTAATCTCTTCTCAGTTTCTATCTATGATCAGATCTTTGTCACTCTTATTTTGTTTTCCCCTCTCCAATTCTTTTGTATGTATAGAATACTAACCTCAATTCATATTTAATAACAGGTTAATGGGTGCATTTTCAGCACTCAAAGACAGATTTAGGCTTAAATGTCTAGCCAGTATAAATATTACCTTTAAAATGTATTTGCTGTATTCATCTGTTCCATCATGACAACATGATGAGGAGATATGGAAAGAGAATTTCTGATATATTTTCTCTTTTAAAGTCACTTCATATTAGTTAACTATTTCTTATCTGCCCCTGGCAGTGTGAGCTGACCCTCTTTTCTATGATCCCAGAAGCTTTTGATAAATAGGCTGCATTTCTTATAGCTCATTTCAACATATTTCAATTCTGTATTTCATGCATTTCTCCCTAATTAGTCTCTATTATTAAATTAGGGATTGTATTTTATTCTCCTTTGTTTTTCCAGTACCTACTGTAGGATCTGAGGCAGTTTAGACACTTAATGAGTTTTGGTGAATGGATAAACTTTAAGTGATCCCTCAGATTTTTATTAGATATACACTATGATGCAAATTTTCCACTGAGACTCAGGGCAGTAGAGATACCCAGGCATTTAGACATTACAGAGGAATAGATATCTGTATGCTGAAAGTATTTGATACCTTTAGGCACACCAGAAGATGGAGGAGCAAACAGGCACACTTTTACACACACACACACACACAATTCATAAATATAGCCTCTTCACACAGGCAAGCATCATGTGAATCTTACATATACTCTCATAATCATTGCCTTACCAACCTTCTTCTCCTTTTTATAGGCCCACTGACTCTTATACATATTTAGGATATGATACTTTGATTCATGTACCCATCGCCCAAGTCTTCAGCAAACATTCAAGGTCCTTTTGAAGTGTGATAAATAGATTGAATATTCTACTTAGTCCCATCTGCCCAGAACTCCAGAGAGGCAAAGCACTCCCTTTACTTGCACCACAAATTCTCTTTGTATATTTGTATCTTATTAAGTTTCACAATGTATGATTTGGAATAAAATATTTAGCTGCAGGAAATTAACCCAGAATATTCACTGGAAGGACTGATGCTGAAGCTGAAGCTCCAGTACTTTGGTCACCTGATGCTAAGAACTGACTCACTGGAAAAGACCCTGGTGGTGGGAAAGATTTAAGGCAGTAGGAGAAGGGGACAATGGAGGATGAGATGGTTGGATGGCATCACCAATTCAGTCAACATGAATCTGAACAAACTCTGGGATATAGTGATGGATAGGGAAGCCTGGTGTGCTGCAGTCCATGGGGTCGCAAAGAGTTGAACATAACTCAGCAACTGAACAACAACAACTTAAATAACCCACCTACATCTCAGTCCCTTCATCTGTGTATTGGGAATTATAATGAAAAGTAATTCAATTTTCATGTCACTTAATTACATAAAAAGACATTGAGTAGAAAAAGTAAGATCTGACCACATAATTGACTTTATCCTTTTAATGTTAGTACATCCTGAAATCATGTTAGAGTCTAGGTTTATATCTAAGCTTTTCAAGCCACCTTAAAAATACCTGTATTTTCTACTTATAAGTTACAGTGTTGAGTTTTACTCTTAAATGCAGTACCTATGCTTATCCCTATTACAATTCACTTTGCTAGTTTTGTTCCCTTTCCTATCTATCAATAATACTTTTGAATTCAGCTGTTCAACAATGATAACATTTGATAATCATGCTAAGAGGCTTGGGTGGGCTATCAGAGGAGTCAAGGCTACTGAAGGCTAAAAGGGGAATCAGTAAGAAGTCAGATAAAGGAAGTGGTTGGGGAAGGTTTTCATGGAGGAGTATACAAAAGATGGACAGATTCATGTCAATGTATGGGAAAACCAGTACAGTACTGTAAAGTAAAATAAAGTAAAAACAAAAATTAAAAATAAATAAATAAAAATGAAAAATAGAAAGGAAGAAAATTATACATGTAATATAGTGACACCAAGGTACCCATGATTTCTATACAGTGTGTGAGTAAGAGGAGTACCAAGATAGGAGCATCTAGCACTTATGATTTAGATGTAGGAGATTTCTGGCTGAGAGAAAATGACAGATGAGGTTTTTTCCCATGTTAAATTTGCTGGAATATTTTTAGAGAGCTCACTGCCTGGATAGGCATCAGTATGGAGAGTCTCCAAGGTGAGGTAGAGAGAACCTAGACTGGATTTGTGTTTCCTGGGCTTCATATATAAGATCTAATCAGAAAATAGGATGTGGGGAGGAGGTCCAAGTAGAAGAACCAACTTAGAAACACAAAAAATGACAATTTTCGGAGAGCAATGAGCATTAACTTTTTAGATCACGTGTTCAGAACTAGCCTAGCTCCATATGAGGTGAGGTGAAGTCGCTCAGTCGTGTCTGACTCTTTGTGACCCGGTAGACTGTAACCTACTAGGCTTCTCCATCCATGGGATTCTCCAGGCAAGAATACTGGAGTGGATTGCCATTTCCTTCTCCAGGGGATCTTCCCGACCCAGGTATTAAATACGTCTCCTGCATTAGAGGCAGATGCTTTAACCTCTGAGCCACCAGGGAAGCCCCATATAGTAGCATAAAAAAACAAGCAGATGAATGTAAATTAGCATAATCCTTAGCATTAGCAACAAACTGTAGGCTATATTTGTTTTTTAAAAACTTTTATTGAAGTATAGTTGATTTAAAATGTTGTGTTAGATTCAGGTGTATAGCAAGGTAATCCAGATATAAATGTATATTCGTTTTTAGATTCTTTTCCATAATAGGTTATTATAAGATACTGAGTATAGTTCTCTGTGCTATGTAGTAATAGGTCCTTGTTGGTTACCTTTTTATATATAGTACTGTGTGTATTTTAATCTCAACTCTTAATTTATCCCTCCACCACTTTACATATTTCTCTCTAGCTTGATGAAAACTTTTATATTTTTGTTGACTATTTCAACCAAAATGAACAACAAAAAGATAAAGATTTTGAAGAACGTTGAAGGAAAAACCTGTTTAATCAGTGCATAGTGTTACTTTTTCCAGGCTTTCTGTCTTCATTAGCAGAAAAATTTCGTAAAGTAAAAATGCTCTGTCATCTTCTCTGTCAGAAGCAAGTGAAGAGAGATGGAAACAGGAGGTGAAACATCAGGAAGCAAATTAAAAAATTGGAAAGAAGAAAATTAGTATATTGATGCTTATTAGGATAAAGGAAAAGTGTGCTAGAGGATCTGACTTCAAAACTAACTGATAGTAAATTGGTTGGTTGCTATTGAGTTTTTCATTGTATCCATTTCCCTTTAATAAAATAAAACATGGATTTGCTAAGGGAAACTGAAGTTTCAGGAGTAAGTTTCTAAAGCTGTATACATTTGCTAGTTTTCCTCACTTATAAAACAACATCCTTTCTAAGAAAGATTCAAAACATAGATATGGGCAGATATGCTATAGTGATAAAAGTATCACTATCATTCTATTTTATAGAGCACACAAAATGTACCTCCAATTGAACATATTTTTCAGACCGACCAAGTTTGAACCAGGCTATGTTGTTGTTCAGTCACCAAGTTGTTTCCAACTCTTGTGACTCCATGAGCTGCAGCACACCAAGCTTCCCTGTCCCTCATCATCTCCCAGAGATTGCCCAAGTTCATGTTCATTGAATTAGTGATGCCATCCAACCGTCTGATGTTGAAGCTGAAACTCCAATACTTTGGCCACCTGATGCGAAGAGCTGACTCATTTGAAAAGACCCTGATGCTGGGAAAGACTGAGGGCAGGAGAAGAAGGGGATGACAGAGAATGAAATGGTTGGATGCCATCACTGATCCAACCATGGATGAGTTTGGGTGAACTCCAGGAGTTGGTGATGGACAGGGAGGCCTGGCGTGCAAAGAGGTCGCAAAGAGTCAGACATGACTGAGCAACTGAGCTGAACTGAACTGATCTTGCTCTGAAACCAGATCATTATTTGTGGCCCTCTCTACCCTTGTGACTGCAAGGGTAGAGTGAGACCTCAGTGAGAAGATTCTTTAGATGCCCTCACTGACCTGAATTTTGGTTCTTTTCCATTCTTCAGTGCCATAGTCACGAATGGAATTCTTAGCCTTATTAAGAATTTAGTCAAAACACCATTCTTTTCATCATCTTCATGAGGTCCTGGCTGGTGGGAATATTTATTTTAGAAGCTCCTCTCCAGGGTGCATTCCTAATTTAGGTCACTCACTGTCCCTTCTCCTCTGTCTTCACTCTCTCCGTCTTCCCCTTCCATGTGTCTCTCCTTCCATCTTCTGCATCTTTGTTTAGACCCTTGGCTTTGGAGATCTGGGACTTTGAATAGCAGTCCCCAAGATCTCTGTCTTAGCTTTTACTTAAGCCTTGTTGCTAGGAGAGTGATTAGTTATTTATATCTATTATTATATGGGAGGAAAAAGTGAAATATTAATATTTATAATCTGGAATGAAACAAAAATTTTTAAGTCCTTAGAATGAGGAATGTATCCAAATTACTGGAGAGCAGGATATTTGTTTTGATGAAGTAAAAGAGCTCCCCTAACCCATCCTCTCTCTCCTAGTTTTGATGTTGGATTGTGATATTGGACTGCAATCAGTGGGAGCCCAGAGCCCTGTCTCCTGAAAGGGAGCTCCCTTTTCCTGTCCCTAATTTCCCGTATCCTTCTGATTATGTCCTCCATATCTATGTTCTCTACAAGGAGACAGTGAAGTATGGATGTCATTTTCAATCATCATAAGTAAGATACAGAAGGCAGGGATTACAATGCCGATTGTCAGGAAGCCAGGTATCTTATTTTCTTCCCATAGAGAACTGGCAACACAGTATGCATGTGATTAAGAGCATTAATGTTGGAACTTGAGTACTTTGGTACTGTTAAGACTGTGGCTTTTGCTGTGCCACTTTAGACAAGTTATTCAACCTCACTGTACTTTGCATTCATTACTGCAAGAATATATGTAATTATGATTACTGTTACATAAAGTTGCTGTGACATTTAGGGGTAAATTGCTTACGACAGTACTCAATATGTAATCATGACTTAATCAATGTCAGCCATTGTTAGCTCTACCATAATCAATTACATGTATTGTTTGTATTTTATTTTATTTTATTTTTAGCTTGCATTCCTTTTTATTTTATTTTTTTAATACTTTATTCTACATTACAATACTGTATTTGTTTTGCCATACATTGACATGAATCAGCCACAGGTGTCCACGATCTCCCAATGCCAAAGCCCCCTCCCACCTCCCACCCCACATCCTTTTCCTGAATCATCCCGTGCACCAGCCCCATGCATCCTGCATCCTGTATTGAACATAGACTGGTGCTTCATTCTTACAAGATAGTATACATGTTTCAATACTGTTCTCCCAAATCATCCCACACTCTCCCTCTCCCTCAGAGTCCAAAAGTCGGTTCTATACCTCTGAGTCTCTTTTGTTGTCTCACATAGAGGGTCTGCATTACTATCCTTCTAAATTCCATATATATGTGTCAGTATACTGTATTGGTGTTTTTCTTTCTGGCTTACTTCACTCTGTATAATCGGCTCCAATTTCATCCATCTCATTAGAACTGAGTTGAATTTATTCTTTTTAAGGGCTGAGTAGTACTCCATTGTGTATATGTACCACTGCTTTCTTATCCATTCATCTGCTGATGGACATCTAGGTTGTTTCCATGTCCTGGCTATTATAAACAGTGCTGCAATGAATATTGGGGTACATATGTCTCTTTCAGTTCTGGTTTCCTTGGTGTGTATGTCCAGCAGTGGGATTGCTGGGTCATAAGGCAGTTCTATTTGCAATTTTTTAAGGAATCTCCACACTGTTTTCCATAGTGGCTGTGCTAGTTTGCATTCCCACCAGCAGTGTAAGAGGGTTCCCTTTTCTCCACATCTTCTCCAGCATTTATTGCTTGTAGGCTTTTGGATCACAGTCATTCTGACTGGTGTGAAATGATACCTCATTGTGGTCTTGATTTGCATTTCTCTGATAATAAATGATGTTGAGCATCTTTTCATGTGTTTGTTAGCCATCCGTATGTCTTCTTTGGAGAAATGCCAATTTAGTTCTTTGGTCCATTTTTTTTATTGGTTCGTTTATTTTCCTGGAGTTGAGCTGCATAAGTTGCTTGTATATCTTTGAGATTAGTTGTTTGTCAGTTGTTTCATTTGCTATTGTTTTCTCCCATTCAGAAGGCTGTCTTTTCACCTTGCTTATAGTTTCCTTTGTTGTGCAGAAGCTTTTAATTTTAATTAGATCCCATTTGTTTATTTTTGCATTTATTTCCAGTATATTGGGAGGTGGATCATAGAGGATCCTGCTGTGATTTATGTCGGAGAGTGTTTTGCCTATGTTTTCCTCTAGGAGCTTTATAGTTTCTGGTCTTACATTTAGCTCTTTAATCCATTTTGAGTTTACTTTTGTGTATGGTGTTAGAAAGAGATCTAGTTTCATTCTTTTACAAGTGGTTGACCAGTTTTCCCAGCACCACCTGTTAAAGAGACTGTCTTTACTCCATTGTATATTCTTGCCTCCTTTGTCGAAGATAAGGTGTCCATAGGTGTGTGGGTTGATCTCAGGGCTTTCTATTTTGTTCCATTGATCTATATTTCTGTCTTTGTGCCAGTACCATACTGTCTTAATGACTGTGGCTTTGTAGTAGAGCCTGAAGTCAGGCAAGTTGATTCCTCCAGTTCCATTCTTCTTTCTCAAGATTAATTTGGCTATTCGAGGTTTTTTGTATCTCCATACAAATCTTGAGATTATTTGATCTAGTTCTGTGAAAAATACTGCTGTTAGCTTGATAGGGGTTGCACTGAATCTGTAGATTGCTTTGGGTAGTATACTCATTTTCACTATATTGATTCTTCCGACCCATGAGCATGGTATATTTCTCCATCTATTAGTGTCTTCTTTGATTTCTTTCATCAGTGTTTTATAGTTTTCAATATATAGGTCTTTAGTTTCTTTAGGTAGGTATATTCCTAAGTATTTTATTCTTTTCGTTGCAATGGTGAATGGGATTGTTTCCTTGACTTCTTTTTCTGCTTTCTCATTATTAGTGTATAGGAATGCAAGGGATTTCTGAGTGTTGATTTTATATCCTGCAACTTTACTATATTCGTTGATTAGCTCTAGTAGTTTTCTGGTCGAGTCTTTAGGATTTTCTATATAGAGGATCATGTCATCTGCAAACAGTGAGAGTTTTACTTCTTCTTTTCCAATTTGGATTCCTTTTATTTCTTTTTCTGCTCTGATTGCTGTGGCCAAAACTTCCAGTACGATATTGAATAGTAGTGGTGAGAGTGGACACCCTTGTCTTGTTCCTGACTTTAGGGGAAATGGTTTCAATTTTTCACCATTGAGGATAATGTTAGCTGTGGGTTTGTCATATATAGCTTTTATTATGTTGAGGTATGTTCCTTCTATTCCTGCTTTCTGGAGCGTTTTTATTATAAATGGATGTTGAATTTTGTCAAAGGCTTTTTCTGCATCTATTGAAATAATCATATGATTTTTATTTTTCAGTTTGTTAATGTGATGAATTACATTGATTGATTTGCGGATATTGAAGAATCCTTGCATCCCTGGGATAAAGCCCACTTGTTCATGGTGTATGATCTTTTAATGTGTTGCTGGATCCTGATTGCTAGGATTTTGTTAAGGATTTTTGCATCTATGTTCATCAGTGATATTGGCCTGTAATTTTTTTTTTTGTGGTGTCTTTGTCAGGTTTTGGTATTAGGGTGATGGTGGCCTCATAGAATGAGTTTGGAAGTTTACCTTCCTCTGCAATTTTCTGGAATAGCTTCAGTAAGATAGGTGTTAGCTCTTCTCGAAATTTTTGGTAGAATTCAGCTGTGAAGCCATCTGGACCTGGGCTTTTGTTTGCTGGAAGACTTCTGATTACAGTTTCAATTTCCATGCTTGAGATGGGTCTGTTAAGATTTTCTATTTCTTCCTGGTTCAGTTTTGGAAAGTTGTACTTTTCTAAGAATTTGTCCATTTCTTCCAAGTTGTCCATTTTATTGGCATATAATTGCTGATAGTAGTCTCTTATGATTCTTTGTATTTCTGAGTTGTCTGTCGTGATCTCTCCATTTTCATTTCTAATTTTATTGATTTGATTTTTTTCTCTTTGTTTCTTGATGAGTCTGGCTAATGGTTTGTCAATTTTATTTATCCTTTCAAAGAACCAGCTTTTTTCTTTGTTGATTTTTGCTATGGTCTCTTTTGTTTCTTTAGCATTTATTTCTGCCCTAATTTTTAGGATTTCTTTCCTTCTACTAACTCTGGGGTTCTCTATTTCTTCCTTTTCTAGTTGCTTTAGGTGTAGAGTTAGGTTATTTATTTGGCTTCTTTCTTGTTTCTTGAGGTATGCCTGTATGGCTATGAACTTTCCTCTTAGCACTGCTTTTATAGTGTCCCATAGGTTCTGTGTAGTTGTGTTTTCATTTTCATTCGTTTCGATGCATAATTTGATTTCTTTTTTGATTTCTTCTGTGATTTGTTGATTATTCAGAAGGGTGTTGTTCAGCCTCCAAATGTTGGAATTTTTAATAGCTTTTCTCCTATAATTGAGATCTAACCTTAGTGCATTATGGTCAGAGAAGATGCTTGGAATAATTTCTGATTTTTTTGAATTTATCAAGGTTAGATTTATGACCCAGGATGTGATCTATCCTGGAAAAGGTTCCGTGTGCACTTGAGTAAAAGGTGAAATTCATTGTTTTGGGGTGAAATGTCCTATAGATATCAATTAGGTCTAACTGGTCTATTGTATCGTTTAAAGTTTGCGTTTCTTTGTTAATTTTCTGTTTAGTTGATCTGTTCATAGGTGTGAGTGGGGTATTAAAGTCTCCCACTATTATTGTGTTATTATTAATTTCCCCTTTCATGCTTGTTAGCAATTGTCTTACATATTGCGGTGCTCCTATGTTGGGTGCATGTATATTTATAATTGTTATATCTTCTTCTTGGATTGATCCTTTAATCATTATGTAGTGGCCTTCTTTGTCCCTTTTCACAGCCTTTGTTTTAAAGTCTATTTTATCGGATATGAGTATTGCTACTCATGCTTTCTTTTGGTCTTTATTTGCATGGAATATCTTTTTCCAGCCCTTCACTTTCAGTCTGTATGTGTCCGTTGTTTTGAGGTGGGTCTCTTGTAAGCAGCATATATAGGGATCTTGTTTTTGTATCCATTCAGCCGGTCTTTGCCTTTTGGTTGAGGCATTCAACCCATTTACATTTAAGGTAATTATTGATAAGTATGCACCTGTTGCCATTTACTTTAATGTTTTGTGTTCAGGTTTATACGTCCTTTTTGTGTTTCCTGTCTAAAGTCTATCCTTTAGTATTTGTTGGAGAGCTGGTTTGGTGGTGCTGAATTCTCTCAGCTTTTGCTTGTCTGTAAAGCTTTTGATTTCTCCTTCATATTTGAATGAGATTCTTGCTGGGTACAGTAGTCTTGGTTGAAGGTTATTATCTTTCATCACTTTAAGTATGTCTTGCCATTCCCTCCTAGCCTGAAGAGTTTCTATTGAAAGATCTGCAGTTATTCGTATGGGGATCCCCTTGTGTGTTATTTGTTGTTTTTCCCTTGCTGCTTTTAATATTTGTTCTTTGTGTTTGGTCTTTGTTAGTTTGATTAGTATATGTCTTGGGGTGTTCCGCCTTGGGTTTATCCTGTTTGGCACTCTCTGGGTTTCTTGGACTTGGGTGATTATTTCCTTCCTTATTTAAGGAAGTTTTCAACTATTATCTCCTCAAGTATTTTCTCATGGTCTTTCTTTTTGTCTTCTTCTTCTGGGACTCCTATAATTCGAATGTTGGAGCGTTTCATATTGTCTTGGAGGTCTCTGAGGTTGTCCTCATTTCTTTTAATTCGTCTTTCTTTTTCCCTCTCTGATTCATTTATTTCTACCATTCTAGCTTCTATTTCACTAATCCTATCTTCTGCCTCCGATATTCTACTATTTGTAGCCTCCAGAGTGTTTCTGATCTCATTTATTGCATTATTCATTATATGTTGACTCTTTTTTATTTCTTCTAGGTCCTTGTTAAACCTTTCTTGCATCTTCTCAATCCTTGACCCCAGGCTATTTATCTGTGATTCCATTTTGATTTCAACATTTTGGATCATTTTCACTATCAGTATTCGGAATTCTTTCTCAGGTAGATTCCCTATCTCTTCCTCTTTTGTTTGGTTTGGTGGGCATGTCTTCTGTTCCTTTACCTTCTGGGTATTCCTCTGTCTCTTCATCCTGATTATATTGCTGCGTTTGGGGTGGCTTTTCTATATTCTGGGAATTTGTGGAATTCTCTTTATTATAGAGCTTCCTCTTTGTGTTTGGGGTTATATCAGTGGCTTGTCAAAGTTTCTTGATTAGAGAGTCTTGTATTGAGGCTCTGGTGGGTGGAGTTGGATTTCTTCTCTCTGGAGTGCTGTGAAGTGTCAAGTACTGGGTTATGGGACGTCAATGATTTTGGAGTATTTTGAGTTGCCTGTGTATTGAAGCTCAGGGGCTTGTTCTTGTGTTGCTGGGGAATTTGCGTGGTATGTCTTGCTCTGGAGCTTGTTGGCCCTTGGGTGGTGCTCAATTTCAGTATAGGTATGAAGGCGTTTGATGAGCTCTTATTGGATAATGTTCCCTGTATTCAGGAATTCTTTGATGATCTCAGGATTTGGACTTACACCTCCTGATTCTGGTTTTCAGATTTATTTTTACAATAACCTCATGATTTCTCCATCTATTCAGCACTATTGTTAAAACATCTGGGTTAATGATGATAGGTTTCTCCACTTTGAGGGTCGTCCATAGAGGATCGCTGTGTTACTTGGAGGAGAGAAGAGGGACGGGGTAGTTAGAGGTGAGTGGAATGGGCTGAGGTGGAATCAAAAGAGGAAAAAGCAAACTAGCCCATAACCACTTTCTTGTGTGTGCTCCAAAGTCTGGACCTCTCAGAGGTGGTCACAGAGTTATACATGGAAGAGGAGAGGGAGGAAGTAGATAGAGGTGGTCAGGAGGATGAAAGAGGAAGATGCAAAGGAGGGATACAGATCTGGCCAGTGACCAGTTCCCTGAGAATTCTCCACCTTCGGGAGCACACAGAGATTCATAGAGTTGGGTAGAGAAGAGGAGGGGGAGGGATGAGACAAAAGCCACCTGGTGGAGAAAAGAGAGGTTCCAAAGGGGGAGAGAGTGGTCAAGCCAGTAGTCTTGCACTCATGTAAAATTGGATACTGAAGATTAGGTTTTTAAAAGTACAAAATTGGCAACAAATACCAAAATGTTGAGATTAAAAATCTGGAGTAGAGATTGGATTTTCAAAGATAAAATATTAAAGATAAGAAAAAGAAGGAGAGAAAAATTAAAAAAATTGAGAAAAAAGAAATAATAATAATAATAATAGAATACAATAAAAGATTCCAGAATTATTAAAAGACAACTTCCGCCACCAATAGGACTATATACAGCGTTTGCTTTAAAGATAGGGTTTTTTTTTTTTTTTTGTAAAGTAATAATAGGTTATAAAGATAATAAATAGAAATATAGAAGACTTAAAAGTTTAAGCAAGTTTAGGAAAAAAAACAAAAAAGAAAAGAAGAGAAAACAAATTTAAAAAGAAAAAAAAAAATTTAAAGAAAGAAAAAAATTCTTAAAAAAAATCACTCTTCCACATCATCCCCCACCCCACCCCACCCCCAAAAAAAAATTTGATCATAAAAGTAGTAATGGTATATCTGGCGCTTTCTCTGTCATTGTAGACTGTGTGGGGTCACTACCAAGGCAGTTCCCTCTGTTTGACTTCCTCTGTTTGCTGGTCTCTTCTGTGTCTGATTTCCATCTTGACACAGGGAGGGTGGTGGCGGACTCTGCACTGGGCTTGCCCCTTCTTGTTCCTTGGGATAACCTTGTGGGGCCTGCCCTATGCTTCGTGCACTTCCCTGGTCTTTGGCGTTCAGGACTGGCGGTCAGGAAGCCCTCCAAGACTTGAATTTGGTTGAACAGGGGCTTTGTTCCCTTCCCAGGTCCGAGTGGCTTGGGAG
This sequence comes from Nanger dama, assembly GCA_917880005.1. Lineage (NCBI taxonomy): Eukaryota > Metazoa > Chordata > Mammalia > Artiodactyla > Bovidae > Nanger > Nanger dama. The sequence goes on from CAKJTW010000114.1 coordinate 1,861,196, forward strand.
TTTGGCGCTCGCTATTGTGACTTCTGGGCTTCCGGGTCGCTAAATTTTCTGGGAGCTTTGCCGGGGCTCTTTCTCAGGCAGATGATGACTGTTCAGAGCCCCCAGCAGTTTCAATTGCAAATAAATCAGTTTGCAATTTGGTAGGTAATGTCACTCTTGAGCTGTGATTGCCCCCTTCCAGCACTTAAGGCTCTGGCTGCCTGTCACCGGAGGGTGATGGTCTGCAGTCGGCTATTGCCAATCAGTCCTTATGTTCGAGCGTTCCGCGTGTTGGCTATCCCACAGTCTGGTTTGCTAGACCAAGATAGTTCTTTCTAGCCACGTGTGGACCAGATTCTGGCCTGGTTATGCCCCGATTCTCAAAATAAGCCCTGTAGCCTACATCTCCTGTGGCCCAATTCTTAGAAAGCTCTGTCGCAGGCGCGCTCCTCCCTGCCCAACCCCCACTGCTGTCGGGCGCAGGCGTTTGCACTGCTTATCTGCTGGGGGTTATACTTTGAATTCGTAATCTGTTGGTTTTATTTATTTATTTATTTATTCATTCTTCCTGTTATGTTGTCCTCTGTGCTTCCAGGGCTCGCCTCATACACAGCTGTGAGAATGCTCCCCTATTTTAGGGAACCTCTCTTTTTAAGAGTCTCTTCCTGGGACAGGATTCCCTTCCTGGGGGGGATTCCCTTCCCGGGACAGGGCTTCCTCCCTACCTCCTTTGTCTCTGTCTTCGTCGTATGTATTAATTCCTACCTGGTTTTGAAGCCGATGATCCTCTTTGCTGGATGCCTGATGTCCTCTGCCAGCAGTCAGAAGTTGTTTTGTGGAATTTACTCAGCTTTGAAATGTTCTTTTGATGAAGTAGTGAGGGAGAAAGTGTTCTCCCCCTCCTATTCCTCCACCACCTTTTTCCTATTGTTTGTATTTTGGACCATCTTTCACTATTGAAGAGTGAACTGTTTGAGAAATAGACCCCATCTTTCACAATTTAATGGCACAAAGATACACAAGTGACTAAACCAAGAATCAATGGCATATTCTCCAGTTTCTGATCCTGAAGGTAGATAATAGCATAGACAATTTGACTATGTGTCTCTGACTGATAGAGAGTAATTTTCATTTCCAGATTAAAATCACAAACTCATGAACACCATTTTCCTTAGTAAAGAGCTTTTATAAACCTAGATTTCAGTCATAGATCTATCTACAGAAGATATATGGAGACAAGCACAGGGATGTATTCCTGCCTTAGTTAAACCAATTAGGAGATTCAATTTAATTATCAATTATTTGAGAAAGAAAACACAGTTGAGATAATACATTATAGATAAACCTGAGCTTACAAGCAGAAGAGACCTCAATGAACATTTTTAAGTAAAAAAAAGAAATTAATTTACAGAAATAAATGTTAATGAATCATGAAAGTCTAACACAACGAATATTATGTCTTTTCATTAAAATTTAGTTGATTTGAAATGCTCTACTAGTTTCAGATATACACATAGTGATTCAATATTTTATAGTTTATATTCCACTTTATTATAACATATTGGCTATATTCCTTGTGTTGTACATTATATCCTTTTTGTTTATTATATACCTAGCAATTCATACCTCTTAATATGCTTCTCCTATCTTGTCCTGCCACTCCAGTGCTCCCCATGGGTTACCACTTGTTTATTCTATCTATGAGCTTTTTTTTTTGTTTGTTTGTTTTACTATATTCATTTGTTTGCTTTATTTTTTAAGTTCCACATGTAAGAGAAAACATGCAGTATTTGTCTTTGATTTATTTCATTAAACATAATAACCCTCCAGGTCCATCCATGCCATTGCAAATGGCAAAATCTTATTCTTTTTACAGCCTAAATAATATTTCATTGTATAATATATAAATATGTGAAAGTCGCTCAGTCATGTCTGACTCTTTGCAACCCCATGGACTGTAGTCTCCCAGGTTCCTCTGTCCATGGAATTCTCCAGGCAACAATACAGGAGTAGGGAGCCATTCCCTTCTCTAGGGGATCTTCTCCACTCAGGGATTGAACCTGGGTCTCCCACATTGCAGGCAGATTCTTTAAGGTTTGAGTCACCAGGAAAGCCTATTAGATACCAGCCTGTTATATAACCAGTACTTCTGTGCTGGTTATAATTTTTCTCCATTGTTTGCTCCTTTGTTAGAGACTGGTTTGGGGCTGAAAGAGTGGATGTCTCACTACTCATCTGGCTTCTCTTCCTCCCAGGTTTGTGCATGGATGTCAGCTCTGGCAAAGGGCTTCTGCCCTGGAGATAGTTTTGCTTCCTCCCTAGGGGTGTTGGGTACCTTCTTCCAGGTCAGAAGCAGGGCTGTGGTCCAAGCTCCCTCCAAGTGTGAGCACCCTGTTGGCAATGGCAGCCTTTGCTTTAGTTGGGAAGCCTCCCTGGGAAAGAGGCTGCAGCAGGCTAGGGGGCATACTAAGGCAGTCTTGGAATGCAAGCCAGAGCTCCAGGAAGTTTTCACTTTTCCCTGACTAGGAGGAAAAATGTTTGTGTGTGAGTCCTTTAAAAGTGAAGCCTTGATCTCTTAGAGTCCTCCAGTAAGCTCCACTGGCTTTGTTAACACAAGTTCAAGTTGCTGATGCACAGTGAGTTCAAACACAGGGAAATGTTGGAATTTCTAGCAGAGAAAGGTTTATTGCAGGGCCATGTAAGTAACTGAGGTGGTCCATGCCCTAAAAAGGGATGGAGCCAAAGCAAAAACAATACCCAGTTGTGGATGTGACTGGTGATAGAAGCAAGGTCCAATGCTATAAAGAGCAATATTGTATAGGAACCTGGAATGTCAGGTCCGTGAATCAAGGCAAATTGGGAGTGGTCAAACAGGAGATGGCAAGAGTGAACATCGACATTCTAAGAATCAGTGAACTAAAATGGACTGGAATGGGTGAATTTAACTCAGATGATCATTATATCTACTACGGAGGGCAGGAATCCCTTAGAAGAAGTGGAGAGTAGCCATCATGGTCAACAGAAGAGTCTGAAATGCAGTACTTGTATGCAGTCTCAAAAATGACAGAATGATCTCTGTTCGTTTCCAAGGCAAACCATCCAATATCACGGTAATCCAAGTCTTTGCCCCAACCAGTAATGCTGAAGAAGCTGAAGTTGAACGGTTTTATGAAGACCTACAAGACCTTTTAGAACTAACACCCAAAAAGATGTCCTTTTCATTACAGGGGACTAGAATGCAAAAGTAGGAAGTCAAGAAACACCTGGAGTAACAGGCAAATTTGGCCTTGGAATATGGAATGAAGCAGGGCAAAGACTAATAGAGTTTTGCCAAGAAAATGCACTGGTCATAGTAAGCACCCTCTTCCAACAACACAAGAGAAGACTCTACATATGGACATCACCAGATGGTCAACACTGAAAACAGACTGATTATATTCTTTGCAGCCAAAGATTGAGAAGCTCTATACAGTCAGCAAAAGCAAGACCAGGAACTGACTGTGGCTCAGATCATGAACTCCTTATTGCCAAATTCAGACTTAAATTGAAGAAAGTAGGGAAAACCATTAGACCATTCAGGTATGACCTAAATGAAATCCCTTATGACTATACAATGGAAGTAAGAAATAGATTTAAGGGCCTAGATCTTACAGACAGAGTGCCTGATGAACTATGGATGGAGGTTCATAACATTGTACAGGAGACAGGGATCAAGACCATCCCCAAGGAAAAGAAATGCAAAACAGCAAAATAGCTGTCAGAGGAGGCCTTACAAATAGCTGTGAAAAGAAGAGAAGTGAAAAGCAAAGGAGAAAAGGAAAGACACAAGCATCTGAATGCAGAGTTCCAAAGAACAGCAAGGAGAGATAAGAAAGCTTTCCTCAGTGAACAATGCAAAGAAACAGAGGAAAACAACAGAATGGTAAAGACTAGAGATCTCTTCAAGAAAATTAGAGACACCAAGGGAACATTTCACGCAAACATGGTCTCGATAAAGGACAGAAATGGTATGGACCTAACAGAAGCAGAAGATATTAAGAAGAGGCGGCAAGAATACACAGAAGAACTATACAAAAAGAACTTCATGACCAAGATAATTACAATGGTGTGATCACTCACCTAGAACCAGACATCCTGGAATGTGAAGTCAAGTGGGTCTTAGAAAGCATCACTACGAACAAAGACAAAGCTAGTGGAGGTGATGGAATTCCAGTTGAGCTCTTCCAAATCCTAGAAGATGATGCTGTGAAAGTGCTGCACTCAATAAACCAGCAGATTTGGAAAACTCAGCAGTGACCACAGGACAGAAAATGTCAGTTTTCATTCCAATCCCAAAGAAAGGCAATGTTAAAGAATGCTCAACTACCACACAATTGCACTCATCTCATCCACTAGTAAAGTAATGATCAAAATTCTCCAAGCCAGGCTTCAGCAATACGTGAACTGTGAACTTCCTGATGTTCAAGCTGGTTTTAGAAAAGGCAGAGGAACCAGAGATCAAAATGCCAACCTCTGCTGGATCATGGAAAAAGCAAGAGAGTTCCAGAAAAACATCTATTTCTGTTTTATTGACTATGCCAAAGCCTTTGGCTGTGTGGATCACAATAAACTGCGGAAAATTTTGAAAGAGATGGGAATACCAGACCACCTGACCTGCTTCTTGAGAAACCTATATGTAGGTCAGGAAGCAACAGTTGGAACTGGACATGGAACAACAGACTGGTTCCAAATAGGAAAAGGAGTACGTCAAGGCTGTATATTGTCATCCTGCTTATTTAACTTATATGCAGAGTACATCATGAGAAATGCTGGACTGGAAGAAGCACAAGCTGGATCAAGATTACTGGGAGAAATATCAAGAACCTCATATATGCAGAGGACAAGAGGAACTAAAAAGCCTCTTGATGAAAGTAAAAGAGGAGAGTGAAAAAGTTGGCTTAAAGCTCAACATTCAGAAAACAAAGATCATGGCATCCGGTCCCATCACTTCATGGGAAATAGAGGGAGAAACAGTGGAAACAGTGTCAGACTTTATTTTTCTGGGCTCCAAAATCACTGCAGATGGTGACTGCAGCCATGAAATTAAAAGACGCTTACTCCTTGGAAGAAAAGTTATGACTAACCTAGATAGCATATTCAAAAGCAGAGACATTACTTTGTCAACAAAGGTCTGTCTAGTCAAGGCTATGGTTTTTCCAGTGGTCATGTATGGATGTGAGAGTTGGACTGTGAAGAAGGCTGAGCGCTGAAAAATTGATGCTTTTGAACTGTGGTGTTGGAGAAGACTCTTGAGAGTCCCTTGGACTGCAAGGAGATCCAACCAGTCCATTCTGAAGGAGATCAACCCTGGGATTTCTTTGGAAGAAATGATGCTGAAGCTGAATCTCCAGTACTTTGGCCACCTCATGAGAAGAGTTGACTCATTGGAATAGACTCTGATACTGGGAGGGACTGGGGACAGGAGGAGAAAGGGACAACACAGGATGACATGGTTGGATGGCATCACAGACTCGATGGACGTGAGTCTGAGTGAACTTCGGGAGCTGGTGATGGACAGGGAGGCCTGGCGTGCTGCGATTCATGGGGTTGCAAAGAGTCGTACACTACTGAGAAACTGAACTGAACTGAACTGATGCCCTAAAAGCCTTGAGCTGCTAGAGAGTATCAACAAAGCATTTTTAAAATCCAGGTGAGGCTGTGGAGGTCACAGGGTATGTGATCAAATTGTGCACAATTTCAGATGGACTGATAATGAGGGAACAGGGTGGTGTCACAGGAACTTTATCAGTGCTGAGGTTCTAGGAAGCCTGGGGCTGTGTGCTCACAGTCATCAAGTAGCTAACAGCTTCCTTTCGGTGGTTTTCTATTTGGTGTTTCTGCAAAACAACTCAGGAAATTTGCATCAAATACTATTATCTAGGTACTAATTCAGAAAGGAGCCAAATCAGTGGATGAGGAAGGCCTGTCCTGGGAAGGGCTATCCTGGTGACTTTGGCAGTAAAGAATTCACCTGCAATGCAGGAGACCAGGGATCAATCCCTGGGTCAAGAAGAACTCCTGGAGTAAGGGAATGACTACCCGCTTCAATATTGTTGTCTGGAGGTGCCTGGCAGGTCCCAGACCATGGGTTTACAAAGAGTTGGACAAAACTGGCAACTAAGCACTGTCCTGGGAAAGCCGCATATGGGCCAACTGAGTTATAGTTTTCAAGCTAGTTAAAGGTTCATTTCCTCATTGTCAAACCCCAGTGTTAGAGTGCCTAAATGTGTCTTGAACTCCTTGCTCTCCAGAGTAATATCCTCTTCCTCTTTGTGTCCTCCCCTAGGGTTGTGGGTCCTAATCTGGTTTCTTCTCCTTTTCTACCAGACTCTGTGTGGACATTTCTTTACAGGCTTCTTTGTGGAAGAGTCATCCTGCTAGTTCCCAGGCTATTTGTAAGAGTGGTTTTATGTATAGTTTTTTTTTTTTTTTGATGTTTTGATGTTTTTGATGTTTTCTGTGAAGGAAAGTGAGCCCAGCCATCTTGATCTCTTTCCTCCAATAATAGCATCTTGCATAACTGTGATAAAATATCAAAACAGCAAAGTGATATTGGTAGAATCCACAAGGATTGTTTAAATTTCAACAGTTTTACCTGCACTCATTTGTGTGTATATGTGGATAGCTTTATGCAATTTAATCACCTGTGTAAATTCACAAAAATGACACCACAGTCAAGATGCAAACTTGTATCTTGTATCAGATAAGTGTCACCATATCAAGATATAAAAAACTGATCCATCCTAACAATGAAACCAATTAGTGTCATTTCAGGGAAGCTCCAAAGAGCTTCAATACCATAGTACTTTATGTCTCAGAGCAGAGAAGAATGAAGCAAGAGCAAAGTGGCAGATAAGATATTATTTATTAAAATAGGATGCTTGTGAGGTTTACAAGTGGGCAGATGAGAAATGCCACACCCTGGGAACTTAGTAGGCTACAGTATTACAATCAAAGAAAAAGCGGGGAAGGGAAGAGCTTTTTTGTCTTTCTTGAGTAGACATTATATTTCCATCATCAGTCCCTCCCCCAGAATTGGCAGGAAAGTTTACTTGTCCCATCCTATATGGTTAGGCCAGGACTGTCACAGAACTTCGGAAAAATATTTTCAGGTCTCAATACAATGAGGGTGTTTCATTTTGAAAAGTCACCTTCCATAAATGGTTGCTTTTTGTGTGTGTCCAGAGCCTATCCTGGGGGTCTGTAACTTACTGAGCTCACTGGACGTGCTGTGGGTCTCACGCCACCATTGTTTCATTGTTTTGGGGCATGTCTCATGCTTCTGTTGCATGGTTTTATTAAGAAAGCTTGATGGTTTTGTGGTTAAGCAAAGCTGCTTTCTCCAGTAATCATTAATTTACAGGAGTTTCCCATATTTTTCTACTTATAATCCCCTCAGATTAACTATTTAATCACCTATCAGCAAAGCTTATTCCTGTTACACCTTTACACTATCTTTCTTTCCAGCTTTCCCTCATCAGTAACCTCTGGTGGCTACTAATCTGTGCTTTCTTTTTTTTTCCTTCTTCTTATTAAATTTATTTATTTTTTTAATTACAGTACTGTATTTGTTTTGCCATACATTGACACGAATCAGCCATAGGTGAACACAATCTCCCAATGCCGAAGCCCCCTCCAACCTCCCACCTCCCACCCCACATCCTCTACTTGAATCATCCTGTGCATCAGCCCCATGCATCCTGCATCCTACATTGAACATAGATTGGCGCTTTGTTTCTTACAAGAAAATATACAGGTAATCTGTGCTTTCTATCTAAAAATCTAGACATTTTTCCAAAGTAGACCCACAAATGGCCAAGAGCTATATGCAAACGTCTTCAACATCTCTAATCACCAGAGAAATATAAACCAAAACTACAGTAAGATATTGCCTCACACCTGTTGAGATGTTTACTATTAAAAAAAAAAAAGACTAGAGATAATGAACATTGGCAGGGATATTGAAAAAAGAGAACCCATGTGTACTTTTGGTGGGATGTAAATTGGTGCAGTTACCATGGAGGTTTCAAAAAAAAAAAAAAACCTTTATGCCTATCCTTCTACCAATACCATACAGTCTTGATTACTATAGCTCTGTTGCAGGGAAGGGCCAATTCTGACTGCCCAGCGGAACTGTTTCTTTTACCTGTTCTCTGTTGCTTTTGTTATTATAATTATACATAACAATCTGCCTCAGAGAATCCTGCCCCTCTGATTGTTAAAATGCCTTTGTTCAGGGCCCTGTCCTCAAGTGGATGGCTGGAAGGAAGAAATGAACAGATCCCCTTCCTGAGGCTTGCCATTCCAGGAGATTCTTGCAAGATTAATGGCCTTTTTACTTTGCTTCCTTCTTCCTCTCCCCCTCCATCTCTGTCCTATAAAAGAATCTGGCACTCAGGCCCCAATGAGATGGTTGCCTTGAGACTGTAACCTAACATCTCCTTTGTGAGCTGGCTTTCCAAATACAGTCATGTCCCTTCCCTCAACACTGCATCTCTAGCATTTCCTGGCCTGTCATGTGGCGAGCAGAACAAACTTGGACTCAGTAAGAGCTATGTAATAAACCTTAATTTGAAATAGTCTTATTCTTCCCATTTTATTTTTTTAAACAATTTTAACTATTTAGATCCCCTTTTCCCCCATAAAAATTTTAGAAAAATCTTGTCTATGTCACTAAAAAATTTTGCTGGGATTTTAACAGAAATTTCACTAAACCTCTCATTCAATTTAAGGAAAATTGACATCTTTCTACACTGAGTCTTTTGATCCATGAACATAGGTTGTCTTGCCATTTATTTAGGTCTTCTTTAATATTGTTCATCATGACTTTATAAATTTTAACATCTAATCCTGTACATTATTAAATTTATACCTAAATATACATTTAGTATTAAAGAGATTATGTAACTTGCTCATGTTTACATTGCTAGAGTACTAGTTTTCTAGGGCTGCCATAACAGCATTAGAGACTGCATGGGTTAAATCAAAAGACGTTTATTTTCTCACAGATCTGGAAGCTGAAAATTCAGGTTCAAGCTGACAACAGTGTTGGTTTCTTCTGAAGCCTCTCTCCTTGGCTTCAGAAGATGGCCGTCTTCTCCCTGTGTCTCCATGTTCCCCGCCTGTGTATACTGGTGTTTTTCTGTGTGCCCAAATTTCCTCTTCTTATAAGGACGTGTGATATTGGATTATAATCCATTCTAATGGCTTCACTTTAACCTAATGACCTCTTTAAAGGTATTTCTCCAAGTACAGTCATATTCTGAGGTGCTGAGGGGAAAGACTTTGGAATATAATTTTTGTGTGGGGGCGGGGGTGGCACACTCTAGCCTTTAACAGTTGCTAAAGAGTTGATGGTTCTAGCAGAATCCATCTGGTCCTCCTGATTTGCAATGTGTGTGTGTTCGTCATTCAGTCATGGCTGACTCTATGTGACCCCGTGGACAGTAGCCCACCAGACTCCTCTGTTCATGGGGTTCTCCAGGCAGGAATACTGGAGTGGGTTACCATTCCCTTCTCCAGGGGATCTTCTTAACATTACTTTAATCTCAACAAAGCATGACAAGCTCCAAAACATTTCTTCAGGGTCGGGAAAATTTATTCTTCTGGTAATATATATTTATTTTCTGCTAACAGTAAGAGGCAGGATGGTTTCTATAAGAGTTGGAGAAGAGAGAGTTCCTGATGGTCTGTGTGCCTGTGTGTGTGCTAAGTCACTTCAGTCATGTCGGACTCTTTGCAACCCTATGAACTATAGCCTGCCATGTTCCTCTAACCACGGAATTCTCCAGGCAACAATAGTGGAGTGGGTTGCCATGCCTTTCTCCAGGAGTCTTCCCAATTCAGGTATAGAACCCACATTTCTTATGTCTCTGCATTAGCAGGAGATTTCTTTATCACTAGTACCATCTGGTAAGCCCTGGTGGCACTAGTGGTTAAGATTCTGGGTTTTCACTGTTATGACCTGGATTCAATCCCTGATGGGGGAATTGAGATCCTGCAAGCCAAATGGTGTGGCCAGAAGAGTTGAAAAGAAATAACAGATTTTATCATGCTTAGGACTAAAGTGATAGAGTATGCTTGTCTTAAATACTGTGTTGTAGTTATGCCCACTGAAGTTCTAGGAAATTAAAAAAATTCTTGCGTAATAAATAATAAAGGAATGCTGAGGACTGCTGATTCTGGGTTCACCGTAGGTTCTAGGAGAAGCTGCTTAGCTTGTACCATATAGACTTTAGTCCACCTAACTTTCTACTCTCAAGCTAGCTTTGAGATAAACCAAGAAGAAAATATAATTAGTATTAAAAAGATAGGCCAAGAAGATGCTTCAGTTTCCTCCTGAGAACAACTGGGAAAAAGTTGACTTTTAAAGTAGGTGTGAAGGATAAATGGCCTCCCATTGGTGATGCCAGGGTCTCCTGCGCCATAAAGACAACCTTTTGACTCCTCTCACATCAAACTCTCACCTGAGGCTGTATTAGCTTCATATCTTATTTGGAGAAAATACTTTGAGACCTTAATTATGTGTTCCATCTCCTTCACAGAGAGGTTAAGATAGAGGGGGTATTTCTTAAGATCCTGATTGGCTGGAAAAGGAAGAACTCTAGGGAGATGCTTTCTTTATTAATAACCTCCCTGACTGGCTCATTTAACAGACTTTGAGAAGCAGTCACAAAACTGAGTCTTCAGGCTGGAACTCCAAACCTTGCGCTTCATGCCTAACAAGCTATGCGTATGTGAGTAGGGAAATACCCGAGAGATGCAAAAAGAGGAGACTGGGAGATCCCTCTACAAACCTTCTAGAGAGATGACAAGGGGAGGAAGGGAAGGATAAATAGAGCCCATAGTTCTCAAACAGTGCACAGATGTTAGATTGAAGTTGGTAACACTTGGGAAGAGCAATAGGCATGAGTATCTTAAGACCTACCATGTCCAGTGATATAATATGGTTGACCTTCCCATATGTTTCCTATTCTTTCTAGGCGGTGAATACAGTGGTACCTCTTATTCTACCAGATTTTTTAATGATGCAGAGAAAGTTTATGGCTGTGAATGGCATCGTGTGTGCTAAGTTGGTTCAGTTATGTCCAGCTATATGTGACCCCACTATAGCCCATTAGCCTCCTCTATCCTTGAGATTCTCCAGGCAAGAATACTGGAGTAGGTTGCCATGCTCTCCTCCAGAGGATATTCCTGACCCAGGGATCAAACCAGCATCTGTTACATCTCCTGTATTGTCAGGCAGGTTCTTTACAACTTAGCACAACCTGGAAAGCCCTGTGAATGGTATTAGGTTGCATAAATTTTGGGACACTCAACTAGAAATTCTTCCTGATTTTATCCTCAACTTTTGCATCCTCTTTCTCTTCCCTATGGTGTTTCCTCACCTTTTACCTTTTCACTCAAGGTCCTTCTTATAAACCTAGAGAAGCTCCCAGACTAAGATGTGTGATTTTACTACAGCATGAAGTACAATGTGTATCTGCATGAAATTCTTGGGAATGGAGAAGAGGGAACTGAGTTGAAAGCTACTGGCAAAATAGAATTGATCCCTTTTACTTTGTGTAGGTTTTTTTTTTTTCCTGTAGTGATACACTACTTGTGCTATACAATCTTTAACAAGAGGGATTTCTTACAAAATTTCGATAAGAGATTGGGTTAAAGAATATCACTGCTGAAGGGTCAGAGAAGCAGAATGAAGCTTCATCAAGAACACAGAAGAGGATCAGCCATGTGGGATGATATTTGCATCCAGTGATTGAAGGATAAATATCACTTATTATATTTTAAATAAGCATTAAATTTTTGTTTGTCTCTCACTTCTGGGGCCAGAATAGGGAGAATTAGAAGTGATTCTGTCAATTTTCCATTCCTCAGGGTCAATCAAAAGGGCTGAACCATACCCTTACGCCCAGTTGTCTAGCAGATCTTTACTGCTGGAAATTCACAGCTCCATCTCATCTATACATGTAGAAGGTAAGAAGATACTTTTCTTTGGGAGCATCTTATGGGCAGTGGCTTATATTGGCAAGATAACTTCAAAAAGCATGTTTGCAAAAAGTAGAACATGCATTTTCTCAAATTCAGTCATATTTACTGATGACACTTGACATTTTCACAAGTAAATATATACCTCCCTCAGACGATCCCTTTTGAGTAAACAATTTCTACCAGTCTCCCATTAGTTCAAGTTAGAAATCTGGAGTATTCTCATTTCATTTTCCCCTCATTCCCATTTCCAACATGCGTCTTGCTATTTCCTCAAAAGTGCATCCTTATCTAATTTTTTCCCATTACCACTGCTGCTCTCCTCTTCAGAGTCATCATCACCTCTTATTTAAATTATTTCAATAGCTTTCTCCTTCCTTTTATCTTTCCTGATAATCCACTCTGCACTTGGCAGCCCAAGTGATCATTCAAAATGCACATCATAATACGTCATTGATCCTCCTCCACTGAGATTTTTAAAACTCTTCCCTGTCTTCTAATTGCATTTGTAGTTAAAACAAAATTCCTATTAGTGTCTCGAGGACCTATGAAACCTGAACACCGCCTGGGTTTCTGATATTCCCTGTTCTGCCTCTTCTGTTTGCTCACCAAGCTCCAGGCATGCTACATTTCCTATTTTCCTCTATCAGTGAAGCAATCTTCCTCTAGATTTTCACATGTCCAGCTCTTCCTTGTTATACAGGTCTCAGCTCAAAGTCACCTCCTCAGAGATGCAGTCTCAGGTCACCCAAACTACTAGACTAACCTGGAACCTGGATGCAATACAATTTCAAGCAATCTATTGAATAGTACTGTTTTATTCTAAAATTACTCTTATATGTATCTAAATTTTTCTCATTTAGTTTTTAAATTTATTTTTAATTGGAAGGTAACTGCTTTACAATATTGTGGTTTTTGCCATATACCAGCATGAATCAGCCATAGACATACATATGTCCCCTCTGTCTTGAACCTCCCTTCCACCTCCCATCTCACTTAATTTTAAGCTTTATTACTTATAAAATCAGGTACTTTATCTTATTACCATTTGTTTTCAGTGCTTAAAATGCCAAGCCTATCATACATTGGGTGTTCAAAAACTGCTGGGTGTATAATGTGTAAAAATATATGTGTACACATATATATGCAGATATGTAGATATGTACATTTATATATGTATTATTGATGTATATGTACACATATACACATATATCTCACATGTTAGGTACTTTGCTAGGTATTGAGCATGGCAAACAAAACAAGCCCATAGGCTAGTGGCAGAAGAAATGTCAAAAACTTCTTAAAGGACATGCATCTTCCTCCATTAACAAGAAACACTGTCTTTAAACAACAATTAGCCCCATTTAATATTGAGTAAGATGCATTCAGAAGACTATGGTTAGATATAAAAGGAAGAAAATCAAGATTTTTTAAAAAATACAAATGGAGAATTTGAAAGGAGAAAAATCAAGTCCTGGGGAGTTATTTTAGAGGGCTGACAGAAAAATAATGGGGAAAGAGAAAAAAACTACATGAAAATAAGAAAATATAAAATTTTCAAATACAAGGAGAAACTCTATCATGAGTCAGATCTATCCTTGGCCTAAGATTTATTCCAGTCTGAGGGTCTATGTTCATCTAAATTTGAATCAGTTTGGCCCACAATAGTGGTAGTGGGTATTCTGTACTGTCTGGGTGAGGCTGATCATTACTTAAGGTAATTGTTTTTGTTCTCCAAAAATTAATCCATGAAATGGATTGAAAAGTGTCTCTTCTCCACATCAACTTGCTCCTTAGCAAACATGGTGGTGGCACAGTTTCTTTTCTTCTACATTTTTCTCTTAGACTCTTGACACTTTTACTGAGAAATCATACATATGCAGGACAAGGTGGGCTATGGAAGCTCTACTGTGGAGATAATTGAATTTTAGGTAGTGGATTATAACGACATTAGAGTTGAGTTCCTTGAAATTCCTCAAGGGTAAATTATTCTGGGAAAGCAGCATAATTAATGAAAATGGGTCTAAGTTGTAGTATGCATGAGAAATTCCCTGGGGAGCTTGTGGACATGCAGATGACCAGGTGAGGTTCTAAGGATTTGATTACTCAGGTAAGTGATGGTTCCTGGAATATGCAGTTAAGAACTCAAAAAATATAGATTGTCTTGTGAATATATTCTCTAAAACAATGGCTTATATTGATGTCATTCTTACCTTTAAGAAAGGATTCTGAGAAGATGCATTTGGAGTGATACCTTGAAAGTAGAGCTGCATTTCTATGGTAATAAATGAGGAAAACAAAGAACATTTCCCCTTGAGAAACCCCACATGTGGCCCAACAGCAGCTTCAATTCCTTCCTGTTGACTGGTTTTCCAGACTTGGAGGCAGCTCACCACTGATTTCCACACTCTTCCTTTTTTTCACCTCTCTGTCCTTTTTGGTGATGGCACCCTCCTCCTTCTCTTTAAGGAAGGTGATAATCTCCATGAGCCTATGTACTACATTTTGGCCATGCTGGCAGCCACAGGTCTGGAGCTGACCTTGACTTGGTGCTGGGAGTCCTCTGGCTGGATCACAGGGAGTTTGGAAACGTAGCCTGCTTTCCTCAGGCCTACTTTATACACTCACTTTCCTTTGTGGAATCTGGTGTCTTGCTTGCCATGGCCTGTGACCATTTTATTGCCATCTACCATCCCTTTGAGAGGGCAATGGACAGGAAGGCCAGGGGTTTCCAAATGGGGGAAATAGGCTGCAAGTGTCAGACATTTTTTATCTCTCCCTTAAGTGTCAGGAGGAAACAAACTCTATGGAAATGCTTTTCTTAAGCTAAGTTAATGAAACTACGGATTTGCTTTGGAATTTTCCCTTCTTCAAAATGGTTCCACCTAAGACTAACTGTTTTCCTTTTCTCAGACTTTGGGCTGATAATAGCTCAACAAACCAGTATTCATATCAATTGTTTTATGGCTGGGGGATGACACACTTCATGCCATCCTATCTCAAAAATACATTTTGTGGGAGAGAGTCCTGGTGAAACTCTGTCAGCCTTGAGGTGTCTCTCTAATCTGATTAATAGCTTTCTAATAGACATAAAACATCCAGCTAAAGACTAGCAGGGGGCACTCTCCATGCCCCTTCTGCTGCCTATGTCAGAAGCTTTCTCAGTCCCTTTTCATACTTTAATAAAACTCTGCTATACAGAAGCTCTTGAGTGGTCAAACCTGGTCGCTGGCCCCAAAGTTAAATATTCTTCTTTGGAGATCACAAATCTGACACCATTCACCATAAGCTATCACCTCGAGATACACTTCCATCCTCACCAATACTCAAGTGGTTAAGTTAAGGATAGGAGCTTTTGTGAAGGGTTTTTATTTTTTATTTATTTATTTTTAATTTTTAATTAAATTTATTTTTTTAATTACAATACTGTATTTGTTTTGCCATACATTGACACGAATCAGCCATAGGTGAACACACTCTCCCAATGCCGAAGCCCCCTCCCACCTCCCACCCCACATCCTCTACCTGAATCATCCTGTGCATCAGCCCCATGCATCCTGCATCCTACATTGAACATAGATTGGCGCTTCATTTCTTACAAGAAAATATACACGTTTCATTGCCATTCTCCCAAACCATCCCACCCTTTCCCTCTCCCTCAGAGTCCAAAAGTCCACTCTATACCTCTGTGTCTCTTTGTTGTCTCACATAGAGGGTCATCATTGCTGTCTTCTAAATTCCATATATATGTGTCAGTATACTGTATTGGTGTTTTTCTTTCTGGCTTACTTCACTCTGTATAATCGGTTCCAATTTCATCCATCTCATTAGAACTGAGTGGAATTTATTCTTTTTAAGGGCTGAGTAGTATTCCATTGTGTATATGTACCACAGCTTTCTTATCCAGTCATCTGCTGATGGACATCTAGGTTGCTTCCATGTCCTGGCCTATTATAAGCAGCGCTGCAATGAACAATGGGGTACATGTGTCCCTTTCACTTCTGGTTTCCTCAGTGTGTATGCCCAGCAGTGGGATTGCTGGGTCATAAGGCAGTTCTATTTGCAATTTTTTAAGGAATCTCCACACTGTTTTCCATAATGGCTGTACTAGTTTGCATTCCCACCAGCAGTGTAAGAGGGTTCCCTTTTCTCCACATCCTCTCCAGCATTTATTGCTTGTAGACTTTTGGATCGCAGCCCTTCTGACTGGTGTGAAATGGTACCTCATTGTGGTCTTGATTTGCATTTCTCTGATAATGAGTGATGTTGAACATCTTTTCATGTGTTTGTTAGCCATCCGTATGTCTTCTTTGGAGAAATGCCTATTTAGTTCTTTGGCCCATTTTTTTATTGGGTCATTTATTTTTCTGGAGTTGAGCTGCATAAGTTGCTTATATATCTTTGAGATTAGTTGTTTGTCAGTTGTTTCATTTGCTATTGTTTTCTCCCATTCAGAAGGCTGTCTTTTCACCTTGCTTAATATATCCATCATACCTGTAATCTTGTATCTTTTTTCTTTTCCATATTGTGACACTCATATTCTGTCCCATGCTTTCTGTCTTCATCAAGAAGTCTTGAAACTGGCCTGTGCTGACATAACTTTCAATAGACTATTCTGTAATTCTGATTTTCCTAACAGTTTTCCTAGATTCTCTGATTATTCTTTTCTTTTATATCTTGATTCTTAAAAGACTGTCATGGGTATAGCCTCTGATGAAAGTGATCCAAGGCCCTCAATACCTGTATCTCCCACATGGGTTGTGTGCTTTTCTTCTATGTCACTGTAATAGGTCTGTCCTTCATCCACAGGTTTGGGAAGAATGTGCCCAAAGTGGTTCACATTACAATGAGCTATGTGTATTTCCTCTTTCTTCCTTTAATGAATCCTATTATCTATAGCATCAAGACCAAGAAAATTCAACAAGACGTTTTTTGCCTTTTATCTAAACATAAATTTGGAAGTTAAACTCTGATGTAAGGTATTGCCCACTGAAGATGGTGGGGATATAAAATTTCTCTAAGCAGAGGGCATGAAATTCCATAAGTCTCAAAACTTCTTAGACAGCCTCCACTTCTCTAAGTGGCAAAATGCCATGTATGAAGCTTATAAAGAGTCTGCTCTTAAATTAATAGATTTGCCATTTCTTAAGTTTCTGGGTTATTTTGTTTCTCATTATCCCATGTTCTTCTGTCTAAATGCTAAGTAGAGGACAGAAATATTTTTGGTCTGCCTGGAAGATTAAGTACAGTCTGATATTATACTTTTTGAATATTTAATTAATGTCTATGATTAAAAAGCATAAACAGTTTTCAATTTGCTGAACCGTTTGCATGTCTTATCTGATCATACCACTTACTGATCATACCACTTACTTATCTGATCATACCACATACTTCTCTGATCATACCACATACTTCTCTGATCATACCACTCAATCAATGTCCCAAGAGGATGTTCATATTTTCTTAATTTATTTGTGGGTATTCATCATAAGTGAAATCCAGTAAGCCATTTATATTGTAAATACTTTCATTTTATTTGTATTTAGTAGATAGAATTTAAAATGTTTTATATACATAACTTTATTTTTATTTACTTTATTGAGATTTTATAGCCATATGATTAAAACCTCCCTGATTCCAAGTTTATTTATATATTTTCTTGTGTTTTTAATGTAACTTCCTTTCACATATTCTATTTTATCGTAGTTTATTATTTGAAGAAAAGTGGGCTTCCCTGTTGGCACAGATGGTAAAGAATCCACCTGCAATGCGGGAGACCTGGCTTTGATCCCTGGGTTGGGACTATTCCCTGGAGAAGCTGAGGGCTACCCATTCCAGTATTCTGGCCTGAAGAATTCCACGGACAGAGGAGCCTGGCAGGCTACAGTCCAAGGTGTCACAAAGAGTTGGACACAACCGAGTATATTAGCATACAAGGAGTTTAGATCAAACCTCCTTATATCTATTTTCAAAGGTAGTAACACTAATATTTAGCCATCCATTTGACTGATATTTTGAAGCATGAGACAAGAATGATGCTAAAACAAAGCTATAACCACAAACAAACAGATAAGATATTGCCTTGTGTATATACAACCTACTGGGGCATCAAAAATAAAGCACACCTAAATTTAAAATAATCACTGTAAATAGTGGCAAAATGTAAAGGACAAACTGCCTTGAGGATGTGTGTGTGTGTGTGTGTGTGTGTGTGTGTGTTAGTCAGTCAGTTATGTCTGACTCTTTGCAACACCATGGACTGTAGATCGCCAGGATCTCCTGTCCATGGAATTCTCTAGGCAAGAATACTGGCGTGGATTGCTATGCCCTTTTCAGGGGATCTTCCCAATCTGGGGATCAAACCTGGTCTCCTGCACTGCAGGAAGATTCTTTACCATCTGAGCTACCAGGGAAGGATCTCGAAAAGATCATATCAAGACCGAGGAAAGTAAAGTTTTCTGGAGGAAGGCCCCGACAGCTGAGATCTTAGAGTAGATTAGAAAATAACTAGTGAAAACAGAGATGAGTGTGTCAAGCAGAAGTAGTGTGTGAGAGACGGCAGATGGGAATGATCATGAAATCTTTGAATGTAGCTGACAGGAAAAGTGTGATAGTTCCAAGAAGAGGCTGAGAGGAAAGAGGAGGTTCAGTCAAGAGCATCCTGTTGGCTTTGGGTGTTAACTGAATGTCTTACTCCAAACTAGGTAGTGATGTGATTTCAGTGATATTTACAAATTAAAAGTTCAGGTACTATTAGAGTTGAGGCAAGAGGGAACAAGAAAATCAGAAAGGAAATAGTGTACCAGTTTCAGAAAATGATATTAGTAACTAAAATTATTCTTTTAAAGTGATGGTGTATGCAGTGGATGGATATGAGTTTTAATTGGATCCAAAATCAACAGGATTTGTGAATATTTTCAGTTCAGTCACTTAGTCATATCTGACTTTTTGTGGCCTTATGAACTGCAGCATGCCAGGCTTCCCTGTCCAACACCAACTCCCAGAGCTTGCTCAAACTCACGTCCATCAAGTCGGTGATGCCATTTTAGAAAAGTGTATAAAAGTTTGGGAGGAAAAGATATAATATTAAATTTCTGGATTAGTTTTGAAATCTTAGTGATATCAATCCTATTACTGATTATGTACCCAGTAAATTATTAACAATCAGAAAAATTTCATTATTTAAAAAATGTTCTGTGACTCATGGTTACCAGGGGAAAGGGATACACTGGGATTTGGGATTGACATGTACATGCTGCTATATCTAAAACAGATAACCAATAAGGACCTAATATATAGCACAGGGTACATTACTCAACATTCTGCAATAATCTAAATGAGAAGACAGTTTTAAAAAGGATCAATACATATATCTGTATAACTGAATCACTTTGCTGTACACCTGAAATTAACAGAATATTGTTGATCAACTATGCCCCAATAGAAAATAAAAAATTTAAAAATAAAGATAAACAATTTTTCTGGAAATTTGAGGATGATTAAAAGTGCAAATGATGAAGTTTTAACCTTTAAAAAGGACTTCTGGAAATATTCTATACAGCAGCACTGAATTTTTAGGAGAAAATAGTACCATATTTATTAAGTAGTCATATACTGAAATAATTGTTAGTATGTATATTTTTTGCTGGACTATGCAGTATTTGGATGCAATCTCAAAAACAACAGAATGATCTCTGCCCATTTCCAAGAAAAACAGCTCAATATCAAATAATCAAGTCTATGCTCTGACCAGTAATGCTCTGACCAGTCCTACAGGACTTTTTAGAACTAACACCCAAAAAGATGTCCTTTAATTATAGGGGACTGGAATGCAAAAGTACGAAGTCAAGAAACAGCTGGAGTAACAGACAAATTTGGCCTTGGAGTACAGAATAAAGCAGAGCAAAGGCTGATAGAGTCTTGCCAAGAGAATGCACTGGTCATGGCAGACATCCTCGTCCAGCAACAGAAGAGAAGACTCTACACGTGGACATCAACAGATAGTCAATATCAAAATCGGGTTGATTATATTCTTTGCAACCAAAGATGGAGAAGTTTTATATAGTCAGCAAAAACAGGGCCAGAGCTGATTGTGGAGATCATGTACTCCTAATTGCCAAATTCAGACTTAAATTGAAGAAAGTAGGGAAAACCATTAGAACATTCAGGTATGACCTAAATCAAATACCTTACAATTATACAGTGGAAGTGACAAATAGATTCAAGGGATTAGATCTGATAGAGTGCCTGAAGAACTATGGACAGAGGTTCGTGACATTGTACAGGAGACAGGGATCAAGACCATCCCCTAGAAAAAGAAATGCAAAAAAGCAAAATGGCTGTCTGAGGAAGCCTTATGAATATCTGTGAAAAAAGAGAAGTGAAAAACAAAGGAGAAAAGGAAAGATATATCCATTTGAATGCAGAGTTCCAAAGAATAGCAAGGAGAGATAAGAAAGCCTTCCTCAGTGATCAGTGCAAAGAAATAGAGGAAAACAATAGAATGGGAAAGACTAGAGGTCTCTGCAAGAAAATTAAAGATACCAAGGGAACATTTCATGCAAAGGTGGGCTCGATAAAGGACAAAAATGATATGGACCTAACAGAAGCAGAAGATATTAAGAAGAGGTGGCAAGAATACACAGAAGAACTGTACAAAAAGATCTTCATGACCCATATAATCACGATGGTGTAATCACTCATATAGAGCCAGACATCCTGGATGTGAAGTCAAGTGGGTCTTAGAAAGCATCACTACGAACAAAGCTAGTGGAGGTGATGGAATTCCAGTTGAGCTCTTCCAAATCCTAGAAGATGATGCTGTGAAAGTGCTGCACTCGATAAACCAGCAAATTTGGAAAACTCAGCAGTGACCACAGGACAGAAAAGGTCAGTTTTCATTCTCATCCCAAAGAAAGGCAATGACAAAGAATGCTCAAACTACTGCACAATTGTACTCATCTCACATGCTAGTAAAGTAATGATCAAAATTCTCCAAGCCAGGCTTCAGCAATACGAGAACCGTGAACTTCCAGATGTTTAAGCTGGTTTTAGAAAAGGCAGAGGAACCAGAGATCAAATTGCCAACATCGCTGGATCATGGAAAAAGCAGGAGAGTTCCAGAAAAACACCTATTTCTGCTTTATTGACTATGCCAAAACTTTGACTGTGTAGATCACAACAAACTGTGGAAAATTCTCAGAGATAGTAATACCAGACCACTTGATCTTCCTCTTGAGAAATCTGTATGCAGGTCAGGAAGCAACAGTTAGAACTGGATATGGAACAACAGACTGGTTCCAAATAGGAAAAGGAGTATGTCAAGGCTGTATATTGCCACCCTGCTTAATTAACTTATTTGCAGAGTACATCATGAGAAACGCTGGGCTGGATGAAGCACAAGTTTGAATCAAGATTGCCAGGAGAAATATCAATAACCTCAGATATGCGGATGACACCACCCTTATGGCAGAAAGTGAAGAAGAACTAAAAAGCCTCTTGATGAAAGTGAAAGAGAGTGAAAAAGTTGTCTTAAAGATTAACATTCATAAAACTAATATCAGGACATCCAGTCCCATCACTTCATGGCAAATAGATGGGGAAACAGTGGAAACAGTGACAGACTTTATTCTGGTGGGGCTCCAAAATCACTGCAGATGGTGATTACAGCCATGAAATTAAAAGATGCTTACTCCTTGGAAGGAAAGTTTTGACTAACCTAGACAGGATATTAAAAAGCAGAGATATTACTTTTTCAACAATGGTCCATCTAATCAAGGCTATGGTTTTTCCAGTGGTCATGTATGTATGTGAGAGTTGGAGTATAAAGAAAGCTGAGTGCCAAAGAATTGATGCTTTTGAGCTGTGGTGTTGGAGAAGACTTTTGAGAGTCCCTTGGACTGCAAGGAGATCCAACCTAAAGGAAATCAATCCTGCATATTCATTGGAAGAACCGATGCTGAAGCTGAAACTCCATTACTTTGGCATCCTGATGCGAAGAACTGACTCATATGAAAAGACCTTGGTGCTGGGAGAGATTGAAGATGGCAGGAAAAGTGGAAGACAGAGGATGAGATGGTTGGATGGCATCAAGGACTCAAGGGACATGAGTTGGGTAAACTCCGGGAGTTGGTGATGGACAGGGAGGCCTGGCGTGCTGCAGTCCACTGGGTGGCGAAGAGTCAGACATGACTGAGCAACTGAACTGAACTGATTAGTAACTATGGAAAAAGTAGGACTTTGTCAGTCTGTGTTGAAAGGTTAGAGAATACAACAGAAAAACAGCTGAAGTTGTTGTCACTTAAAAAATAAGCTCATAGAAAACAATGGTCTTTGCTTTCCTATCTGGGGAGAACAAGATAGATCAGGATTACCGAACAATGTTTTACTGGAGTTTGCTCACAAAAAAACACAAGTCAGTTGTAATACAAAATACAGAAAATAATACACAAATTGTTGTAAGAAATAATGGTTTAGAGATTGAAAATCAGGTACAGACACAGATACAAAGATTGAATAAAGAACAACTGGATTCCTCTGATCAAAAAGCAATGCTACATTGGAAAATAAAGGTTTTTTTTTTTTTTTTTTTTTTGGCTAGGGCTTAAGTAATTTACCACAGGGCTGGGGTATAACCTACAGATGCCTGGTCACAGTCTTCTTGACTATATGGAACTGAAAGCTTTCATACATAATTCCTTATTTCAAATGTACCTTATTTCATACATAATTCCTTATTTCAAATGTACCTGGAGATTAGCCATCTTAATTTGATTCTGAAAACAAGCCCACAAATCATGTCCATGTAAGAGGAAGCTTTACATCAGTGTGTGCATTTGCATGTGTGTGTTGGAGGAGGTGGTGAACATGCTAGTGCACATATGTGTACAAATAAAAGAAAGTTGTGATTCTTATTCTCTATAATTTCTAACTTTAAAATCTTTTCTTTTTCTCATAATAAAGTTGCGTTAGTATTTTAAGTTTACTTTTAAATCAGCATGTCTTGATGTCCATTAAATATACTCTAGCCTGAGTTAAGAGACTCTCTGGGATCATGATTTGCATATTATATTTTTCAAGTGAAACCATAAGTCACTTTCAAGTAGGGAATTTAACGAGCTTCTGTACAGTTCCAATGCATTCACCCCAGGGTGCTCAGGTCCTACAAAAATATATATCTGAACCACTTCCCACTTTGAATATTCTGGTGCCCAATCTAAATCCTTGAAGGAGAAAAACAAGGCACACCTCTTGGAAGAAGTCACTGTTTTGCTCAGTGATTTATGTGAACTTATCCCTTATCCTGGGCTTTCCAGGTGGCACTAATAAAGACCCCACCTGCCAGTACAAGAGACATATAAGTGGTACAGGTCTATCTCTGGGTCTGGAAGATCCCTTGGAGGAGGAAATGGCAACTCACTCTAGAATACTTGTCTAGAGAATCCCATGGACAGAGGAGCCTGGTGGACTATAGTCCACAGGGTCTCAAAGAGTTGAGCACTGAAACAACTTAGCAGCAGAGCTCCTTGTCTTAATGACAGGAGAGAAATGTCAAGTCCATATAGAGAAAAAAATATAATAATTTCAGAACTAAAGACATAAGGCATCTACACTTTGTAGGTATCTCTCCAGGATGAAAAATTAGAACTGATAATTTCTCTGCAACAAATATGTGCTTTCCCTTCTATGTACAGTGTTTTATATTGGAAAGACAGAACAACATGGCTACAAATGGAATCTAATCTGAAATGCTTAAAAAACTGGGGTTAGGAGGAGTTTTCTGTATGACTGTGTGCTAAATTATTTTCAATTTAATTTACCTGTGAAACTGGATTTTTCTGTCATAAGATTCATAACAGGAAAATGTGCCCTAGAGTAAAATGTTTAAGCCATTAATGTTGAATATATACTAAAATCTTAAAATTTGGTTATTTCCCAAAGTCTTCCTCTGTCCCTCATAATGTGTGCCCACAAGGCCTATAGCATATATATCTAAAGATTTTATATATATATATATATAGAGAACAGAAAATGACACCCCAAATTGTTCCCATTTGATTTGCTAACTTTGGTGCAGAGGTTCTTTCTCTGAGGAAAGACTAGATTTGCAAGTCACATTTGCAGAATAGAAGCTATGGGGAATCTATGGCTTCTGTGTGGTCACCAATGACTGATATATCCTACTTTCATAGTTAAATTTTAGAGATGCGTTGCCTCTTTTATAATGCTAAATTTGATGGCAGAAACTGCAGTTAATCTGGCCAAGGCCTTTCAAGTTATAAATCTTGCTAATTCCTTCATATTTAGTGAGAAAGACCCCAGTTACCTCGCATGGATCTTCATTTCACAGTTTACTTAATTACCTGCCACATATGTGTGAGAGGATTGGGAGATTCAAATTTTAGTGGACCAGCATTTTTGGCATGCTCATTTGGGCACATCAGAGAAGGCAATGGCACCCCGCTCCAGTACTCTTGTCTGGAAAATCCCATGGACGGAGGAGCCTGGTGGGCTGCAATCCATGGGGTCGCTAAGAGTTGGACACGACTGAGCAACTTCACTTTCACTTTTCACTTTGGAGAAGGAAATGGCAACCCACTCCAGTGTTCTTGCCTGGAGAATCTCAGGGATGGGGGAGCCTGGTGGGCTGCCGTCTATGGGGTCGCACAGAGTCGGGCATGACTGAAGCGACTTAGCAGCAGCAGCAGCATTGAGCACATAGAGGGTTTGGACATGAAGTGACAATATTCAAGTGCTCCTGAAGAGGTGCAAGAATGTCTCTCACTGTTGGATAAGCAGAGTTGTTTTCCATATGGAGGGAGGAGACTTTAGGCAACTGGTAGATTTATTGGTGGAGTTGTTCCCAAGCTTTGGTTAAGAAGTTGAGTGCTCTGCCAGTGAGAATGGCCATCATCAAAGTCTACAAACAATACATGTTGCAGAGGGTTTGGAGAAAAGGGAACCCTCTAGGACTGTTGGTGGGAATGTAAATTGATACAGACACCATGGAAGACAGTATTGAGAGTCCTTAGAAAACTAGGAATAAAAACACCATATGACCTAGCGATCCCACTCCTAGGCATATATCCTGAGGAAGCCAAAATTGAAAAAGACACATGTACCCCATATGCCAAAGCCTTTGACTGTGTGGATCACAATAAACTGTGGAAAATTCTGAAAGAGATGGGAATACCAAACCACCTGACTGCCTCTTGAGAAATCTGTATGGAGGTCAGGAAGCAACAGTTAGAACTGGACATGGAACAACAGACTGGTTCCAAATAGGAAAAGGAGTTCGTCAAGGCTGTATATTGCCACCCTGCTTATTTAACTTATATACAGAGTACATCATGAGAAACGCTGGACTGGAAGAAACACAAGCTGGAATCAAGATTTCTGGGAGAAATATCAATCACCTCAGATATACAGATGACACAACCCTTATGGCAGAAAGTGAAGAGGAGCTAAAAAGTCTCTTGATGAAAGTGAAAGAGGAAAGTGAAAAAGCTGGCTTAAAGCTCAACATTCAGAAAACAAAGATCATGGCATCCGGTCCCATCACTTCGTGGGAAACAGATCGGGAAACAGTGGAAACAGTGTCAGACTATTTTTGGGGGCTCCAAAATCACTGCAGATAGTGACTGCAGCCATGAAATTAAAAGACACTTACTCCTTGGAAGGAAAGTTATGAACAACCTAGAGAGCATATTCAAAAGTAGAGACATGACTTTGCTGACTAAGGTCCATCTAGTCAAGGCTACGGTTTTTCCTGTGGTCATGTATGGATGTGAGAGTTGGACTGTGAAGAAGGCTGAGTGCCAAAGAATTGATACTTTTGAAAGGTGGTGTTGGAGAAGACTCTTGAGAGTCCCTTGGACTGCAAGGAGATCCAACCAGTCCATTCTGAAGGAGATCAACCCTGGGATTTCTTTGAAAGGAATGATGCTAAAGCTGACACTCCAGTACTTTGGCCACCTCATGCAAAGAATTGACTCACTGGAAAAGACTCTGATGCTGTGAAGGACTGGGGGCAGGAGGAGAAGGGGACAACCGAGGATGAGATGGCTGGATGGCCTCACGGACTTGATGAACGTGAGTCTGAGTGAACTCCGGGAGATGGTGATGGACAGGGAGCCCTGGCGTGCTGCAATTCACGGGGTTGCAAAGAGTCGGACACGACTGAACGACTGAACTGAACTGATCCCAATGCTCATTGCAGCACTATTTACAATAGAAAAAACATGTAAGCAACCTAGATGCACATTAACAGATGAATGGATAAAGAACCTGTGGTACATATGTATGATGGAATACTACTCAGCTATAAAAATGAATGCATTTTTGTCAGTTCTAATGAGGTGGATGAACCTGGAGCCTGTTATACAGAGTGAAGCAAGTCAGAAAGAGAAAGCTAAACATTGCATATTAATGCATATATATGGAATCTAGAAAGATGTTACCAATGAATTTATTTGCAGGGTAGCAATGGAGAAACAGACATGGAGAACAGACTTATGGACACTTGGAAGAGGGAGGAAGGCGAGGGTGAGATGTATGGAGAGTGTAACATGGAAACTTGTATTACCATATGTAAAAGAGATAGCCAATGGGAATTTGCTGTATGACTCAGGGAACTCAAACAGGGGCTCTATATCAACTTAGTGGGTTGGGATGGGAAAGGAAATGGGAAGGAGGTTCATGAGGGAGGGGACATATTTATACCTATAGCTGAATCATGTTGATGTTTGACAGAAAATAAAATTCTGTAAAGCAATTATCCTTCAATTAAAAAATAAATTAATTTAAAAAAAGTTTAGTGCTCTGTTCCAGGTGCCTTCATTTTTTTTTTGTTTGTTTGTTTTATGTGTTTATTTATTTTTTACTGTGTTGGGTCTTCATTGCTGCACTGGCTTCGTTGTAGCTGTGGCAAGCAGAGGCTACTCTTTGTAGTGGCTTCTCCTGTTGCAGAGCACAGGCTCTAGGAAGTGAGGGCTTCTGTAGTTGTGGCTTCCAGAGCCACAGGCTTAGAGCACGGGCTTAATAGCTCTGGTGCACAGGCTTGGTTGCTCTGTGGCATGTGAAATCTTCCTGGATCAGGGATCTAACTCGTGTCTCCTGCATTGGCAGGCAGATTATTTTCCACTGAGCCACCAGGGATGCCCTGCCTTTATGGTTTTTTAAATGAAATTTTTTTCAACATCATTTCCAGCTTCTTGAATTCCTATTAACTAAAGAATAGAGAAATAAATTATATTTTTATAATGAATATTATACTTAAATATAAACTAACTCCCAGCATGGATGCATCTTAAACATGATATTGAGCAAACAATAAAAATCAAACTCTTGTGTGAGTCTACTTAGACCAAATACAAAAATAGGCAAAATGAGTCTTATATTGCCTTTTAATCACTACATCCACCCAGTGTAACTATATCCTAAATTGACCACTTATAGACAGAATGACTGAAACAGAACAAGTTCTCTTTATCCTTTTCAACATCTAATGTGTAAAACAAAGCATAGTGAAAAAGAGTCAATCAACAAATAATTGTTTATTAATGAATGAAGTAATTATCTTCCAGTGATCTTATGTTTACACCTGGAATTATCCGTCAGTCAGCTAGGGCAGGAATACAGTTGTCATCTTTCCCTTAATCTACCACATGCAATCAGTTATCAAGTTCTATTCTTTCTAAATCATAGACTCTCTCTTTCATCACCTTTTATCCAGCCCTACTGATAACAGCTAGTCACATCCCTACCAACACAGTTTCTCATGTAGATTACTCTTTCCTAATATTTCTCTTTATTTTACCACCTCTTTTCCAATGTACTAGTCATACTGTAGCAAAGTGACTTATAAGCAATGATCACCTGATAATAAACACAGTCTTGTCATTCACTTGATACGAATTACCATTAGGTGATCAGATTTATATGATCAGAACATACCACCACAGATTCATTTTATGTCAAGCTTTCTTTCAGGTTTTGTTCTAATGATATTATAAATTTTTAGTGCATCTAATGTAGTATAAAATTATTTTTTTTGTTTAAAGTTATCATATTTTCTCTTGTCTTATGACCAGTGTAGATGTCTTTGTTTGATTTGGTTTTGTTTTTCTCTCTGCATGAAACCAGTGCCAATTCTAACCCATACTATCATATTCCTTACTTGTCTCATTATTAAATTCTCAGCTTAAATAGTACTTATTTGAGGAAGTTTTCCAGATCCCAGATACATCTTCTGTGCTCCCCTTATAGCACATTAACTTTCATGCAGTGATGATTGTGTTATGAAAATGTATAATAATATTTCCTTCCTAGCTTGCACTAGATTTTTAAGTTCTGCTAAAGAAAAGAACAAGTCCATCACCCTGAATTTGACACAAATGGGCAATAATCTGAGTATTAACAAAGTAATTTTAAAACACAATATAAGATGTCCTTTATGCACTAGGCTATTCACAGATCTGTTGAGGTTTCTGTGAATCAGAACTGATTTCCCCAAGAAGCAAGAAAAACAAAGATGCAATTAAGATTTACAAATTCTTGGACTAACAAAGTCAAGTGTAACTCATGATGAAAACTACTGGGAAGTCATACATAGATTTCCTAAATCCTGACTCTGAGGATCCTGGGGTCACACCCTCACACCTGTGGCAATCCCACATGGGAAAGCCATGGCATCCTCGTACCTGTATGCCATTTGAATTTCCACTTTCCTGATACATCCTTGGGGAACTGTAGACTTGTAAACATTGTTTGAGTGGCTCATCTTCTCCCAGAATAAGAAGGAAGGGAAGGAAAATCAAAGACTCTCCCAAGTGGCTGGAAAAATACAACTCTGGGGAGATGATTTCTATATACATAAATTCTTTAACCTGGATTGTTCAACGGTTTTTGAGATGGAAGTGTCTGGGCCAAATCCTCAAATAAGACAGAAACAAGTAAGCATTCCAGTAACAAGAGTATGTTATTGGTGAGTGCCAGGACCAGAAATATGAAATGATTCCTCTCCAAGCTGATGTTAAATGAAGTCAAGAGAAGATAGAAAGATTTTCCAGAGGTCTGCAAAGTGGGGCATCCACTACCCTGAATGGTCAACGTGTATCTCAAGGTGAATTTGAAGTTTCTAATGGGGTATACATGGACATGCTTTAGAAAAACTGAATTTCTTTAGTCTAAAGATGACATGTCTGCTCTTCTCCATTTACAGCATAGACTGTTTATGGCTTTTGTTTAGAATTCCATAAACCAATAACATTCAATTTTGAAATGAAACAAACATTTTCTAACAAAAACTGTATCATGGTTGTGAAACATAAAGTCAATCTTAAATGTATTTAAAAAATTACAATTAAGCAAAAAGAAAATCTAATGAAGCAATATTATTGCCCATTTTTATATATCTATATTTCTTTTCTGTTTGTTTTTGGGGAGGCCCATGCTGCATGGCATGTGGGATTTTAGTTCTTCAGTCAGGGATTGAACTACACCCTCATAACATGGATTCTTAACCACTGGACCACCAGGGAAGTACTCTATCTTCTTTTTTGTTACTTTTATTCCTTCAAACATTTTCCAGCATATACATTAGAGTGGGGCCTCATGTTTTTTTTTTTTAAATTATGCACATTGTAGCTATTAATCTAATATTATACATAGCTTAGGAAAATACCATTATTCCTCTTCCTTAGTACAGTCTATGCATCTGTATTATTCTTCTAAAAGAAAATAGTTACAAAACCACACATATACAAATTCATTCTTTTAACTACAAAGGGTATAATTGAAACCGTTTTGATATATTCCCACAGGGAGATATTGCAAATTGAAAACCTGGGGTTTCTGCATAAAAGGTTTCCAGAAGGCTGCTCTCCACCTGTGGACATGCTATGTGGCCCAACACTAGTGAGGCCTCCTTTTTCTGACTGGCTTCCCAGGTCTGGAGGCAGCTCATCACTGGATCTCCATCCCCTTCTTCGCAGTCTATATCTCTGTGCTTCTTGGCAATGGCACTCTCCTCTACCTCATCAAGGATGATCGGAGTCTCCATGAACCGATGTACTATTTCCTTGCCATGCTGGCAGCCACAGATCTGATGGTGACATTAACCACAATGCCGACTGTAATGGGTCTATTATGGGGCAATTGCAGAAAAATAAGCCCTGGAGGCTGCTTTCTGCAGGCCTACTTCATTCACTCCCTTTCCATTGTAGAATCTGGTATCTTGCTTGCCATGGCCTATGACCGTTTCATTGCCATCTGTACCCCTCTGAGGTACAACTCTATCCTTACCAATAGTAAAGTGATGAAGATAGGTCTTGGAGTACTAATGAGAGGATTTTTATCCCTTTTGCCTCCAATTCTGCCACTCTGTTGGTTCCCATATTGCCATTCCCATGTTCTTTCCCATGCCTTTTGCCTCCACCAAGATGTCATGAAACTTGCCTGTGCTGATATTACATTTAATCGTGTGTACCCAATTATTCTAGTTGCTTTGACTTTCTTCCTAGACGCTCTAATGATCTTTGTCTCTTATATCCTAATTCTTAAGACAGTGATTGGCATTGCCTCTGGGGGAGGGGCAAGCTAAGGCTCTTAACACCTGTGTGTCTCATATCATCTGTGTCCTAGTCTTTTATATCACTGTGATTGGTCTGACTTTCATCCACAGGTTTGGGACACATGCACCACATGTGGTCCATGTTACAATGAGCTATGTCTATTTTCTCTTTCCTCCATTCATGAATCCCCTTATATACAGCATCAAGACCAAGCAGATTCAGAGAAGCATCGTTCACCTATTTTCTGTGCACAGTAAGGCTTGAACTTTTATTTCGGAATTTTGGAAGCTCCAGGATGTTTAGGCCTTTTATCAGAGTAAGATAGGCTTCAATTATTACATAAAGATACAAGCTAAGTTGAGGAATGCAATATAGATAGGAAATTTCTGCATGTGTGGTCAGTCATGTCTGACTCTTTGCAAGCCCATGGGTTGTAGCCCACCAGGCTCCTCTGTCCATGAGATTTCCCAGGCAAAAATACTGGAATGGGTTCCCATTTACTACTGCAGGGGATCTTCCCAACGCAGAGATCGATTCCTTGTCTCCTACATTGGCAGGTGGATTCTTTTCTATTGAGCCACCTGGGAATCCATAGATAATTTCTAAATAGGTAGAATTTGGAGATAGGTAATATATCTAAATATAACAAATACTCTACTAACCAGGAAAGATAGGTAAATTCAGATTCCATATTTTTAACAAGTGTCAAGTAACAGATTAGAAAAGATCAAACTAGATGTCCAGTCCAGGACAACCACAGCCTACTATAAGAAAAGTAGGTAATCACAGCTTCATCTGAGGGCCACACAAACATGAACTAGAGCATATGGATTGAGAACCATGAAACTCTATCTCAAAAGTACTATATTTCAATGCAGGATTTGCTTTCCAAGTGGTAGAGTGTCATTTCCAAAGCTTTATGCCAGAGTATCTCTGAACTCATGAATTAGTTCATTTCATGAATGGTTTCTTTTTCTGGTGTTCTCTCTAAATGCTGAATATATGAGAGAAACACTTGTCATATGTCTGATATATGAATTCTAGTCTGATATCATAGTTTTGTGTATTCAGTTTACTCTTTATTGCTATGAAGCACAAACAATTTTAATTTTCTGCAACCATTTGCACTTCTCACTTTAAACTTGTTTAATAGTATTTTTTTGCTAGATTTGTAAGAGTCCATTTTATATTATCTGTAATGTTTATGTATAAGTATTTTTCCAGTTGTTTTGTATTAAATTTTTTAAATTTAAATTTATTTAATTGGAAACTAATTACTTTACAATATTGTATTGGTTCTGCCACACATCAACATGAATCTGCCATGGGTGTACACGTGTTCCCCATCCTGAAACCCCCTCCCACCTTTATTTGCCTTCTATATAAATATTTTAAAAATTGATGTATAAATAATTTTATTATTTGCTTTATTTATTGAAATAATTGAGGCCACAATGACAAAGTCCTATTTTCAGATTTATTTGTATCTTTTCTTATATCCTTGCATAATTTATTTTCACATATTTTGTTTTATAATATATTGGTGTTTGGAGGAAGATAAGGGATTTAAATAAATCCCCTTCATGTGCCTGTTTTTATGGAAGTAGCAATAATGTTCAATCATTTATTTGGCTGAGTTTTTAAGGTGCTAGTATGGGACAACACTTTGCTAAGCAAAAATGATATGATAGCAACAAACAGACAAAAACCTTTCCCTCTTTGAATTTTTAAATAATCAGAGACTCAAAAACTTAAATAAAATCAAATTTAAATTCAAGCTAAATTAATTACAAATTTAATAAATTAGTAATTATTATTCAAAATTAGCAATAAAATAGATAGAAGAACCTGATTTCAGGTTGCTAGTCTTAAACATTCTAGCTTGAGGTAAAGGTAAGTTACCCTGAGAAAAGCATTCCATTAGCTGAGATCTGAAAAATTACAAACTAGCTGGTGGAAATAGGAAAAAGGATATTCCAAAAGGAGTATTAGTACATGTGTAGAAATCCAGTCTATCTATTACAGAATCACCCATATAGATAAAATGGCTACCTGGGGAGAAGGATTACCTTGAGGAGAAGCTGAGGATAAAAGAGGAGATCAGATCACAAAGACCCTTCTGGCCATGGCAGAAGGTTCAGTATCTACCCAAAGATTCATGGAAAACTATTGAAGGAAGTAATATGACTTCACTGAGGTTTTAAAAATCTTCATTTCAACATTGTTGGTGAAATAAGCTTGATGGATATGGAGACAAACAGAAGAAACAATCAGAGGATGTTAAGAATAGTTTTATTTTTTTTTTAATTTTATTTTTACTTATTCTACTTTACAGTACTGTATTGGTTTTGCCATACATTGACATGAATCAGCCACAGGTGTACACAAGCTAAAGAGGTAATAGCAGCTCAGTTTCAGAAAATAGAGATGGGAGGTAATGGATTAACAAGAGATATAAATTTAGGATCTAAATTGATTAAGATTTATAGGTTTTTTCTTTTCTTCTCCCTTTTTAAGAAAAACAGAGGAAAAAAGGTTGGAAAGGAAGCAAAGATAACCCTGAGTTTTTGTTTTACACTATTTGAAGAATAGAAGTACCACCTGAAAAGCAATTATTGGTTGTTATTAATTTTGTTAATTTATAAATAAGAAAAATAGTACTGTAATATATGTACAATATATATGACTATATTTTAATTTTTTTCTCTAAAGAAAAAAGAATACATATATATATACTATATGTACATTTGTGTGTTTGAACACATGTAAAACAATGATAAACCTTACAATGTCTTAGCCTATAAATAATTTCTGATCTCAAAACTTTTACAAATTTCACAATAAATTTAATGAAATAAAATGAATGTACTGAATTTTTATTGTGGTTTATATATATTTTGCATATTATATGTATGCATATTACAAAAATGTTGCCATTTAAAGTGTACAATTTCATGACATTCACAATATTCAACTATCATCCTTATTTCCAAAATGTTTTCATTATCCCAAGCAGACACACTGTATGTATTAATCCATAAGTCCCCATTCTATCCTTCTTTCAGGTCTTTGTTACCTCTAATCTAGTTTATCTCTATGACTGCCTATTGTACATATTTTATAAAGTGGAATCTTATAATATTCTTTTGTGTCTGGCTTATTTCACTTCAGTTCAGTTCAGTCGCTCAGTCGTGTCCGACTCTTTGTGACCCCATGAATCGCAGTACTCCAGGCTTCCCTTTCCATCACCAACTCCCAGAGTTCACTCAAACTCATGTCCATCGAGTCAGTGATGCCATCCAGCCATCTCATCCTCTGTCATCCCCTTCTCCTCCTGCTCCCAATCCCTCCCAGCATCAGTCTTTTCCAATGAGTCAACTCTTTGCATGAGGTGTCCAAAGTACTGGAGCTTCAGCTTCAGCAAATTTGGAAAACTCAGCAGTGGCCACAGGACCGGAAAAGGTCAGTTTTCATTCCAATCCCAAAGAAAGGCAATGCCAAAGAATGCTCAGACTACCGCACAATTGCACTCATCTCACACGCAAGTAAAGTAATGCTCAAAATTCTCCAAGCCAGGCTTCAACAATACACGAACCGTGAACATCCAGATGTTCAAGCTGATTTTAACTGTGTATTCTTGCCACCTCTTCTTAATATCTTCTGCTTCTGTTAGGTCCAGACCATTTCTGCCCTTTAGCGAGCCCATCTTTGCATGAAATGTTCCTTTGGTATCTGTAATTTTCTTGAGATCTCTGGTCTTTCCCATTCTGTTGTTTTCCTCTATTTCTTTGCATTGATCACTGAAGAAAGCTTTCTTATTTCTTCTTGTTATTCTCTGGAACTCTGCATTCAGATGCTTATATCATTCCTTTTCTCCTTTGCTTTTCAACTCTCTTCTTTTCACAGCTATTTGTAAGGCCTCGCCAGATAGCCATTTTGCTTTTTTGCATTTCTTTTCCATGGGGATGGTCTTGATCCCTGTCTCCTGTATAATGTCACAAACCTCATTCCATAGTTCATCAGGCACTCTATCTATCAGATCTAGGCCCTTAACTCTATTTCTTACTTCCACTGTATAATCATAAGGGATTTGATTTAGGTCATACCCAAATAGTCTAGCGGTTTTCCCTACTTTTTTCAATTTAAGTCTGAATTTGGTAATAAGGAGTTCATGATCTGAGCCACAGTCAGCTCCTGGTCTTGCTTTTGTTGACTGTATAGAGCTTCTCAATCTTTGGCTGCAAAGAATACAATCAATCTGATTTTGGTGTTGACCATCTGGTGATGTCCATGTGTACAATCTTCTCTTGTGTTGTTGGAAGAGGGTGTTTGCTATGATCAGTGCATTTTCTTGGCAAAACTCTATTAGTCTTTGCCCTGCTTCATTCCATATTCCAAGGCCAAATTTGCCTGTTACTCCAGGTGTTTCTTGACTTCCTACTTTTTAATTCTAGTCCCCTATAATGAAAAGGATCTCTTTTGGGGGTGTTAGTTCTAAAAGGTCTTGTAGGTCTTCAAAGAACCGTTCAACTTCAGCTTCTTCAGCATTACTGGTTGGAGCATAGACTTGGATAACTGTGATATTGAATGGTTTGCCTTGGAGATGAACAGAGATCATTCTGTCATTTTTGAGATTGCATCCAAGTACTATATTTTGGACTTGTTTGTCAACCATGATGGCTACTCCGTTTCTTCTGAGGGGTTCCTGCCCACAGTAGTAGATACAATGGTCATCTGAGTTAAATTCACCCATTCCAGTCCATTTTAGTTTACTGATTCCTAGAATGTCTACGTTCACTCTTGCCATCTCTTGTTTGACCACTTCCAATTTGCGTGATTCATGGTCCTAACATTCCAAATTCCTATGAAATATTGCTCTTTACAACATCAGACCTTGCTTCTGTCACCAGTCACATCCACAACTAGGTATTGTTTTTGCTTTGGCTCCATCCCTTTATTCTTTCTGGAGTTATTTCTCCACTGATCTCCAGTAGCATATTGGGCACCCACTGACCTGAGGATTTCCTCTTTCAGTATCCTATCATTTTGCCTTTTCATACTGTTCATGGGGTTCTCAAGGCAAGAATACTGAAATGGTTTGCCATTTCCTTCTCCAGTGGACCACATTCTGTCAGACCTCTCCACCATGACCCACCTGTCTTGGGGATAATCATAGGTACTGCATTTAAGATTAAGATTCAACGTTGTAACTCATAAGTGGAAAATACAGGTATTTTTAAGGTTGTTTGAAAAGCTAGGTATAAACCTAGATTCTAACATGATTTCAGGATGTACTAATATTGATAGGATAAAGTCAATTATGTGGTCAGATCTTCCTATTGTTATTTAATGTCCTGAGAGCTTCAAACTTTTATCTAATTAAGCAGCATGAAAATCGAATTACTTTTCATTATAATTCCCAATACACCGATGAAGGGACTGAGACTTAGGTGGGCTACTTAAGTTTTTATTGTTCAGTTGCTAAGTTATGTCCAACTCTTCACAACCCCATGGACTGCAGCACACCAGGCTTCCCTGTCCTTCACTATCTTCCAGAGTTTGCTCAGATTCATGTTCACTGAATCAGTGATGCTATCTAGCCATCTCATCCTCTATCATCCCCTTCTCCTCCCACCTTGAATCTTTCCCAGCATCATGGTCTTTTCTGAGTCAGTTCTTAGCATCAGGTGGCCAAGTGTTGGAGCTTCAGCTTCAGCATCAGTCCTTCCAATGAATATTCTGGGTTGATTTATTTAGGTTAAGTATTTTATCCAAAATCATACATTGTGAAACTTAATAAGATATAACTATACAAAGAGACTTTGTGGTGCAAGTGAAGGGAGTGTTTCTATCTCTGGGGTTCTGGGCAAAAAAAAAAAAAAAAAGCAGAATATTCAATCCATTTATCACACTTTAAAAAGGACCTTACATATCTGCTGAAGTCTTGGGTGAGGGTTGCATGACTATAGATATCATATCCTAAATATATATGAGAGGGTGAGCCTATAAAGGAGAAGAAGATTGATAAGGCAAAGTTTGTGAGAGTATTTGTAAGACTCACATGGTGCTCGTCCGTGTAAAAGGCTATATTTATGAATAGTGTATTTGTGAAGGTGTGCCTGTTTGCTCCTAAATCTCCTAGTGTGCCTAGAGGTATCAGCAACTTTCAGCATACAGATGTCTATTCCTCTGCAATATTTCTATGCCTGGGTATAGAGTCTCTCTTTCCCTAAGTCTCAGTGGAAAGTTTGTATCATAGTGTATATCTAATAGATACCTGAGGGATCATTTAAAATTTATCACCAAAACTCATTAAGTGTCTAAACGGCCTCAGATCCTACAGTAGATACTGGATTAAAAAGGTGAATAAAATATAATCCCTAATTTAAAGGGCTGTTTAGCCTAATTATTGGATTTCCTGGTGGCTCAGACAGTAAAGTGTCTGCCCACAATGCTGGAGACCTGGTTTTGATCCCTGGGTTGGGAAGATCTCATGGAGAAGGAAATGGCAACTCATTCCAGTACTCTTGCCTGGAAAATTTCATGGACTGAGGAGCCTGATAGGCTACAGTCCATGGGGGGTCGCAGAGTCGGACACGACTGAGCGACTTCAATTCACTTAGCCTAATTAGGGAGATATACAAGAAATACAGAATCAAAATATGTTGAAATGAGAATATAAAAAATGTAGCTTATTTATCAAAAGCTTCTGGGAGCATAGAACAGAGGGTCAGTTCACACTGACAGGGGTAGATAAGAAAGAGTTAACTAATATGAAGGTGAAGGTGAATGTGAAGTCGCTCAGTCGTGTCCGACTCTTTGCGACCTCGTCGACTGTAACCTACTAGGCTTCTCTGTCCATGGTATTCTCCAGGCAAGAATACTGGAGTGGACTGCCATTTCCTTCTCCAGAGGATCTTCCCAGCCCAGGTATCGAACCCGGGTCTCCTGCATTGGAGGCAGACGCTTTAACCTCCGAGCCACCAGGGAAGCCCCCAGCTAATATGAAGTGACTTTAAAAGAGAAAATGTATCAGAAATTCCCTTTCCTTATCTCCTCATCATGTTGTCATAATGAAACAGATGACTATAACAGATAAATTTTAGAAGGTAATATTTGTACTGGTTAGACGTTTTAGCCTAAATCTGTCTTTGAGTACTGAAAACGCCCCCAGTAACCTGTTATTAAACATGAATTGAGGTTAACATTCTATACATACGAAATAATTGGAAAAGGGAAAGCAAAATAAGAGTGATGAAGATCTAATCGTAGATAGAAACTGAGAAGAGATTAGAATTGAACTTTATGTAAAGAAATAAGATGGATAGTAACATAC
Source organism: Nanger dama (assembly GCA_917880005.1). NCBI lineage: Eukaryota > Metazoa > Chordata > Mammalia > Artiodactyla > Bovidae > Nanger > Nanger dama. The sequence goes on from CAKJTW010000114.1 coordinate 1,899,113, forward strand.
ATGTAGACTGACATTTTGAGCAAAACTAAAGAGATTTGGACTGTGAAGAAGGTTGAGCACTGAAGAATTGATGCTTTTGTACTGTGGTATTGGAGAAGACTCCTGAGAGTCCCTTGGACTGCAAGGAAATCCAACCAGTCCATTCTAAAGGAGATCAGCCCTGGGTGTTCTCTGGAAGGACTGATGCTGAAGCTGAAATTCCAATACTTTGGCCATCTCATGCAAAGAGTTGACTTATTGGAAAAGACTCTTATGCTGGAAGGGATTGGGGGCCGAAGGAGAAGGGGACGACAGAGGATGAGATGGCTAGATGGCATCACTGACTAGATGGATGTGAGTCTGAGTGAACTCCGGGAGCTGGTGATGGACAGGGAGGCCTGGTGTGCTGTGATTCATGGGGTCGCAAAGAGTCGGACATGACTGAGCGACTGAACTGAAATGAACTGAACTGACTATTCCATATTCTGAGTTTCTTTATATAAAATAATTAAAATCTATTCTGGGAAGATACAAAAAGGCACATCTTTAGATCTATATAGGGAAGATGTTTCAAGAATCAGAACTGTACACAAATGGAACAGACTATCTTAAAGATTTCCCACTATAAATATCTGAATAAAAGCAACACATTAATTTACTAACATTTTAAATATCCAGGTAAAATGTAGATGACTGTACAAAGCCTCTAAATGTTCTGTGAACCTTGAGATTTCCTGGAGCGTCTGTCTGTAATACGGGAGACCCGTGTTTGATCCCCAGGTCTGGAAGATACCCTGGAGAAGGAAAGGGCAATGCATTCTAGTACTCTTGCCTAAAAATTCCATGGATGGAGAAGCCTGGACTACAGTCCACAGGCTCGCAAAGAGTCAGACAGAACTGAGCGACTTCACTCATTTACTCACTCAATTGTTCATTACTTAACTTAACATTTTTATACATTAGCATATGGTGTACCCCAATCAGAAATCTGTGTACATTACTGGAAACTTCTCTTTAGTGACTTTGTTCTTTCTGGAACAAAGAAGATTTTGAAAAGAAAGTGAAAATGAAGTCGCTCAGTCGTGTCCGACTCTTTGCGACCCCACGGACTATAACTTATCAGGGTCATCTGTCCATGGGATTTTCCAGGCAATAGTACTGGAGTGGACTGCCATTTCCTTCTCCAGCGGATTTTGCCCACCCAGGGATTGAACCAGGTCTTCCGCATTGTAGACAGACGCTTTACCGTCTGAGTATGGCAGAGACAGTGCAGGGTCCTGAAATCTATGTGCTATCTATCAGATCCATCTGCCTCTGTGATTAACAGGCCCATGGGACTGGTTTGGATAAAGGAATATGAAGGTAATAGTGTGTTCCTGGCAAAATCAGGGATCATTTGTCCCCATACTTCTCTCTTTCCTTTGGGAGGAATAAAAGGATTCTGAGGTAGAGAATTCAAATACTGTGTCTCTCCTTGGAGGTGAGCACCCAGGAGAAATACCTAATAATCAGTATCTGCCCGTGACATAAGCAATGAATAAACACTAATTTATGAGAACCTGCCCAAACCTATTGAGGCAAATCATGTGTCGGATAGTATGCATTTATATTTATTTAAGCCTGTTTGCTTTACTCCTATCCTACTTTTATTACAATGCCATTTAAAGTGCTCACTTAGGATAAAGTGACCATCACTTCTAGACCTCCAAAACGAAAAAGATTTTCTTAGTTTCTTAGTTTTTCCCCACATTTGCCCATTTTCTCAAGTTCACTTAAATTGATCAACATTCATGGAATGTAAGGAACCACTGAGCTTTATCTAAATCCACTGTTGCATTCTTATGCATCTGAGATTTGAACTGCGGCCCAGATTTCTGAGTGACTTTAAGGCAAAGGCCTCAGTGGTTCCTTTACCAGTCACACCCACAGTGACTAACGCCAAGAAGCTCCTAGTTCAGTCTCACAGGCATACCTAGCCCTCTCTGCCAGCATCGCTATCTCATTCTGTTCGCTCTATGTGTCCCAGTGGGAGGTGCTGCAGTTCTGGTCAACATCAGGAAATAACTCTTTTTGGTGAGCCTATGTTCCTTTCCATGTTAGATAGATGCAGCTGGTCATTATCTTCACCTGAGCAAATTGTATATGGATCAAGAATCAACTGTTAGAACCTTACATGGACCAACTGAATGGCGCAGGACTGGGAAAGGAGTACGACAAGGCTGTATATTGGCACCCTGCCTATTTGACGTATATGCAGAGTACATCATGTGAAATACCAGGCTGGATGACTCACAAGCTAGCATCAAGATTGCTGGGAGAAATATCAGCAACTTCAGATATGCAGATGATACCACTCTAATGGCAGAAAATGATGAGGAATTAAAGAGAGTGAAAGAGGAGAGTGAAAAAGCTAGCTTAAAACTCCACATTCAAAAAACTAATATCATGGCATCCAGTCCCATCACTTCATGGCAAATAGAAGTGGGAAAAGTAGAAGCAGTGATAGAATTTATTTTCTCCATAATTATTGTGGATGATGATTTCAGCCATGAGGTTAAAAGATGCTTGCTCCTTGGAAGGAAAGCTATGATACACCTAGACAGTGTATTAAAAAGCAGAGACATCACTCTGCCAACAAAGGTCCATATAGTCAAAGCTATGATTTTTCCAGTGGTCATGTAAGGATGTGAGAGTTGGACCATAAAGAATGTTGAGCATTGAAGAATGCTTTTGAATTGTGATGCTGGAGAAGGCTCTTGAGAGTCCCTGGGACTGCAAGGAGATCAAACTACTCAGTTCTAAAGGAAATAAGCCCTGAATATTCATTGGAACGACTGATGCTGAAGCTGAAGCTCCAATACTTTGGCCACCTGATGAGAAGAGTCAACTCATTGGAAAAGACCCTGATTCTGGAAAAGATTGAAGGCAAAAGGAGAAGAGGATTGCAGAAGATGAGAGGGTTGGATAGCATCACCAATTCAATGGACATGTATTTGAGCAAACTCTGGGAGATAGTGAAGGACAATTAAGCTTGATGTGCTTTAGTCCACGGGGTTGCAAAGAGTAGAACATGACTTAGTGACTGAAAAACAATTTAACCTTCACCATCCTCCTCACAATCTTGGAATCCTGTTTTAATGCCTCTGAGTTTATCTTCTAAGCCTATGTCTAATATTGCTCCATCCTTAGATTACTCTTTATGAGATCCTTTTCCTGATAGTCAAGTCTTTTGGCTGCCACGTGGTTGTCTGCTACCCCTGCCTTACGCCTCCATCTCTTTACGAGGATCTCTTTTGCACTGTTAGCATCACAATCAGTTGTTGTTATGTTCTTTTCTACTATCCCAGATCAAATGCTTTTTGTTTCTTGCACCCATCAATTCTCCCCTCTTGCCTCCATGACATGATCCACATAGCCTGTCTTTGTGTCTGGACTAAAAATTGGTGCATATTTATGCTAGAGTTGCTCATCCTAATATGGGGTCCATGGTCCACTATTCTTCTCTATGCACTAATTTGGAGAAGACTCATTTCACACTTTCTGGAAAATATTTGTCAGCTTTCTAATTCACTCTGCTTAACTGTTTCAGCTTAAACCTGTAAGCATGAGGTTACCTTTTCTCTGATTTAATGTTTCGCAACCAATGACCATCAGTGTAACCAGAGTGACCACGTGAAAGACTGAGAATGTCAGTGGTAATCATGATGATAAAAAAGGACAAGCTATATATTTTTATCTTATCAGGGTGTCAGTACTCTCCAATATATATCTGGAAGATTTGTTTAGAAAAGTAGGCAGCTGCTGTTGCTATGGCCATCAGAGGGAAGGACATGCTGACGTAGTTACCAGGTTAAGATGGGTGGAGCCTCCTATGAAGGGAGTGTTGAAGAGGTCTCTTGACTGAAGTCACGTGCACCCATCTTGCAGAGACACAGTATTTGGGTACCTCTTTCAGCTTCCTTTTCCCTGGTAATGTCTCCTGACAAAGTGGCTACACCCTCTTTCCCATTTCTAACAGTAAAGCAAAGAATGGTAAAATATCAACTTACATTTTCACAATGTCACAGACCTTCAAATGATTTTAGATATTAATCTGTCTTTATTTACCCCAGATTTCAAAAAGGAAATATTACCTGCAATTTAACATAATAGGAAGAGCTTTTTCAAGAGATAAACAAATATTGAATCTCTTTCCTCACCCTTCTCTTCCTCTTTCTCTCTCTCTCCCTCTCTCCCAAACCCATCCCCATGAATCAGAAATACATTCTGGAAGGATTCACACCAGACTGCTAAGGCTGGTTTCCTGTAGGAAGCGGAATGAGATTAAGACTGTAGGATAAGAGCTATCAATTTTCAGTTTATGAGTGTTTGTATTGTTGGAATATTCTATAAATAAAATTATTTTCTAGCTATATAATGTTTAAATATTTTCTTAAATATTTTGATTTATACTTTACTCACTTAGAAAAAGGGATAAATAATTTCTGCATAGTGTATTAATGACTAAGAAAAATATTGCGTGTAAAATTCAAATCATTAAAATGACATACTCAGTTGTGTCTGACTCATTGCAATCCCATGGACTATAGCCTGCCTGGCTCCTCTGTTCATGAAATTCTCCAGGCAAGAATACTAGAGTGTGTAGCCATGCCCTTTTCAAGGGGATCCTCTTGACCCAGGGGACAAACCTGGATCTTCTGTACTGCAGGCAGGTTCTTTACCATTTGAGCCACCACGGAAGCCCAAATAATATGCTGAAGGTGCTTAAAATATATATACTAAAAGATAATATTTGTAAGGGTCTTACTTTATGCTAGGAACTATAGGAAGTATGTATATACATTAGAAATTAAGGTCTAATTTGCATAGTCTGGGGTCTATAAATAGGAGACCATTTATAGACCTATAACAGGTCTCCCAAATAGGAGACCCTATTATACAAATTTCGTACTGAAGACTTCTGGACTTATACAAGTTAATTAAATTTCTCAGTGCCATATATATGTTTCAAAGGCTGAACTCAAACTTCAGTTTGTCTAATTTTCAAAAATGATGTCATACATATGACACAATTATTCTATTTTTCTTTTTTATTATTTATTTATTTTTACTTTACAATATTGTATTGGTTTTGCCATACATCAACATGAATCTGTCATGGGTGTTCACGTGTTCCCAATCCTGAATGCCCCCTCCCATGGCCCTCCCCATACCATCCTTCTGGGTCATCCCAGTGCACCAGCCCCAAGCATCCTGTATCCTGCATTGATCCTAGACTGGTGATTCGTTTCTTATATGATATTATACATGTTTCAATGCCATTCTCCCACATCATCCCACCCTCTCCCTCTCCCACAGAGTCCAAAAGGAAAAGAATACATTTGAATCAGTTCTAATGAGGTGGATGAAACTGGAGCCGATTATACAGAGTGAAGTAAACCAGAAAGAAAAACACCAATACAGTATACTAACGCATATATATGGAATTTAGAAAGATGGTAATGATAACCTTGTATGTGAGATAACAAAAGAGACACAGATGTATAGAACAATTATTCTATTTTGAAAACTATTATCCAGAGGAAATTAAAACACAGAGAGAGCGAGAGCAGGGTTTATGCAGCATCTCAAAATCGAGCTAAGCAATTGACAGAGACTTGCAGGGTAGCCTGGAGACCACGTGGGGGCAGCAGAATCATACTTCCACTTAACCCAGACAGAAAAACACACATGCAAGGACCTGAGCATTCATACTATCTGTAAGCTTTCTGTTTACATTTATGAATGAATGAATATTATAGATAGATAGGTGGTGATTAGATGAATAGACAGATGAATTAAATCTTCGCTTCATGATTGTCTCCTTACCCTTTTTGAAAAATCCAGGTCTCGTATTTACCTGGCAAGAGAGATACATGATCCCTAAGGTGGTTTTTCCAAGGGCAAGGCTTATCCATTGCACTCTGGATGCAATGTGGGAAACTCAACTGCATAATGTGTGGTTATTGGGGACGGGGATGAGGGGAGGGGACAGAAAGACTAGATCTCAGATCTGAGATATCTGGCCTTGTTGACTTCATTAATGCCTAGGTTTAATTCTGATGTCAAAGGAAGACAAAATATTTTTTTTTTCTTAAAAATTGATTTGCTGTATTACTCAGGGAACTCAACAGGGGCTCTGTGACAGACTGAAGGGGTGGGATGGGGAGGGAGATGGGAGGAAAGTCTGGGTTGACTCTTGCTGATATATGACAGAAAAGCCACAAAATTCTGCAAAGCAATTACCCTTCAATTACAAAACAATTCTGACTGACGACTCTTATTTCCTAGATGATTAGACTAAAAAGTTTCAGGAGCATGTTAATATTAATAGGGAATGAATGACTGGTATGAGATCACTTATATGTGAAATATAAAAATAATACAAATGAGTGCATATGCAAGAAAGAAACAGACTCACAGATACAGAAAGCAAACCAGTGGATACCAAAGGGAAGAGGGAAGAGAAGGATGAATTAAGGAAATAGGATTATCAGATAGCCCGTGTTAGCAGAAACTTTCTTTGGATTTTCCCATTAGATGTTATAGAAAAACCTGAACAAAATTTTTGGTCAACTGAATAAAAACTATTGCATATAAAATAGATAAGCAACAAGGACATTTAGTATAGCACAAGGAAATATAGCCATTCTCTTGTAATAATTTTGAATAGAATATAACCTGTAAAAATATTGAATCTCTATGCTGTATACCTGAAAGTGATATAATACTGTAAATCAATTAGAGTTCAATAAAAAAAAGAAATAGGGAATGAACACTAATATCTCCTCTTTCCCTGCATCTGAGATCCCAGGTTCTCAGCACTTTCAGTCTCTATCCTACTGTGTTAGCTGTGGAAGTAGACAGGAGTGTTAAACTTGGTGGACAAAGAAGATTGTGAACCCCCAGAGTCACCGTCTCAAACTCCTCAAATCTTCCCTCTCCCTGAAGGTGGGCCAGAGTCATTTTCTACTAACTACAGGGAACAGGGCAAGGACATGCTTGGACTTCTTGCATGAGAAAAAAAATATTTTCTCAGGGCACTGATTTGGGGGACCACTAATTCTTTGCAGAGATTTCTACTTGGGGGCAGTTAAATAGGAACTACAGGACCTCAGATTACTCATTCTAGTCCAGTGCCAGCTGTCAGAAAACCTGAAGTCTTATTCTTTAAGTTCTTTTTGATTTGTTGTTATTGTTCAGCCACTTAGTCATGTTTGACTCTTTGTGACTCCATGGACTGCAGCACACCAGGCTTCCCTGTTCCTCACAATCTTCCAGAGCTTGCTCAAACTCATGTCCATTGAGTTGGTGATGCCTAAAAACCATCTGATCCTCTGTCATCTTCTTCTCCTCCTGCCTTCACCCTTTTCTACTATCAAGGTCTTTTCTAATGGGTCAGCTCTTTGCATCAGGTGGCCAAACTATTGGTGTTTCAGCTTCAGCATCACTCCTTCAAGTGAATATTCAGGGCTGATTTCCTCTAGGATTGACTGATTTGATCTCCTTGCTGTCCAGGGAAATTTCAGGAGTCTTCTCCAACACCGCAGTTCAAAAAGATGAATTCTTCAGTGTCTGTCTAGGTTTGTCATAGCTGTTCTTCCAAGAAGCAAGTCTCTTTAAATTTCATGACTGCAGTCACCATTGGCAGTGGTTTTAGAGACCAATAAAATAAAATGTCTTTTTATTATTAAAAATTAAATTCTAACCTTCATCCTAATGGTTCTCTAGTCACTTTTGTTGGATTGGAAAGTGTTAGTGATATCTGACTCTTTGTGACTTCATTGTCTGTAGCCTGCCAGGCTCCTCTGTCCATGGAATGTTCCAGACAAAAATATTGGAGTGGTAGCCATTCCCTTCTCTGGAGGATCTTCCCAACCCAAGAATCAAGCCTAGATCTCCTGCACTGAAGGCAGATTCCTTACCATTTGAGTCACCAGGGAAAATTAACTATGCATTGTCTACATTTACTATCCTACAGTCAGGGTCCGCATGTTGTCATTGAAATACCTTGCAACACCTTTCCTGGATTTTCTATGATGTGCCAGGCATACAACTAGATGCTATATATTAATTATCACTTAATTGTGTTAGTTTCATAATATTTATATTATTGATTAAAAAGCTGAGGCCTAGTTTTTATTTTCTGACTTTGTATGGCTTTCTCTTTGGTTTACCAAAATGTATTGTACCTTTTTTCCAAGGATAACAAATGAAAGCTATTGTGAATATATACAAGCATAAGAAAGTTGTTGTGAAATTAAGTCTATTGTCAATTTATATGGGAAAAATGTATGCACTTTTCCTATTATGTCATTGTGAAAGAGAAACAAAAGAAAAAATTGAAAAAGTAAAATTTTCAATGATGCCTTTACTATTATGCAAAAGCAAGCATGTGGGCCTGGGAAGAGAGATATGGTCCATGTCAGGTATGGGCTGAGACAAGGTTTTGTATGGGATGGCATACAGTGCAAAGACTTCACCATCCTTTTGAGAGCAGAGAGCTCTTTATGGCTGAAACACACAAAAAGGGAAGCAGGCTCTACATAGACCTCTGTGTGTCCTTCCTTTTCTTAGGGAGATAAGAGTCATAACTGAGTTTGTGGACTGTAAGCGCTTTCTCCTCTCTCCCCCTCAGCATCCAGGTCTGAATGATAGATAGGCTTGTCCTGTCCTGGACTAGGCTGACTCACGTCACGGCCCAGTCATAGGAGGGGCCCTGCCAGGGCTCTGATAGCATTATCTATAGGACCAGGACCCGGGAACAGCAGCCTTTCCCTCCCAGCTCCTGAGCAGAGTTTGCCTATTTCTATATTCAAATGACATACATATTTTTAAAGAACTAACCAGGATCCCACCCAGCCTGGTTGTAGCATGCAAACTACCCTAAGCTATTTTAGGTTCCATTTACTCCTTCTCTCAGAAAGAGCACAGTTCAAGGCCAAGGGCTCAGGGAAAGTACCCTGGAGAGCAAGTCAGGAAATTTGGGTCCTATCCTTGGCATTTCCATGACAAATTGCATCACACTGAGAAAGTCCTCATCGTTCCCTGAGCTTCAGATTTCTCTTTTGGATGTGACCTAGCGCACAGTGCAGATAAAATGGTTGTTCTACCAACAGAGAATTTCTGCTGGTTAAGTTCGTAAGTTCCCTCAACACTTAAGCCAGGAGTGTTATTGAACCCTATACTTCTCAACCAGCAAGACATCCAGAGGTTCTCTCATTCAGCTAGGAAATTCTCCTAAGCAGGCCCATTGGTACTAATATGTGTGTACTGGCTGCTGAGTGGAGAAGAGAACATGCTCTTCTCTCCTCTCTTCTCACACCTCTAGGAAAGAGCTTGACATCCTCCCCACTTAGCTGCCTCCACTAACTCACTTCAGAGACTGAACCATTTACTTCAAGGAAATCTTAGGGGGTAGAGAGCCAGAGTTAAGAGTGTGGACTATGGAGTCTGATGGTCTGAGTAGCTGAACCCAGCACGTTACTAGCTGTATGACCCAATTCTCTCACCTGTAAAATGCGGTTCTAACATCCTCATAAGATTGTTCTGACATTGAGAAAGTAAATATATGCAAAGTTTGTGGCTTATATATGCTAAGTGCTCTAGAGTCTTTTGCCATTTTTATTGACTATTTTATTCTGCACTTTACACCAGTCTGTAGCAGTAATAATAAGATAACTTGCATTTATTGAAAGCTTATTAATGTGCCAGACATTTCACCAAGGATTTTGCGTAACATATCATTTAACTTATTTCTTTGAGTATACTGAGAGAAAGAAAAGTATACTAAGAGTATACTAGAAAAAAGAGTACACTATGTAGAGAAAGGGTGGTGGTTATGATTATTGTCCTCATTTAAGTAGTTGGCTTTGTGAAGTCAAGGACTGTGACTCTCTGGGTCACTGGTATGTCACCATGTTACAATGCATGCGATTCGGGTTTAACAAATATGTGACTATTCCAATATGGGAAGGTTATCTTCTGAAACAGGGATTTGAGTATTATTATGTGACATAGGATTAAAGAATTTTTATTTGCATAAGAACTTTGCAAATATTATGTTGTTTAACAAAAACAAGGTCTTAGTGGAAAAGCCATGAGTGCCTCCCTGTAAGAGGAAGTGCTTCACCATGACTGTATGAAGCAGGGTCAGCTGAAGATTGCCCTTGATGAATTCTTAGAGTCACATAGCTCTGTGAAGGTCTGTGCTGTTACATTTTATTCTCTTCTTCCCTATCACACACACAGTGATGGACACACATGAGAGAAGGCTCTCCCCTCACTTCTTCATTGGATGAATCAAATTATCAAGTGGATGCACTGAGCTGAAGAAAACAGGGAACCAGAGCAAAAAAGAGTTCCAAGTGAAAACCACAATATTTTCTCCCCATTCAGGATTCCAGCTGGTGAGAACTTAGGGCTTTGCGAAGCCTGGCCTAAAATTAGGAGCCCCATAGGATATGCACAGGAAAGACACCAGTACCCACAGGGAGCAGGCTTTCTTAGTGTGACAAGGATCCCTTTGCTCCCAAACCTCCAGAGCCCCTCTCTTCAGTTGGTCCTATCAAAATGTCCTTACCTCCAGTCTGAAACTGTTTTTCCCAGTCTGTGTCCCATTTCCTTGAAGCATTTCCCTCTGAGGAGACCCCTCCCAGCATCCAGAGACTGGTCCTCAGCTTCCTACTCTCAGTTCCTTGAGTACAGCGGCCTGGGGTTCCTTCCTGGGCTCCCGCTGTTGACTTTCATCCCGTCTCTTCCCCTTGAATGCTGCTGAGATGATCCATTTGATGAGTATGGCTCCTTCAAGAAATAACTCACTTGTTAATGGCTTATCCCACAAATCCCATTCTAAACATCTGAAATCACTATAAGTAAGAGAGAATGAAGAGGAATGTGGGGGAATAAGGAGATGGGGAGTGAGTAGGAGAGTTGTGGAGAAGATAGACAGGATTAATGGATGATAAAATCTACTATTTATTGAGAAGTCCTATATTCTAAGGGCTTCCCTGGTGGCTCATATGGTAAAGAGTCTGCATGAAGTGTCAGAGACCTGGGTTTGATTCCTGGATCAGGAAGATCTCCCAGAGAAGGAAATAGCAATCCACTCTAGTATTCTTGCCTGGAAAATCCCATGGACAGAGGAGCCAGATAGGCTACAGTCCATGAGGTCACAAAGAGTTGGACACCACTGAGTGAGTTCACTTTCCTTTCCTTTTTTCTATATTCTAAACACTAATTAAATAAGCTGATACTTCAGAGTGTTTCATATTTTCTTCTAACCCCTCATAAACTCTATAAAATTTATAAGATCATCATGCCTATTTTGAGATGAAGGGATGGAGACTAAGCTCATAGGAGTCAAGGCATGTTGCCTAAGGTCAGACATGTAAGAGACAAGGCTAGTTCTTGGACTCAAATCAGACTCCGAATCCACAGCTCTCAGGCCCTTTGCTGTGCTGCCGAGGAGCATGAGATGGATAGGTCTAGGAGAGCAGAAGAATGGGGCTCTGCATGCAGGAGGCAGGCCTGGAGAAGTCTGGGATTGTAACTCTGCGAGCAGGCATTTCTTTAGGCTTGAACTTCAGCGAACTTTGACTCAGCAAACCTGAGGTCTCAACAGGGACTCTGGGAGCTGGGGTGCAAGATGTGTCTATCAGAGGTCACAGAGAGGGCAGGGCCAAGACTACTTGCTGGCTATCAGAGCCCAGAAGGGCCACAGGTCTGTTGGGTCAGATAGGTGGTCAGGTCAGGTTGGCGGCTCTGGGTGGAGTCGCGAGTCTCAGGACAGATAGACTGTGAGAACAGAAGTGAGCAAGGGGAAGGGGAGTGAGGCCCAGCACCGCAACATTTTACTTTTTACCACCACGTGAGACACCCCAGCCCAACTAGGGGGCCTTGGTCATCTGAACACAGTCTTGACATCTGTAAAATAAGGATAATAATTATATTTATCTTTAGGGTTATTGAACACAAAAAGAGATACACGCTGTCAGGACTAGTAATAGTAATTCAGGCGAGAGCTGTGAGCTCACTAGGGACCAGATGTCTCAAAGCAACAGGTAAGTTCTTGAAAATAACACCAAGCACTCTTAAAGATGTGCAGACTGCCTCAAAGCCCAGTACCTCACTGAACAATGGCCTGAGATGCTATCTAAGCAGAGACTTCCCCTCCTCCAGTTGGGCCATCTTCCCAGGTACTGTGGTCAAAGTCCAGAGCTTAGCTTTCCTTCTGAAATTCCTGAAGGCATAGGTGCAGGTGAGGCAACTGACAGCAACTTTGCTCTTCAAGAAATCTCTCTTCACATGGAGCATGTGCAACCCTAGATTCTGAAGCATAAGAGGTCCACTAAGAATCTGATCAGAAGTTGAACAAGAGACAGGATGATTGAGGAACTAGAGAAGACAGGAAAGTCACTTGAAATAGAAGAGATTTAGACTAGGGAAAAATTAAAAGAGGATGGGAGTTAACACTTAGTGAAATCTTTCTACATGTCAGATACTATTCTAGGTATTTAAATAGTCTCATTTAATATGGTAGTTCTGTGAAGTATATATCCTGAAATATGTTATTGTTGTTTAATTGCTAAGTTGTGTCTGACTTTTCACAATCCCATAATTCATGCTAATGATAAATGATGTTTCTTGAGTTTTTCATATATGCTGTTATAATTTAAATTCATTATATGAATTAACTTAAGTTTATCCTCTACCAATATGCAGAAGTCCATTAATGTTTCTCAGCTGATGAGGAAACCAAGACACAGAAAATGTAAAATTCATGTCGATGTATGGCAAAACCAACACAATATTGTAAAGAAAATAAATAAATAAGTAAAACTGAAAAAAAAAAAGAAAATGCAAGAAAATGTCTTAAATAAGTAGCTAATTTTTAACGTGAACCCAGGTGTTCTGGGCTCACCTTTGTCTATATTGCACTCTCTTTTTTCAAGTGTGGGTGACTTGAAGGTCAAAGAGATTAAATAATCTGTCCAAGCTCACAGAGCTGGTAAGTAGTGAGGTTAAGATGTAGGCCCCATTCTCTTGCTGCTAAAGACTGTGCTCTTTCTACAACAAAGTGTCAACATGGGCATCCACTGTGAACCTAAGAAATAGAAGCAGGTTAAACTGCCCCTTTTCCCTATCTCTTTTTCAGGTTAAAAAGAGGCTCCAGCTTGGACTACAGAGTTTGTTGGATTGTAGGTTAAGTCCATACTGGCCCAAATGACCTATTGGCCCCTTGGCCAAGCAGCAAGTTTGGTTAAGCATGAGAGTGTATTAAAGTCAATGAACCTAAAAGATAAGCATATTTATTTATTTAGGTCTTCATGACATCTTAATTAGTGCCAAGCACTCAGGACACTCAGGGGCAGTGCTGTGGTGATGAGTTAAGAGTACAAAAACTGAGAAGGTCTGCAAGTTCCTTGAAACTCCCTTTGCAGAGCTTTGACAATGAGTCCTCACAAATGTTACCAGGGCAGAACCCTGTTTTATATGTTAGCTTCTCCAAGGTCAGTTTGAGCCTCATGCTGTTTTTATTTTGGTAAATAATGTACCAAAAGATCTTATAAGATTGAAGCAGTGTAAGGTGAGCCTTGAGAGATGAATGGGTTTCTCATAATAGAGAATGCCCATTCTCCATCATCCTTCAAGATACGCAGAACTAGCTACCACGCAGTGTTATTGTTTAGTCACTAAGTCATGTCCCACGCTTTGCAACCCCATGGACTGTAGCTTGCCAGGCTCCTCTGTCCGTGGACTTTTCTGAGCAGGAATACTGGAGTAGGTTGACATTTCCTTCTTCAGGGTTTCTTCCCAACCCAGGGATAAAACTCACATTTCTTGCACTGGCAAGCATTACCATTGAGCTGCCAAGGAAGCCACAATACTGTGAGGTAGAACTATTGAGCCTTAGAGAGGAACCCCTTGTCACAGAAAGAGAGTTCCTTACTCATCACAATAAACTCTCCCTTCCTCTTTCTTATTCCCTCCATCAGAGGTTTCATAAGTGTAGTGGGGTCAGGAAAATCAAATAAACGTATATAAGGTGTCAGGGTCTTCAGTGAATATAAGCACATTCCTGATCAAATAAGGATGAAAATGCTTTAGTCAAATGTTATGAGGAACTGGGAGCCGTTCAATGATACCAACGCTACCTACTCCTTATATAACAGTGGGCAAAGTTCTAATGTCTCCATGTGTTTGAAATATAGGATGATAATATGACTTATAGGGTAAATCATGAGAATTAATTTATTGTGTAAAGAGATAGGGACACAATGCATGCTCACTAGGTATTATTAACTGTTGTAATATTATAACAAGTATTTATGTATAGCTACTACATTCACACCTGACATCCAAAGGACAATTGGAGATATAGATATTTTGAGTCATTCTTTTTTTCACTTTCTTTTTAAATAAAAATAATATATATGTTAAGTGTACAACATAATGATTTGATATATATATCATATATATATATACACATATATATATATGATGGTGGTGTTGATGGTTTAGTTGACTCTTGTGACCCCCATGAACTATAGACCACCCAGCTCCTCTGTCCATGGGATTTCCCAGGCAAGAATACTGGAGTGGGTTGCCATTTCTTACTTCAGCAAATCTTTCCAACCCTGGGATTGAACCCATTTCTTCTCTATTGTAGGAAGATTCTTTTACCACTGAGCCACCAGGGAAGCCCATACATATACATGGAAAAATGATTACAACAGCCAAGTTAATTAACTATTATTCGGCTTGCAGAGAAGAAAATTACAGTCATAATTTTCCCTTTCCACATATATTTCGATTAAGTATGTAAAATATTGCAATCAATATTGTACATATTATAATTAACTATTATTTCTGACTGGGACTCCAGGAAAGCAAGACACATGTCTTATTTATGATTCAAGCACTGAAATTAGTGTCTACCACATAGCAAATACTCTGAAAACATTTACTTGATGATTCTCCTACCTACAAGCCCAGGTCTACCCTCCAGCTATCCCATCTCCAATTAAATAAGCTCCAATTTCCCTTTAATTCATAATTCATTTTTGTCTAAACCTCCACTGCTTCCTTCCCATTGGCATTCATGCTCAGGCCACCCTTCTGAGTCCGTGCCCTGCTCCCTATCTCCTACGTTTGCATAGCCCTACATGCGAGGGTCTGCCCCCAACACAGCCATGCTGAGTCATGCTGAGTCATGCTGAGGCTTAGGGTGTGGGGCCAAATGTTCTCAGCCCTGCCTCTTGACTGCTATCTGGGTCCCCAGCAGGAGGCTTACAGGACAGATGACAAAAAGGAGTTAGCACACTGCCTGACTATAACTCCACCCCAGCCAGCATCAGGAGGAAAGAGGGATACTGAGGCAGAATGTGACATATCCTGGAATATGTTCCCTTTGGATTGAAAGTGTATTTCTGGTTGTTCCAGAGATGCCATCAAATGATCAGTTATTGTTCATCAAATATTCATCTTTCAGGTAGTCTCCCATAGTCAGAGCAGAAAAAGAGAGAAAGAGAAAAGAAGAAAACCTTATAAGTAAATGCATATGGACTTTTAATTCACAAAATAAATAAAATGTGATCAGAGTAATTTGAAGCATGAAACTCTTGCTAGTGAAGTCCTGATTCTTTCTTATGTATTGTATAACCCAGAGCCCTTATAAACTGTTTCCTCCTATGTATAAAGATGTGGCAGGGCCAAATGACTACATAATTTTTCCAGATCTCACCTTTTTAGATTTTCTTAAATTTTTCTGTGGTTGTACTGGAGTCTATTTTGCTGCCTGTGGTTTTTCTCTAGTTTCTGTGAGTGGGGCAACACATCATAAATTCCACATCCTGTTAGAAAATCCACTTGGCATTACTTTAAACATTTATTTACAGGTTGAGCCCTTGCTACCACCACCCTGGTATAAGACAATGTACTTTTCACCTGGATGCTTACTCCAGACTCCTAACTGATCTTACTGCAGACTCCTAACTTCATTGCAGTGTGCGGGCTGCTCATTGCAGTGTCTTTTCTTGGGAACTCAAGGTCTCAGGTGCACAGGCTTCAGTGGCCGCAGTGTGTGGGCTTCAGTGGTTGTGGCGCAGGCTCAGAAGTGGCGGCAACAGGCTCAGTAGCTGCGGAGCACAGGCTTACCTGCTCTGCAGCATGTGGAACCTTCCCAGACCAGGGATCAAACCTATGTCCTCTGCACTGGCCAATGAATCCCACTGTACCACCAGGGGAGTCCTAGGGCTGACTTTCCAAGGGTCCACATACTGCACATCCACTTTGCAGGATTCTGTGGATAAGAACTGAGATAGGATGAAAGAGGGGGGGCTTGAAACAGGAAAAGGGAAACATTGTTCACCATTTTAGGGCACCCATGACATCTGCTGACAAAGGACCTGTGACATACTGGACAGATCTGACTGGAGATGACACCAGGGAAACCTTGACTTAAGGAAGCATCTCAGGCCCATCTTGGTGCTACTGCTCTCATGGAAAAATGTTTTACTTTCTAGGCCTTGGATTAGCACCCAAGGTGTGCTATCACTCTTCATGTCACTTTGGCTAAAATTTGATTGTGTAAACATGCTCCAGAGACATCTTCTGACTTTTCTACCTATGCATCCACCATCTTCATTTTATTTATTTAGTTTTGGCTGCCCTAGTTCTTCATTGCTGCATGTAGACTTTCTCTAGTAGTGGCAAGCAAGAGCTACTTTCCAGTTGTGGTGTTTAGGCTTATAAATGTGGTGATTTCTTGTGGAGCACAGGCTCTAGGATACATAGGCATCAGCAGCTGTGGTACATAGGCTCAGCAATTGTGGCCCACGAACTTAACTGCTCAGTGGCACGGAATTTTCCTGGACTGATCAGAGATCTAACCTGTATCCCCTACATTGGCAGATGTTTTCTTAACCAGTGGACCACCAGGGAAGTACCACTATGCTCATTTTAAAGTAAGAATTCTGAGGCAGTTAGTGTGATGAACAAAGGAATTGACAAAACTCAACATAAAGACTCCCCTTTTCCAGGTTTCAAATCCTCCCACACAGATACTCACCTTCAGAGATTAGCATGTACAAGCACATGCATACGCACACAAACACATCATAAATTTCACATCCTGTTAGAAAATCCACTTGGCATTACTTTAAACATTTATTTACAGGTTGAGCCCTTGCTACCACCACCCTCTTATAAGACAATGTAATTTTCACCTGGATGCTTACTGCAGACTCCTAACTGATCTTTCTTCTGCCACTGCTCCTGATAGCATCTTCCCAATATTACAGCCAAAGCACACTGGTAAAAATACAAATCGTGTATGGTAATCTCTTTGTCCAAAGTTCTATGATAGTTTCCTGCATCATTCATAATAAATTCAAATTTCCTACAAAAATAATTTCCAATGATAGCAATTGCTAATATTTATATTGACACCTACAGACTTCCTCTGTGGCTCAGTGATAAAGGATCCACCTGCAATGCAGGAGTCATAGGAGACTCAGGTTCCATCCTTGGGTCAGGAAGATCCCCTGGAGGAGGTCATGGCAACCAACTCCAGTATTCTCCAGTATCCCATGGACAGAGGAGCCTGGTGGGCTACAGTCTTTAGGATTGCAGAGTAGGATGAGGCTGAAGTAACTTAGCACGCATGCATGCATGTTGGCACCTATACATGTAAATGGGCTTCCCTGATGCTGCTAGTGGTAAAGAACACACCTGCCTGCAGGATTTGGTCTCTGGGTTGGGAAGATCCCCTGGAGGAGGACACAGCAACCCAGTCCAGTATTCTTGTCTGGAGAATCTTATGGACAGTGGAGCTTGGCAGGCTACAGTCCAAATTGCAAAGAGTCAGACATGATGGAAGCAACTTAGCATGCATGAAAACATACATATGCACCTACCTCTACTGCTACTGCTAAGCCACTTCAGTCATGTCTGAGTCTGTGTGACCCCATAGACGGCAGCCCACCTGGCTCTGCCGTCCCTGGGATTCTCCAGGCAAGGACACTGGAGTGGGCTGCCATTTCCTTCTCCAATGCATGAAAGTGAAATGTGAAAGTCAAGTCACTCAGTTGTGTCCACTCTTAGCGACCCCATGGACTGCAGCCTATCAGGCTCCTTGGTACATGGGATTTTCCAGGCAAGAGTACTGGAGTGGGGGTGTCATTGCCTTCTCCGGCACCTACCTCTACATGCATACAAAAACATCAGTGGAATAATGCCAAAAGAGGTAATGCCAACCAGCACTATTTAGACCTTAGCAAACAGGACCTTGATTGAATTACTTAGTTTCAGAATGTAGCCCATTTGTTTTTAAGTTTAGATCGACTCTTGAAGACATATTCTGGTTGAAATAAAAGGCACACAAGCCTAAAAATAGAAATCAATGTACTTATTTATTAATTTACAGTGAAATTTATACCTTGAATACTTACATCTTTGTGAGTAATACATGCTTTCCTTATATCAATCAAGTAAAAGTAGAGGAAGCAAACTGTTACAAAGCAAGTAGCTGGATTCAATCATGCCAAGAAAGGATCTTGACAGTAAGTTCAGACATGGCTTATTCATCCTCTTCATGGGAAAGATAGCTATATTATGTGAGGTTCAACATCTCTAGATTCTAAGCCAACTGAGAAACCTTCTTTTTCCTATACTTTCCTTGTTGGTCAATACTCTAATGATTAACACATTTTTTTACATAACTGAACGTTCCATAGATTATAGTTAAGAGTTCTGGCCTGGGAAGCATTCTTTTTCTTTCAGGTGATTTTGCATCTATCTTTTGTGTTTAAATTAGTTTTCATAACTTTTTATACTAAATTTATTTTTAATTGTATCTAAAATTAGAGTGAAATTTATCCCTCTGGCTTTCAAGTTATTGCATGTTATCTAGCCACTGTAGCCTTCATATTTTGACAATACTCACCTATTTATAAACATACACACATATATTTTACACAGGGCATATTGACCAGGCATTTCTGAACAGTTAACCATGCAAGACCCCCAAGCACAAACCCATAATCTCTTTCACTTATCTACTTACATGGAAACTAAGGAGAGAGTCTTTGAAAGCAGTATGAGAAGCACTCTGGCTTTCATTGTCTTTAGCTGGTCCTCTCTTTGCATACTCCTGAGCCCTTATCTATGTTCACAGTTTCTGACCCACCCAGCTATCACCAGCCCAAGTCCTCAGAAGGAGGAAAACACTGGATCTGCTTACCTCTGTTAATTGAAAACAAAACAAAATAAAATAAATGCCATCCCCCACAAAGTCCCAGAAAACAAGTGAACACATAGAAGGAGAAGGAGATAGAGGAGGAGAATGAGATAGAAGAGAAGAAGAAGGAGAAGAAGAAGAGGGGTAGAGGAGGAGAAAGAAGAAGGGAAGAAGAAAAGGAAGGGAAAGAAAAAAACAAAAAACCAAAACAAGTGCAGGAAATAATTGGTGACATTATTGCCTGAATGGAGCTGGAATAGAGAGAAAGGCTATAGTTGCTTGTTGGTCTAGGAACCTAAGAAGTTTTCCTTTCCCTCAGAGACACCTCAGATTCAGTAAGATAGAAGTTGTGAAAATTTTGTTTCAGAAAGAGCTCTCTGGGGCTAGAATTAGCAAAGGCTGCAAGGGGCTTGGGGCTTCCCATGTGGCACTAGAGGTAAAAGAACCCACCTGCCAATGCAGGGGACTTAAGAAATATGGGTTCTATCTCTGAGTTGAGAAAATCCCCTGGAGAAGGGCATGGCAACTCACTCCATTATTGTTGCCTGGAGAATCCCATGGACAGCTGAGCCTGGCGGGCTACAGTCCAGTGGGTCTTATAGAGTCACAGACAGCTAAAGAGACAGCATGGGACGACACAGAATGGAAAGGGACTTGGGAGAGGAACAATAACTAATGGCCCTCACTAGACCATATAATACAAACGATCCTAGTTTCTCACAATTCCTCTTAGTAGATGATCTTGTTAATGGGTGGGATCTAACCATAGTTATCGCTGCTTCCATTTAAGCCCTGCTTAGTTTCCAAATCTCAAATCTATCCCATTTCAGATATGTGTAGATTTCTTATTCAAGAGACACGCTATGCTATAGATTCAGTACTGAGTATCTGAATATTGAAGATAATATGACTAGGAAAAAAAATAGTCATTAATCTTTCAGAATTCAAAGTCACCAAATGAGGGATTTCCCAATTTTAGGACACATAATTCTAAGCCCTATACCTAGAAGAATCCCATATGAATCAACTCTAGATAGAAATACAAAATTGATTTTATGTATCATTCAGTTCAGTTCAGTTCAGTCGCTCAGTCCTGTTTGACTCTGCAACCCCATGAATCATAGCACATCAGGCCTTCCTGTCCATCACCAACTCCCAGAGTTCACTCAAACTCATGTCCATTGAGTCAGTGAGGCGACCCGGCCATCTCATCCTCTGTTGTCCCCTTCTCCCCCTGCCCCCAATCCCTCCCAGCATCAAGGTCTTTTCCAATGAGCCAACTCTTCTCATGAGGTGGCCAAAGTATTAGAGTTTCAGCTTCAGCATCAATATTTCCACTGAACACCCAGGACTGATATCCTTTAGGATGGACTGGTTGGATCTCCTTGCAGCCCGAGGGACTCTCAAGAGTCTTCTCCAACACCACAGTTCAAAAGCAACAATTCTTCAATGCTCAGCTTTCTTCACAGTCCAACTCTCACATCCATACATGACCACAGGAAAAACTATAGCCTTGACTAGATGGACCTTTGTTGGTAATGTCTCTGTTTTTCAATATGCTATGTAGGTTGGTCATAGCTTTCCTTCTAAGGAGTAAGTGTCTTTTAATTTCATGGCTGCAGTCACCATCTGCAGTGATTTTGGAGCCCCTCAAAATAAAGTCTGACACTGTTTCCAGTTTCTCTATCTATTTCCCATGAAGTGATGGGACCAGATGCCATGATCTTCGTTTCTGAATGTTGAGCTTTATGCCAACTTTTTCACTCTCCTCTTTCACTTTCATCAAGAGACTTTTCAGTTCCTCTTCACTTTCTGCCAAAAGGGTAGTGTCATCTGCATATCTGAGGTTATTGATATTTCTCCCAGAATCTTGATTCCAGCCTGTGCTTCTTCCAGCCCAGTGTTTCTCATGATGTACTCTGCATATAAGTTAAATAAGCAGGGTGACAATATGCAGCCTTGATGTACTCCTTTTCCTATTTGGAACCAGTGTGTTGTTCCATGTCCAGTTCTAACTGTTGCTTTCTGACCTGCATATAGGTTTCTCAAGAGGCAGGTCAGGTGGTCTGGTATTTCCATCTCTTTCAGAATTTTCCACAGTTTTTTGTGATCTGCACAGTCAAATCTTTGGCATGGTCAATAAAGCAGAAATAGATGTTTTTCTGGAACTCTCTTGCTTTTTATGATCCATCAGATGTTGGCAATTTTGATCTCTGGTTCCTCTGCCTTTTCTAAAACCAGCTTCAACATCTGGAAGTTCACAGTTCACATACTGTTGAAGCCTGGCTTGGAGAATTTTGAGCATTACTTTACTAGCATGTGAGGTGAGTGCAATTGTGTGGTAGTCTGAGCATTCTTTGGCATTGCCTTTCTTTGGGATGGTAATGAAAACTGACCTTTCCCAGTCCTGTGGCCACTGCTGAGTTTTCCAAATTTGCTGGCATATTGAGTGCAGCACTTTCATAGCATCATCTTTCAGGATTTGAAATAGCTCTACTGGAATTCCATCACCTCCACTAACTTTATTCATAGTGATGCTTTCTAAGGCCCACTTGACTTCACATTCCAGGATGTCTGGCTCTAGGTGAGTGATCACACCATTGTGATTATCTGTGTCATGAAGCTCTTTTTTATACAGTTCTTCTGTGTATTCTTGCCACCTCTTCTTAATATCTTCTGCTTCTGTTAAGTCCATACCATTTCTATCCTTTATCGAGCCCATCTTTGCATGAAATGTTCCCTTGGTATCTCTAATTTTCTTGAAGAGATCTCCAGTCTTTCCCATTCTATTGTTTTCTTCTATTTCTTTGCATTGATCACTGAGGAAGGCTTTCTTATCTCTCCTTGCTATTCTTTGGAACTCTGCATTCAGATGCTTATATGTTTCTTTTTCTCCTTTGCTTTTCACTTCTCTTCTTTTACAGCTATTTATAAGGCCTCCTCAGACAGCCATTTTGCTTTTTTGGATTTCTTTACATTTGAACAAAGTTTGAAAATGATTACTTGACATCAGCCTTGAATAATATCCATGAGCTATGGACCAATGAGTTATGGGAGTGCAGTAGAGAGAAACATTAGCAAACACTGGCTCCGATGAGTGCTTCCCTGGTGGCGCAAATGGTAAATAATCTGCCTGCCATGCAGGAGACCCAGATTCTATTTCTGGATTGGGAAGATCCCCTGGAGAAGGGAATGGCTACCCACTCCAGTATTCTTGCCTGGAGAATTACATGGACAGAGGAGCTTAGAAGGCTATAGTCCATGGGCTCCAATGATAGTCTCATTCCTTCTAATTATTTAGAGTTGCTTTAGTTCATTAAATATATTAGGTAATAGTATTTAAACTGGACATAAAAATCCTGGAATTTCTCAAAAATTTAATAATAAAAGTAAATGAAGGCAATTTTGCATAAGGTCAAAAACATGAATGAAGCCAAGAAAGTAAAGTTACAAAATGGGAAAATGAGAAGTTTATGATGTTTCTAAGTTGCCAGATTCCATCTCTTTGACAAGTTTGTAATAACTGGTTGGTTCTGGCTTTCCATTCTCTCCTCCTAGTGAAGATTCTTCTTGCTTAAATAGCATACACAGGCATCTCTGGCTATGCCTTAATCATAATGCTCCCAGAGGTCTGTCAACTCACTGATGTCTGTGCTATCAGCCACAAACATAAAGAAATCTCTGGGAGAATAGACCCAGCTGGGGTTCAGAGTCACCTTCAACCTTTGTGGGAGCTGATGCATAGGCCCTGTGCTTACAAAGCAAGAATGTTGCTTTGCTAGTAGTTAGGTCTATTCTCTCATTCATGCAATTATTAATATAATAGAAGATATTCATTGGCTTGCTGCCTGGAAGCCATTAGAATTTCCAGCTATGACTGGTACCCAATTTATTCTAGGATAATGCAACACTTAATAGGAACATTGATCCTATTTCTACTGTAAAAAGATAAACTCAGATTATAATGAAAGCAGACTAATTTATAGTCTCTCTAATCAAGAATACTAAGCAGTATATTTTTGTGTATTCAGTGGTTGATAAACCATCTTCATAAATTTCCAACTTTAAAATTGAAAATTTAAAAAAAATTGTGATAAAGAGTAGCTTCTGAAGTATTTTTTTCCTCAGCTAATACTATAAAAAATAGTAGAATCATTTATTTATTTCTATCTATTAATAATTTATATAATTCTCCATACTAATAGCACCTAAAGATAATACATTATTTGACTTACAGCATTAGTATATATGTCATATTTAGCTAGAAAACTTTAATAAAATATTTTACTTTTCTGTGCTAAAAGAGGCATCTTGTATTTCTTCGCATCCTGCAGAAAGTTTACCAAAGTACAAATGCTAAAAATTACCCTAAGAGGCAAGAGCTAGTCTTTATCAAATTTTGAAATTTCTTTTAAAATGTCTTTTTATTTGAATACCTTTAGAAATGACATTTTTATGTTAGATACCCTAACATAAATGAATTGGATAATAAGGTATCTATTAGATATACACTATGATACAAACTTTCCACTGAGACTCAGGGAAGTAGAGATACCCAGGCATAGAGATATTACAGAGGAATAGACATCTGTATGCTGAAAGTAGCTGATTCATAAACCTTGTACTAAGCTACAGACATGTTGTCTTTCAACCCTATAACCTTTCTTAAAATATTTTTCCACAATGTTTAGTAATAAGGAGGCAAGAGATGGGCCAGATCCCTGGAGGCAAGCCAGTTCTGTTTCCCAAGGCTGTTTCTAGAGAAGGATGTACCTGAAATGAGTATGAGGGAGAAGGAGAGGGCCCGACTCCACATTCTGAATTTAACCGACGACTGGTGTCCACATTCTCGAAGGAGAATGGCAGTACTCATACTGCTTCACCTGGGATTTGTTTCCGAAACTTTTGGTCTAATGGGTCCTGGTTCTTATTTCCTGGGGTTTGACAATGTCTGATCCTCATACCCAAGGTCTAAGGAAAGAGTCACTGTCCTCATACTGTGGATCTATAGAAATTTGCCTTGGAAACCAAGAGCCTTAAGTCTATTGATTAATATATCAAATATAATTCAAAAAGATACATGCACCCTATGCTTGAAGTAGCACTGTTTACAATAGACAAGATATGTAAGCAATCTAAATGTTGATCAACAGATGAATGGATAAAGATGTGTCTGTCTCTGTGTGTGTGTGTATTGTTGTTTAATCACTAAGTTGTGTATGACTCTTGCAAACCTATCGACTGTAGCCCGGCAGCCTCTGTCCATGGGATTTTCCAGGCAAGAACACTGGAGTGGGTAGCCATCTCCTTCTCCAGGGGATCTTCCTGACCCACCCATGTCTCCTGCACTGGAAGGTAGATTCTTTACTACTGAGCCACCAGGAAAGCCCCCTGTCCACAAATATGATACAAATGAACTTATATGCAGAAAAATAATAGATCCACAGACATAACAAACTTATGGTTATCAAAGGGGAAAGGTGGGGGAGGTATAAATTAGAAAGTTGGCATTAGCATAAACACAGTACTATATATTAAATAGATAAGCTTACTGCATAGCACAGGAAATTATAATCAATATTTTATAATAGACTCTGAGGAAAATAAACTGAATATATATATATATATATATATATATATATATATATATATATATAAACTTTAAGTTCCCTATATATGAATAGGTCCAATTCTGAGAGTGTGTCCATAAATCCAGTTTGTTCCTAGATCCAACAAAGTTAAACTAGGTACCCAAATAACTCCCTGATGTCTCAAGTAGTAAATAACCCATCTTCAATGCAGGAGATGCAAGAGACATGGGTTCAGTCCCTGGGTTAGGAAGATCCCCTGGAGAAGGAAATGGCAACCCATTCCAGTATTCTTGCCTGGAAAATCTCATGGACAGAGGAACCTGGCAGGTTACGGTCCATATCGTTGCAAAGAGTTGAACATGAATGAATACGCACTCAGTTAACTAACATAATCAACTAACATAAGTGGCTATATAGTACTGTACTGTAATATGTTTACAATACTTTTTGCACAAATACATAAAAACAAATACAAAAATAAAGAAAACATTTTAAATCTTAAAATCTTAAAGTATGCTATCTTGAAAACTACAGTGGTACAGTGCAACAGCTGGCATACAGGGGCTGGCATCGAGTGAACAGGCAAGAGGAGTTACTGGCTGGAGGAGGGAGAAGAGGTGGGAGATGGTAGAGCTGGAGGATCATCAGCAATAGGAGATGGAGAGCAAGCTGCAATTTCACTCACACCTGAAGGTGACGGAACACATGTTCACATCTTTGAAAATTTGCAACTTGAAGGTTCATATATGGGGGCTTACTGTGTAACCAAATCACTTTGCTGAACACCTGAAACTAACATAACATTGCAAACCAAATATAGAAAAAAAATGCTTTTATTCACATAAGAGCTATTCTTCACTGAGTAGCCAGACATTTCTTGTCCTTTCATTGGCCTTCTACTTCAGTGATAATATATCTGCTCTCTTGATCTAGAATGGCATCATCCTAGGTTAGGTAGTCTAGTCCAGGGAGTCTTTTATTTTTCTTGAGGCAGGGGTGGAGCTAAGAAATACTTGTGAAGGTCACAGCCCAGGAAAACTGATCCACTAAAGGCTGACTTTTAATTATACAATTATAGGCTGCTTCTCCTCCCTCATTCCTTACCATCATATCAACAGGACTCCAGTAAAGTAACAGTGGATTGCAGCTGAAAAAATTGTAAGGGACAGACTCTATTTCATGATGATGTGTTCTTAGGGAAGCCTACAGACAACAGGGACATCAACATATAAAACAAAACAAGGACACTAGAGAAATCTGAAGTCTCCATCACTGATGGCTTCAACAAACATTAAACATACTCCAACTCCGAGTGTCTTGTATCAATTCATCTATTCCTCAGTGTGATCACAAGTCATGGTTTTAAATAATTTCAGACTACTTAGCTGCCTCACTGGTATAAGTAAGTAGAGAAAACCAGGAAGAACACTCAGGACAATGTCTCCAGAGTAGACAGTTTCTTCCCATGTTGTCACAGAGAAATGGACAGAGTTCCTTGGAAGCACAGGATGCAAGCTTATTCTACCTGTTCTCTCTATAAAATAACCTTTGGATACTTTAATTTTGGATGATCTCTTAGTTCTATTGTAGATCCCTTGCATTTCCATTCACTTCATGAAGTAACTATATATGTGTTTGTTTGTTTTTTTTCTCCCTTGGAAAATTAAAATTCAGATCTTGGCTATACTGCACTCCTTAAGAGAGTTAGAACTGATTGAGTTTCTTGTCCACAATTTATTTTTATTTTGAGTGTGTTTTTGTCATACTGTCACCATCTCATCATCTTAACCAATGCTAAAATGGTTTGAATAGAACTCCTCCCTTGTCTGGTGCTTAGCTACACTTCATGGATCATTCTGGAAGAAGGAGAATGGGAAAGATGGATGCCATCATGGAGGATGACATGGAAAGAGCTGAGGGGGAAATGGGAATGAATGGAAAATTGTGTTGAGGATGGTGGAGTAGCTAACAAAAGAAGGATGCCTCAGGAACCAACATGTTATCACACACTCAATATACATCTTCCTTGCTGACCATCAGCTGACCTGACTCCACCCCTGAGGGACACAGCCTAACCTTGACCAATCACTTCAAAGGACAAGAGGGAGCAAGGGGGCAGAAGTTCAGCAGTAAAGAATAAAAGGCCACAGCATCCAGCAGCCACACAGACTTGCTTCTGATGCTTCTGTGATCACCTGTAAGCTCCACGACTTGACATCATGGTGCATTTTACTGCAGAGGAGAAGGCTGCTATTACTGGCCTGTGGGGCAAAGTCAATGTGGAAGAGGCTGGAGGCGAGGCTCTGGGCAGGTAGTAAGTGGACTTAATAGAGGAGGGTGGTGAATATGAGCTTGGCAAATTGACCAGCAAATTCTTCAAAATTTTTCAATTCGCTTATTTTCCATCTGCTGTTTCCACCTCATAGGCTTCTGGTCGTCTACCCCTGGACCCAGAGGTTCTTTGACAGTTTCGGCAACCTGTCCTCTGCCTCTGCCATAATGGGAAACCCCAAGGTCAAGGCCCACGGCAAGAAGGTGCTGACCTCCTTCGGAGAAGCTATTAAGAACTTGGACAACCTCAAAGGTGCCTTTGCTAAGCTGAGTGAGCTGCACTGTGACAAGCTGCACGTGGATCCTGAGAACTTCAGGGTGAGTTCAGGAAGTGTTCATGTGTCCATTTTGCTTTTTACTTTGGAATAACAATAAAGGAAGTTGAGTCTTTAATTGGAAAGACTAGTAAAGATCTCAGAAATCATAGATTAAACTAGGTACTGGAGGACCGACTTCTAGTGGGCATACCGAGACCACCTTGATTCATGACTAGTGACCATAAAGAGCTACAAGCAGCCTTACAGTGCATGCATGCTAAGTGCTTCAGGTGTCAGACTCTTTGTGACCCCATGGACTGTAGTCCATCAGGCTCCTCTGTACATGGGATTCTCCAGGTTCTTTATCACTAGCACCACAATATCACAATGAGCAGCATTTAGTTTGCTTAAAAATTTTCAGGAATTTCTGTCAGAAATGGATGTATTTACCCCAGAAAATATTAAAAAAGAATATTTTTTTCAGGAAGAAATAAAATATGGCTTTTGATAGATCAAGTCTGATCTCAAGAAAGGAGAAATATCTTATGTGATTCCTGATAATTAAAGTTTAGGAAGATATTTGGGAGAATAATTTTTAGGCAGATTGTCTCAAAGAAAGTTGACCAATTTCTATTAAATTACCCATCAATATTGTTACTAAGTGGAGGCTTATAGCTGCATTGGTTGGAGGCTTTACTAAACTCTTTCTAAGAACCCATGCATCCTTGAAATCCTATGAATACAAGAATTAAAGATAAGGAGAGAGGCAAATAAAAATAGTGAAATAGGAGAAAGGCAGGGGATACAGGTAGACAAAATGTTGAATGGAGGGCTCATATAATTGAAACAAACTGAAGTACTAGCTCATCTGAGTTTATTGTGTAGATACAACCCACAGAGCAGTTTAAGATGTGGACTTGGGAGTGGGTGTAGGTACTAAGCCATTATTTTCTTCAATTATTTAGGAAACTTATACTTGGCATGCCTAACTGTCATTCTGTCTTTCACCCAACAGCTCCTGGGCAATGTGATTGTGATTATTCTGGCTACTCACTTTGGCAGAGAATTCACCCCTGATGTGCAGGCTGCCTGGCAGAAGCTGGTGTCTGGTGTTGCCACTGCTCTGGCCCACAAATACCACTGAATCCTCTTTCCAATTCACCATTTTGTGTCCCCAGAACCTTCCTTCTGCCCATGGGGACTGGGGTTTGGCCTGGAGAACCCAGCTTCTCTTTAATAAAGTACATTCTATTCAGTGATCAAAATTCACATTGTGTCTTCTCCATCATTTAATCTCATGCTAGAGGAGAAATGGTTCATTAACTGAAGACTGTGGAGAGACATGGGAAGAAATAAGAGTTCTTTGAGAAAGAAGCAAGTGAGGAACTCATCAGTGGAAGACAGGCATTCTGGTAGGGTTCAGGATGATTGAGAGGAAGCTAAGGTGGGGAAAGAAGTTTTCTCTCCAGGCAAGAATACTGGAGTGGGTTGCCATTTCCTTCTCCAGGGGATCTTCCTGACCCACGGATCAAACCCAGGTCTCCTGCATTTCAGGCAGACACTTTAACCTCTGAGTCACCAGGGAAGCCCTTTCTGGGGTTGGAAATGTTTATTTTAGTGGTTGGGGACTGACTACCACAGGGCAGTGTGGCAAAAACTTACTGTATCAGGCAAAAGTAGTAGTGGTAGAAGTAAAAGGCAGAAGTAGTAAGTGGTATCTGAGGGAAAAAAAAAAACAAAATAGATTTATGGTACATGTCAGAGAGTTTGCAGAAAAAAAAATAACAGTTTTGTAGGGATTCATCATCTAGACTCAGATTACTATTTCAGTTTGCTCTAATTTACATTTTGACTCAACTAAGTTGTCATATATCTTATGAGATTAAATTGGAGACAAGGAGATGAGTTGAGGGATGACAGAATTTTCAAAAAAATCTCCATGAACCAACAATAATGTACCGCTTTATAAAGGATTTCACTGTCTCCGTACAAAGCCAAGGCTAACACACTTGAAATCATTCTGCTTCATATTATGATTGAATGTAATGTACACTAAAATAAAATTAGAGTTAGGATAGTATGTGAATTGGGAAAACAGGAGGATGACAAAGACTTCACATGGGAGATAAGATACTAACAAAGTCTTAAAAGGTTGTTGCTTAGCCATGAAAGACGCTGGGATTCTTGGCCTCTGGATGAGAGGAATTCAACCTGGGACCAGTGAAGAGGCTTGATAGCTCAGGCTTTTGTGTGATAAAGTTTATTAAAGTATAAAAGAGATAGAGAAAGCTTCTGACTAATCAGAAGGGGGCAGAAAGTGCCCCCCCCCCCCCAACGCTAGCCTTAAGCAGAATGTTGTATACCTATCAGCAAGCTGTTAGAAAATGTAGATGTCTCACAACTCAGAGTGGCACCAGACCCCTCACCCACAACATATATTTTGAGATAACATTGGCACCAGGTGAGTCATCCCAGGCCATAAAACAATTGCCATGAGTCTTGAAGAAAGGCAGGTTTCCAAGTAAATACATAGTTTTATTAACATAGATTAGGAGAACAACGTAGGAGTAAAACATACAGGTTTGTTGAGCCCTTATTGGTTCTGAGTCTTGAGTGGAATGGACTTGAAGAAAGACGGAGCCTAGGGTATTCTTGCCTGGAGAATCTCATGGACAGAGAAGCCTAGTAGGCTACAGTCCACAGGGTCGCAAAGAGTCGGATACAACTGAATGACTTAATCTAATCTATAGGGTAAACATATAGTTCATTAACATAGCTTAAGAAAAATATTTCTATAGGAAAAACACATTGGTTAGCTCAAGGTTTGAGGAAAATTAAGCTCAGATGAAGCCAGGTGTCATCATGGCCACACAGAATTTTATAAGAAACCCTCTTTTCAAGTTTGTATAAAGTAAAAGTGAAGTGAAGTCGCTCAGTCGTGTCCGATTCTCTGCGACCCCATGGACTGTAGCCTACCAGGCTCCTCCCTCCATGGGATTCTCCAGGCAAGAGTACTGGAGTGGGTTGCCATTTAGAGAAGGGGAAAAAAAAATCTAACACTTGTAGTTTGTTTCCTCCTGCAGCTTAAGAGAGAGAGAAAAAAATTTCTGACACTTGCAGCCTGCTTCCTCCTTTTGGAGACCCCTGGCCTTCCTGCCTGTTACCCTCTCAGTCTTGTAGTCTAAAATTAGCCAGCCAGGGCTTGGCAACATGCATGAAAATGGCTCTCTGGAAGGAGAGAGAGTGAGACATAGAGGATTAGGGAAGACTAGATAACATAAAGCTTTGAACATAATAAAAATTGTTACTATGATAGTAGCAAGAGTAAATAATAAGTATTCTAAGAACTTTAAATGACTCAAGGAGTAGGATTTGGAGGGTGGAAGTAGGCTGCTTAATTCACAAAAAATGAGTTGAAAATTGCAGAGACTAGACATGGATACTAATTGAGGAGAACAGACGTAATGGCTTCAATCCAAGAAGAGCAGTGTGTTAGTTTGTGTTTGACCTTTTGTGATGCTATGGACTGAACAGGAACTAAAGATCTTCTTGATGAAAGTGAAAGAGGAGAGTGAAAAAGTTGGCTTAAAGCTCAACATTCAGAAAACAAGGATCATGGCCTCTGGTCCCATCACTTTATGGGAAATAGATGGGGAAACAGTGGAAATAGTGTCAGACTTTATTTTGGAGGGCTCTAAAATCACTGCAGATGGTGACTGCAGCCATGAAATTAAAAGACATTTACTCCTTGGAAGCAAAGTTATGACAAACCTAGATAGCATATTGAAAAGCAGAGACATTACTTTGCCAACAAAGGTCTGTCTAGTCAAGGCTATGGTTTTTCTAGTGGTCACATATGGATGAGTTGGACTGTGAAGAAAGCTGAGTGCTGAAGAATTGATGCTTTTGAACTGTGGTGTTGGAGAAGACTCTTGAGAGTCCCTTGGACTGAAAAGAGATCCAACCAGTCCATCCTAAAGGAGATCAGTCCTGAGTGTTCTCTGGAAGGAATGATGCTAAAGCTCAAACTCCAGTATTTTGGACACTTCATGCGAAAAGTTGACTCTTGGAAAAGACTCTGATGCTGGGAGGGATTGGGGGCAGGAGGAGAAGGGGACAACCGAGGATGAGATGGCTGGATGGCATCACTGACTCAATGGACATGAGTTTGGGTGAACTCTGGGAGCTGGTGATGGACAGGGAGGCCTTGCATGCTGTTATTCACGGGGTTGCAAAGAGTTGGACATGACTGAGCCACTGAACTGATGGACTGTAGTAGACCCGGCTCCTCTATCCATGGGATTTTCCTGGCAAGAATGCTGGAGCTGGTTGCCATTTCTTCCTCCAGGGGCTCTTCCTGACCCAGTGATGTAACCTGCATCTCTTGCTTGGCAGGCAGATTCTTTACCACTGAGCCACCAGGGAAGCCCTGGAAGAAGGTCAAGGAAGTCTGCAAAAAGTGAAGGATGAAGAAGGAGAGAGTGAAGAGAACATGTTTTCTGATTGGCTAGGGTGGATGAGAAGGAAGGAGGTGGCAGAGATGAGAAAACTCACAGCCTGTTTCTAACAACAAGAGGCCTGCAATGGCCTGGGGACTTCATGTAAGAGAAGTGGTAACTGAATCATCCTTGAGGATTTCACTGTCAGATTTCTCAGGGAATCACGAGCTCCAAGCTTTGAATCAAACTGTCCTCTTGAGGCTTGGCAAGTTTAACTCTATGAGGCATTCATTTTATTGCTCCCTCACATTAATTGCAAAATGTCCTGTGAATTATATTCTAATTTGGCTTTTTATGTTTGCAATAGGGGCTTCCCCTGTGGCTCAACAGGTAAAGAATCCACCCCAAATGCAGGAGACCTGGGTTCAATCCCTGGGTTGGGAAGATCCCAATAGGGCTAGGGAGACCAGTGATTACATTGTTGCATTCTGTCAACACACTGGTGTCTCTGTGCTCTGTTGCCTATTTATTGATTTGACTGCATTGAATCTTAATAATGGATGGGAGATCTTTGTTGCATCTCACAGGCTTAGTTGCCCTGCAGCATGTGGGATCCTAGTTCCACAATCAGGGACTGAACCCATGTCCCCCGCATTCTAAGGAGGATTCCTGTCCACAGGACCATCAAGGAAGTCCCCTATTGCCTTTTACTATGCTCCTAAGCAGAATAAAGAGAGGTTCTCTGTGGCACCAAATCTCTTCACCCAGTCAGTTAACAAATGAGAGCAATGTAGTTTTTAAATCAATCAATCTCTTTTTCATCCTTCTTGCCTCTCAACTATTGTTCTGACTCTGAATAGCAAAGGGTGATGATGAAGGAGCAGGCAAAAGATGCATTCTTCATTCCTTAATCATGTACGTTCAGATCTAGATTTCACAAGTTCAAGACAATTTAACTG
Organism: Nanger dama; assembly: GCA_917880005.1. Classification (NCBI taxonomy): domain Eukaryota; kingdom Metazoa; phylum Chordata; class Mammalia; order Artiodactyla; family Bovidae; genus Nanger; species Nanger dama. The sequence continues at coordinate 1,931,948 of CAKJTW010000114.1, forward strand.
AAAACAAAAGCATATAATTTACACACACATGTATGTGCATATATTCAGGTCTAGAGGACTCAAATGTTTAATAGATGAAAATATGTTTAATTATTGCTGATAGACCATAAAAGCCAGCTGAGAACCTTTGCCTGGCCTTTCCCCAGTGTCGTCATTTATACTAATGGGGGAGCCAGTCCTAACACCTAAGAATCTGCTGCTTTAGTTTGAATTTGAGCATCCTACTAGCTGTGCTATTTGAGATGCATCACTTAATACCTTAAGCTCTCATTCACTGATCATGTTTATCAAAGTCAATTTTGCGAGAATTAAATACATTAATATATCTCACTAATATAGTTCACTAATTGGAACATAAGCTCTCTATCTCTTTCTCTGAAAATAATTGACATTATAACTTCTATCTTTTAGTGGTACTATTTATGTTATCTATAAACTCTATCTGCATAATATATGTATTCATAAATATATATGATCTTTTGTTTCTAGTGAAAATGCTTTTTAAAAAATAATTTAGCTATAAAGATAGTTACCATTATTAAAACTGATTGAGCTTTGGTGGAAATAAACGATCATTTTGTGAAGAAATGGAAAATTCAAAGCTTAAATTTGAGGAATCAACAAGAGATGAGTCCAACAACAGAGGGGTGATAAGAAAACAAGGATAGCTGTGGGACATGAAACATTCGGAAATATTGAGGTTGAAAGGAAAGAAACTCCAGAAGGCTGAACTAAAACCAAGAGGTAATGCATTGGGGCCTAAAGACTGCTTTTAGAAGTCTAGAGGGGTTTGTTTGGACTCTATTGACTTTTAGAAGAAACCTATATAGAGATGAGAAAAGTGTCTACTGGAAAGTATAATTGTATGAAAGGAACTGTGCCTTTACTTATTATTTTCACTTTTCCTCTCCTGGAGGCAGAAAAAAAATGCCAAGGAGAAATGTAGATGTAGCATATGCTGGCTCTGTATTAAGGAAAGAACCTAGAGTTCACAAATATATTGCTAAGGCCATTCACACATTAGGGCTTCCCTGGTGGCTCAGATGGTAAAAATCCACCCTCAATGCGGGAGACCTGTGTTCCACCCCTGGGTTGGGAAGATCCCCTGAAGGATGGCCTGGCAACCCACTTCAATATTCTTGCCTGGAGAATCCCCATGGAGGGAGGAGCCTGGCGGGCTGCAGTCTATGGGATCATTCTGTACATGAGTCTTGTACAGAATTGTTTCTAGACAGCCATTTCAAGTTTGCATCCTATAAAATCAGAAGTGGGATGAAGTGTCTCTGGGGGAGGAAAACAGCTGGAACACGTGGGCTGGAGTGAGTACAATAATAAACTGTGAGTGTTTATTTTTAAGCCCACAAAATATGACCTTGATGGTGCTAGGAAGATAGGGGGAGGGAAATCATGGTCAAGTCCTAGTCTAGCAAGGGGAATAAACTAGCTGTGCTTAGGGACAAGGCAAGGCCCCAGGCTTTGTGGGAAGTTGATATCACTCAGTTCTAAGCGAGAGCAGAGAGGCCAGCCTGGAGCTCTCTGTTCACTGTGCACATCTGTTATCTCTCTCTGCCTTCACAGCTCCTGGAAATTGTGCTAGTGATTGTCTGGCAAACCATTGTGATACAGAATTAACCCCCAGTCCAGGCTGCCTGGAAAACGATGGTGGCTGGACTGGTGAATGCCCTCACCCACAAGGCAGGGGCCTTGTCTCGCTGAGGGCCCTGCCCAGTAGTAGAGTGTCACCAAGGGGCAGCTTTATTTTTCTAATAATAATAATAGCAACAATGAGAGCATCAGTAGCAGTAATGCTCTGCTAAGAGTTCTGTATTGTCCTCAGGTCTGCTTTTCTTATGTGCTTTTAAATATGTGAAAACCTTAGGGATTCTATGTTAAACCGTATTTTGGGGGGCTGGGCGGGCTCACCATTCAGTTTTTTTCATGAAGTAAGATTTCTGCAGGGAAATTAAAAACAGAGCACCAAAGGGATGTGGTTGGGACATACACTTGGGAGAAACATATAGTCATGAGTTATTCCAGTTAAAGATATGGGAGCATTCTGGTGGGAGGGGAAAGGTGTCAGGGGACAAAAACTCCTTAGGACTAGACAACTGGGTCTGAAAATAGACTTTAGTGAAGGCAAAGGTTCTGGATGTAGGTAGAGTACCAAAGTGGAAATTATTTACAGGAAAATTAATCCAGGTATTAAGATGGCAACATTCAGCCAAGGATGTCATTCCATTCTAAGAACACATTTTCTAAAAGCAACTGGTTTGTCACAGCCCTTGTAAGAGGAGACTCAGGGTGGGAGGGGTAGAGGTCAGAGCAGGGGATACCTCTTTTCAAACTCAACTTCAAAAACTGGGCCCTCAGCTTTACTAAGGAACTGTCCGGTTAAAAATGAAGAGAGCTGCCCAGGAAGGTTAATTATCTTTTCAGGACTGGTTTTGTTTTCTTTTTTAAAATATTTATTTGTATTTGTTGATTTATTTGGCTCTGCCAGGTCTTAGTTGCAGTGGGAGTGATCTTCGATTTTCTTTATACCATGCAGAAGCTTTAAATGTGACATGTAGGATCTAGTTGCCTGGCCGGGGTTGGAACCTGGGGCCCCTGCACTGGTTCTCAGGAGTCTTAGCCACTGGACCACCAGGGAGGGAATGTTACATTAATTGTTGCCACGAGGAGACACACGTGTGCAGATTGGCTACAGCATTTCAAGGAAGAGAGACCATAAACTGCTCAGAGAGAGGGACTGTCTAAAAAGGGTGAGAGAAAAACAGGTGTTAGAAGTAACTTCCAGAATCATTGCCTGCTTTGCTGAAAAGATGAGCAGTTCTTCCCCAAAATTCAGAGCTGCAGAAGCTCCTGAGTGTGGGGCCTTGCAGGGGCACATACTCTGCTGAAGATGGGCATTAGGGCCAAGATAGAAAGTACCCAGAGCCAACCCTGCAGGCCAGACCCCAGCTGAGTGTGAGTGGGATTCCTAATGTGGTCATAGTTTCCTCTTCTATTTTTTATTTCTCTGACCTCTTTTCTTGAAGCAAATCCTTTTGACATTAATCCAACTATTTTCTTTATATCTCTGTACCAAAGTGCTCACATAAATCAGTGCTCACAGATCCAGTCTGTCATGGTAAACCAGTTTCCAGAAACAGCAATTCTTATCCACATTTTACGTTTAGATCTTTTCCAGGCTAAATAGATAAAAGTGTCTCACTATATCAAACAGAAAGGGTTTATTTTCTGACAGTACAAATTCAACTATTAATATAATACTGTGGGTTGAACTCTAAATTTTAGAGTACCTCTGTAAATATATAAGAAATAAAAATTGTTTTTATATTTTATGTATATATATATTTGAAAGAGTGATCTCAGGGGGAAACAACTCAGCTTTCTGGAGGTCAAAATGTGGGAAAAACAAATTCTGAAATAAAATGAATCATCCTGTCTCCCACCAGAAATGTACCTTTTCTAGTCTTGCAAATGCTTATGTGGATGCATGAGAACAAAGTACCTTAGATCACAGTGGCAGTGGTGTGTGGAGTACTGTCAGTGAAGGTTGCCTTTCACTGATTAGATATGAAGAAAAGTCACACTCAGCCAGGAGCCTGGACCCAGCACATGAGACAACTCAGTTCATCCAGAGCCATTGCCAAGAATTCGAATATTCTCTTCGCTAAACACAGAAGCACCTATTTTCCCAACATTCAATAGTGTATTCTCTGATAGGAATGCATAGATGCATGTACTGGCCAGAGACACTTTCCATATAACCAGCATGAAAAGAATTATTCAAACAAGTACACATAGTACCGACAGAACTCAACAACAAAGGGGGTGATGTCAACTCTTCTCTAAATTACCCAGTTCTTATCTATCTTTTTTCTAAATTGATGCTGGATTGGGATCATTTTTACTTGGTTACAAGAACAAAATATGAGCCCCATATAAGCTTTTAGAAGCATTGATAACCCAAGAAGAGCTATGGTTTCTTCTATTAATATACCCTGGCTGAACAGCAGAACTATGTCTTGTAAACACTTGACACAATGCTCAACAGAGTTCTAAACGTTGTTCATCCTAATTCTAGTTATGCTTCATGGTCAGCCTACTGGTCACTTCAGGAACAGTGGTAGGGACTTTGAGATATGAGTTGCACAGTAGAGGGTAGGGGGGACACAGCAGAATGGCCCCGATAGAGCCACTGACACTATCAGAGACACAAATGTCCATCTTGCTGACCCTCCTGCCCAAGTCCCACCCCTGGCGGTGGCCCCCTACCTTTGACCAATAGTCTCATTTTATTGGGAGAAGGAAGGGCCTGGGGACAGCAGATGAGGAATAAAAGGCCACACAGAAAAGCTGCAGCACAGACTTGCTTCTGGCCCATTAGGATCACCTGTAAGCTCCCAGACACCATGGTGCATTTTACAACCGAGGAGAAGGCTGCTGTTGCTAGTCTGTGGGCCAAGGTGAATATGGAGGTGGTCGGCGGTGAGAGTCTGGCAAGGTAAGACCTGGGCGCAGGTAGGACTGGAGCAGAAGGGCAGAAAGTGTTCCAGAAAAGGGACTGGTTAGGTTTCTTGCATACTCTGACTTCTCATCTGTTCTGTGACTATGATCACCCCATAGGCTCCTGATCGTCTACCCATGGACCCAGAGGTTCTTTGATAGTTTTGGTAACTTATGCTCTGAGTCTGCCATAATGGGCAACCCCAAGGTCAAGGCCCACGGCAGGAAGGTGCTGAACTCCTTTGGAAATGCCATTAAGCACATGGATGACCTCAAGGGCACCTTTGCAGATCTAAGTGAGCTGCACTGTGACAAGTTGCACGTGGATCCCGAGAACTTCAGGGTGAGTGCTGGGCATGCCTGTGCTTTGTTCTTTCATCCAGGTTTCTGTGCTGCAGTTACAGTAGAAAACATAGACTTAAGTCTTAAGCTATCAAAATATTTTTGGAGGTAATATTTCAGAAAAAGGCTTGATTTTGAGAGGTCAAAGGTAAAACCAAGTAATTACTATGTGACCAGTGGAAGCCACTGGTCATCTGATAATTCTGAAAAAAAAAGAAAAAAAAAAAGAAAAAAATGGTAAATGTGAAGAACACTAATCAAACTTGAGCTATATATTTTGGCCTGGAGAACACAAATTGAGCCAAGGAAAAGAATATCTTTCCTTTGATAATTGAAATTTTCTATGAAAGTTGATGAATACACTTCTGGAAGGTTTTTGAGTTTTGAATCAGGACTAAACAGAGCAAAATAAGATCAACTTTTCAGGGTTTGGACCTCCTCCTCTTATCTCCATCAATGAAGAAATGTTCTCCTATACAAGGTTCTGGATTCTTTGCCCAAACAATCTGAATGTATGTAATATCTGAAGACAAAATAAGCATATCAAGTCCCCTTTGAGCACTATAATCTTACTTTTAAAAAAAGGAGAGAAGCAATCCATAGCAATGCTCTGGGGTTGAAAGTTGACAGAGAAAATGGGAGGATATAACACAGTGGGGGTTCAGGCTGGGGGTCACTGAAGCTGATGCCAGGTCTCTAATGATGCACTTTTGTGGGACCATGGCCATGAAAGCTGCTCAGTCTCTTAGAAGAAGGAAATGGATGTGGCATCTATTTGCTGGAAGGGCAATCTGAGACCTTCTCTTCATTATGAACTGTCTTCTTTTTATTCCCAGCTCCTAGGCAACATGATATTGATTGTCTTGGCAACCCACTTCAGCAAGGAATTTACCCCGCAGATGCAGGCTGCCTGGCAGAAGCTGACCAACGCTGTGGCTAATGCTCTGGCCCACAAGTACCACTAGTTGCCTGGCCTGCCATGTTGGTGCTTATCTGAGGGGCCAGTGTCCCTTTATTCAGCCCCTGAAGACAAGGGGAGAGAACCTTGACTCCAGACATAACTCCAATATAATACAAATGAAATAAAAGTCATGGTCTATAATGAATGTCCTTGTATTTTCTGTTTTTATTTTTATAAGTTGATTCATCTAAAATAAAACATTCTTATTGGAACTGGGAATATTGGGGATTGAGAGTTTGGGGAGGATTTAGAAGGAACCCTAATAAGATTCTATAAGTGTGGCTTCAATGGGTAGTTGCTCCTAGGAGGGGAAAGTAGACTCCAGAGATGGACAAAGTCTTTAGAAAAAGGAAAGAAATGGAGTTACTGTTGAGAGACTCAAAATGACTGTTAACAGTGAGTTCTTAGGACATAAAGTAGGGTTACCGGTATAGTCTGTTATTTGCATTGATTCAGGATAAGAGCTCTTTTGGACCTCTTTTATTTAATATAAAAGTCATATTTTTAGTTATTAAGTGCAATGAAGATGGTACTTTTTAGACATTCAGTCAGGGAACTGCTCTCAACCTTTTCCTTGCATCTTCAGTGGTACTAATGCTATGTTACTTGGGAGCTCTGTGTCCTGGAACACCTTTTTAATTCTATGAAGGTTTTGGTAGAGGTAACGGCTATCTATGGGGAAAAATGACAAATTCAGGATTCATCCTGTCAGGTCTAATTGACAGAGGAGAAATTGGAGAATCTTCTAGGGAGACCAGAAATATCAGGTAAAGAAGCAATTGTTGCATGCAAAAAGAACCAGTGAAGTTTCTTGCACAGAAGAGTGGCATAATGAATAGGATATTGTAGTGAAATTGATCCGTGTGTGTGTGTATAGACCTGACAAGGCAGAATCTACCCTGAATCTGGGCTTACGTATTGGCTGTGATTATAATAAAGTGACTGATAAAGGACTCAACTTGACAGGAGCAATGAAACTAAGGGGCGGGGGGGGGGAGCAAATAAAGGACCATTGTGGCAAAGATGCCTGAAGACTTGGAACAGTGAAATGAGAGTGGATAAGTCATGTTGACAGCCAAGTTCCTGTCTGGTGAATAAGAGGAAATTTCTTGACAGAAGAAGAAAAAAACTAGATGTCTCTTGCTTGGAGCTGGTAATGGACATAGCCACCTTTGTAAAAATCATTTCAAATTTCTGTACTGAAACCACTGGCATAAAGTGAAAAGCCAAAACTTCGGAATTAACAGATAAGGTCAAAGTATTGCTCCAATGCCTTGAACCATTTAGTTAATATCTTTTAGAATTAATTTCCTTGGTTGTGAAGTGAGATAATGATCTCTCCCTCACAAACGATCCCTTCCTCCCCTACCTCTAAGGTTTCAAGGAGATGTTTGTGAAGTGTGTTGTCTGTCATTTTGCCAAGGTATACGATGTACTATGATCTAGTTCTCTGTGCCCCGTTCATTGCATATCCTTGAATTGATTGCTTTGTTTCTGAGCTTCATATCTAGATATCTAACTATTTAATATCCCATTTTGGGTTGCTCAAATATGAATCAAATGTAGTATGTCCAAAACTGAACTCCTGATCGTTTCCTAATTGATTTATGGTAGCTGAGCCTTCTTTTTGTGTTCCCCCATCCTAATGACAATGATACTCAAGCCTGAAAATAGAGATGGTGTTTCTTCTGTCCATGGAATTCTCCAGGCAGGAATACTGGGGTGGCTTGCCATTCCCTTCTCCAGGAGATCTTCTTGACCCAGGGACAGAAACCTGGTCTCTCACATTGCAGGCAGTTTCTTTAATATCTGAGCCATGAGAGAAGCCTGATAACATCTTAATGACTATGACGTCATCAGTTGCTCAAGCCTGAAAACAGATGATAATTTTACTTTCCTATATCCACTTTATTCCTACATCCATTTATACACTGATGCCACAATAATTTTTGAAGAATACAAATCAATCATGTCACTTCATTCCTTGAATTTTTCAATAGTTTTGCTTGACTTTCAGGTCAAAGGAAAAAATCTGTAACAGTGTAAAAATCATTCATGGCATCTTCCTATCACAAAACATTCCCCCTTGTTATCTGAATCATAGTCACACTGTCCATCTTTCTATATATAAATCAAATAATTTGAATTATTGTCCCTGGTAATTTTTAATCAGCATTGTTTTATACAATGAATCTGTTTTACAGCATGTGATACAGATTCTTTTCATTGTTGTATAATCGTTCATTCTTTTACTGTACCATACTTTATCTGTTCCACTAAATTAGGAACATTAAAGTTGCTACTGAATTGAGATTCTGATATCTGTTGATGCTATAAGCGTTCCTATACATGTCTTTGTATGCACACAAACATGCTTCTCAATTGCCGGGTCATAGGTGTTAAACATCTGCTTCGGTAAGTGAAAGTGAAAGTCAAAGTCACTCAGTTGTGTCCAACTCTTTGCAACCCTATGGACTATACAGTGCATGGAATTCTCCAGGCCAGAATACTGGAATGGGTAGCCTTTCCCCCTTCTCCATGGGATCTTCCCAACCCAGGGACAGAACCCAGGTTTCCTGTATTGCAAGCAGGATTTTTTTTTTTCCCCTACCAGTTAAGCCACCAGGTAAGCCCAAGAATACTGGAGCAGGTAGTCTCTCCCTTCTCCAGGAGATCTTCCCAACCCAGGAATCCAACTGGGGTCTCCTGCATTACAGATGGATTATTTACCAGCTGAGATACGAGTGAAGGCCCTCTGATTCTGTAGATACCATCAAATACTTCCAAAATCAGTTATACTGTTTTACATTATCACTAGTAAAGTAGGAAGATTTTTTTTATCTATAGCCTTGCAGATTTTGGAAATATCAAGCTCTCCTCTTCTTTATATTCTTTTCCCCTCTTCCTTCCCTTCATTCCATTATTTTCCCTTCTTTAAAACCCTTCTTCCATCCAACCATCTCTGGGTCCAATTCCACTTTTTTCCTGAAGATGCAGATGTAGAAATTTCTGCATTTTGTGTTTTCCCAGAAATCCCATCAGACTTTATCAGCCTGAATAAGATAAAACTTGCTTACAATTCCTCTGCATTTTATCTACAGTCATACCATAAACAGCAGATTTTTTTCTTTATTTCTCATTAAATTGTTCCCATTTTCATCCATGCTCCATAAGCCTATTTCAGTAACTGCTAGAAAGACATTATTTATTATTTTTCATTAACTTAATGTACATCTATTTCAATGAAGGGATGAGGGAAACAGAATTTTGTGACCCAAAATTGGGTTGAGAAGATCCCCCGGAGAAGGGCAAGTATTTATACAAGAAGAAAGAAAGCAAGTTAAATCTATGACAACATATTTATCAATTTCAACATTTTCTAAATAAAGTCAGCTTGATAAAATTTTTGCTTTCTAGGTCTTAGTTTTCTTACCTATGAATTAAAAATTTTAAATTCATAGATAAACTGTAATTCATAGGTTAAAACTATAAGACACATTACATAACATCAGATTAAAATATTTTTGCATGAATGAGACTGGGGATGTATTTGTAGAAGCAATGCATGGAGGAAATGAAGAGAAGAGACAAGAATAGGGAGAGTAGAGTTTCTGAGTCTAGTTACACTGGATCAGCCAATCACATATGAAGGGAACTGAGGAACAAGAGTGCATCTTAACATTCCCCCAAATCAATGAACTTGTGTTGTGCCCTGGGCCAATCTGCTCTCAGAAGCAGACAGGGTAGGAGGCTGGGTGGGGCTCACAAGGAAGAGCAGGGCTCAAGCTGCTTACACTTACTTTTGACACAACTTGCAACTACCCAAACAGATATCATGGTGCATCCAACTGTTGAGGAGAAGGATACTGTCATTGCTTTCTGGAGCTGGGTGAGGGTGGATAAAGTTGGTGCTGAAACACTAGGCAGGCAGGTATTCAGCTTCAAGGCAGGCTTAAGGAGAATGAATGGCAGTTGGGGTTGTGAGGATAGAGCTGTTGCCTGAGATTCTGGCAGGCACTGACTCCCTCTGCTCTTATGCTGTTTTTACCCCTTAGGCTGCTGGTTGTCTACCCCTGGACTCGGAGGTTCTTTGAGTCCTTTGGGGACTTGTCCTCTGCTGATGCCGTTATGAACAACCCTAAGGTGAAGGCCCATGGCAAGAAGGTGCTAGACTCCTTCACTGAAGGCCTGAAGCATCTCCACCGTCTCAAGCATTTCTTTGCTGCACTGAGTGAGCTGCACTGTGAGAAGTTGCATGTGAATCCTGAGAATTTCAAGGTGAGTCTACGGAACCCTTAAAGTTTTCCTGTGTTTGGTAGTCAAGCTCCTATCATGGGAGAGGGCTAAGCAGCAGGACGCAGTTCAGAATGGAGAAGAGGTATTCTGATTACATCACCATGAACTCCTCAGGATCATTTAGCTTCTTTGAACTTCTTTGTTCTCAGCCATCATTTCCTCTTATTCATTCTTGTTTTTCTCTGTTTGTTCTCTGCAATATTGTCTTTATATTTAAGCATTTTGAGGGTTTGAGTGCTAAGACTTTCTTCTTTTAAGTCACTGAAAAATTTTGTCTCATGTTATTCCCTTATCTCTTCCTTTCAAAGCAAGGAAGACAAAATGACGTATTGCTTCTTGAAATAGTTCAAAAGAATAAAAAATGATAAGTTATGAATTAAGACAGAAAGAGAGAAACATTTCCAGTACAAATTCAGGCTGATGTGGATGGCTTCACATCAGTAGTAACTACACTTCAGCCATCTTTCTCCTTATATTCTAGGAGCTCAGCTTGGGATGAGACTGAAATACTCTAAGTACAAATTGGGTGCTTCTGCTAACAGTGTTCTTATTTTTTATCTCTACCACACAGCTCCTGGGCAACATACTGGTGATCACACTGGCTCGACACTTTGGCAAGGAATTCACCCCAGAGTTGCAAGCTGCCTGTCAGAAGGTGGTGGCTGTTGTGGTTAATGCCCTCACCAACAGATACTGTTGAGTTCCTGTCCTATTTCTTTTTAAAAAGAATATTTATTTTAAACTGATTGATGATTGGTTTACAATATTGGTATGATTACTATCATACATTAATATGAATCAACCATAGGTGTATATATTTCCCTTCCCAGCTGAATCTCCCTCTCACCTCTGGCCCATTCCCACCCCTCTAGGTTATTTCAGAGCTCCCATTTAAATTCCTTGAGTGATGCACATTGTAATAGCTTATGTTGAATGGTGTCAGATTTGTGGCTTTCAGAGGAGAAAGTTTTGATCCAGGGCCAGAGACAAGGCTTGATCACTCAGAGCTTTTGCGTGGCAGAAGCTTTATTATAGTGAAAAAGGGACAGAGAAAGCTTCTGACATAGACATCAGAAAATCCACTTCCACAACGTACATTTTAAAATACCAGGATTAATCAGAAGGTTCTTAAGAAGGAGATGGCATCAACAACTCGATGGACATGAGTTTGAGTAAACTCCAGGAGTTGGTGATGGACAGGAAGCCTGGCGTGCTGAGTCCATGGGGTTGCAAAAAGTCAGACTGAGCAACTGAACTGAACTGAAGGAAGAGAACCATGTCCTCAAGCAACATGCATTGTTGTTATACAACCATTAGTGCGAAGTTTAAGGAAAAACATACCACTGAGCAAGATGAATTGTTTTGCTGTGCAATCCTTAGCTCTGGGTTTAAAGACAGTTAATCTCAAAGATTGTTGTCATAACAACTCAGAGTTTAAGAAAAAATGTCTCATGTGGCTAAAACAAAGAAATGTAGAAAAAATAATTTGCCCTTTTTCTCCTGGAGAACTCTGGAGAGTTCCGGATTCCTTACCAATCTACCTAAGAATTAACTGTCTCAACTGGAAAATCCTATTTTAACAATTTAAATATTATAAAGTCATTTTTAGTTACAATGTTGTTTCTGTTATTTTTATGTTCTGGTTTTTAGGCCACAAGGCGTGAGGATCCCTGAACATAAATTGAACTCTCATCCCTTGCATTAGACTAAGCCTTAAACACTAGACTGTCAGGGAAGTCCCAGTATTTCCCCAGATTTTATCTTCTGAACTTGGGGAAATAATGTCCACCCTCAACAATTTGACTTCTTCCTAATAAAGAACTTTCAGTTCAATTTCCTGATTCATTTTACTCATTTTTTTTTCTTTCCACTAAGGAGATGGGGAAAGCACCTGAGGGTCTACAGACAGAGAGCCTTTGTTTCTCATACAGAGAGAACAAGGGAAATGAGAAAAGTAAGGGGACCACACAGTCAATAATGGATGACATTCCTGTCTCAAAGCGTAAGAACTATAAGGAGATTTAAAATATAGTGAGGATACTAGCATTACAGGGGCTCGTGGGAAATTTCAAATCTAGACAGAAACTCCAGGATAACACTCTGATCCATATCCACTAATTACTCAAGAAATAATGTACTCAATCTGAGACATAATGATTGCTCAAGAATCTGTTATTAACATTTCCTTTTTCATACATCTCTTGCCTGCGTGTTGTAGGCAACAATGCTATGTTACATTAGATGTTCCCATTCCAATACATATCCTCGCTCTCCTACTTGTCCCAAAACACCTCCAAAATTAACTCCAACCTCCCATTTCAGGTAAAGCTCAGTGCACACATAACACTTGCTTGAATCTTATGACCCTGCCATCAGTGAAATTTCTAGTATTGCCTAAGGAAATCCTTCCAAACACTCCCACTCCACATTTTTCACATTTCTTCCTGTTTAGTATACATCATGACAAATGCTGGGCTGGAGGAAGCACAAGCTGGAATCAAGACTGCTGGAAGAAATATCAATAACCTCAGCTATGCAGATGACACCACCCTCATGGAGAAAGTGAAGAAGAACTAAAAGGCCTCTTGATGAAAGTGAAAGAGGAGAGTCAAAAAGTTGGCTTAAAGCTCAACATTCAGAAAACGAAGACCATGGCATCTGGTCCCATCACTTCATGGCAAATAGATGAGGAAACAGTGGCTGACTATTTTTCTGGGCTCCAAAATCACTGCGGATGGTGATTGCAACCATGAAATTAAAAGATGTTTACTTCTTGGAAGGAAAGTTATGACCAACATAGATAGTATATTAAAAAGCAGAGACATCACTTTGTCAACAAAGGTCCATCTAGTCAAGGCTATGGTTTTTCCAGTGGTCATGTATGGATGTGAGAGTTGGACTATAAAGAAAGCTGAGTGCCGAAAAGTTGATGCTTTTGAACTGTGGTGTTGGAGAAGATTCTTGAGAATCTCTTGGACTGCAAGGATATCCAACCAGTCCATCCTAACAGAGACTAGGTGTTCATTGGAAAGACTGATGTTGAAGTTGAAACTCCTGATGCGAAGAGCTGACTCATTAGAAAAGACCCTGATGCTGGGAAAGACTGAGAGCAGCAGTAGAAGGGGAAGCCAGAGGATGAGATGCCTGGATGGCATCACCGACTCAATGAACATGGATTTGAGTGGACTCCGGGAGTTGGTGACCAACAGGGAGGCTGGTGTGCTGCAGTTAATGGGGTCACAAACAGTCAGACAAGACTGAGTGACTGAATTGTTACTGAACTGAGCATACTCACCCTCTGTGCTGTGTAAGGGTTTGTGCCTGTTGTAAGTACTGTTCTACAGGATTACTGTGTCTTATACAGCAGATCCTCCACAGACAGTAAATGTATGTTTATTAAGTGAAATAATCAATAAATGCACAATTATTTCTTGTGCCTGGGAGTAGAGGACAATCTGAAAAATGTAGAGTTGCATAGTGTTTCTTTGGTGTTAGTGCTACAATATACAATGAGGAAGCACACAGGAAAGTAAATCACTGATTAGATATTTGCTTTTTGATTAATGGTGGAGCAATATCTTTATAAATTTTTTAACTTTTCATTTTATATGGAGTATATCCAATTAAAACTATTGTGATAGCTTCAGGTGCACAACAAAGTGACTAAACCATTTATATACATGTTTCTATTCTTCCCCAAATTCCCTCCCATCCAGGCTGGCGCATATAATTGATCAGACTTTCTTGTGCTATACAGTAAGACCTTGTTGATTATCCATTTTAAATATAGCAGTGTGTACATGTCCATCCCAAATTCCCTAACTAACTATCCCTTGTGAAATTATTTTTGTCATATGTAAAATTTACTTCTAGAACCTTCTAACTTGCATGCATTTCTTTAAATCTATATCATGCTCCAGTTGATTAAATTTAGATTTGACTGCCTAAAAACAGAACATATTGCTTCCTTCTGTAAAAAATATTTTTTGAATAATTTTATCTTATTACTAGGTTATAGACAGTGCATTACAGTTTACTGTTTTACCACTATATTTTGAGTTGTCTGAAGGTAAATAAGTTTTTAAATATTTATTTGTTTCTTCTCATGTTTTTATAAATAGTAGGCACAGAGAATCCTTTACACCCCAACATGTTTAATAACCACAGAGTCACATCCCAGAAGCAGAGACATCTCAGGAAAATTGTAGGAAGTTTCCTTTCACATTCCTGAGCGGAGAAAAGTCATCATAAGGATTAGACATTAGGAGACAAAGAGATTTTCAAAAGATTTGAAAGAGGGTAAGAGAGACTGTGAGTTTCACAATCTGGACTTGGATAGTTTAAACGGTATTGTTAGTGTTGGTGTCTCCACGTTGGGAGTGAGGAGGAGGTCAAAGGATGGAAAGAAACTTGGCAGCTTGTTATATGTTTTCACTCCTTGTTAAAGAAGAACTTCAGTAAAAATTCTAAGAGTATAAATAATTCTTTACTATTTGATTTTATATGATAATTTATCCAATAGTTATTTCTAGTTCCTCCCTATCATGTTGCTTTATAGATCATGTTCAGTATGTGTTAATGCAGATGGGGTATGTGTGGAAGAAAGAAAGATGGAAAGAGACCAGAGTCAAGGAGAGAAAGATAGCAACAGAGGGAGATACGAAGAGTCAGAGAAAGAGCAAGGGAGCAAAGAAGGAAGGGCGGGGAAGGAGAGGATAGAGAGAGAAAGGGAGGAAAGAAGGAGGGGAAGGAAGAAGAGGAAAGAGAGAAAAAGGGAGGGAAAATGGGGGAGAAAGGAGAGGAGAGAGAGAGAGAAAGGGAAGGAAGAGGGAGGAAAGGAGAGGGAGAGAGAGAGAAGGGAGGGAAGAAGTGGGGAAGAGAAAGGAGAGGAGAGAAAGCAAGAAGTAAGTAATGTTGTGCATTGATTTCCATAATCATTTTAAAATCAGCCAGTTGAAAGCCATGGAATTTAGAATGTTATTCTAGATTTTCCATCTCTTAACCCTCAGAGAAATGCTCTGAAAGTTGGCTTTGAGAATTAATGCCTTGTGTATTTGTCAAAGGTGCCCAGTCTGAAGCCAAGATTCTGCCTTTCCAGACATACAGCTTCAATTTTACTTGAGAAAGACTGCCCCTTTGTTCTTGATAAATCAATATCATAGCCCACTTTTGAGGTAAATAAAAGCTAATTCTGAATGAATTAAAATCTGAGCCCAGTGGGGGAAATATTAATATGGAATTGATAAAGAGACATTACAAATAGCTGTGAAAAGAAGAGAAGCAAAAAGCGAAGGAGAAAAGGAAAGGAAAGATATACGCATCTGAATGCAGAGTTCCAAAGAATAGCAAGGAGTGATAAGAAAGCCTTCCTCAGCTATCAGTGCAAAGAAACAGGGGAAAACAACAGAATGGGAAAGACTAGAGATCTCTGCAAGAAAATTAGAGATACCAAGGGAACATTTCATGCAAAGATGGGCTCAATAAAGGACAGAAATGGTATGGACCTAACAGAAGCAGAAGATATTAAGACGAGGTGGCAAGAACACACAGAACTGTACAAAAAAGATCTTCATGGCCAAGATAATCACAATGATGTGACAACTCACCTAGAGCAAGACATCCTGGAATGTGAAGTCAAGTGGGCCTTAGAAAGCATCACTACGAACAAAGATAGAGGAGGTGATGGAACTCCAGTTGAGCTATTTCAAATCCTGAAAGAAGATGCTGTGAAAGTGCTGCACTCAATATGCTAACAAATTTGGAAAACTCAGCCGTGGCCACAAGACTGGAAAGGGTCAGTTTTCATTCCAGTCCCTAAGAAAGGCAATGCCAAAGAATATTCAAACTACTGCACAGTTGCATTCATCTCACACACTGATAAAGTAATGCTCAAAATTCTCCAAGCCAGGCTTTAGCAATACATGAACCATGAACTTCCAGATGTTGAAGCTGGTTTTAGAAAAGGCAGAGGAATCAGAGATCAAATTGCCAACATCCACTGGATCATGGAAAAAGCAAGAGAGTTCCAGAAAAAACATCTATTTCTGCTTTATTGACTATGCCAAAGCCTTTGACTGTGTGGATCACATTCAACTTGAAAATTCTTCAAGAGATGAGAATACTAAAGCATCTGACCTGCCTCTTGAGAAACCTATATGCAGGTCAAGAAGCAACAGTTAGAACTGGACATGGAACAACAGACTGGTTCCAAATAAGAAAAGGAGTACATCAAGGCTGCATATTGTCACCCTGCTTATTTAACTTATATGCAGAGTACATCATGAGAAACACTGGACTGGAAGAAACACAAGCTGGAATCAAGATGCTGGGAGAAATATGAATAACCTCAGATATGCAGATGACACCACCCTTTTGGCAGAAAGTGAAGAGGAACTGAAAAGCCTCTTGATGAAAGTCAAAGAGGAGAGTGAAAAAGTTGGCTTAAAGCTCAACATTCAGAAAACAAAGATCATGGCATCTGATCCCATCATTTCATGGCAAATAGATGAGGAAACAGTGGAAATAGTGTCAGACTTTATCTTTTGGGCTCCAAAATCCCTGAGGATGGTGATTGCAGCCATGAAATTAAAAGATGCTTACTCCTTGGAAGTAAAGTTATGAACAACCTAGACAGCATACTGAAAAGCAGAGATATTACTTTGACAACAAAGGTCTGTCTAGTCAAGGCTATGGTTTTTCCTGTGGTCATGTATGGATGTGAGAGTTGGACTGTGACGAAAGCTGAGCACCAAAGAACTGATGCTTTTGAACTGTGGTGTTGGAGAAGACTCTTGAGAGTCCCTTGGACTGCAAGGAGATCCAACCAGTCCATCCTAAAGGAGATCAGTCCTGAGTGTTCACTGGAAGGACTGATGCTGAAGCTGAAACTTCAATACTTTGGCCATCTCCTGTGAAGAGATGATTCACTGGAAAAGATTCTGGTGCTGGGAGGGACTGAGGGCAGGAGGAGAAGGGGACGACAGAGGATAAGATGGGTGGATGGCCTCACCGACTCGATGGACATGAGTTTGAGTAAACTCTGGGAGTTGGTGATGGACAAGGAGGCCTGGCACACTGATTCATGGGGTCGCAAAGAGTTGGACACAGCTGAGTGACTGTACTGAACTGAACTGAGGATATATTTTATCAAAATTATGGCTATATTGATTTTACTGTTTTTAGAAAGAAAATTTGACCTTTTAAAACATGAATTAAACTATACCATTCCTAAACTATTCTGCTTATGACATCTGTTTCTATGAGTTCAGCTCTTCATAAAGCATTTACTTTTTTGGTGTTGTCATTGTTTTATTTTATTTTACTTTATTTTTGAAACAGTGCTAAAACTGAGGTAACCAAGATATTGTACATCTGGGGAAGAAGAGTAAAGAATAACCACTTTATCTTGTAATAAATATTAATGGAAATCAGATTGTTGAAATATTGTACTTTGATAATTAAAAATTGCACAGCAGAGCATGTACAAAAGAATTCTAGCTGAGTGAAAATTTTGAACCAAATGATGAAAGCACATATCTCTGAATGAAGTGTCATGATTTTCCTGAAGAAAGTCAATGTTCATCCTCTTAATTATACTCAGAATAGGCCCATCCTGGTATAGAACATAGAACATTAGGAATTAGGTCACCTTGCCAGACTGGAATAAAGGAAAAGAAAAAAATATATATATATATATATATCTGTTCCTCTCTCTGTGGGCTTGTGTGAATGTGTGCATAAGTGTGTATGCTCAACAGGGCTTTAATCAAAGTAGAGCAGACATGCTGTGGATCCCTTCACAGAGTCCAGGAAAGCTCTTGAGGATGAAGATGGCTGTGGGCCTAAGAAGCATTCCAGAACTTTTTAGTGGCGGCCTGGATTTGCACTTTAGGCTCTGAACATAACCCCATTTATATAACTATTCACTCTTTCTTATTTTTGCCTGAACTTTTGATGTCTTGTAACAACTTTCAGATTTGTCCCTGCAGAATTAGAAGGAAAAACCCATTTCCTCTTTAATCAAACCAAGTAGCAAGCATGAAAAATAGTAACAACTCTTGCTCTGAGACTTGCATGATGGTGGCTGCAGCAGCAATCAGTATAAAAGAGGGGCTCATAGACCATTCATGGCAAAAGAAGACACAGTAGAAGAATATGAATATATATATATGTATCGGAGAAGGCGATGGCACCTCACTACAGTACTCTTGCCTGGAAAATCCCATGGACAGAGGAGCCTGGTAGGCTGTGGTCCATGGGGGTTGCGGAGAGTTGGACATGACTGAGCAACTTCCCTTTCACTTTTCACTTTCATGCATTGGAGAAGAAAATGGCAACCCACTCCAATGTTCTTGCCTGGAGAATCCCAGGGACAGGGGAGCCTGGTGGGCTGCTGTATATGGGGTCACACAGAGTTGGACACGACTGAAGTGACTTAGCACATATATATATATATGTGTGTGTGTGTGTGTGTGTGTACACACACACACACACACACATACATACACACAGATACACATATATGTATACTGGAATATTACATATTACTCAGGCATAAAAAGAATGAAAATTTTCCAGTTGCAACAACTTGGATGAACCTGTAGGATATTATGCTTGATGAAATGTCAGACAAAGAAAGACGAAATCCTGTATGTTGCAACTTTTATGTGGAACACAAAAAGCAAAATAAACAAATTAATATAACAAAGCAGAAATACACTCACAGGTATATAGAACAAACTAATATTTACCCATGGTGGGAGGGGAGGGTCAGGATAGGGGTAGGGGATTAAGAAATACAAACTACTGTGTATAGATTAGCAACAAGGATTAATTGTGCAGAACAGAAAACATAGTCAATAATTTATTGCAACTTTAAATGGTGCATAGTCCTTAAAAATACTGAATCACTATGCTGTACACCTGAAATTAATATAATATTATAGATCAAATATTTAAAAATAATTAATTCAAATCAAATGAATTAGGGAAATTATCTCTGAAAACAAAGAATGAGAGGGGGAAGTCTTTAAGTACATGCTAATTTCTGTCAGTCGAGACAGTGAAATTGTAGCCCTGACAATTTGGCTCCTTTATAAGAATATATAGGAGTAGACCATACTATTATGTAGTAAGTTCTGTGAATTTTCCATAACACAGACTTCCTGAAAAGACATGTCCAAAGTTTCCCAGAAGAAGTCCTTTCACTCACATATGCCTGACCTCTGATATCAGGGATGTGAATTAAGGTGTTTAAAAGAGTACAAATATAAAACAATGATAAAGCTAACGGAGATTTCAATTTAATCAATTGACACTCAAAACTGAAAGGTCAAACCAAATGTATCTTTTTATCTTCTTTTGTTTTTAACATTTAAAACATTTGAAAGCTTTCTTTTCCCAGAATTCAACATGTGGAAATTTTTTTTTAAGTATAGACCAATAGTTAGAGCCTCTTTGCTTGAGGAATGCAGAAAGGAATGTATATAAATTGAAGATGTTTAAATTCTATATTTATTCCTATGTTTAAATTCTACTTTTACTCCTATAATCTTTTGTGGGCATTAATTCTGCCCTAACTTCCAGGCAGTCAAGCAAGATACAAGACTTTTCGACATGTCTGAAAATATCAGAATGAATTTGTTCACAAGTGCTTGAATGGGAATCGGCCAGGTCAAAGGGGTGAGGAATCTTCATTTACCTAGCAATGATGCAAAAAATATTTTGGCGGATGGAGTAATGAAAGCTGGACATTTATGAATTTCTTTGTAACAACCAGAAATGCAGAAGTCCTTTCCTTCTAGTTTCCCTAAAAATATATTAGTTGGAGTTACAGAGACATAGAGCTGAAAGAATGAGAGATTTTTTTAGACATGTTTTGATAGTGATGGCAAAGGTGAGAGAGAGGTGATTCTAGACATTAAATTGTCTGAATCAGGAGAAGGTTCTAAGGAGAGAGATCATGGAAAGTAAATATATATGCTCCTATACTTACTGAAAGGAAGTAGAAATTGAATAAGAAGGGAAGATGCAGAAAGTAGAGATAGTAGAAAGGAGGAGAACCTCAGGGAACTCTGAAGTTCTGCTGAGCTCAGAAATGCTTGCTGCTTTTGCTTTTTTCATTGAATCTTCTGGTAGTAAGAAACAGACCTCTATACCTCAGAAGTTTTTCTTGCCTAAGAAGGTAACAGAATTTATTATATGGGTGAGAGGAGAGGCAAAGAGAGAAGATATTTGAAAAGCTGTAGATAAAGAAGAACAAATTTTAGTGAAAGAAGGTATAAAGTATATAGAGAAAACAAAATTATGGATGAATAAAATAGAAGTAATTCTTATAAACACAGTATTCTTAGAGGCTGAGAGGAAGAAAACAAATAATCTGATTCAAGCTGGAATGTCTTTCCACAATTTTATCCCTTATTTTAAATCATGGAGAAGCTTCTCTGTTCTTCCAGACACTTTCCCAGGTCAGTCCATGAGGAAACAAGTTACATGCCTCTACTAGTCTTTGATCACATTACCTCTCTCAGGGTTATTGAAACCTTGGGGTTATGATTGATTTTTCACTTATTTGTATTTCTTACTACGTGGAGAGGTCTCTATGTTTTCACATATGGATTAATGGAGTAAGTATTTCACAGGATCTCTCAATCCATACTTATTCTATTTTTCTATCATTATTTATTTGGTCATAAATTAAATTAAGAAAAAATTGAATGAGTAGATAAGCAAATGAATATTTGTTTTCATATTAGAACAATTTAATCCCAAACAAGTGAACAAAAGAGATGTGTATTTAGAACAGGGGCAGGGGTTTTATCCAGGCCATACTTGTAATTCTTTTGCATATTCTGAACGCACAGGAGATAATCCATCCATATAGTCTTAAGTTGAATCATAGTGGACAAATCCTTTCCATTTTCTGGAGCCTGGATTTTTCATTTATGTAATAAGAAAATTGAGGAGGTGGGTTTCCAAGAGGTTACCTCGTTGTGATTCTAAAATCTCTATAAGCAAACTTGCTAAGGAAGATGATTTTTAGTAGCAATGTGTATTTCTGGAATTACTGAGACCCTGAGATGCTCAGAAAGAGGGCTGACGGTCTGAAGTCAGTGCCAAGAAGACCAAGGAGAGGTATGACTATCATCATTCAAGCCTCACCCTGTGGAACCACAACTTGGCATGAGCCAATCTGCTCACAGAAGCAGGGAGGGCAGGAGGCAGGGCTGGGCATAAAAGGAAGAGCCAGGCCAGCTGCTGCTTACACTTGCTTCTGACACAATCGTGTTCACTAGCAACTACACAAACAGACACCATGCTGACTGCTGAGGAGAAGGCTGCCGTCACCGGCTTCTGGGGCAAAGTGAACGTGGATGAAGCTGGTGCTGAGGCCCTGGGCAGGTAGGTATCCTGCTTACAAGACAGATTTAAGGAGAGTGAATGGCACCTAGGCATGTGAGGACAGAGCCGTCCCTGAGATTCTGAAAGCTGCTGACTTC
Organism: Nanger dama; assembly: GCA_917880005.1. NCBI lineage: Eukaryota > Metazoa > Chordata > Mammalia > Artiodactyla > Bovidae > Nanger > Nanger dama. The sequence continues at coordinate 1,953,557 of CAKJTW010000114.1, forward strand.
CTCTGACCTTGTGCTGTTTTCTCCCCTTAGGCTGCTGGTTGTCTACCCCTGGACTCAGAGGTTCTTTGAGCACTTTGGGGACTTGTCCTCTGCTGATGCTGTTATGAACAACCCTAAGGTGAAGGCTCATGGCAAGAAGGTGCTAGACTCCTTTAGTAATGGCATGAAGCATCTCGATGACCTCAAAGGCACCTTTGCTTCGCTGAGTGAGCTGCACTGTGATAAGCTGCACGTGGATCCTGAGAATTTCAGGGTGAGTTTGTGGAGTCCTCAGTGTTCTCCTTCTTCTTTTTATGGTCAAGCTCGTGTCATGGGGAGAAGGCTGAATGGCAGGACACAGTTTAGAATAGAGAAGAGGTATTCTGGTTAGAGTGCTAAGGACTCCTCAGAACCGTTTAGGCTCTTTGCTCACAGCCATCATTTCCTCTGATTCATTCTTGTTCTCTGTTGTCTGCAATGTCCTCTTTTTAATTATACTTTTTATTTTGAGGGTTTAATTAGAAAAATATTTATTTTATCAACTTTAAAATCGTTTCTAATATTTTCCCCTTATCTGTTTCTTTCAAGGAATAAAAGTTCTATTGCTTTTTGAAATGATTCAAAATAATAAAAATGATAACAAGTTCTGAATTAAGTTAGAAAGAGAGAAACATTTCTAAATATATATTCAGGAAGATATAGGTAGATTCACATCAGTAGTAACATCTTCACTTCAGTCATCTTTGTGCTTATATCCTATGGTCACAGCTTGGGATGAGTTGAAATACCCTGAATCTAACCTTGAACTTCCCTCATAGCTCAGTTGGTAAAAGAGTCTGCCTGCAATGCAGGAGGTTGTAGTTCAATTCCTGGGTCGGGAAAATGGCTGGAGAAGGGATAGGCTGCCCACTCCAGTATTCTTGGGCTTCCCTTATGGCTCAGCTGGTAAAGAATCTGCCTGCAGTGTGGGAGACCTGGGTTTTATCCATGGGTTGGGAAGATCCCCTGGAGAAGGGAAAGGCTATCCTCTTCAGTAATCTGGCCTGGAGAAGAGTCAGACATGACTGAGAGACTTTCACTTTACTAACCTGCACTAACCCTGCCCTTGCTTAATGTCTTTTCCACACAGCTCCTGGGCAACGTGCTGGTGGTTGTGCTGGCTCGCCGCCATGGCACTGAATTCACCCCGGTGCTGCAGGCTGACTTTCAGAAGGTGGTGACTGGTGTTGCCAATGCCCTGGCCCACAGATATCACTAAGCTCCCCATCCTGATTTCCAGGAAAGGTTTTTTCATCCTCAGAACCCAAAAATTGAATATGGAAAAATTATGAAGCATTTTGAGCATCTGGCCTCTGCTTAATAAAGACACTTATTTTCATTGCACTGGTGTATTTAAATTATTTCACTGTCTCTTACTCAGATGGGCACTTGGGAGGGCAAAGTGCTGAAGACATAAAGAAATGAAGGGCTAAGCTGAGACTTTGAGAAAATATATCAGTATCTTGGACCCAATGACAAGATGGTTGTAAACAGCTGATGTTATTGGAAAATAGGCTTTGCTCCTTAGTCTTACTCTCCCTTAAAGAATTCAAGTTGCAGCTTGATTTGGTAGTTTGATCATTGGTATGTTTTATTTAAATAAATTACATTATTTAGCCTTTCTTGTAAATGTCTTATCTCTAATTATCCAGAACGCCACTTAGATCCATTAAGTTCTTCTGCCTAATGACACCACTGTTTTAAGATTTTCTTTAAGCATTTTATTGTCCCTATTGCTCTTCCTCCCCAACGTCTTTTTATCCTAGTTTCCTCTATCATCTTATGAAGATCTACAAGAAGGACAGAACCTTCTGTGCTGGAGTCTGACAATGACATATGAATTTTGAGTAATCCTTGTTCCTTCCCTCTTGCATCCTAATTCTGAATCTCAGTTCAGTTCACTTCAGTGGCTCAGTTGTGTACGATATTTTGCAATCCCATGGACTGCAGCATGCCAGGCTTCCCTGTCTATCACCAACTCCTGGAGCTTGCTCAAATTCATGTCCATCGAGTTGGTGATGCCATTCAACCATTTCATCCTCTGTCATCCCCTTCTCCTGCCTTCAATCTTTCCCAGCATCAGGATCTTTTCAAATGAGTCAGTTCTTCATATCAGGTGGCCAAAGTACTGAAGCTTCAGCTTCAACATCAGTTCTTCCAATGAATATTCAGGACTGATATCCTTCAGGTTTGACTGGTTTGATCTCCTTGCACTCCAAGGGACTCTTGACAGTCTTCTCCAACATTGCAGTTCAATAGCATCAATTTTTGGCAGTCAGCTTTCTTTATGATATAACTCTCACATACATACATGGCTACTGGAAGAATCATAGCTTTGACTAGATGGAACTTTGTTGGCCAAGCAATGCCTCTGCCTTTTAATAAGCTGTCTAGGTTTGTCATAGTTTTTCTTCCAAGGAGCAAGCGTCTTTTAATCTCATGGCTGCAGTCACCATCTGCAGTGACTTTGGAGCCCAGGAAAATAAAGTCCATCACTATTTCCATTGCTTCCCCATCTCTTTGCAATCAGGTGATGGGACCGGATGCCATGGTCTTCATTTTTTGACTGTTGAGTTTTAAGCCAGTTTTTTCATTCTCTTCTTTCACTTTCATGAAGAGGCTCTTTAGTTCCTCTTTGCTTTCTGCCATAAGGGTGGTGTCATCTGCATATCTGTGATTATTGCTATTTCTCCCAGCAATCTTGATTCCAGCTTGTGCTTCATCCAGCCCTGTATTTCTCATGATGTACTCTGCATATAAGTTAAATAAGCAAGGTGACAATACACAGCTTTAACCTATTCCTTTCCCAATTCTGAATCTAGCTGGGGAGATTCTGAAACTAACACATCTAACAAGTGACTGTAAATGAGTGTGTTCAAGGTTTTTATGAGATCAGATGATGAAGCCCTTGGTATGAAAGGGGTGGTAAAGATAAGTAGTATAGACAATTGTCCAAAAGACAAGAAGTCAAAAGTCAGAAAAGAAAAAGAGGATAGCATAGGCCAAATCACTGATGAATAATATGTTTGTGTATTCTGAGAATTTCAGGTAAACAGGGAAGACAACAGGAAAAAAAAAAAAACTTCCTGAGATAGAGGAGAATAGATAATATATTTTGGTGTACACTGTGGATGCATTCTTAAAGTTAAAAATTCACAAACAAGAATATACTATCTAGACATTACTCACGAGATGTTTGCACTGCTAATCGACAAGTAAAGTAGGGTGGTTTAATAGTTTAGAACATCATTTTGAAATCAGACAGCCAGGACTGAAAAAAATTCCTACTCTGACTTTGTGAAAAATCAGCTATCCTTGTCAGTTTGTATATTTAATGTGTATATAAGGTCGTCTTTAATTGTTGCAGGGTAATGAAAAAGAAGTCTCAACACAGTTCCGTACTTTAACTTTTAACAAAAGTTAACGTCAGTGAGAATTTATAAAGAGTAAGTTGACTCACTTAACATCTCTTCCTAAATGCAAAAAGTCACGGGCTGAAATGGCAACATTGAAGAGTAGGGAATTTTGGAGCCTTCTTTTAATGGATCTTAACAACAAAGGAACCATGCTAGCAGCATCCATGTTTAAAAGAAAGTTGAATTGCCATGTACATCTAGAATCAACAAGTTAAGAAAAGTCTCATTTTCAAGTCAAAGGTTTTGGGGGGTCAAATCAGAGATGAAATTGTGCTCTTCATTGTGTGTGGACTTCTTATCGCAGTGTCTTCTCCTGGTGGAGCACATGCTCTCGGGTGCATGGGCTTCAGTAGTAGCAGTTTGTGGGCCTCAGTAGCCTGGTGCAGGCTCAGTAGCCAGGAGCTCAGACTTAGTTGCTTTGCAGCATGTGGAATATTCCCAGACCAGGGTCAAACCTATGTTCCTTCCTCTGGCAGACAAATTCTTATTGACTGTACACCAGGCAAGTCCTAGGTCTCACGTTTTTAAAATTCTACATAGTGTACATCCTCTTTGCAGGGTTCTCTGGTTATGGACTAAGATATGAGGATGAAAGAGGAGGGGCATGAAACAGGAAGAAGAAAACATCATTAATGATTTTAGGGCACCCCCGACATCAGCTGACAAAGGGCCTGTGACATGCTGTTCAGATCTGACTGGAGAGGACACCAGGGAACGCTCGACTTAAGGAAGCATCTCAGGCCCATCTTGGCGCTACTGCTCTCAGGGGAAAATGTCTTACCTTCTAGGCCTCGGATCAGCAGCCACGAAGTGCTGTCACTCTCCATGTCACTCTGGCTAAAATTTGAATGTGTGAACATGCTCCAGAGATATTTTCTGATTTTCCTGCCTACCCATGCACCATCTTCATTTGATTTTATTTGTTTTGGCTGCCCTAGTCCTTCCTGGTGCATGTAGGCTTTCTCTAGTAGCAGCAAGCAAGGGCTGCTTTCCAGCTGTGGCGCTTAGGCCTCTCGCTGTGATTTCTCTTGCTGTGGAGCATGGGCTCTAGGGCACAGTGACTTCAGCAGCTGCGGTGCTTAGGCTCAGCAGTTGTGGCCCACAGGCTTAATTGCTCAGTGGCATGGAATCTTTCTGGATTTATCAGGGATTAATCCTGTATCCCCTACATTGACAAGTGTTTTTCTAACCACAGGACCACCAGGGAAGTACCACTATCCTCATTTTAAAGCAAGAATTCTGAGGCAGTCAGTGTGATGAACAAAGGAATTGACCAAACTCAACATAAAGACTCTCCTTGTCTGGCTTTCACATCCTTCCACACAGATATTCACGTTCAGAAATTAGCAAGTACAAGAGCATGTGCAGGCATGCACACTCATACACACACCAACAGCTCACAAATTCCACATCCTATTAGAAAATCCACTCAGTGTTAAACATTTATTTACAGGTTGACTCCTTGCTACCACCTCCCTGGTGTAAGGTAATGTAATTTCCACCTGAATGCTTCCTGCAGACTCCTAACTGATTATTCTACTGCTGCTCCTGACAATGTCTTCCCAATATGGTAGTCAAAACACACTGGTAAAAATGCAAATTGTGTATGGTAATCTCTTTGTCTAAAGTTCTCTGGTATTTTCCTGCATCACTCAGAATAAAGCCAAATTTCATGCAATAACAATTGCTAATATTTGTATTGGCACCTACAGATTTCCTCTGTGGCTCAGTGGTAAAGGATCCACCTGCAATGCAGAAGTCACAGGAGACTGAGGTTCGATCCCTGGGTTGGGAAGATCCCCTGGAGGAAGGCATGGCAATTCATTACAATATTCTTGCCTGGAGAACCCCATGGACAGAGGAGCCTGGCGGGCTACAGTCCATAGGGTCATAGAGTAGGATGAGACTGAAGTGACTTAGTGCGCATGCATGATTGTTGGCACCTGTACATTTAAATGGGCTTCCCTGATGGCCCTAGTGGTAAAGAACACACCTGCCAATGCAGGAGACACAGGTTCGGTCCTTGGGTTGGGAAGATCCCCTGGAGGGGGTCATGGCAACCCACTCCAATATTCTTGTCTGGAGAATCTCATGGACAGAGGAGCTGGCAGCTTACAGTCCAGGTTGCAAAGAGTCGGACACGACCGAAGCAGCTTAGCATGTGTGAACACCTACCTAAACACCCACCACTACACGCATACAAAAACGTTAGTGGAGTAATGCCAAAAGAAGTAATGACAATCAGCACTATTTAGACTTCAGCAAACAGGGCCTTGATCAAATTAGTTAGTTTCAGAATGTGGCCCATTTATTTGCAGGTTGAGATTGACTCTTGAAGATGTATTTTGGTCAAAATAAAAGGCACACAAGCCTAAAAATAGAAATCAATGTACTTATTTATTAATTTATAGTGGGATTTATAACTGAATTTTCATGTCTTTGTGAGTAATACATGCTTTCCTTATATCAATCAAATAAAAGTAGAGGAAGTAAACTTACAAGGCAGGCAACTGGATTCAATCATGCCAAGAAAGCATCTTGACAGTAAGTTCAGACATGGCTTATTTATCCTCTTCATGAGAAAAATAGATATGGCCTGATCATAAATATTATGTGAGGTTCAATGTCTCTAGATTCTAAGCCAACAGAGCAACCTTCTTTTTCCTATGTTTCTCTTATTGTTCAGTTCTCTAATGATTAACACACTTTTTACACATTGGAAAATTCCAAAGATTATAGTTAAGAGTTTTTGGCCTGAGAAGAATTTTTGTTCTTTCAGGTGATGTTGTGTTTGTTTTTGGTATTTAAATTAGTTTTCATAACTTTTAAAACTAAGTTTATTTTTAATTGCAATTAAAATTAGAGTGAAGTGTGTTCATACAGCTTTCAAGGTCTTGCATTTTATCTAGCCACACACACACACACACACATATATTTTACACAGGTCATATTGACCAGGCATTTCTGAACAGTTAACCATGCAAGACCCCCAAGCACAAACTCATAATCTCTTTCACTTATCTACTTGCATGGAGACTAAGGACAGAGTCTTTGAAAGCAGTAAGAGAAGCACCCTGGCTTTCATTGTCTTTAGCTAGTACTCTCCTTTGCCACAGCTCTGTGTACTCCTGAACTCTTATCTATGTTCACACTTTCTGATCCACTGAGCTATCTCCAGCCAGGGTACGCAGAAAAAGAAAACCACTGGATGTGTCTATCTCTGTTAATTAAAAACAAAATAAAATAAATGTCCCACCCTTCCAAGCCCCAGAAAGCATGTAAACACAGAAGAAATAGGAGATGGAGGAGAAGAGTAAGATAGAAGAGGAGAAGGAGAAGGAGAGGGGTAAGAGGAGGAAAAAGAAGGAGGAGAAGAATAAAGGGAAGGGAAAGGAAAAAAACTAAACCAAACAGGTGCAGGAAATAATTGGTGGCACTAATGCCTGAATGGGCTCCAGTAGAAAGCAGGACTACAGTAGCTTGTTGGTCTAGGGACCTAAGAAGCTTTCCTTTCCCTCAGAGATACCTCAGACTCAGTAAGATAGGGTCTGAGGAAATTTGGTTTCAGAAAGAGTCTTTCTGGGGCTAGCATGAGCAAAGTTTGAAAGGGGGTTGGGCCTTCCCCTGTGGTGCTAGTGGTAAAGAACCCTCCTGCCAATGCAGGAGACTTAAGAGGTACAGGTTTGATCCTTGGGTTGGAAGATCCCCTGGAGGAGGGCATGGCACTCACTCAAGTATTCTTGCTTGGAGAATCCCATGGACAGAGGAGCCTGGCAGGCTACAATCTATAGAGTCACAGAGAGTTAGACCTGACTAAAGTGGCATAGCATGGCATGGCATGGAAAGGGGCTTGGGAGAGGAGCAATTGCTAACGGCCCTCACTAGACCATATAATACAAAGGATCCTAGTTTCTTATAATTTCTCATAGTAGATAATCTTATTAATGGGTAGGATCTAAATATAAGCATCACTGCTTCCATTTAAGCCCTGCTTAGTTACTTCACTTCAAACCTATCCTGTTTCAGATATGTGCAGACTTCTCTTTCAATGGCATGCTATGTCTTAGTTCATAGACTACATTAGGTAATAGTATTTAAACTGGACATAAAATCCCTGGAATTTCTCAAAAATTTAATCATAAAAATAAATGAAAGCAGCAGTCTTCTTACTATGCTGTCTAGGTTGGTCATAACTTTTCTTCCAAGGAGCAAGCATCTTTTAATTTCATGGCTGCAGTCACCATCTGCAGTGATTTTGGAGCCCAGAAAAATAAAGTCAGCCACTGTTACCCCATCTATTTCCCATGAAGTGATGGGACCAGATGCCATGATCTCCATTTTCTGAATGTTGAGCTTTAAGCCAACTTTTTCACTCTCCTCTTTCTTTTTCATCAAGAGGCTCTTTAGTTCTTCTTCTATTTCTGCCATAAGGGTGGTGTTATCTGCATATATGAGGTTATTGATATTTCATTTTAAAAGTCCTTTTTATTCAAATACCTTTTGATATAATATTTTTATTTTATTAATTTTAACTTATAGGCTTAAATGAATAATCTTAGTTTTTTCTGACCATTTAATCTTTCTGATGTATCATGGATAATCATATCACTTATCTCTCTAAACTTTGGGTTTTTCATCTGGGAGAAAGAGACATAATCATGGTTTTTCATAGGAGGCATATGTAAAATATTTCAAAATGGGCAACTGAGATAATAGCTTGAATCAGCAAACATCTAAGTAAAAATGAAACTCTATTCAGGCTATGTAACTTCAGAATTAGAATTCATAAGCCTTTATCAAGCTATAGACATGCTGCCTTTCAACCCTATAACCTTTTTAAAGCCCTTTCCTATATCATTTAGTAATAAGAAAGCAAGAGATGGATTAGATCCCTGGAGACAAGCCAGTTCTGTTCCCAAAGAGTTTCCAGAGAAGGATATAGAGCCCTGAAGTGGATATGAGGGAAAAGGAGAGGGACTAGCCTCACATCCTGAATTTAAGAGAAGACTGGTGTCCACACTCTGGAAAGAAAATGGGATATACTCAAACTGTCTGCTTCAGGTGGGGTTTGTTTCCCCAACTCTTGGTCTTATACAATCTGATTCTTATTCCTAGAGCCCTAAGTCTACTAATTAATATATCAAATGTAATTCAAAAAGATACATGCACTGCTATCTTTGAGGTAGCATTATTTACAATAATAGACAAGTAAGCAATCTAAATGTCTATCAACAGATGAATGGATAAAGAAGATGCGTGTTTGTGTGTACTATTGTTCTTTACTCACTAAGTTGTGTCTGATTCTTCAACCCACTCCAGTACTGTGGCCTGGAAAATCCTATGGATGGAGGAGCCTTGTAGGCTACAGTCCATGGGGTCGCAGAGAGTCAGGACATGACTGAGCGACTTCACTACTACTATGGACTGTAGCCCGCCAGACTCTCCTGTCCTTGGGATTCCCCAGGCAAGCGCGGGTTGTCATTTCCTTCTCCAGGAGCTCTTCCTTACATCTCCTGCACTGGCAGGTAGATTCTTTACCACTGAGCCACCAGGGAAGCCCCCGAACAAAAGATAATACAAATGAACTTATATACAAAAGAGTAATAGACCTGCAGAAATAAGCTTTTGGTTACCAAAGGGGAAAGGTGAGCAAGGGATAAATTAGAAGCTCGGGATTAACATAAACACACTACTATAGATTAAATAGATGAACTTACTGCATAGCACAAGGAACTATATACAATATTTTGTAATAAACTATAAGGGAAAATAATCTGGAAAAAAATATATAAACGTTAAGTCCTCTCTGTATGAATGAGTTCAATTCTGAGGGTCCAATCTTAGGTCCAACAAATTTAGCCTAGGTACCAAACTAACAAGACTTTCCTGGTGGCTCAAGCTGTAAAGAATCCACATGCAATCCAGGAGATGCAAGAGACACGGTTTCAATCCCTGTGTTAGAAAGAGCCCCTGGAAAAGGAAACGACAACCCACTCCAGTATTCTTGCCTGGAAGCTCTCATGGACAGAGGAACCTGGCAGGTTACAGCCCATAAGGTCACAAGGAGTTGAGCATGACTGAGCAAGCACTCAGTCAATTGACATAATCAGCTAATACAAGCAGACATATAGTACAGTACGTAATGTGTTTACAATACTTTTTACACAAATACCATAAAAACAAATACAAAAATAAAGAGAACGTTTTCGATCTTAAAGCATGCTATCTTGAAAACTACAGTAGTACAGCACAGCAGCTGGCATACAGGGGCTGGCATCGAGTGAACAGGCAAGAGGAGTTACCGGCTGGAGGAGGGAGAAGAGGTGGGAGATGGTAAAGCTGGAGGATCATCAGCAATAGGAGCTGGTGAGCAAGCCGCAATTTCACTCACACCTGAAGGTAACAGAACACATGTTCACATCTTTGAAAATTTGCAACTTGAAAGTTCATACATAGGGGCTTACTGTATAACTGAATCACTTTGCTGAACACCTGAAACTAGCATATCATTGGAAAAAAATACTCTTATTCACACAAGGGCTGTGCTTCACAGTGTAGACAGACAGTTATTGTCCTTTCATTGGTCTTCTATTTCAGTGATAAAGTATCTGCTCTCTTGACCTAGAATTGTGTCATCCTAGGTTTGAGCTATTTCAAATCCTAAAAGATGATGTTGCAACAATGCTGCACTCAGTATGCCAGGAAATGTGGAAACCTCAGCAGTTGCCACAGGACTGGAAAAGGTCAGTGTTCATTCCAATCCCAAAGAAAAGCAATGCCAAAGAATGTTCAAACTATGGCACAATTGCACTCATCTCACATGTTAGCACACCAAAATTCTCCAAGCCAGGCTTCAACAGTACATGAACTGTGATCTTTCAGGTATTTAAGTTGGATTTAGAAAAGGCAGAGGAACCAGAGATCAAATTGCCAACATCTGCTGGATCATTGAAAAAGCAAGAAAGTTCCAGAAGAGCATCTACTTTTGCTTTATTGACTATACCAAAGCCTTTGACTGTGTGGGTCACAACAAACTGGAATATTATTCAAGAGATGGGAATAAAAGGCCACCTGACCTTCCTCCTGAGAAATCTGTATGCAGGTCAGGAAGCAACAGTTAGAACTGGGCATGGAACAGCTGACTGGTTCCAAATCAGGAAAGGAGTACATCAAGGTTGTATACTCTCCCTGATTATTTAACTTATGCAGAGTACATCATGTGAAATGCCAGACTGGATGAGACACAAGCTGGAATCAAGGCTGCTGGAAGAAATATCAATAATCTCAGATATAAAGATGACAGCACCCTTATGACAGAAAGCAAAGAAGAACTAAAGAGCCTCTTGCTGAAAGTTAAAGAGGAGAGTGAAAAGTTGGCTTAAAACTCAATATTCAGAAAACTAAGATCATGGCATCTGGTCCCATCATTTCATGGCAAATAGATGGAGAAAAAATGGAAACAGTGTAAGACTTTATTTTGTTGGGCTCCAAAATCACTGCCAATGGTGACAGCAGCCATGACATTAAAAGACCCTTGCTCCTTGGAAGAAAAGCTATGATGAACCTAGACAGCATATTAAAAAGTAGAGACATTACTTTACCAACAAGGATCCATTTAGTCAAAGCTATGGTTTTTCTAGTAATCATGTATGAATGTGAACGTTGGATTATAAAGAAAGTTGAGTATGAAGAATTGATGTTTTGAACTGTGATGTTGGAGAAGACTCTTGAAAGTCCCTTGGGCTGCAATGAGAAACAACCAGTCAATCATGAAGAAAATCATTCCTGAATATTCACTGGAAAGACTGATGCTGAAGCATAAACCCAATACTTTAACCACTTGATGTGGAGTCAGCTCATTGGAAAAGACCCTGATGCTGGGAAAGATCGAAGGCAGGAGGAGAAGGGGACAACAGAGGATGAGATGGTTGGATGGCATCACCGACTCAATGGACATGAGTTTGAGTGTGCTCCGGGTGTTGGTAATAGTCAAGGAAGCCTGACATTCTGCAGTCCATGGGGTCACAAAGAGTCAGGTATGCCTGAACAACTGAGCTAACTGATTGAGGTTAGGTAGTCTATCCTAGGGTGTGTTTTTATTTTTCTTAAGGGAGGGGGAAGCTTAGAAATACTTGTAAAGGTCACAGCCCAGGAAAACTGATCCACTAAAGGCTGATTTTTAATTATACAATTATGGCTTGCTTCTCCCTCCCACCCCGTTCCTTACCATCATATCAACAGGACTCCAGTAAAATAACAGAGTGTTGCAGATGAAGAAGTTGTAAGGGGCAGACTCTATTTCATGATGATGATGTGTTCTTATGGAAGCCTGCAGACAACAGGGACATCAACATGCAAAGCTGCCGGGGTCCAGCCCCGGTGGATCCAGGGTAATTTGAAGGTGGGGACGGGGTAGGCATCCTAGAAAAAAGCTATTTAATTATAGATATAGAGGGAGATTAGAAACAGATAGTGTAGTGGGAAAATTAGTGGCGAAAAAGAGGCTGAATAACTTGGTTTGCATGGAATAGCACCCATGCTCCAGATGGGAATTCAGCAGAAAAATGGGGAGCAAGAAAGAACAACATGGGGGAGTCAGTCTTTCCAGGAACTGATCCCATTTCTTTATTTTTCCCATTTTCTTATATACCTTTTGTTACATATAGGGATGAATACAGAGTCGCGCAGGGGTCAGCAGTCCTGACCTTTATCAAAATCAGGTACTTTACATAAAAAAGGTCTTAGGGGTTTTACATCATCTCCAAGCCATTTCTGCCTGCTGACATTTACAACCCTTTCTTTCTGATAACCAAAAACTTATTTTTTCCAAAGGTGTTTCTTCTTAAACCAGGCACCACCCTCCAAATAAAGCTGCATTCCTATAGGAATAGGGTGAGGGTGTAGTGAGTTACAGTCAAGAAAGGAATTTATTTAACCCAAGGTTAACATGATCAATCTTAAAGGTTAATACGTATTTCTCCTATATGCTAGTTATATTTATTATAAAGGCAGGGAATTTGGAGATTTAGCAGCAAACATCAGCCCAACAAATAAAAAATCCTTTCACCAATGTTCCTCTTAAGATCTGTTTAGTCTTAAGATAGTGATAAAGTTACATTTTTACATAGCAAGGACACAGTGATTTATAACAAAGTGATCTATAACAAAAGTAAATTCATTAACTCAAAAAGTCTAATATTGCTAACATCAAAAACTACTATATTTCCTTTTCTATATTCCAAATACATTGATTAATATATTCCCAGGTGCCTAAGGATATGGAGGACTGGTGGCAATCATTGACTCAAGAAGAAAAAGCCCTATGCTAATTAAGACTTTCAAAATCCTCCAAAACTCTCTGTGATGTTTATGATTGAGAGGTTGTCACACAAGCTAGTCTGTCAGCAGAGGTTTGACCTGAGATGCCCTAGTCCTACCTAGGGCAGGGAATTAGCAGCAATTATTGACAAAACAAATGAAAAAACCCTTCACCAATATAATTCCCAACCAATCCACTATACTAATAATTTCTAACTTCCCACAAGAATTTGCCTTTAGTAAGTCAAAAACACCTCATGCCTCTCATGGTTGGAGGGCTGTTGTGGCTGGAGGAACCTATACAGGCAGGCTAGATAACCTTCAGAGTTCATAAGTTGAAACACTCTTGTCACGCCCAGGAATTTTTATTGCCTTGGAGCTGCATGTTAACTCCTTCTCTGAGAGAAATGGTTATGGGGGAGAGCCCCTGTAAAGTACTCTGGTTTGGGGGTACATGTTTGGGAACAGGGAGTTTCCTGAGGCTTGATCACGCCTTTGTGTATGCCAAGCTTCCTTCCTCATGACCTTTGCCATAGGTGGAGTTTCTCACCCTGGCTCCCCGCACAAAACAAAACAAGGACACTAGAGAAATTTGAAATCTCCATCACTGATGGATTCAACAAACATTAAACATACTCCAACACCTAGCCTCTCATATCAATTCATTTATCCCTCACTGTGATCACAAGTCCTAGTATTAAATAATTTCAGACTTCTTAGCTGCCTCACTGGTATCAATACGAAGAGAAAATCAAGGAGAAAACCCAGGCAATATCTCCAGAGTGGACAATTTCTCTTGTTGTCACAGAGAAATAAACAGAGTTCCCTGGAAGCACAGGATGCAAACTTATTCTGCCTGTTCTCTTTATGAAATAACCTTTGGATATTTTAATTTGGGATTAAGCACTTAGTTCTATTGTAGATCCCTTGCATTTTCATTCAGCTTCATGAAACAACCATAAATGTGGATTGTGTTTTTTTCTCCCTCCCCTTGGAAAAATAAAACACAGAGCTTGGCTATAATTCACTCCTCAAGAGAGCTAGAACTGATTGACTTTCTTGTCTACGATTGTATTTTTTTATCTTGAGTATGTTTTTGTCCTTGACACCATCTCACCATCCTTAACCAATACTAAAATGGTTTGACTAGAACTCCTTCCTTGTCTGATGCTTAGCTACACTCCATGGATCATTCTGGGAGAAGGAGAATGGGAGAGATGAATGCCATCGTGGAGGATGGCATGGGAAGAGCTGAGAGTGAAAATGGGGAATGAGCAGAAAATAGTGTTGAGGATGAAGGAGGACATAACAAAGGAAGGGTGTATCAGGAACCAACATGTTATCATACACTCAATATACATCTTCCTTGTGACCATCAGCTGTTCTTACTCCATGCCTGAGGGACACAGCCTAACCTTGACCAATGACTTCAAAGGACAAGCAGGAGCAAAGGGGAAGAAGTTCATCAGTAAAGAATAAAGGCCACAGCATCCAACAGTAGCACAAACTTGCTTCTGATGCTTCTGTGATCACCTGTAAGCTCCATGACTTGACATCATGGTGCATTTTACTGCCGAGGAGAAGGTTGCTATCACTGTCCTGTGGGGCAAAGTCAATGTGGAAGAGGCTGGAGGCGAGGTTCTGGGCAGGTAGGAAGTGGACTTCATGGGGGAAGATGGTGAATATGAGTCTGGCAAATTGATCAGCAAATTCTGGAAAAATTTTCAATTCGCTTATTTTCCATCTGCTGGTTCCATCTCATAGGCTCCTGGTCGTCTACCCTGGACCCAGAGATTCTTTGACAGCTTTGGCAACCTCTCCTCTGCCTCTGCCATAACGGTAAACCCCAAGGTCAAGGCCCACGGCAAGAAGGTGCTGACCTCCTTTGGAGAAGCTATTAAGAACTTGGACAACCTCAAAGGTGCCTTTGCTGAGCTGAGTGAGCTGCACTGTGACAAGTTGCACGTGGATCCTGAGAACTTCAGAGTGAGTTCAGGAAGTGTTCGTGTGCTCCCTTTGGCTTTTTACTTTGCAATAATAATGGAAGTTGAATGTTTTATTGGAATGACTAACAAAGATCTCTGAAATCATAGATCAAACTAGGTGTTAGGAGCACAGACTTCCAGTGGGTATACCAAGCCCACCTTGATTCAGGACTAGTTACATAAAGAGCTATGGGCAGCCTTAGTGTGCATGCATGCTAAGTTGCTTCAGGTGTCAGATTCTTTGTGATCTCATGGCTGTAACCCACGAGGCTCCTCTGTCCATGGGATTCTCCAAGCAAGAATACAGAAATGTGTTGCCATTTCTTTTTCTAGGGGATCTTCCTGACCCAGGGATCAAATCTGTATCTCTTATATCTCCTGTATTGCCAGGCAGGTTGTTTACCGTTAGTGTCACAGTAAACAGCCTTAAGTTTGCTTAAAATTTTTCTGGAACTTCTGTCAGAACTGGATGTATTTACCACCAGAAAATATCAAAGAATAGCATATTTGTTCAAGGAGAAATAAAATCTGACTTTTGATAGATGAAGTCCAACCTCAAGGAAGGAGAACTATCTTATGTGATTCCTGATGATTGAAGTTAGGAAAATATTTGGGAGAATAATTTTTAGGCCATTCATCTCAAAGAAAAATAGATCAATTCTCTATTAAATTACCCATCAGTATTGTGACTAAGTAGAGGCTTAGTTGGAGGCTTTGCTAAACTCATTCTAGGAACCCATGCAATCCTGAAATCCTATGAATATAAAAATTAGAGGGAGGGAGAGAGGCAAATAAAAATAGTGAAATAAGAGAGAGGCAGGGGCATAGGTAGAAAAATGTGAATGAAGGGCTCATAGAATTTAAATTAAATTGAAGGACAAGCTCATCTGAGTTTATTGTACACAATCCATGGGGCAGTTTAAGATGTGGGCTTGGGAGTGAGTGTAGCTACTAAATCATTATTTTCTTCAACTCTTTTAGGAAACTTCTGCTTGGCATACTTAATTGTCATTCTGTCTCTCACCCAGTAGCTCCTGGGCAATGTGATTGTCATTGTTCTGGCTACTCACTCTGGCAGAGAATTCACCCTTGAAATGAATGTTGCCTGGCAGAAGCTGGTGTTGCTTCTGGTACTGCCACTGCTCTGGCCCACAAATATCACTGAATCCTCTTTTCAATTCACCATTTTGTGTTCCCAGTGCCTTCCTTCTGCCCATGGGGACTGGGGTTTGGCCTTGAGAGCCCAGCTTCTGTTTAGTAAAGTGCATTCTATTCAGGGATCAAAAATTAACATTGTATCTTCTCTGCCATTTCATCTTGTGCTAAAGGAGAAATGGTTCATTAGCTGAAGGATGGGGAGAGACATAGGAAGAAGTAACAGTCCTTTGAGAAGCATTGGGAAACTCATCAATGGAAGACAGACATTTTGGTAGGATTTAGGATTATTGGGAGAAAGTTAAGGTGGAGAAAGAAGTTTTCTGTGGTTGGAAATGTTTATTTTAGTGATTTGGGACTGACTGCCACAGGGCAGTGTGGCAAAAACTTACTGTAGCAGGAAGGCAGATGTAGTAAGTGGTGTTTGAGAGAAAACAAGATAGATTTATAGTATATGCCATAGAATTTACAGAAAAAAATAAAAGCTTTGTAGGGATTCATCATCTAGACTAGGGTTACTTTTTCAGTTTGCTCTAATGTACATTTTGAGTCAACTAAGATATCCTATATCTTACGAGACTGAATCGGAGTTAAGAAGATCAGTTGATGGGTGGCTGATAATTTTCAAAAAATCTCCATGAACCAACAATAGCTTACCCTTTTCAAAAGGATTCCACCGTTTCCTTACCAAGCCAAGGGCAAGACACTTGAAATCATTATACATCATATTCTGACTGAATGTAATGTGTACTAAAGTAAAATTAGAGGTAGGATAGTGTATGAATTCGGATGAAGAGGGGGATGACTAAGACTTCATGTTGGAGATAAGATACTAACTAAGTCTCATAGTTTAAAATTAGCCAGCCAGAGCTTGGCAATTGTGCATGAAAATGGCTCTCTGGAAGTGGAAGAAAGAGTAAGACATAAGTAGAGGATTAGGAAAGACTAGATAATACAAGGTTTTGAAGATTAAAAAAAAAGTTATTACGTTGATAGTAGTAAGAGAAAGCAATGAATATTCTTAGAACTTTAAATGACTCAAGGAGTAGGATTTGGAGGGGGCAAATAATATGCTTAATTTACACAAAATGAATTGAAAATTGCAGAGACTAGACATTGATGCTAATTGAGGAGAATGGATATAATTGACTCAATCCAAGAACAGCAGTGTGTTTATTTGTGTCCGACTTTTTGTGACTGTTTGGACTATAGCCCACCAGGCTCTTCTATCCGTGGGATTTTCCTGGCAAGAATGCTGGAACTTGTTGCTATTTCCTATCCAGGGGATCTTCCTGACCCAGTGATGGAACTTGCATGTCCTGCTTGGCAAGTAGATTCTTTACCGCTGACCTCCAGGGAAGCCCTGGAAGAAGATCAAGGAGGTCTGCAAAAAGTGAAGGATGAAGAAAGGGAGAGTGAAGAGGACATATTTTTTGATTGGCTGGGGTGGATGAGAAGGAAGAGGGTGGTAGCATTTGAGAAAACTCACAGCCTGTTTCTAACAAGAAGAGGCCTGCAATGACCTGGGGACTTCATGTAAGAGAAGCATTAACTGAATTATTATTTTTTTAATTTAAATTTATTTATTTTAATTGGAGGCTAATCACTTTATAATATTGTATTGATTTTGCCATACATCAACATGAATTATTCTTGAGGATGTCACTGCCAGATTGCTCAGGGAATCATGAACTCCAGGCTTTGAGTCAAATTGTCCTCTTGAGGACTGGCAAATTTCACTCTATGAGGCATTCATTTCATTACTTCCATACACTAATGGAGACATGATGAAAACCAGTGTATCAGTGAAGCTAAAGTTCTGCCTTCGTTTAATGACAAATAAAAATCATGATCTCTGAGAAGGGTGGATTTGATCTGGCAGTTCCTAAAGCACAGTTGAGAATAGAAGTAAAGTCTGAAGTACATGTGATTGGCAGATTTGTTTGGCCAGTGTTTAGGCCAAGGAGTAAGGAGGTTCGAGGTTGGTGAGTTTGTGGTGCTCATTGTTGGACTTTTATTCAGAATTCTGCTCATCCCTTATTTGCTCTCTCCAGAACCGTGGGAGGTTGGAGATGGCAATGCACATAGCTGAGGACTCATTTCTGTGGTTTCCCTAACTATCAAGGTGGTTTACCTTAGAATGAGGGGAGGACACCAATCTCTGAATTTGGCCTCTTCATCTCATCTAATTCACCCACAACCAAAGGAGAAAGGACTTTTCATTTTGCAACAAGGAACTGAAGCTAAGCATATGCCCAAGGAAGAGCCCAGAGCCAACAGACTCTCAGCTCTGCTCCTTCTCCTTTTCTCTGCCCTCTCTGTAGAGCAGGGATTCTAGATTTCAGCACAGTTGGCATGGGTGAGATCGTTCTCTGTGTTGGGGGTTGTCCTGTGCACTACAGTATCTTTATCAGCATCTCTGGCCTCTTTCCCGACAGTTGCTAGTGCAGGCCCCCACTTGGGACCACGAAATGACCAAATGTCCCCTGGGTGCGGATGGGGATAGGGACATGCAAAACCATCCCTAGTTAAGAAGCACTGCCCTTGATTATTCATTATGTGAGTTTTGAAAAAGTTTATGTAAACATTTATTCTCTTCCACTTTTCACCAACGGGGAAGGCAATGGCACCCCACTCCAGTACTCTTGCCTGGAAAATTCCATGGACAGAGGAGCCTGGAAGGCTACAGTCAATGGGGTCGCTGAGGGTCGGACATCACTGAGCAACTTCATTTTCATACACTGATTTCAATCAGTTCAGTTCAGTTCAGTCGCTCAGTTGTATCTGACTCTGCGACCCCATGGACTGCAGCACGCCAGGACTCCTGTTCATCACCAACTCCTGGAGTTTACTCAAACTCATGTGCATTGAGTCGGTGATGCCATCTGGCCATCTCATCCTCCGTGGTCCCCTTCTCCTCCTACCTTCAATCTTTCCAGGCATCAGGGTCTTTTCAAATGAGTCAATGTGTCCTGTGAATTACCTTCGAATTTGGCCTTTTGTCTTCACAGTGTGGCTAAAAGACCAGTGATTACGTTTCTGCAGACTGTCAACACACTGGTCTGTCTGTGCTCCCTTGCCTATTTATTTATTTGAGTGCATTGGATCTGAGTAATGGTTGGGAGATCTTTGTTGCATCATTTGAGCTCAGTAGGTACATCTCTGGGTTTAGCTTCCCCACAGTATGCAGGATCCTAGTTGCCCAACTAGAGATTGATTCCATGTCCTCTGCATTGTAAGGAGAATTCCTATCCACAGGACCACCAAGAAAGTCCCCCATTGCCTCCTAATGTGCCCCTAAATACAGTAAAGAAAGTTTCTCTGTGGCATGAAATCTTCTCATCCAGTCAGTCAACAAATGAGAGCAAAGTACTTTTTAAAATCAATTGATCTCTTTTTCATCCTTCTTGCCTCTCAACTATTGTTCTTACTCTGAATATCAAGGGGTCAGGGATGGTGATGGTGAAGGAGCAAACAGAAGATACATTCTTCCTCCCTTAATGATCTAAGTTTAGATCTGGATTTTGCCAGTTCAGGACAATTGAACTGAAAAGAAAAACACAATTTACACACACACAAACATATATGCATATATTCAGGTCTAGATGGCTCAAATTTTTAATAGATGAAAAGGTGTCTAATTATTGTTGATAGACTATAAAAGTCAGCTGAGAAAAATAATGTGATAACACAATTATCTGGGAATGTTAATCTAAGAGCCAGAGGGTTTAGAGATTGTCATTACCAGATTTAAAATCCTATAATGACTTATTCCCTATCACTGAGGAGAAGTTCTAAGTTATTATGTTAATGCTTTCTCTACAACAGTATTTTGTGCCATTCTCACTTTTACTATTTACATATCAACCAGCCCATCACTCATATCTCTAGCATACCAGACGTTTGTTTTACCTTCCTTAGAGATTTGGAGCCACTATCGAAACCTTCAGGACCTCTATCCTAATACTCTCAACTGACAGATTCCTTCTTTTCATTCTGGGCTGCCTCAACTATGACCTTCTTAGAGAGACTTATTTCTGATGTGATTGTGCCCCTCTCTCATTATGTCCTGGAGAAGGCATTGGTGACCTACTCCTGTACTCTTGCCTGGAAAATTCCATGGACGGAGGAGCCTGGTGGGCTGCAGTCCATGGGGTTGCGAAGAGTCGGACATGACTGAGCGACTTCACTTTCACTTTTCACTTTCATGCATTGGAGAAGGAAATGGCAACCCACTCCAGTGTTCCTGTATGGAGAATCCCAGGGATGAGGGAGCCTGGTGGGCTGCCATCTCTGGGGTCACACAGAGTTGGACACAACTGATGTGACTTAGCAGCAGCAGCAGCAGCAGCTCATTATGTCCAGATATTAATTTCCTTCATAACAAATGGTAATAGCTGAAATTATTTGTTGATGGGTTTACTTATTCATTTTCTGTATCTTCCACCCCAAAATTAGATTCTTTGTCTATCTTAAATCTCCAGTACATAGAAAAATCATAACACAAAGTCATGAAACAAATAGTTATCTAATGTACATTTAAGGATCCATGGGAATGAAAGTTTGAAAAAACATTATAGTTAATTTTATTTAATGTAAGAAACATAATGTTTGATCAGCTGTCCTGAGATGGAATGTGTTTCTCATAGTACAGTTAAGGACCCTTGCTTGGCCTTTCCCTGGTGGTGTCATTTGTACTAATGGGGAGCCAGCTCTAAGACCTTAGAATCTGTTGCTTTGGTTTGAATTTGAGCATCCTGCTAGCTCTGCAGTTTGAGATGCATCACTTAATACATTAAGCTCTCATTCACCGATCATGTTTATCTAAGTTTATTTTTTAGAGAATTAAATACATTAATATATCTCACATCTTTAGTTCACTAATTGGAACATAAACTCTCTTTATCTCTTTCTCTAAAAATAATGGACTGTATTTATAACTTCTATCTTTTGGCAGTAGTATTTATGTTATCTGTAAGCTCTATCTATCTGCATTATATATGTATATGTATTCATAAATATATGTGATCTTTTGTCTCTAATAATAGTGCTTTAAAAAAATAGCTATAAGGATAGGTATCATTATTGAAACTGATTGAGCTTTGTGAGGAAATGGAAAATTCAAAGCCTGAATCTGAGCAATCAGCAAGACAGGTCTAGAAGAAAGAGAAGAGATGAGTCCAAAAACAGAGGGATGGTAAGGAAACAAGAATAGCTGTCGAGGGGTGAAACTTTTGGCAGTAATGATGTTGAAAGGAAAGAAACTCCAGAAGACTGAACTAAGACCAAGAGGTAATGCAACAGGGACTAAAGACTGCCCTCAGAAGGATAGAGGGGTTTGTTTGGACTTTGTTTACTTTTAGAAAAAACCTATATAGGGATGAGGAAAGTGTCTACTGGAAAGCATAACTGTATGAAAGGAACTGTGCCTTTGTTATTTTTCACTTTTCCTCTCCTGGAGGCAGAAAAAAAAATTGCCAAGGAGAAATGTCTATACAGCATATGCTGGCTCTGTATAAGGAAAGAACTTAGAGTTCACAAATATATTGCTAAGGCTATTCATACATTAAGGCTTCCCTGGTAGCTCAGATGGTAAAAATCCACCCTCAGTGTGGGAGACCTGGGTTCCATCCTTGGGTTGGGAAGCTCCCCTGAAGGATGGCCTGGCAGCCCACTTCAGCATTCTTGCCTGGAGAATCCCCATGGAGCGAGGAGCCTGGCAGACTGCAGTCCATGCGATCAGACATGACTGACTAAGCATATAGCACATTCATGCATTGGCTGAGCATTTGTACAGAATTGTTTCTAGACAGCCATTTCAAGTTTGCATCCTATAAATCCAGAAGTGGGATGAAGTGTCTCTGGGGGATGAAAACAGCTGGAACACGTGGGCTGGAGTGAGTACAATAATAAAGCTCTGAGTGTTTATTTCTATGCCCGCTAAATGTGAAGTTGCTGGTGCTAGGAATACAGGAGGGAAATCATGGTCAAGTCCTAGTCTAGCAAGGGGAACAAACTAGCTGTGCTTAGAGACAAGGCAAGGCCCCAGGCTTTGCAGGAAGTTAATATCATTCGGTTCAAAATGGGAGTGGAGAGGCCAGCCTGGAACGCTCTGCTCACTGTGTACTTCTGTTATCTCTTTCCACCTCCACAGCTCCTGGAAATTGTGCTAGCGATTGTCTGGCAAATCACTTTGATACAGAATTAACCCGCCAGTGCAGGCTGCCTGGAAGACGACGGTGATTGGACTGGTGAACACCCTGGCCCACAAATATCACTGAGGGCCCTGCCCAGTAGTACTGTGTCACCAAGGAAAAGCTTTTTGAATTAATAATAATAATAACAGCAACAACAATGGAAGCAGTAGCAGTAATGCTCCTCTAAGAGCTCTTCTCAGAGTGATTGTCCTCAGGTCTGCTTTTCTCATGTGCTTTTAAATACGTAAAAGCCTTAGGGATTCTATGTTGAACTGTATTTGGGGGGTGGATTGGGGAGGCTCACCATTCAGTTTTTGCATGAAGTAGAAATTTCTGCAGGAATATTTAAAACAGAGCACCAAAGGGATGTGGTTGAGACATACACTTGGGAGAAATACATATTCATGAGTTTTTCCAGTTAAAGATATAGGAGCATTCAGGTGGGAGGGGAAGGATATCAGGGGACAAGAATGCCTCAGGATCAGATGATTAAGTGGGTCTCAAAAAAGACTTAAAGTGAAGACAAAGTTTCTGAATGGAGGTAGAGTACCATAGGCCAGGTCTTAAGATGGCAATGTCCAAGTAAGGATGTCATTCCATTCTAAGAACACATTTTCTAAAAGCAGCTGGCTTGTCCCAGCCCTTGTGAAGAGAGACTCAGATGGGAGGGGTTGGAGGCCAGAGCAGTGGATACCTCTTTTCAAAGTCAACTTCAAAAAACTGCTCATGGCCTTTACTAAAGAACTGTCTGGTTAAAGTGAAGAGAGCTGCCTAGGAAGGTTTCCCCCGCCCCCTCCCCTTCAGGACTTTTTTTTTTTCCTTTAAAATATTTATTTGTATTTATTTATTTGGCTGTGCCAGATCTTAGCTGTGGCAGGCAGGATCTCCGACTTTGCAGCATGCAGGAACTTTAAATGGCATGTAGGATCTAGTTGCCTGACCTGGGATGGAACCTGGGGCTCCTGCATTGGTTGTCGGGAATCTTAGCCACTAGACCACCAGGGAGGGAATGTTAAATTGATTGTTGCATTGCACGTATGGAGACACACATGAGCAGGCTGGCTATAGCATTTCTTTCTTTCTTTTTTTTTTTTTTTTTTTCTCCTTGGCAGTCTATACTTCCTAATTACTTTCCCTTTCTGTTTTCATTGGTTAGGACACTAATACAATTTGGAATAGATGTGGTTATAATGAGCATATTTGTCTTGTTTAAAAGTTAATGCTTCTTAAATTTCACCACTAAACAAGAAGTTTGCTCTAGGTTTTTCAAGTTAAGGCCATTCCTTTATATTACTGGTTTGCTATAAATTTTCATCTTGAATCAGTGTTAAATTTTATCATGGCCTTTTCTACTACAGGACCACATATTAATAGTTCTTCTAATTCACTCTGTTAATGTGAATCTTGTTGATAAAATTTTCTGATTTCGGACAATCCTTGCAATCCTGGCATAAAGCCCACATGGTTGTAATGTATTACTTCTTTATGTAGGATGTCATTTAAGTTGCTATTATTTTATTTCGAATCTTTGAATCCACAATTCAATGTAAGATTAGTCCATAATTTTTCTTATACCTCATAAAATAAAGTATGTATCTCTCTCTCTCTTTTTTCTATTCTCCGATACAGCTTGTATAAAATGAGCTTGGGGGATTTCATAAAACTTGACCTGTAAAACTTGGAGAAGGAAATGGCAACCCACTGCAGTATTCTTGCCTGGAGAATCCCATGGACAGAGGAGCCTGGCGGCCCACAGTCAATGGGGTCCCAAGAGTTGGACACGACTTAGCGACTAAACCACTACCACCTGTAAAACTGTCTTAACCTGGGACTTTGGTGGAGGTATATTTTATTACCAATTAAATTGGTTAATAGTCTGCTCAAGTTTTCTATCTCTTCTTGAATCACCTTTGTGTGTGTGTGTGTGTGTGTGTGTGTGTGTGTGTGTGTGTGTGTATGTATATGTGTATATATATGTATATAATAATAATTACCTCACCTTTTTTTTTTTTTTTCCTGTACTGTGCAGCATGTGGGATCTTAGTTCCCTGACCAGGGATCAAGCCTCTACCCCCTGCATTGGGGGCACGGAGTCTTAACTACTAGACCCCTTAATTGCACATTTTATATGTTCTTTAATTTAATGGCATAAATGTTTTAACAGTATTATCTTACTATTTTTACTATTCTTTTTACTACATTAACTTAATAAGAAATACTTTTTATTCCTAATTTCATTTCACGTATTTTTTTTAAATCAATCTTCTTTTTTTTTAATTTTATTTTTACTTTATTCTACGTTACAATACTGTATTGATTTTGCCATATATTGACATGAATCAGCCACAGGTGTACACGATCGCCCAACCCTGCAACCTCCTCCCAGCTCCCACCTCATATCATCTCTCTGGATCATCCCCATGCTCCAGCCCCAAGCATCCTGTATCCTGTATCGAACATAGACTGGAGCTTCATTTCTTACATGATAGTATACATGTTTCAATGTCATTCTCCCCAATAATCCCACCCTCTCCCTCTCCCTCAGAGACCAAAAGTCTGTTCTATACCTCTGTGTCTCTTTTGTTGTCTCACATAGAGGGTCATCATTACTATCTTTCTAAATTCCATATATATGTGTCAGTATACTGCATTGGTGTTTTTCTTTCTGGCTTACTTCACTCTGTATAATCGGCTCCAGTTTCATCCATCTCATTAGAACTGAGTCAAATTTGTTCTATTTAATGGCTGAGTAATACTCCATTGTGTATATGTACCACACCTTTCTTATCCATTCATCTGCTGATGGACATCTAGGTTGCTTCCATGTCCTGGCTATTATAAACAGTGCTTCAGTGGACATTGGGGTACATGTGTCTCCTTCAGTTCTGGTTTCCTCGGTGTGTATGCCCAGCAGGGGATTGCTGGGTCAGAAGGCAGTTCTATTTGCAATTTTTAAGGAATCTCCACACTGTTTTCCATAGTGGCTGTACTAGTTTGCATTCCCACCAACAGTGTAAGAGGGTTCCCTTTTCTCCACATCTTCTCCAGCATTTATTGCTTGTAGACTTTTGGATCGCAGCCATTCTGACTGGTGTGAAATGGTACCTCACTGTGGTCTTGATTTGCATTTCTCCGATAATGAGTGATGTTGAGCATCTTTTCATGTGTTTGTTAGCCATCTGTATGTCTTCTTTGGAGAAATGCCTATTTAGTTCTTTGGCCCATTTTTTGATTGGTTCATTTATTTTTCTGGAGTTGAGCTGCATAAGTTGCTTGTATATCTTTGAGATTAGTTGTTTGTCAGTTGCTTCATTTGCTATTGTTTTCTCCCATTCAGAAGGCTGTCTTTTCACCTTACTTATAGCTTCCTTTGTTGTGTAGAAGCTTTTAATTTTAATTAGATCCCATTTTTTTTATTTTTGCTTTTATTTACAGTATACTAGGAGGTGGATCATAGAGGATCCTGCTGTGATTTATGTCGGAGAGTGTTTTGCCTATGTTCTCCTCTAGGAGTTTTATAGTTTCTGGTCTTACGTTTAGATCTTTAATCCATTTTGAGTTTAGTTTTGTGTGTGGTGTAAGAAAGTGATCTAGTTTCATTCTTTTACAAGTGGTTGACCAGTTTTCCCAGCACCATTTGATAAAGAGATTGTCTTTACTCCATTGTATATTCTTGCCTCCTTTGTCGAAGATAAGGTGTCCATAGGTGTGTGAATTTATCTCAGGGCTTTCTATTTTGTTCCATTGATCTATATTTCTGTCTTTGTGCCAGTACCATACTGTCTTAATGACTGTGGCTTTGTAGTAGAGCCTGAAGTCAGGCAAGTTGATTCCTCCAGTTCCATTCTTCTTTCTCAAGATTGCTTTTGCTATTCGAAGTTTTTTGTATTTCCATAGAAATCTTGAAATTATTTGTTCTAGTTCTGTGAAAAATACTGCTGTTAGCTTGATAGGGATTGCACTGAATCTGTAGATTGCTTTGTGTAGTATACTCATTTTCACTATATTGACTCTTCTGATCCATGAATATGGCATATTTCTCCATCTATTAGTGTCCTCTTTGATATCTTTCATCAGTGTTTTACAGTTTTTGATATATAGGTCTTTAGTTTCTTTAGGTAGGTATATTCTTAAGTATTTTATTCTTTTAGTTACAATGGTGAATGGAATTGTTTCCCTAACTTCTTTTTCTACTTTCTCACTATTAGTGTATAGGAATGCAAGGAATTTCTGAGTATGGCTATAGCATTTCAAGGAAGAGAGACCTTTGTAAACTGCTCAGAAAGAGGGACTGTCTAAAAAGTGTGAGAGAAAATCAGGAAGTAGAGGTAACTTCCAAAATCATTGCCTGCTTTGCTGAAAAGATGGGCAGTTATTCCCCAACATTCAGAGCTGCTGAAGCCCCTGAGTCTGGGGCCTTGCAGGGGGCACATACTCCGCTGAAGATGGGCATCAAGCTAGAGATAGAAAGTACCCAGAGAAAACACTGCAGGCCAGACAGACCCCAGCTGAGTGTGAGTGAGATTCCTGGCTGTGGTCATAGTTTCCTCTTTTTCTTTTATTTCTCTGACCTCTTTTCTTGAAGCAAATCCTTTTGACATCAATCCAAACTATTTTCTTTATATGTCTGTACCAAAGTGCTCACATAAATCAGTGCTCACAGATTATCCACCTTGTCATGGCAATGGCACCCCACTCCAGTACTCTTGCTTGAAATATACCATGGATGGAGGAGCCTGATAGGCTGCAGTCCATGGGGTCGCTAAGAGTCAGACACGACTGAGCGACTTCACTTTGACTTTTCACTTTGGATTGATAAAAGTGTCTCATTATATCAAATAGACAGAAAGGATTTATTTTCTAATAGTAGAAATCTGGCTATTAATATAATACATTGGGTTGAACTCTAAATTTTAGGGTCTCTGTAAATACACATGAAAATTATTTTTTCATTATATGTACATATGTTTGTAAGAGTGATCTCAGGGAGAAATAAACCAGCTTTCTGGATGTCAAAATGTGGGAGCAACAAATTCTGAAATAAAATGAATCATTTCTTGACCCACTAAAAATGTGCTTTTTGCAATCTTGTAAATGCTTATTTGGATGCATGAGAACAAAGTACCTTAGATCACAGTGGCAGTGGTGTGTGGAGCACTGTCAGTGAAGGTTGCTTTTGAATGATTAGATGTGAAGAAAAATCACACTCAGTCAGGAGTGTGGACCCAGCACCTGAGACAACTCAGTTCATCCAGAGCCATTGCCAAGAGGAATTCTCACACTCTCTTTATTAAACACAGAAGCACGTATTCCCCAACATTCAATTGTGTATTCTCTGATATAAATGCAGATACATCTACTGGCCAGAGACTTTTTCTATATAATCAGAGTGAAAAAAAATTATTCAGACAAGTACACATATTACTGATAGAACTCAGTAAGAAAGGGCTGATGTTCAATTCTTCTCTACATTTTACAGAGTTCTTACCTATTGTGTTTCTAAATTGATGATGGATTAGGACCATTTTAACTTGGTTATGAAAATTATAAAAGTATGAGCCCCATATAAGCTTTAGAAGCATTGGTAACCCAGGAAGAGCTGTGGCTTCTTCTATTAATATATACTGGCCAAACAGCAGAACAGTGTTTTGTAAACACCTGACACAATGCTCAACAGAGTTCTAAATGTTGCTTTTCGTAACTCTAGCTATGCTTCATGGTCAGCCTACTGGTCACTTCAGGACGGATGGTGGGGACCTTCAGATATGAGCTGCACAGTAGAGGGTAGGGGGACGACAGCAGAGTATCCCTGATAGAGCCACCAACACTATCAGAGACACAAATGTCCATCTTGCTGACTCACCCTTGCCCAAGTCCCAGCCCTGGCAGTGACCACCTACCTTTGACAAATAGTCTCATTTTACTGGGGGAAGGAAGGGCCTTGAAACAGGAGATGAGGAATAAAAGGCTATGCAGTGAAGCAGCGGCACAGACTTGCTTCTGGCCCATTAGGATCACCAGTAAGCTCCCAGATACCATGGTGCATTTTACTACCGAGGAGAAGGCTGCTGTTGCTAGTCTGTGGGCCAAAGTGAATGTGGAGGTGGTCAACAGCGAGAGCCTGGGAAGGTAAGCACTGGACACGGGTAAGACAGAGTGTAGAAACACAGAAAGTGTTCCAGAAAAGAGGGACTGGTTAGGTTTCTTACATACTCTGACTTCTCATCTGTTCTATGACTATGATCATCCCATAGGCTCCTGATTGTCTACCCATGGACCCAGAGGTTCTGTGACAGTTTTGGTAACTTATGCACTGAGTCTGCAATAATGGGCAACCCCAAGGTCAAGGCCCACGGCAGGAAGGTGCTGAACTCCTTTGGAAATGCCATTAAGCACATGGATGACCTCAAGGGCACCTTTGCAGATCTAAGTGAGCTGCACTGTGACAAGTTGCACATGGATCCCGAGAACTTCAGGGTGAGTGCTGGGCATGCCTGTGCTTTGTTCTTTCATCCAGGTTTCTGTGCTGTGGTTATAATGAGAACACTGACTTAAGCCATCAAAGTGTTTTTGGAGGTAATATTTCAGAGAAAGGCTTGATTTTGATAGGTAGTTCCAGAGGTCAAAGGTAAGACCAGATAATTATTCTATGACTAGTGGAGGTCACTGGTCATCTGATAATTCTGAGAAAAGAAAAAATGTTGTGAAGAACACTAACCAAATTTGAGCTATGTGTTTTGGCCTGGAGAACACAAATTGAGCCAAGCAAAAGAATATCTTGCCTTTGATAACTAAGATTTTTATGAAAATTGATAAATTCATTTCTTTATGATTTTTGAGTTTTGAACCAGAACTAAACAGGGCAAAATAAGAGCAACTTTTCACGATTTAGGCCTCCTTCTTTGCCTCTAGCAATGATTAAATGTTTTTGTATATAAGGTGTTGGATTCCTTGTCAAATGGATGTCCAAACAATCTGAATGTATGTAATATCTGAAGACACAATATGCATATCAAGTCCCCTTTCAGCACTACAATTTTACTTTTTAAAAAAAGGAGAGAAGCAATCCATAGCAATGCTGGGGGTTGGACGTTGACAGAGAAAATGGGAGAAGGACATAACACAGTGGGGGTTCAGGCTGGGAGTCACTGAAGCTAATGCCAGGTCTCTAATGATGCACTTTTGTGGGACCATGGCCATGAAAGCTGCTCAGTCTCTTAGAAGAAGGAAATGGATGTGGCATCTATTTGCTGGAAGGGCAGCCTGAGACCTTGTCTTCATTATGTACTATCTTCTTTTTATTCCCAGCTCCTAGGCAACATGATATTGATTGTCTTGGCTACTCACTTTAGCAAGGAATTTACCCCGCAGATGCAGGCTGCCTGGCAAAAGCTGACAAACGCTGTGGCTAATGCTCTGGTCCACAAATACCACTAGTTGCCTGGCCTGCCATGTTGGTCCCTGTCTGAGGGGCCAGTGTCCCAGCAGTTCATCTCCTGAAGACAGAGCTCTGATTACAGACATAACTCCAATATAATACAAATGAAATAAAAGTCAGGGTCTCTAACGAATATCTTTGTATTTTCTGTTTATCTTTTGTAAGTTGATTCAGCAAAAAAAAAAAAAAAAGAAGAAGAAGAAGAAGAAAATTAAAAAAAAAAAAAACATTCTTATTGGAACTGGGAATGTTGGAAATTGAGAGTTTGGGGAGATTATAGAAGAAATCCTAATAAGATTCTGTAGAAGTGACTTCAGTGGGTAGTTACTCCTAGGAGGGGAAATTAGACTCCTGAAACAGAGAAGGTCTTTAAAAAATGAAAGAAATGGAGTTACTCCTGAGAGCTGCAAAATGATTGTTAATAGTGAGCTGTTAGGACACAAAGTAAGAGACCTGTATAGTCTGTTATTTGTATAAATGCTGGATAGAGCTCTTTCTGGACTACTTTTATTTAATATGAGTCATATTTTTAGTAGCTATAGGTACAATGAAGATGATATTTTAGACACCCAGCACTGCTCTTACCTTTTTCCTTGCATCTTCAACGGGGCATGCTTAGTCGCTTCAGTCATGTCTGACTCTTTGCCACCCCATAGACTGTAACCTTCCAGGTTACATAACCTGCCCATGGGATTCTCCAGGCAAAAACACTGAAGGGTTTGCCATGCCATGGTACTAATAATATTTACTTAGGAGCTCTGTGACCTGGAAAACGTTTTTAATTCTATCAAGCCTTTGGTAGAGATATAGGCCATTTATGAGGAAAAATGACAAATTCAAGATCCATCATGTCAGATCCAATTCAAAGAAGATAAACTAAGAACAGTGGGGTAGTATAAAATTATAGAATCTGCTAGAGGGTCCAGAGGAGAAGGAAATGGCAACCGACTCTAGTGCTCTTCCCTGGAGAATCTCATGAACAGAGGAGCCTGACAGGCTGCAGTCTATGGGGTGGCAAAGAGTCAGAAAAACCATAGCTTTGACTAAAGGGACCTTTGTTGGCAAAGTAATGTCACTGCTTTTTAATATGCTGTCTAGTCATAGCTTTTCTTCCAAGGAGTAAGCGTCTTTCAATTTCATGGCTCCAGTCACCATCCGCAGTGATTTTGGAGCTCCCCAAAATAAAGTCTGACACTGTTTTCACTGTTTCTCCATCTATTTGCCATGAACTGATGGGACCAGATACTATGATCTTAGTTTTCTGAATATTGAGTTTTAAGCCAACTTTTTCACTCTCCTCTTTCACTTTCATCAAGAGACTCTTTAGTTCCTCTTTGATTTCTGCCGTAAGGGTGGTGTCATCTGAGGTTATTGATGTTTCTCCCGGCAATCTTGATTCCAGCTTGTGCTTCATCCAGTCCAGCATTTCTCATGGTGTACTCTGCAAAGAAGTTAAATAAGCAGGCTGACAATATACAGCCTTGACATACTTCTTTCCTTATTTGGAACCAATCTATTGTTCCATGTCCAGTTCTAACTGTTGCTTCTTTACCTGCATACAAATTTCTCAAGAGGGAGGTCAGGTGGTCTGGTATTCTCATCTTCTTAAGAATTATCCAGTTTGTTGTGATCCACACAGTCAAAGGCTATGACATAGTCAATAAAGCAGAAATAGATGCTTT
Source organism: Nanger dama (assembly GCA_917880005.1). NCBI lineage: Eukaryota > Metazoa > Chordata > Mammalia > Artiodactyla > Bovidae > Nanger > Nanger dama. Next base: position 1,984,766 of record CAKJTW010000114.1, read on the forward strand.
TCTTGAACTCTTTTGCTTTTTTGAAGATCCAACGGATGTTGGCAATTTGATCTCTGGTTCCCTTGCCTTTTATAAATCCAGCTTGAACATCTGAAAGTTCATGGTTCATGTGCTGTTGAAGACTGGCTTCGAGAATTTTGAGTATTACTTTACTAGCGTGTGAGATGAATGCAATTGTGCAGTCATTTTAACACTCTTTGGCATTGTCTTTCTTAGGGATTGGAATGAAAACTGACCTTTTCCAGTCCTGTGGCCACTGTTGAGTTTTCCAAATTTGCTGACATGTTGAGTGCAGCATTTTAACTGCATCATCTTTTAGGATTTAAAATAGATTAATTTGGAATTCCATCATCTCCACCAGTTTTGTTTGTAGTGATGCTTCCTAAGGCCCAGTTGACTTCACATTCCAGGATGTCTGGCTCTAGGTGAGGGGTCACACAGTGGTGGTTATCTGGATTATGAAGATCTTTTTGTACAGTTCTTCTGTGTATTCTTGCCACTTCTTAATATTTTCTGCTTCTGTTAGATCCATACCATTGCTGTCCTTTATTGTGCCCATATTTGCATGAAATATTCCCTTGGTATCTCTTATTTTCTTGAAGAAATCTCTAGCTTTTTCTGTTCTATTGTTTTCCTCTATTTCTTTGCATTGACCACTGAGGAGGGCTTTCTTATCTCTCCTTGCTATTCTTTGGAACTCTGCATTCAAATGGGTATATCTTTCCTTTTCTCCTTTGCTTTTCACTTCTCTTCTTTTCACAGCTATTTGTAAAGCCTGCTCAGACAATCATTTTGTCTTCTTGCATTTCTTTTTCATGGGAATGGTCTTGATCACTGCCTTCTGTACAATGTCACAAACCTCTGTCCATAGTTCTTCAGGCACTCTGTCTCTCAGATCTAATCCCTTGAATCTTTTCTCCCTTTCACTGTATAATCATAAGGGATTTAATGTAGGTCATACCTGAATGGTCTAGTGGTGTTTCCTACTTTCTTCAAATTAAGTCTGAATTTTCCAGTAAGGAGTTCTTGATCTGTGCCACAGTCAACTGCCCATCTTGTTTTTACTGACTGTCTAGGGCTTCCCATGTTTGTATAATCAATCTGATTTTGGTATTGACCATCTGGTAATGTTCATGTGTAGAGTCTTCTCTTATGTTGTTGGAAGAGGATGTTTGCTATGACCAGTGCATTCTCTTGGAAGAACTCTATTAGCCTTTGCCCTGTTTCATTCTGTACTCCAAGGCCTAATTTGCCTGTTACTCCAGGTGTTTCTTGACTTCCTGCTTTAGCATTCCAGTCCCCTATAATGAAAAGGACATCTTTTTTGGGTGTTAGTTCCAGAAGGTCTTGTAGGTCTTCATAGAACTGTTCTACTTAAGCTTCTTTAGCATTACTGGTGGGGCATAGACTTGGATTACTGTGATATTGAATGCTTTGCCTTGGAAACGAACAAAGATCATTCTGTCATTTTTGAGATTGCACACAATTACTGCATTTTAGACTCTTGTTGACTATGATGGCTACTCCATTTCTTCTAAGAGATTCTTGCCCACAGTGGTAGATATAATGGTTATCTGAGTTAAATTCACCCTTTCCAGTCCATTTTAGTTCACTGATTCCTAAAATATCTGTGTTTACTCTTGTCATCTCTTGTTTGGCCACTTCCAATTTACCCCTGACTCATGGACCTAACATTCCAGGTTCCTATGCAATATTGCTCTTTACAGCATCGAACTTAACTTCCATCACCAGTCACATCCACAACTGGGCATTGTTTTTCCTTTGTCTCCCTCTCTTCATTCTTTCTGGAGTTATTTCTCCACTGATCTCCAGTAGCATATTGGGCACCTACTGACCTGGAAAGTTCATCTTTCAGTGCTATACCTTTTGCCTTTTCATACTATTCATATGGCTCTCAAGGAAAGAATACTGAAGTGGTTTGCCATTCCCTTCTCCAGTGAACCACTCCATTCCACAGTGGAACTCTCCAGCATGATCCGTCCATCTTGGATCATGCTTTCTACTTCAGTTCAGTCCAGTTCAGTCACTCAGTCATGTCAGACTCTTTGCAACCCCATGAATCGCAGCACGCCAGGCCTCCCTGTCCATCACCAACTCCCGGAGTTCACTCAGACTCACGTCCATCGAGTCACTGATGCCATCCAGCCATGTCATCCTCTGTCGTCCCCTTCTCCTCCTGCCCCCAATCCCTCTCAGCATCAGAGTGTTTTCCAGTGAGTCAACTGTTTGCACGAGGTGGCCAAAGTACTGGAGTTTCAGCTTTAGTATCATTCCCTCCAAAGAAATCCCAGGGCTAGCATCACTCATAGTTTCATTGAGTTAGGCGAAGGTGTGGTCCATGTGATCAGATTGGTTATTTTTCTGTGATTGTGGTTTTCAGTCTGTCTGTCCTCTGATAGAGAAGGACAAGAGGTTTATGGAAGCTTCCTGATTTGAGGGACTGAGGGGAAAACTGGGTCTTGTTCTAATGGGTGGGGCCATGTTCAGTAAACTTTTAATCCAATTTTCTGTTTTGGGGCGGGGCAGTGTGCCCTTCCTGTTATTTGACCTGAGGTGAAACTATGGTGGAGGTAATGAAAATAATGTCGACCTCCTTCAAAATGTCCCCTGCACACACTGCTACACTCAGTCAGTGCCCCCAACCCTGCAGCAGGCCACCACTGATTCACACCTCCATCAGAGACTCCTGGACTCTCATGGGCAAGTCTGGGGCAGTCTCTTGTGGGGTCACTGCTCCCTTCTCCTGGGTCCTGGTGCACGCAAGATTTTTGCGTGTGCCCTCCAAGAGTCTTTCCCCAGTCCTGTGTAAGTTCTGGTGGCTCTATTGTGGGGTTAATGGCGACCTCCTCCAAGGGGGCTATGCATTACCCAGGTCTATAGTTCCCAGAGCCCCTGCCCCTGTAGCAGCCTTTTGCTGACCTGTACTTCCACGGGAGATGCTCAAACACAGTTCTGACTCAGTCTCTGTGGGGTCTCTGGGTCCTGGTGCACACAGGTATGTTTGAGTCCTCTGAGTGTTCCTAACAGGTATTGGGTTGATTCTAAATGTGATTTCACCCCTCCTACAGTCTTGCTGGGGCTTCTCCTTTGCCCTTGGATGTGGGATATCTCCTCACAGTCACTCCAGTGACATGCTGCGGTAGCTCCAGAGCTGTGTAACTGCCGCACTTTATCACTAGCGAAGTATACACATTTTTGTTTATCTACAGCCTTGCAATATTTTGAAATTGTCAGTCTCTTCTTTATGTTCGTTTCCCTTCTCCTTCCCTTTTGTTCCATTATTTTATCTTCTTTTAGACCCTCCTTCCCTTCTTCCATCCTTCCTCCCCTCTCTTCCTTCCAGCTATACTGGAATGTATTTGCATATAATTGTAGTATTTTGAATTGAAGACAGTGACATTAACTTTGAATCTTCATTCCTGGGTCCAATTCCACTTTTTTCCTGAGGACATAGCTATGGAAATTTCTGCACTTTTGTTTTCCCAGAAATGCTGTCAGACTTTATCAGGCTGAATAAGATAAGTCTTGTTTGTAATTCGTCTGCATTCTCTCTATAGTCATATCATAGCTATATTTTTCTTTATTTCTCATTTGATTTTTCCCTACAAAATCCATGTTCATTAAGTCTATTTCAGTAGTTGGTAGAAAGACACTATTTCTTCTTTTTCACTTACTTAATGGACATTTATTTCAAAGAAATCATGGGGAAAAATAGAATTTTGTGACCCAAAGTATTTATACAAGGAGAAAGAAAGCAAGTTAAATCTATGACAAAATTGTTATTCATTCCAACCTCTTATAAATATCTCTAGAAACAAAGTGTAGCTCCCTCTAGAAACAGTTTGATAAAATTTTTGCTTTCTAGGTCTTACTTTCTGTAAGTAATTCTGTAATTCATAAGTTTAAACTGTAATTCATAGATTTAAACTGTAAGAGACACATGGTACAATGTTGTACTAAAATATTGACACATAAATAAGACTGGGAATAAATTTGCAGAAGCAACTGATGAAGGAAATCAAGCTGGGAGATAAGAACAGGGAGAGCAGAGTTTCTGAGTCTAGACACACTGGATCAGCCCGTCACAGATGAAGGGAACTGAGGAACAAGACTGCATCTTACTTTCCCCCAAACTAATGAACTTGTGTTATGCCCTGGATTAATCTGCTTTCAGAAGTAAGGACAGCAGGAAGCTGGGCAGGGCTCAATGAAAGAGCAGGTCCCTGATGCTTATACTTGTTTCTGACACAACTTGCAACCATACAGACATTATGGTTAAACTGACTTTTAAGGAGAAATCTTCTTTCATGTTCTTGTGGAGTAAGATGAGGGTGGATGAAGTTGGTGTTGAAACCCTAGGCAGGCAGGTATTCAGCTTGCAAGGTAGGTTTAAGGAGAGTGAATGGCAGCTGGGAGTGTAGGGACAGAGCCATCCCCTGAGATTCTAGGGGGTGGTGATTCCCTCTGACCTTGTGCTGTTTTCACCCTTTAGGCTGCTGATTGTCTACCCTTGGACTCAGAAGCTCTTTGAGTCCTTTGGGGACTTGTCCTCTGCTGATGCTATTATGGGCAATGCTAAGGTTAAGGCCCATGGGAAGAAGATGCTAGACTCCTTTGGTGAGGGCATAAAACTTCTCAGTGACCGCAAGGGCACCTTTGCTGTGCTGAGTGAGATGCACTGTGATAAGTTGCATGTAGATTCTGAGTGCTTCAGGAAAAGTTTATGGGACCCTCAGTGTTCTTCTATTTTTGGCCAGACTCTTCTCATGGCGAGAGGGACAAATGGCACAACACTGTTTAGAATGGAAAAGAGATATTCTTATTACAGTATTAGGGACTGACTCTTCAGGATCATTTAGTTTCTTTTTACCTCTTTACTCACAACTATCATTTCTTCTTATTCATTATTGTTCTCCTCTGTTAGTTCTCTGCAATGTCTTCTCTTTTTTTAAATTATAATTTTTATTTTGAGTGTGCAGAAAAACAAAAACAAAAACAAAAACTTTCCCTATTCACTTTAAAAGTTGTTATCTAGTATTTTCCCCTTACCTGTTCCTTTCAAAGGAACAAATGTTGTGTCACTTCTAAAAAATAATCCAAAGGGATAAAAATGATAACAAATTCTGGATTAAGGTAGAAAGAGAGTAACATTTTAAAATACAAAGTCAGGCTGGTATAGGTGGCTTTACATAAGTAGTAACATCTACACTTCAACCATCTTTGTGCTTATATCCTAGGGGCACAGATGAGACTGAAATACTCTGAATCTAACCTGGATACTTGCACTAACCATGCCTTTGCTTCTCATGTTTTCCACATAGCTCCTGGATTACCTACTGATAAATGTGCTGGCTTATTACTTTGGCAAGGTATTCATCCCAGAAATTCAGGCTGCCTTTCAGAAGGTGATTTTTATCCTGGTTTTCTCTGTCATCTTATAAAGATCTACATAAAGGGAAAGAAACAAGGGGGAGGTAGGTTTGCCTCTTCTTAGCTTGTATTATAATATTGTGATATACATAGGTCTGAGGAGAATGCAAAAGGGACTATTGCGGCTTGATAGTCACTGCTGTCTTGAAATCCGCAGTGAGTGAAGGTCACTCAGCTGTGTCTGATTCTTTGCAACCCCATGGGCTATATAGTCCATGGAATTCTCAAGGCCAGAATACTGGAGTGGGTAGCCTTTCCCTTCTCCAGGGAAACTTCCTGAACCAAGAATCGAACTGAGGTCTCCTGCACTGAAGGAGGATTCTTTACCAGCTGAGATAACAGGGAAGCCCCTCTGCTTCAGTTTCAGTTCAGTCACTCAGTCCTGTCCAACTCTTTGTGGCCCCATAAATCACAGCACGCCAGGCCTCCGTGTCCGTCATCAACTCCTGGAGTTCACTCAAACTAACATCCATTGAGTCAGTGATGCCATCCAGCCATCTCATCCTCTGTTGACCCCTTCTCCTTCTGCCCCCAATCCCTCCCAGCATCAGAGTCTTTTCCAATGAGTCAACTCGTTGCATGAGGTGGCCAAAGTACTGGAGTTTCAGCTTCAGCATCATTCCTTCCAATGAACACCCAGGGCTGATCTCCTTTAGAATGGACTGATTGGATCTCCTTGCAGTCCAAGGGACTCTCAAGAGTCTTCTTCAACACCACAGTTCAAAAGCACCAACTCTTTGGCACTCAGCTTTCCTTACAGTCCAACTCTCACATCCATACATGACCACAGGAAAAACCATAGCCTTGACTAGATGGAACTTTGTTGGCAGAAGTAATATCTCTGCTTTTGAATATACTATCTAGGTTGGTCATAACTTTTCTTCCAAAGAGTAGCGTCTTCTAATTTCATGGGTGCAGTCACCATTCACAGTGATTTTGGAGCCCCCCCAAAATAAAGTCTGACACTGTTTCCACTGTTTCCCCATCTATTTCCCATGAAGTGATGGGACCAGATGCCATGATCTTTGTTTTCTGAATGTTGAGCTGTAAGCCAACTTTTTCACACTTTTTCACTTTCATCAAGAGGCTTTTAGTTCCTCTTCACTTTCTGCCATAAGGGTGGTGTCATCTGCATATCTGAGATTATTGATATTTCTCCCAGCAATCTTGATTCTAGCTTGTGCTTCTTCCAGTCCAGTGTTTCTCATGATGTACTCTGCATATAAGTTAAATAAGCAGGGTGACAATATACAGCCTTGATGTACTCCTTTTCTTATTTGGAACCAGTCTGTTGTTCCATGTCCAGTTCTAACTGTTGCTTCCTGACCTGCATATAGGTTTTTCAGGAGGCAGGTCAGGTGGTCTGGTATTCCCATCTCTTTCAGAATTTTCCACAGTTTATTGTGATCCACACAGTCAAAGGCTTTGGCATAGTCAATAATGCAGAAATAGATGTTTTTTTCTGGAACTCTCTTGCTTTTTTGATGATCCAGCGGATGTTGGTAATTTGATCTCTGGTTCCTCTACCTTTTTAAAACCAGCTAGAACATCAGGAAGTTCATGGTTCACATACTGCTGAAGCCCAGCTTAGAGAATTTTGAGCATTACTTTACTAGCATGTGAGATGAGTGCAATTGTGCAGTAGTTTGAGCATTCTTTGGCATTGTGTTTCTTTGGGATTGGAATGAAAACTGACCTTTTCCAGTCCTGTGGCCACTGCTGAGTTTTCCAGATCTGCTGGCATATAGAGTGCAGCACTTTCACTGCATCATCTTATAGGATTTGAAATAGCTCAACTGGAATTCTGTCACCTCCACTAGCTTTGTTCTCAGTGATGCTTTCTAAGGCCCAGTTGACTTCACATTCCAGGATGTCTGGCTCTAGGTGAGTGATCACATCATCGTGATTACATGGGTCAGGAAGATCTTTTTGTAAAGTTCTTCTGTGTATTCTTGCCACCTCTTCTTAATGTCTTCTTCCATTAGGTCCATACCATTTCTGTCCTTTATCGAGCCCATCTGTGCATCAAATGTTCCCTTGGTATCTCTAATTTTCTTGAAGATATTTCTAGCCTTTCCCATTCTGTTGTTTTCCTCTATTTCTTTGCACTGATCGCTGAGGAAGGCTTTCTTATCTCTCCTTGCTATTCTTTGGAATTCCACATTCAAATGCTTATATCTTTCCTTTTCTTCTTTGCTTTTCGCCTCTCTTCTTTTCACAGCTATTTGTAAGGCCTCCCCAAACAGTCACTTTGCTTTTTTGCATTTCTTTTCCATGGGGATGGTCTTGATCCCTGTCTCCTGTAATGTCATGAACCTCAGTCCATAGTTCATCAGGCACTCTGTTTATCACATCTAGTCTCTTAAATTTATTTCTCACTTCCACTGTATAATCATAAGGGATTTGATTTAGGTCACACCTCTGCTTCAGTAGACACCGTCAAATATTTTCAAAATCAATTATACTGTTTTATGTTACCACTAGCAAAGTATGAACATTTTCCTTCATCTACAAGTTTGCAAAATTTTGGAACTCTCAAGCTCTCTTGTTCTTTATTTTTTTTTCTCTTCCTTCCTTTTTGTTACATTCTTTTCCCTTCTCCTAGGCCCTTCTTCCATCCATCCTTCCTTCCTGCATCCATTTCTTCTTCTTGTCTTCCTTTCTTCCTTCTTTCCAGGTATGCTGGTGTATATCATTGTAGTTTTATTTGAATTGAGAAGAATGAAATTTGATTTGAATGTTCATTCCTGGGTCCATTTTCACTTTTATCTTGAGGACACAGGTGTGGAAATTCTGCACTTGGTGTTTTCTCAGAAATCCTGTCAGACTTTATCAAGCTGAATAGAATGAATCTTGTTTGAAATTCCTCTGCATTTTCTCAACAGTCCTATCATAAGTATCAGATTTTTTTATATATCTCATTAAATTGTTCCCATTATCATCCATGCTCCGTAAACCTAGTTCAGTAGCTGCTAGAAAGACAATATTTATTATTTTTCATTAACTTGATAGAGCTTTATTTCAGTGACAGGATGGGTGAAAATAGAATTTTGTGGTCCAAATATTTTTACAAGGAGAAAGAAAGCAAGTTAAATCTATGACAAATATTTATTCATTTCAGCCTCTTACAAATATTTCCAGAAACAGATTGAAGCTCCATATAAAGTAAACTTGATAAAATTTTTGCTTTCTAAGTCTTAGTTTCTTATCTATGAATTTAATTTTTTAAAAGATAGTAATGATAACCCTGTATTCAAGACAGTAAAAGAGACACAGATGTATAAAACAGGCATTTGGACTCTGTGAGAGAGGGAGAGGGTGAGATGATTTGGGAGAATGGTATTGAAACATGTATACTATCATGTAAGAAACGAATCGTCAGTCTAGGTTCAATACAGGGAACAGGATGCTTGGGGCTGGTGCATTGGGATGACCCAGGGAGATGATATGGGGAGAGAGGTGGGAGGGGGCTTTAGGATTGGGAAATCATGTACATTCATGGTGGATTCATGTCAATGTATGGTAAAACCAATACAGTATTGTAAAGCAAAATAAAAATAAATAAATAAATTCATAGATAAAATGTAATTCATAGGTTTAAACTGTAAGATAAATTACACACTATCAGACTAAAATATTTATGCATAAATGAGACTGAGAATATATTTGTAGAGGCAATGAATGGATGAAGGAAATGAAGATAAGAGATAAGAACAGAGAGAGTAGAGTTTCTGCGTCTAGACACACTGGATCAGCCAATCACAGATGAAGGGCAATGAGGAAGAGGAGTGCATCTTAAGTTCAGTTCAGTTCAGTTCAGTCGCTCAGTCATGTCCGACTCTTTGCGACCCCATGAATCGCAGCACGCCAGGCCTCCCTGTTCATCACCATCTCCCGGAGTTCACTCAGAGTCACATCCATCGAGTCCGTGATGCCATCCAGACATCTCATCCTCAGTCATCCCATCCTCAGTCATCCCCTTCTCCTCCTGCCCCCAATAGAGTCTTTTCCAGTGAGTCAACTGTTTGCATGAGGTGGCCAAAGTACTGGAGTTTCAGCTTTAGCATCATTCCTTCCAAAGAAATCTCAGGGTCAATCTCCTTCAGAATGGACTGGTTGGTTGGATCTCCTTGCAGTCCAAGGGACTCTCAAGACTCTTCTCCAACACCACAGTTCAAAAGCATCAATTCTTCGGTGCTCAGCCTTGTTCACAGTCCAACTCTCACATCCATACATGACCACAGGAAAAACCATAGCCTTGACTAGACAGACTTTAGTCGGCAAAGTAATGTCTCTGGTTTTGAATATGCTATCTAGGTTGGTCATAACTTTTCTTCCAAGGAGTAAGCGTCTTCTAATTTTATGGGTGCAGTCATCATCTGCAGTGATTTTGGAGCCCCCAAAAATAAAGTCTGACACTATTTCCACTGTTTCTCCATCTATTTTCCATGAAAGGATGGGACAGGATTCCATGATCTTCGTTTTCTGAATGTTGAGCTTTAGCCAACTTTTTTCACTCTCCTCTTTCACTTTCATCAAGAGGCTTTTTAGATCCTCTTCACTTTCTGCCATAAGGGTGGTGTCATATGCATATATGAGGTTATTGATATTTCTCCTGGCAATGCAATCTTGATTCCAGCTTGTGTTTCTTCCAGTCCAGCATTTCTCATGATGTACTCTGCATATAAGTTAAATAAGCAGGGTGACAATATACAGCCTTGATGTACTCCTTTTCTTATTTGGAACCAGTCTGTTGTTCCATGTCCAGTTCTAACTGTTGCTTCCTGATCTGCATACATATTTCTCAAGAGACTGGTTAGGTGATCTGGTATTCCCATCTCTTTCAGAATTTTCCAAAGTTTATTGTGATCCACACAGTCAAACCTTTGGCATAGTCAATAAAGCAGAAGTAGATTTTTTTCTGGAACTGTTTTGCTTTTTCAATGATGCAGCAGATGTTGACAATTTTGATCTCTGGTTCCTCTGTCTTTTCTAAAACCGGCTTGAACATCAGGAAGTTCATGGTTCACATATTGCTGAAGCCTGGCTTGGAGAATTTTGAGCATTACTTTACTAGCATGTGAGATGAGTGCAATTGTGCGGTAGTTTGAGCATTCTTTGGCATTGCCTTTCTTTGGGATTGGAATGAAAACTGACCTTTTCCAGTCCTGTGGCCACTGCTGAGTTTTCCAAATTTGCTGGCATATTGAGTGCAACACTTTCACAGCATTATCTTTCAGGATTTGAAACAGCTCAACTGAAATTCCATCACCCTCCACTAGCTTTGTTCGTAGTGATGCTTTCTAAGGCTCACTTGACTTCACATTACAAAATGTCTGGCTTTAGATGAGTGATCACAGCATCATGATTATCTGGGTCATGAAGATCTTTTTGTAAAGTTCTTCTGTGTATTCTTGCCACCTCTTCTTAATATCTTCTGCTTCTGTTAGGTCCATACAATTTCTGTCCTTTATCAAGCCCATCTTTGCATGAAGTGTTCCCGTGGTATCTCTAATTTTCTCGAAGAGATCTCTAGTCCTTCCCATTCTGTTCTCTTCATCTTACATTACCCCAAACCAATGAACTTGTGTTATGCCCTGGGCTAATCTACTCTCAGAAGCAGAGAGGGCAGGAGGCTGGGTGGGGTTCACAAGGAAGACCAGGGCCCCTGCTGCTTACACCTGCTTTTGACACATTGTGGTACTTCTGACTCTTGAGGAGAAGGCTACTGTCATTGCCTTGTGGAGCAAGATGAATGTGGCTGAAGTTGGTCCAGATATCCTAGGCAGGAAGGTATTCAGTTTACAAGGCAGGTTGAAGGAGAGTAAATGTCAGCTGGGCAATTGGGGACAGAGTCATCGCCTGAGATTCTGGCAAACATCTGCCAGAGATTCTGACCCCTTCTGATCTTGTAGTGTTTTCACCCTCTAGGCTGCTGGTTGTCTACCCTTCGACTCAGAGGTTCTTTGACTATTTTGGGGACTTGTCTGTTGATGATTTATGGGCAATGTTTTATCTTCTTTGTTTCTAGGCATCATTTCTTCTCATTCATTCTTGTTTTTCTCTGTTTGTTCTCTGCAGTATCTTCTTTATATTTAAATATTTTGAGTGTTTAAGTGTTTGAGTATTAAAACTTTGTTCTAAGTCACTTAAAATTTTTGTCTCATGATTTTCCCTTATCTCTTTCTAAGCAAGGAAGGAAAAATGATGTGTTGCTTATTTAAATAGTTCAAAAAAAAAAAAACCACAGATAGCAAGTTCTGAATTAAGACAGAAGGAGACAAACATCTCTAAGTATAAATTCAGGCTGATATGGGTGGCTTCACATCAGTAGTAACATCTACACTTCAGCCACATTTCTGCTCATATTCTAGGGGCAGAGCTTGGGATGAGACTGAAATTCTAAGTCCAATTGGGTGCCTCTGCTAATAGTGTCCTTGTTTTTTATCTCTACCTTACAGCTCCTGGGCAACACTGGTGAGTACATTAGTTTGAAACTTAGGCAAGGAATTCCCCAGAGTTGCAGGCTGCCTATCAGAAGGTGGTAGCTGATGTTGTTAATGCCCTCACCTACAAATGCCATTGAGATCCTGTCCTATTTTGTTCCCACCAAAGGAATATTTATTTTAATTGATTGATGATTGATTTACAGTATTGGCTTGGTTACTATCACACATTAATATGAATTAACCATAGGTGTATATATTTCTCCTCCCAACTGAATCTCCCTCTACCAATGGCCCATTCCCACCCCTCTAGGTTATTACAGAGTTCCCATTTGAATTCTTTGAGTTGATGATCATTGTTATAGCTTATGTTGAATGGTGTCAGATTTTTGGCTTCCTGAGCAGACAGTTTCAATCTTGGCCCAGAGACAAAACTTGATCAATCAGAGCTTTTGCATGGCAGTTTTTTGTGTGTTTGTGTGTTTAAATTTTATTTTACTTTACAATACTGTATTGGTTTTGCCATATATCAACATGAATCCACCATGGGTGTACATGTGTTCCCAATCCTGAACCCCCCTTCCACGTCCCTCCCCATAAAATCTCTCTGGGTCATCCCAGTGCACCAGCCCCAAGCAACCTGTATCCTGCATCGAATCTAGACTGGAGATTTGTTTCTTATATGATATTATACATGTTTCAATGCCATTCTCCCAGTTTTAATACAGTAAAAGCAGACAGAGAAAGCTTCTGACATAGATATCAGAAGGAGAACAGGAGAGTGCACCACTAGCTAGTCTTATAAAGACCTTATATAATTTTTCAATTGGTTACTAACAATAGAAGTTCAATTCAGTCGCTAAGTTGTGTCTGACTCTTCGCAACCCGATGAATTGCAGCACACCAGGCCTCCCTGTTCATTACCATCTCCCGGAGTTCACTCAGACTCACGTTCATCGAGTCAGTGATGCCATCCAGCCATCTCATCCTCTGTCGTCCCCTTCTCCTTCTGCCCCCAATACTTCCCAGCATCAGAGTCTTTTCCAGTGAGTCACCTCTTCTCATGAGGTGACCAAAGTACTGGAGTTTCAGCTTTAGCATCATTCCTTCCAAAGAAATTCCAAGTAATGTCTCTGCTTTTCAATATGCTATCTAGGTTGGTCATAACTTTTCTTCCAAGGAGTAAGCATCTTCTAATTTCATGGCTGCAGTCAACATCTGCAGTGATTTTGGAGCCCCCCAAAATAAAGTCTGACACTGTTTCCCCATCTTTTCCCCATGAAGTGATGGGCCCAGATGCCATGATCTTCATTTTCTAAATGTTGAGCTTTAAGCCAGCTTTTTGACTCTCCTCTTTCACTTTCATCAAGAGGCTTTTTAGTTCCTCTTCACTTTCTGCCATAAGGGTGTTGTCATCTGCAAATCTGAGATTATTGATATTTCTCTCAGCAAATTTGATTCCAACTTGTGCTTCTTCAAGCCTAGCGTTTCTCATGATGTACTCTGCATATAAGTTAAATAAGCAGGGTGACAATATACAGCCTTGACGTATTCCTTTTCTTATTTGGAACCAGTCTGTTGTTCCATGTCCAGTTCTAACTGTTGCTTCCTGACCTGCATACAGGTTTCTCAAGAGGCAGGTCAGGTGGTCTGGTATTCCCATCTCTTTCAGAATTTTCCACAGTTTATTGTGATCCACACAGTCAAAGGTTTTGGCATAGTCAATAAAGCAGGAATAGATGTTTTTCTGGAACTCTCTTGCTTTTTCCATGATCCAACAGATGTTGGCAATTTGATCTCTGGTTCCTCTACCTTTTTAAAAACCAGATTGAACATCAGGAAGTTCATGGTTCACATACTGCTGAAGCCTGTCTTGGAGAATTTTGATCATTACTTTACTAGCATGTGAGATGAGTGCAATTGTGCAGTAGTTTGAGCATTCTTTGGCATTGTGTTTCTTTGGGATTGGAATGAAAACTGACCTTTTCCTGTCCTGTGGCCACTGCTGAGTTTTCCAGATCTGCTGGCATATAGAGTGCAGCACTTTCACTGCATCATCTTCTAGGTTTTGAAATAGCTCAACTGGAATTCTGTCACCTCCACTAGCTTTGTTCTTAGTAATGCTTTCTAAGACCCAGTTAACTTCACATCCCAGGATGTCTGGCTCTAGGTGAGTGATCACACCATTGTGATTATCTTGGCCATTAAGATTCTTTTTGTTCAGTTCTTCTGTGTATTTTTTCCACCTTTTCTTAATATCTTCTGCTTCTGTTAGGTCCAGACCATTTCTGTCTTTTATCGAGCCCATCTGTGCATGAAATATTCCCTTGGTATCTCTAATTTTCTTGAAGAGATCTCTAGCCTTTCCCATTCTGTTGTTTTCCTCTATTTCTTTGCACTGATAGCTGAGGAAGGCTTTCTTATCTCTCCTTGCTATTCTTTGGAATTCTGCATTCAGATGCTTATATCTTTCCTTTTCTCCTTTACTTTTCACTTCTCTCCTTTTCATAACTATTTGTAAGGCCTCCCCAGACAGTCACTTTGCTTTTTTGCATTTCTTTTCCATGGGGATGGTCTTGATCCCTGTCTCCTGTACAATGTCACGAACCTCAGTCCATAGTTCATCATACACTCTATCAGATCTAGGCCCTTAAATCTATTTTTCACTCCCACTGTTTAATCATAAGGGGTTTGATTTCAGTCATACTGAGCCACAGTCAGCTCCCTGCCTTCTTTTTGCTGACTGTATAGAGCGTCTCCATCTTTGACTGCAAAGAATATAATCAGTCTGTTTTCGGTGTTTACCATCTGATGATGTCCATGTTTATAGTCTTCTCTTGTGTTGTTGGAAGAGAGTGTTTGCTATGACCAGTGCGTTCTCTAGGCAAAATTTTATTAGCCTTTGCTCTGCTTCGTTCCATATTAGCTCTGGGCTTAAAGAAAGCTAATCTTCAAGACTGTTGTCAAACAACTCAAAGTTTAAGAAAAAATTTCCTTTGTGACTAAGACAATGTAGAAAAAATAGTTTGTTCTTTTTTCCTCCTCCAGATCTCCAGACATCTTGACTGCCTTGGACTCCTAATCAATCTACCTAAAAATTAAAACTCTCATCTGGAAGACCCTATTTCCCTATATTCTTCTATTTTTTAACAATTCAAAAAATTTAAAGTCATTTTTGAGTTACAATATTGTTTCTGTTGTTTTTATGTTCAGGTTTTTAGTCCGCAAGGCATAAACTAATGGAAAATAATCTAATAAACAGCTACCTTACCCAGAAGAATACAGATGAGTTTGGTGAAATATTCTACTTGAGTAAGTAAAACTGAAAATCAAAACATGTACAAAAGAATTCTAGTTGAGTGAAATTTTTGAACTAAATGATGAAACCACACATCTCTGGATAAATGTCATGATTCTCTTGAAGAAAGTCAATATTTACCCACTTAATTATACTCAGATTAGGCCCATCCTGGTATAGAACATTAGGAATTAGGTGACCTTGCCAGACTGGAATAAAGGGAAAAACAACAACAACAACAAAACTGTCTATTTCTCTCTGTGGAGTTGTATGAGTGTGTGCTTGTGTGTGTATGTTCAATGCTCAATGGGGCTGGAATCAAAGTAGAACAGACATGCTGTGGATCCCTTCACACAAGAAAGCTCATGATGGTGAAGATAGTAGTGGGCCTAAGAAGCATTCCAAAACCTTTTTAGTGGCAGCCTGGATTTGCACTTTAGGCTCTGAACATAACCCTACTTCTATAACTATTCACTCTTCCTTATTTTTGCCTGAACTTTTGATTGTCTTTTAACAACTTGAAGCCTTGTCCCTGCTGAGTTATGGTAATTGAAAGAAAAACCTGTTTCACTCTTTAACCTGTTTCACCCTAGCAAGGGTGAAAGACAACAACTCTTGCCCTGAGACTTGCATGATGGTGGCTGCAGCAGCAGTCAGTACAAAAGAAGGGCCCATAGACCATTCATGACAAAGGAAGACTTAAAAAAGAAGACACAGTAGAATTATTTGTGTATACACACACACACCCACACCCACACACACACATATATATATATACTGGAATACTACTCAGGTATGAAAAAGAATGAAATTTTGCCAGTTGTAACAACTTGGATGAACCTGTAGGATATTATGCTTGGTGAAATGTCAGACAAAGAAAAACAAAATCCTGTTTCCTGTTATATGTGGAACATAAAAAACAACACAAATTAATATAACAAAGCAGAAACAAACTCATAGATATAGAGAGCAAACTAGTGGTTACCCATGGGGAGAGAGGAGAGGGAAGGTCAGGATAAGGGTAGAGGATTAAAAGATATGAATTACCATGTGCAAAATAGATTAGCAACAGGATATATTGTACAGAACAGAAAACATAGTCAATAATTTATTGCAACTTTAAATGGTGCATACTCTTTAAAAATGCTGAATCACTATGTTGTATACCTGAAACTAATATAATATTATAGATCAAATATTTAAAAATAATTAATTCAAAGCAAATGAATTAGGGAAATAATCTCTGAAAACAGAAAATGATAGGGGAAGTCTTTAAGTACATGTTAATTTCTGTCAGTAAAGACAGCAAAACTGTAGCCCTGACAATTTGGCTCCTTTACAAGAAAATATAGGAATAGACTATAGTATTATTTAGTAAGTTCTGTGAGTTTTCCATAACACAGACTTCCTGAAAAGATATGTCCAAAGTTTTCCAAAAGAAGTCCTTTAACTCACATATGCCTGACCTCTGATATCAGAGATGTGAAATAGGTCTTTTAAAGAGTACAAACAGAGCAGTGTTTTGGACTCTGTGGGAGAGGGAGGGGTGGGATGATTTGGGAGAATGGCGTTGAAACATGTATAATATTATGTAAGAAATGAATTGCCAGTCCAGGTTCGATGCAGGATATAGGATGCTTGGGGCTGGTGCACTGGGATGACCTAGAGGGATGGTATGGGGAGGAAGGTGGGAGGGGGTCAGGATTGGGAACACATGTACCCCCATGGCAGATTCATGTTGATGTATGACAAAACCAATACAATATTGTAAAGTAATTAGCCTTCAATTAAAATAAATAAATGTAAATTTAAAAAAATAAAAAATAAAACAATGATAAAGCTAACAGAGATTTCAGTTTAATCAACTGAAACTCTAAACTAAAGGTCAAATCAAATGTAATTTTTTGTTTTTAACATTTAAAACATTTGAAAGATTTCTTTTCCCAGAAGTCAACATGTGGAAATTTTTTTCTAAGTATAGACCAATAGTTAGAGCCTCTTTCTTTGAAGGTTGCAGAAAAGAATGAATATAAATTGAAAATGTTTAAACTCTATATTTCTTCCCCTATAATCTTGTGGGGATATAATCCTACCCTAACTTCCAGAGAGCCAGGCAAGAGCCAAGACTTCTCTACATGTCTGAAAATATAAGAATGAATTTGTTCACAAGTATTTGATGGGGAATAGGCCAGGTCAAAGGGGTGAGGAATCTTCATTTACCTAGCAATGATGGAAAACTGTTTTGGAAGATGGAGTAATGAAAACTGGACATTCATAAATTTCTTTGTAACAACAAGAAATGCAGAAGTCCTTTCCTTCTAGTTCCCCTAAAAATATATTAGTTGGAATTACAGAGACATAGAGCTGAGAGAATGAGAGATTTAAAAAAATTTTTGTGTTCTTTATTTTTATTTTATTTTATTTTTTTACTTTACAATATTGTATTGGTTTTGCCATACAATGACATAAATCTGCCACGGGTGTACATGAGTTCCCAATCTTGAATCCCCTCCCACTACCCTCCCCATATCATCTCTCTGGGTCATCCCAGTGCACCAGCCCCAAGCATCCTGTATCCTGTATCGAAACTAGACTGGCGATTCATTTCTTACGTGATAGTATACATGTTTCAATGTCATTCTTCCAAATCATCCCACCCTCTCCCTCTCCCACAGAGTCCAAAAGTCTGTTCTATACATCTGTGTCTCTTTGAGATTTTTAAAAACACATTTAGTCAGTGATGGCAAAGTTGAGAGAAAGGTGATTCTAGGCATCAAGTTGTCTGAATCAGAAGAAGGTTCTAAGGTGAGAGAAAGGAAGTAAATATATATGCTCCTATCCTTACTGAAAGGAAGTGGAAATTCAAGAAGAAGGGAAGATTCATAAAGTAGAGATGGTAGAAAGTAGGGGACACTCAGGGAACTCAGATCTAATGCTGAGCTCAGAGATGCTTGCTGCTTTTGCTTTTTCATGGAATCTTCTAGTAGCAAGAAACAGAACTCTATCCTTCAGAAGTTCTTCCCTAAGAAGATAAGAGGATTTACCACATGGGTTGGAGGAGGCACAAAGAGAGAAGAAATATTTGAAAAACTTTAGATAAAGAAGGATAAATTTTAGTAAAAGAAGGTATAAACAAAGCATATAGAGAAAACAGAATTAAAGATGAATTGAAATAGAAGAAATTTTTATGCACACAGTACTCTTAGAGGTTTAGAGGAGAAGACCAAATAGTTTGATTCAAGCTGGAATGTTTTCCACAATTTTATCCCTCCTTTTAAATCACAGAGAAGCTTCTCTGTTCTTCAAGACACTTTCCCAGGTCAGTCCATGAGGAAACAATTTATATGCCTCTATTTAGTCTTTGAACACATTGCCTCTCTCAAGGTTACTGAAACTTTGGAGGCGTGATAGATTTTTACTTCTTTGTATTTCCTACTACATGGAGAGGTCTCTGTTTTTCTCTATGGATTAATGGAGTAGCTGTTTCATAGGAGCCCTTGATCCACACTTATTCTATTTTTCTATCATTATTTATTTGGTCATAAATTAAATTAAGAAAAATTGAATGAGTAGATAAGCAAATGAATATTTGTTTTCATACCAGAACAATTTAATCCCAAACAAGCAAACAAAAGAGATGCATGTTTAGGACAGGGGCAGAGGGTTTATCCATGCTGTACATGTAACTGTTTTGCATATTCTGAAGGCCCAGGAGATGATCCATCCACATAGTCTTAAGTTGAATCACAGTGGACAAATTCTTTCCACTTTCTGGAGCCTGGATTCTTCATTTGTGTAATAAGAAAACTGAGGAGGTGGTTTCTAAGAGGTTACCTCGTTGTGATTCTAAAATCTCTATAAGCAAATTTCCTAAGATGATTTTAGTAGCAATGTGTATTGCTGGAATGACTGAGACCTAGAAATGCCCAGAAAGAGGGCTGACAGTCTAAAGTCAGTGCTAGGAAGACCAAGGAGAGGTATGACTGTCATCATTCAAGCCTCACCCTGTGGAACCACACCTTGGCCTGAGCCAATCTGCTCACAGAAGCAGGGAGGGCAGGAGGCAGGGCTGGGCATAAAAGGGAGAGCCGGGCCAGCTGCTGCTTACACTTGCTTCTGACACAATCGTGTTCACTAGCAACTACACAAACAGACACCATGACGACTGCTGAGGAGAAAGCTGCCGTCACCGGCTTCTGGAGCAAGGTGAAAGTGGATGAAGTTGGTGCTGAGGCCCTGGGCAGGTAGGTATCCTGCTTACAAGACAGGTTTAAGGAGAGTGAATGGCACCTAGGCATGTGAGGACAGAGCCGTCCCTGAGATTCTGAAAGCTGCTGACTTCCTCTGACCTTGTGCTGTTTTCTCCCCTTAGGCTGCTGGTTGTCTACCCCTGGACTCAGAGGTTCTTTGAGCACTTTGGGGACTTGTCCTCTGCTGATGCCATTTTGGGCAATGCTAAAGTGAAGGCCCATGGCAAGAAGGTGCTAGACTCCTTTAGTAACGGCCTGAAGCATCTCGATGACCTCAAGGGCACCTTTGCTTCGCTGAGTGAGCTGCACTGTGATAAGCTGCACGTGGATCCTGAGAACTTCAGAGTGAGTTTGTGGAATCCTCAATATTCTCCTTCTTCTTTTTATGGTCAAGCTCGTGTCATGGGGAGAGGGCTGAATAGCAGGACGTAGTTTAGAATGGAGAAGATGTATTCTGGTTAGAGTGCTAAGGACTTCTCCGAACCATTTAGGTTCTTTTAACCTCTTTGCTCTTGCTGGAAAATCCCATGGGTGCAGGAACCTGGTAGGCTGCAGTCCATGGGGTCGCTAACAGTCAGACACAACTGAGCGACTTCACTTTCACTTTTCACTTTCATGCACTGGAGAAGGAAATGGCAACCCACTCCAGTGTTCTTGCCTGGAGAATCTTGGGGATGGGGGAGCCTGGTGGCTGCTGTCTATGGGGTCGCACAGAGTTGGACATGACTGAAGTGACTTCCAGCAACCTCTTTGCTCACAATAATCATTTCTTCAGATTCATTCTTGTTCTCTGTTGTCTGCAATGTCTTCTCTTTTTAATTATAGTCTTTGGGTGTTCAATTTCAAAAAGACTTCTTCATCTACTTAAAAAATGATATTTAATATTTTCCCCTTATCTGTTCCTTTCAAGGGATCAAATGTTGTATTGCTTTTTGAAATGATTCAAAATAATAAAAATGATAACAAGTTCTGGATTAAGATAGAAAGAGAGAAACATTTCTAAATATAAATTCAGCCTGATATGGGTAGCTTCACATCAGCAGTAGCATCTATATTTCAGTCATCTTTGTGCTATTATCCTAGGGGCACAGCTTGGGATGAATCTGAAATACTCTGAATCTAATCTGGGTACTTGCACTAACCCTGCCCTTGCTTAATGTCTTTTCCACACAGCTCCTGGGCAATGTGCTGGTGGTTGTTCTGGCTCGCCACTTTGGCGGTGAATTCACCCCAGAGCTGCAGGCTGACTTTCAGAAGGTGGTGACTGGTGTTGCCAATGCCCTGGCCCACAGATATCACTAAGCTCCCCTTCCTGATTTCCAGGAAATGTTATTTCATCCTCAAAGCCCAAAAACTGAATTTGGAAAAATTATGAAGCGTTTTGAGCATCTGGCCTTTGCCTAATAAAGACACTTATTTTCATTGCACTGTTGTATTTAAATTATTTCACTGTCTCTTACTCAGATGGGCACATGGGAGGGCAAAGCACTGAAGACATAAAGAAATGAAGGGCTAAGTTGAGGCTTTGAGAAAATATATCCGTATCTTGGACCCCATGACAGGAGTGGTTGTAAACAGCTAATGTTATTGGAAAACAGGCTCTGCTCCTTAGTCTTACTTCCCCTGCAATTCAAGTTGCAGCTTGATTTGGGAGTTAGATCATTGGTATGTTTTATTAAAAAAAAATTATGTTATTTATCCTTTCTTGTAAATGTCTTCCCTCTCTTTAATTGTCCAGAACCTGACTTAAATCCATTAGGTTCTTCTGCCTAAAGACACCACTGTTTAAAATTTTCTTTAGGCATTTTACTGTCCCCATTGCTCTTCCTCCCCTGACCTCTTTGTATCTTAGTTTTCTCTGTCATCTTATAAAGATCTACCTGAAGGATCCTTCTGTTCTGGATTCTGGAAATGACATATGAATTTTGAGTAATCCTTGTTCTCTCTTGCATCTTAATTCTGAATCTCAGTTCAGTTCAATTCAGTGGCTCAGTTGTATATGATTCTTTGCGATCCCATGGACTGCAGGGGAGGTAGTTTTGCTCTCACTTTGCTTGTATTATAATATTGTGATAAATATTGGATTGATGAGAATGTAAAAGGGACTTTTGTAGCTTGATCTTGCAGTCCTTTCATGGGATTCCACTAAACAAAATTCCATTCTCCCTAGGATGCTTTAGCATCTACATCACAGAAATGACTAGAGGTCTGCCCTCTTTATCCAGTCTCCGATGGCTTCTCTGCCTTTGTAGTCATTAACATAGTGTTACCAGAAGCAACATATGCTAATTTAATCCTCTCCTTCGATAACCAGGGCTTCCCTGGTGGATCAGAGGTTAAAGCGTCTGCCTGGAATGCAGGAGACCCAGGTTCGATCCCTGGGTCAGGAAGATCTCCTGGAGAAAGAAATGGCAACCCACTCCAGTACTCTTGCCTGGAGAATCCCATGGAGGGAGGAGCATGGTAGGCTACAGTCCATCGGGTCACAAAGAGTCAGACACAACTGAGTGACTTCACTTTCACTTTTTAATAACCACTTATCCGGATACTTGATTCTGGAGATGTATGAATTTTTGTTATCCTTGTTTCCTCTTGCATCTGAATTCTGAATCTCTGTTCAGTTCAAACCAGTGGCTCAGTTGTGTATGCTTCTTTGTGACTCCACGGACTGCAGCATGCCAGGCTTCCTTGTCCATCACCAACTCCTGGAGCTTGCTTAAATTCACGTGCATTGAGTTGGTGATGCCATTCAACCATCTCATCCTCTGTCATCCCCTTCTCTTGCCTTCAATGTTTCCCAGCATCAGGGTCTTTTCCAATGAGTCAGTTCTTCACATCAGGTGGCCAAAGTATTGAAGCTTCAGCTTCAGCATCAGTCCTTCCAATGAATATTCAGGACTGATATCCTTCAGGATTTGACTGGTTTGATCTCCTTGCAGTCCAAGGGACTCTCAAGAGTCTTCTCCAACATCACAGTTCAAAAGCATCAGTTCTTCAGCGGTCAACTTTCTTCATTGTCCAACTCTCACATCCACACATGACTACTGGAAAAACCATAGCTTTGACTAGATGGACATTTGTTGGCAATGTCTCTGCTTTTCAATATGCTGTCTAGATTTGTCATTGTTTTTCTTCCAAGGAGTAAGCATCTTTGAATTTCATAGCTACAATTACTATCTTCAGTAACTTTGGAGCCCCCCTGCCAAAATAAAATCTGTTTCCATTGCTTCCCCGTATATTTGCCATCAAGTGATGGGACCAGAAGCCATGGCCTTAGTTTTATGAATGCTGACTTTTAAGCCAGCTCTTTCACTCTCCTCTTTCACTTTCCTCAGGAGGCTCTTTAGCTCTTCTTATCTGAGCTTATTGATATTTCTCCCAGCAATCTTGATTCCAGCTTGTGCTTCATCCAGCGAGACATTTTGCATACTGTACTTGGCATAGAAGTTAAATAAGCAAGGTGACAATACACAGTCTTGATGTACTCCCTTCTCTATTCTGAATCTAGTTGAGGAGGTTCTGAAAGTAATGCATCTAAACAAGTGACTGTAAATGAGTGTACAAAGCTTTTATGAGATCTGAGGATGAAGCCCTTGGTATGAAAGGGGTGGTAAGGCTAAGTAGTACAGACAATGGTCCAGAAGACAGAAGACAAAAGTCAGAAAAGAAAAGGAGGATAGCATAGGCCAAATCACTGATGAATAATGTGTTTGTGTATTCTGAGAATTTCAGGTAAACAGGAAAGACAACTGAAGCAAAACTGCCTGGGATAGAATAGAATAGATTATAAATTTTGGTGAACACAGTGGTTTGTTTGTTTGAATTCACTCAGTCGTGTCCGACTCTTTGCGGCCCCATAGACTGTAGCCCACCAGGCTCCTCCATCCATGGAACTTTATAGGCAAGAGTACTGGAGTGGGTTGCTATTTCCTTCTCAGAAACAGTGGAGCATATTCTTAAAGTTAAAAAATCGCAGACAAGAGGATACAATTCAGCCACTACTCACAAGATGTTTGCACTGCCAATTGACAAGTAAAGCAAGATAGTTTAACAGTTTAGAACATTTTGAAATCATACAGCCAGGTCTGAAAAAAAATTACTACTTATTAGCTCTGACCTTGTGAAAAATCTACTGTCAGTTTGGTACATAAACATATCATTTTTAAGTTTTGCAGGAAAATGAAATTAAAAGTCTCAACACAATTTCATAGTTTGACTTTTTTTTTTTTTCTAATTAAATTTATTTATTTTTAAAATTACAATACTGTATTTGTTTTGCCATACATTGACACGAATCAGCCATAGGTGAACACAATCTCCCAATGCCGAATCCCCTCCCACCTCCCACCCCCATCCTCTACTTGAATCATCCTGTGCATCAGCCCCATGCATCCTGCATCCTACATTGAACATAGATTAGCGTTTCGTTTCTTACGGGAAAATATACATGTTTCATTGCCATTCTCCCATACCATCCCACCCTTTCCCTCTCCCTCAGAGTCCAAAAGTCCACTCTATACCTCTGTGTCTCTTGTTGTCTCACATGTAGGGTCATCATTACTGTCTTCTAAATTCCATATATATGTGTCAGTATACTGTATTGGTGTTTTTCTTTCTGGCTTACTTCACTCTGTATAATCGGTTCCAATTCCATCCATCTCATTAGAACTGAGTCAAATTTATTCTTTTTAAGGGCTGAGTAGTATTCCATAGTGTATATGAACCACAGCTTTCTTATCCATTCATCTGCTGATGGACATCTAGGTTGCTTCCATGTCCTGGCTATTATAAACAGTGCTGCAATGAACATTGGGGTACATGTGTCTCTTTCACTTCTGGTTTCCTCAGTGTGTATGCCCAGCAGTGGGATTGCTGGGTCATAAGGCAGTTCTATTTGCAATTTTTAAGGAATCTCCACACTGTTTTCCATAATGGCTGTACTAGTTTGCATTCCCACCAGCAGTGTAAGAGGGTTCCCTTTTCTCCACACCCTCTCCAGCATTTATTGCTTGTAGACTTTTGGATCGCAGCCATTCTGACTGGTGTGAAATGGTACCTCATTGTGGTCTTGATTTGCATTTCTCTGATAATGAGTGATGTTGAACATCTTTTCATGTGTTTGTTAGCCATCCGTATGTCTTCTTTGGAGAAATGCCTATTTAATTCTTTGGCCCATTTTTTTATTGGATCATTTATTTTTCTGGAGTTGAGCTGCATAAGTTGCTTATATATCTTTGAGATTAGTTGTTTGTCAGTTGTTTCATTTGCTATTGTTTTCTCCCATTCAGAAGGCTGTCTTTTCACCTTGCTTATACTTTCCTTTGTTGTGCAGAAGCTTTTAATTTTAATTAGATCCCATTTGTTTATCTTTGCTTTTATTTCCAGTATACTGGGAGTTGGATCATAGAGGATCCTGCTGTGATTTATGTCGGAGAGTGTTTTGCCTATGTTCTCCTCTAGGAGTTTTATAGTTTCTGGTCTTACATTTAGATCTTTAATCCATTTTGAGTTTATTTTTGTGTATGGTGTTAGAGAGGGGTCTAGTTTCATTCTTTTACAAGTGGTTGACCAGTTTTCCCAGCACCACCTGTTAAAGAGACTGTCTTTACTCCATTGTATATTCTTGCCTCCTTTGTCGAAGATAAGGTGTCCATAGGTATGTGGGTTAATCTCAGGGCTTTCTATTTTGTTCCATTGATCTATATTTCTGTCTTTGTGCCAGTACCATACCGTCTTAATGACTGTGGCTTTGTAGTAGAGCCTGAAGTCAGGCAAGTTGATTCCTCCAGTTCCATTTTTCTTTCTCAAGATTGCTTTGGCTATTCGAGGTTTTTTGTATTTCCATACAAATCTTGAGATTATTTGATCTAGTTCTGAGAAAAATACTGCTGGTAGCTTGATGGGAATTGCATTGAATCTGTAGATTGCTTTGGGTAGTATACTCATTTTCACTATATTGATTCTTCCAAGCCATGAGCATGGTATATTCCTCCATCTATTAGTGTCCTCTTTGATTTCTTTCATCAGTGTTTTATAGTTTTCGATATATAGGTCTTTAGTTTCTTTAGGTAGGAATATTCCTAAGTATTTTATTCTTTTCGTTGCAATGGTGAATGGAATTGTTTCCTTAACTTCTTTTTCTACTTTTAACACAAGTTAATGTCAGGTGAGAATTTACAAAGAGTAAGTTGACTCATTTAACATCTCTTCCTAAATGCAAAAGATCTCAGGCTGGGGAGGCAATATTGAAGAGTAGGGAATTTGGGGGCTTTTAAAAAAATGGATCTTAACAACAAGGCGACCATGCTAGCAGCATCTATGTCTAGAAAAAGTTGAATTACTTTCAACCTTTAAAGTTGAAAGAAACAACAAGTTAAAGAAAAGTCTCTCATTTTTAAGTCAAAGATTTTAGGGGGTCAAATCAGAGATGAAAATGTAATGGTAAGAAGCAGTTTGAGAACAGTCCAGTTGAAATAACACAGGGCACAAAAAGAGACAAAGATATCAAATAATATAAAAACATCAATCAGTTAGTTGGCTGATGCATAAATCATCAAATGCCCTCATATTTTGCTGTTGCTGAGTATTTTCAAGGACAACTAACAAGATCATGGATGCTCATTTATGTTAAGTCTAATCAGATCATACAAATCCTGATGAGAACTTCTCAAACACCCAGATGACCACAGTTAGATGCACTCTGCAACATAATTTTTTATCATGCTTTCTAAGTAATGGATAGTCATTTTTCAATACTAATTCAGCTTAAGAATATTATTTATAGATATCTTATAAAATACGTAGTAAGTAAAATAATATGCTGTGCTTAGTCACTCAGTCATGTCCGACTCTTTGACCTTGTGGACTGTGGCCCACCAGGCACTCTGTCCATGGCAATTCTCTAGGCAAGAATAATGGAGTGGGTTGCCATGTCTTTCTTTAGGAGATCTTCCCGACCTAGGAAAGAAACCGAGTCTCCTGCATTACAGGTGGATTCTTTACCAGTTGAGCTACCATAAATATATGTAAATATACATATAGGTATGTAAACACACATAGGTACAGATATGTAAACATACATAAAGATAGTATATAATAAAGGAGAACGTTCAAGATGAATAGTTACAGTCATTCACGTAAACTGTGATTTTAAGACTATTCTAGATTTGTGGCAAATAAGCTGTCTCTTATGCAAATGTATTTATAATCCCTGAACATCTAGTTCTCTAGGCTAAGCTTATAAAGGGTTCTTATCTGTTCAGTCATTCCAAAACTCTTAAATGCTTGTTCTGACCTATATTACTCAATTTGAAACAAATCTGCCTATTCATTTTATTCATCTTTGGGGCTTCCCTGGTGGCTCAGATGGCAAAGAATCCACCTGCAAAGTGAGAGACCTAGGTTCGATCCCTAGAAAACAGGTGGAAAGATTCCCTGGAGTGGAGCATGGCCATCCATTACAATATTCTTGCCTGGAGAATCCCCATGGACAGAGGAGCCTGGCGGGCTACAGTCCATGGGGGTCGCAAAGAGTTTGACAGGACTGACCTACCAAGCAAATTATGTATCTTTGAAGAAAGGGAAAATTTCACAGCCTGCTTCTGCCCCCTGCTGGGATCATGAGAAGAATCATCTATTTAAGAGTGACACTATCATGAATTTTTCGAGGCAGGTCCAGTGTGGGTTCCATTAAATAATTATGCTGAAGTACAAGCAAAAATCTGGATTGTCTCAGAATACAGAGTTGTTCTTATTCAATGTAATTATACAGATACTGATTTTTAAACTTAACTCTCTCCCTCTGTGCCTTTGGCTTTCCACGTGGCACAAGTGGTAAAGAATCCATCTGCCAATGCAGGGGGTGCAAGAGACATAGGTTCCATCTCTGGGTTGGGAACATCCCCTGGGGTGAGAAATGGCAATCCACTCAAATATTCTGGCCTGGAAATTCTCATCGACAGAGAAGTCTGGCAGGCTACAGTCCACAGGGTTGCAAAAAGTCAGATACAACTGAACGACTAACACTTCTTATCCCTTTAGGTTAAGCAAGGATTGTTGGTCATTACCTATTCCAAAAAAAGTCATGAAATAATCACATAGGGAATCATTTCCAAGGGACAGAAAAAAAGTACCATAGGTGTCTGTACACATAAGTCAGTTTAAACTGTAGAATATAAGAAAAGACTGCCCTAAAAATAGTTTTCTGTTTAATCAGTCCCAGATATGCTTCCAAATCAGTATTCCAGACAAAGTGCACAGAGGAAGTCCATGATCCTATCATTACATTGGATGGAAACTCACCTATAATGTCCTATGTCAGACATTATTCTGGTTGCCCAAAATTCAGAAAGAAGTATTCTGCACCCTGACTTTGTGGTGGTCACATAACATAGCATGATGTTTGGGGAAATAATGGGTCTCTTTTATTCTTCTTGGTACAGGTGAGGCATCTAACATCTCTGAATACTTTCCCCATAGAATCTTCATTTATCATTCTCATTAACACTGTACTTTCCTGGCTCCCATCCTACATCTCAACCAGAATTAAAAAAAAAAATTCCAACATTTATTACTCTTCTGTTGCTGTAATGTTGATATTCTCTTTGGCAGTACCATTAACATTCATGGTTTGTCTGAAGAAGCTTGACAGAGAGTATGTTCTTTCAGTGCAGGCCTACATTCACAGAATAGTTGCATCTTTTGGCATCAATCCCAGGGTAGAGCCTATATGTCTGGATCACGCTGGGCACGATAGGAATCATACTCAAAATTTGTATTTTATGACCAAGATCAGCAAGAATTTCTAGGATGACATCTGTTTTATATATTATATAAATCTTATATATGATGACCCAAGATTGAAAAATGTGTGGCCAACAGGGTTCAGATATGAGTGCTTAGGTCTCATGGCAACTATTTGCAAATTTGTCTTATTTTTAATACTTTTGTAAGGTGCAGCTCTTATTTCATAGATAAAATTCATTATAAAACATTTCTTTGATAAATGCTCACTCTATTCTAAATCTCATTTTAAATATCAGTGAGCAGGAGAAACGAACAAACAAACAAACAAACAAACATAACTCCTGGTCTTCTAGAACTTCCAGTAGATCTAAAGAACAATCAGCATATACCAAATAGTATAAATACCAAGTAAGATATTGTGATGAGAGTGACTTCTTTGAGAAAATGGAACCAATAATGGCAGGGTTACAAAAATCACCCTAAAGAAGCAACATTGAACTGAAGCCTGAATGATTAAAGGAGATTTTGCACAAAAAAACTTGAATTAAATAATTCTAAGCAGATAAAAGATCAAAGTCAAAGATACTGAGACAGGAATACTCTTAATTTGCTTTGAGGAAGAGAAAGATGCCTAGAGATTAGGGAGTGAAGCCAACAATGGTCCTTGATGTAGAAGTAGATCCATGATAAATAACTTGCATTTTATTTTAAGAGCGTAAGAATCCACCAGAATATTTTTTTAAACAAAGGCTTATGCTGTCTAGTAGAGTTCTGTAGAAAAGCAGTCTGGCTCCTCTGCTCTTTTAGAGACAAGAGCAAAAACAATTAAGCTGTCTAGCAAATTATTACAATAATGATAGAAAAGATGTTATGAACCAAGATACTGGGAATATACAGGTCTACTGGTGAAAAGTGAGCAGGCTCAGGGTATGTTTTAGGGTAGAAATAATAAAAACTGATAAAGGATTTGATGGCGAGGGAAGGAATAGCAAGAATGGTTCTAGAATTTTTGTAAGCAGTTGTGTGGTTGGTGGAGTCATTTTGTGATATTCAGAGGAAATAGAGAGATAATTATTTAGGAGGAGGATGAAGTACTTAATTGCCATAATTATAATTTTTAGATTAAATACCTAAGTGGAGATATCAAGGAGACAATTATATCAATGAGTCTAAAATCACAGAAGGAGTAGAAACTTAGCCTTGTAAATTTCAGGCTACTATAGTGAGTAAAAACTGACACTCTTCACTTTCAGGAAACTTACAGTTTACTGTGTAACAGAAACCTTTGTGAAATAAGTCATCTAATGAATAATAAATTATAAATTGAATGAGTTATACAAAGATGAATGTATGTTACCAAAATAATAAGTACTTGGAGAAAATCTCTCCAAGTTAAGGGGGCTTCCTGAAAAGTGATGTTTCTGATGAAAAAATGCAAGATTGAAAAAGAGAATAAAGAGGTTGGGGAGAAGATGGAGAAACACATCTTGGCAGAGAGAACATCAAGAGAAAAATCTAGTGAAAAAAAAAAAAAGCAGTGGTGGTTTTGAAAAATAAATGTGTTCAAAGAAAGTCCAGGAACTCAATGAAGAAAATGTACCAAAAATAGTGAACTAAGTTATCTAATGTTGAGAGGGGCTTGCTGTGCTTATGCCTAGTCGCTCAGTCTTACACAACTCTTTACAACCTTTTGGATTGTAGCCCACCAGAATCCCATGTCCGTGAGATTTTCCAATCAAGAATACTGGAGTGGGTTGCCATTTCCTTCTCCAGTGGAACTTCCCAATCCAGGGACTGAACTCACATCTCCTGTGTTTCCTGAACTGCAGGTGGATTATTTACCCTTGAGCTGTGGGGGGAAGCTCAGAGCAAGAAATAAAAATGGATAGGTTCCTAAAAGAAGCTGCCTGATGAGACTGGTATGATAAAGATGAAGGATAGGCTACAAATGGAAGCCAGAATCTGAAGCTACTTGAACATGTTGGAATAATCAACATGTTTCATAATCAAATATGAAAGTCAATACAAAGTTTTAAGCACCTGCCTACATGATACGAGCCATTACATCTTTTCAATGACTTCCAGGACCAGAATTCAAGTCAGGATAATAATGTGAAAAACAAGACAATCAATTCTGCTGCAAAGAGGCCTTTAGATTTAGTTATTCAGCATTAGCCTTCTGATCTTTAGAATGGTGTTTCTAAGGAAGAGAAAATAATTGCTCATCCTTTCAATAAGTGCTTATTAAATAAATACTTAGCCAACTGATGACATGAATGAATAGTGGGTAGAGAACTCTGGGTTGATGTCAGAGGCAAAGTGTCTTCAACCTGAGTCTCCAAGACACAGGAGCACACATGGGCTGAACGTCCCAGAGGGTAAGAGCTCCCATGGGAAATCACTTGCCACAGGTTTCACCCATAAATATTCCTCTTGGCTTATCACTAAGGTTGAAAAACTAATTTCTGGCTATGTCATTTAGAGTGGGAGAAAACAGATACATTTCCACTCAGTACTATTTGGAGGAAAATATGCTTGAAAACAACACAAATGGAAAAATATGGGTTCAGAGTAACTACTTTTTAGTACTCTTCATTCTAAATGCTTTATGAGTTAGGAGGAGAAAACTTTTGAGAATCTTCTCTCTCAATTTTTAGGTATACATCTCACCAGCATCCCTGGGAAAATGTCCCAGAAAACATATCCTTTCCGAAAATTAGTTTCCTGCTCCAGTCTGTTCATCATTATAGGTGTCTTCTAAGGCATCTCTGCCGGTGGATGAAAAATGACACTTACATGACATCAGGAGAACACCGTTTTCTTCCAGCCAACAGATAATATTCCTCTAAAGGACAGAGTTGCTTGACTACTTTATGTAAAGTTAGTTAACTTTTAGCATAATTTTGTTTACTTAGAAATTCTACCTCATCTGAAATCGGAGCATTCTCTTTGAAAAGTACTTCCTTGCTGCCCTGAAAAATTATCTCAGATCCAGAATGATAGCTTTAGTAAGCCCCGACACTAATTCCTCCTCCTTCTTTCTCACGGGATTTTCTGGTCTGGAGCAGCAATATCCCTGGATCTCTGTTCCCTTCTCCGCCATTTATGTTGTTGTTCTTTTGGGTGACTGCCTGGTGCTCTATGTAATCTGGACTGAACCTAGCCTGCATCAACCCATGTTCTACTTCCTGGCCATGCTGGCTATCACTGATTTGTGCATGGGACTATCCACAGTGAACACAGTGCTAGGGATCCTGTTGGGGTTGATTCAAGAGATCAGCCTGGATTCCTGCATTACCCAGGCCTATTTCATCCATGGTCTGTCCTTCATGGAATCCTCTGTTCTCCTAACTATGGCCTTTGACCGGTACATTGCAATTTGCAATCCACTGCGTTATTCCTCCATCCTGACTAATTCCAGAATTATCAAAATCGGACTCACCATCTTAGGTAGGAGTTTCTTCGTTATTACACCCCCTATCATCTGTTTGAAATACTTACACTACTGCCGTCCCCACATCCTCTCTCACTCATTCTGCTTGCACCAAGACCTTCTCCGCCTAGCCTGCTCAGACATTCGATTCAATAGCTACTATGCCCTGATGCTGGTTATTTGCACACTATTGTTGGATGCTGTACTTATCCTCTTCTCCTATGTCCTGATTCTTAAGTCAGTTCTGGCAATTGCCTCTCGGGAGGAGCGGCATAAGTCATTTCAGACGTGCATCTCCCACACTGGCGCTGTCCTTGTGTTCTACATCCCTATCATTAGCCTTACAATGGTGCACCGATTTGGCAAGCATCTCACCCCAATGGTCCATGTCCTTATGGGCAACATCTATATCCTTTTACCACCTTTGATGAACCCTATCATCTACAGTGTCAAGATCCAACAGATTCGTAGCAGAATGCTCAGACTTTTTTCTCTAAAAATATGTTGAGATATTACAGGGTTCAAAAACAAAATAACAACAATAAAAATAAACAAGCAAATATCAATACAAAAATATACTTTGTTGTAATTAAGACTTTAGCCCTGAACCCATGATCCTTGATTTTAAAACACACTTTAAATGTAGAGAATCACCTCAAACAAGTTCCATCCTAGCCTATGTCTTGTAAGTCAGCTGTTTTTAGGGATGGAGGTGGGAAATTCTGGCACATTCCATGGATTCCTTCTAAATTTGCGTAAACAGGACAGACATAGGTAATGCCATAATTGTGATCATATTCAAAAATGTATAAACCTATTTAACATATCCAGAATGGCTTTTGAGCACTTTTTTGCATGGAAACAAATCAAATACTTGGTCTTTTAGTTTCAAAGTGGGTAACTTGAAGCATTTTCAATTATCTAAGATTCAGTTACTTAATCTTTAAAATGGGGAAAGTACCCAACTGACAGAAATTTTGTGATGATTGTCTGGGCCAGAATTGTCCACTAGTATTTTGCATAGCTAATAGAGGGGGAGGAGATGGAAGCAGTAACAGATTTTCTCTTCTTGGGCCCTAAAATTGTTGCAGATGGTGATGGCAACCATGAAATTAGCAGACAGTTGCTCCTTGGCAGGAAAGCTATAACAAAATGTAGACAGTGTGTTAAAAAGCAAGGATATCACTTTGCCAACAAAGATCTGCATAGTCAAGGCTATGGTCTTTCTGGTAGCCATGCATGGCTGTG
The DNA here is from genome assembly GCA_917880005.1 of Nanger dama. Lineage (NCBI taxonomy): Eukaryota > Metazoa > Chordata > Mammalia > Artiodactyla > Bovidae > Nanger > Nanger dama. The sequence goes on from CAKJTW010000114.1 coordinate 2,017,637, forward strand.
AGAGCTAGACCATAAGGAAGGCAGAGTACCAAAGAATTGATGCTTTCAAACTGTGGTGCTGGAGAAGACTCTTGAGAGACTCTTGGAATGCAAGGGTATGAAACCAGTCAACCTAAAAGGAAACCAACTCTGAATACTCTTTGGAAGGACTGATGCTGAAGCTGAAGTTCCAATAATTTGACCACCTGCTTCAAACTGTTGACTCATTGGAAAAGACCCTGATGCTGGGAAAGATTGAAGGCAGGAGGAGAAGAGGGCAACAGAGGATGAAATGGTTGGATAACATCACTGACGCAATGGTCATGAAATTGGGCCAACTCTGGGAGATGGTGAAGGACAGAGAAGTCTGGAATGCTACAGTTTATGGGGCAGTGAAGAGTCAGACATGACTTAGTGACTGAACAGCAACAATAATTTTTCTAAAATGATAAAGATGTTCTCTAAAATAGAGTAATAAATACAAAGACAGACTGCTAGCTGCATATGGCTACTGAACACTTGAAAGGTAGGTAGTACAACTGGCAACTACATTTTCAACTCTGTCTTATTGTGGTTAATGTGCTTAACCACTTAGTTGTGTCTGATTGTTCAACCCTTAGGACTGTAGCCCACCAGGCTTCTCAGTCCATGAAATTCTCCAGGCAAGAATACTGGAATGGGTTGCTAGTCTCTCCTCCAAGAGATCTTCTTGACCCAGGGCTTGAACCCATGTTTCTTGTTTCTCCTGGATTGCTGGTGGTTCTTTACCTGCTGAGCCATTGGAAAAGCCTCATTTTATTGTATTTTATATATATTTAAATGTTAAAAGGCCATTACATTGGACAATGCAGTGGCTACTGCATTAAACAGTGTAGAGCTAGAATGTGAAGAGGGCATATAACAAAATATGACTTTGGATTTTACTTGTACCATATCTAATTTAAATTGTTATATTTTATATAACACTTGTTATTATTTTTATATGCAGACTTACTTGTTACATTTTATATGCAGACTTCACTGCCATTGGACTAGAAGCTGATTTTGCTTTAAATCTTTAAAGATCTAAAGAGGTGAATGTGAAACTGTTTACCACTGATTCTGAGTTCAAATGTAAATTAACACAGGTTCCCTTCTAAATAATTTAGTTATGTTTTCAAAAGAAGGAACACAAGAGTCACTTAGATATCTGTGCAGGGACAAAGAGGACAATTAGTTCAGTAATTCTATAATCTCATAGGAGGGATCAGAGCTATTATTCCATAGAATCTCGAAACCTAGCTTCCAAGGACTAAAAACCTGTTATCTATGAATTCAGCCATCCCTCCCTGGGGCTGCTATCAGCCTGGTAGCCTAAAGAGCTAATGAGAAACAATGACCTTTTAGGAGTTGACATGACTTTATTATAAAGCCTAAAAGATATAATCCAGCTTGGGTAAGAAATACTTCTAAAACAGTGAGTTAAAAAAAAATAGGTTCTTTTCTTTTTTTCCTTTTGTTATAGGTAGACTGCAATGTCATTGCACTGCTCCCTAAAATGAAATCATAACAAATCATGAGAAAGTTAAAAGAGCTGGGGTGTGGTGACAGAAGTAGAGTGCATGAAATTAGAAAGTCTCGGCTCAGCTGGTATTTATTTAGCTCTCATATCAAAAAGTTAAGGTCCAGAATGGGAGTGATTCTTACAAATGACAGAACATGGCCATGGATTCGAAATGTGATTTTAGTAAAAAATAATCTGCTATAATAAATCCATAATCAGATACTCACTGTACACTATACCTCCTAATTTTTCTAAAGTGATCTTATTGTTAAATATACAAAGGATTTTCTATAAGACGCTATGTTTCTGTTCCCTGGGATCTTTGTGACCATTACTTGAAAAAGGAAAAATCTGATAGAGTAATAAATAGAGACTTCCAGAGGAGAAAAATTAAAATGCATTATTTTCTAGAATGTTTCTGATTAAAACTTTAAAAATAATACCAACTCAGCCAAGAGCTCTTTTGCAATGGGAATTTATATCTTAAAACTTTTCTACCAAAAGTGTGGTTTCTGATCCTGTAGCCTCAGCACCATCTGGGAGCTCGTAAGAAATGTGGAGTCTCGGGCTCAGAATCTGTATGAGTGGTTGTTGTTGCCTATTACAATATGGCTTTATTTGATGAATTTGGATATATATCAGACACCAATGATATTATCACCACAGTCAAGGTAATAGACATGTCTGTCATCTCCAAAAGTTTCTTTGTATCTTTTGTGTGTTTATTTGTTCATTTTGTTATAAGAACACAATATGAGATTTACCTTCTTAGGCATAAAACACCATGTTGTAAAACTTCAAACATTAAATATGTGCAGTTTTTGTATAGCAATTATACCTCAATAAAACTGTGAAAAAATGGATTTCTTTAAATTTTAGCTATATCTCCACTCTCCCCAGAATCCTATAGTGACTTTATTAATTTCTTTGGGAAATGTCCTCTGGTTCTTCTGGTATGCTGTCTTCCTCTTTGCAGTGGGTCAATAAACCTCATTATGTCAGATTACAGTTTGTTTCTGGTGTTTTTACATCTTCATATGTCATATCAAGTCATGTTTTGTTCAATCTTTAAGTTTTATGTATCTATTTCTACCAAATAACATACCAATTATTCCCCATGCTATATGAACACACTACTATAAATTTGAAAAACTATTAATCAAATATATTTTATATGTGCATTACTTAATAAATGCATTTTTCTTTATCTGTGATCTTCATTCTCTATCTATTACCATGTCAGTCTATCTTATCTTGCTACTGAAAAACAGCCACCAATGTATTTCATTGCATCTTTCTCCCCTGATAACTTTCCCTCATTCAGATCTGAGTACTCAAGGAAAGACAAGTGAAGTGAAACTCACTCAGTCGTGTCTGACTCCTTGTGACCCCATAGAGTATGTAGTCCATGGAAATCTCCAGGCTAGAATACTGGAGTAGGTAGCTGTTCCCTTTCCAAGGGATCTTCCCAGCCCTGGGATCGAACCCAGTTCTGCATTGCAGGCAGATTCTTTACCATCTGAGCCACCAGGGAAGCCCTCATTTTGCTTATAAGTGAGCAGTTATGGAGGATCAAAGGCTCAGACTCTCCTTTAGCAGCTTCCTTTGCTTAAGCAAAAGGGAAAAAGGGAAAGGAACACTCTCACACAGAGGTGGATGTCACCAGAGTGAACCCGCCACTCTGGATGTGAGGCCACTTGGAAATACAAGCAAGCCCGAGTGTCTCAGAGCCCTGCGTTGCTTGGGACAGGACACAGTTAGCTAACATTTAGGAGCAGTGTCAGGAAAACCTGCGTTCACATCCAGAGTGGCGGGGCAGATGGATGTATTGATAATTTATTGTCAAACATAAATTATTCACATTGGATATCATCGGAAGGAGGAGAAAAAGATGACTAACATTTGCTTTTTGATTTGTTATAATGAGCATGCATCACTCTTTTAATTAAACAAAATCTAATAAAACATAATAAATTTAAAAAAGACAAAATAAAAGATTGAAATTTGTTCTTTTTAATATAAGCCGTTGCACTGGCCCCTATGCTAGTTTGTCTATGTAAAGCCTAAATTTTACAATATATTCGAAAAAGCACAAACCTCCTTAAGCCTTACAGATAGTCCTTGTATATTTTTCCTCAGAACAAGTTACCTAATAACCTTAAGTTCCTTATAGTAGCAAATCTAAGAGATACTACATTAGTGATTCTTCCCAGATAAAGATCCTCTGCTGCTACTGGTGCTAAGTCGCTTCAGTCGTGTCCGACTCTGTGCGACCCCATAGACGGCAGCCCATCAGGCTCCCTAGTCCCTGGGATTCTCCAGGAAAATGATTTACAAAGAACAAGTGGACAGAATAGTCGCTGTCACTAAACGTATTCTTCAATGTGTCAGAAAAAATTGCTTTGAGAAAAGTTCAAGACTTCTGAATTACTACTCCCAATCCCTGAGAAATGATACATTTTACTAATGAAAAGGAAATAGTTACGCTATTTTGTCTAATACAAACTCCCAGCAGCATTGTCTCAAGAATGAAAAGGAGGAAGGTATCCAGTTATGTCCAAATTAGCTGTCCCAAGTAAGGACTATCTGGGGTTCCTTTCTAACCATTCCCTTTTAGGTCCTATAGGAAATTAAAAGCCTAATGAGAATTCTCTCACTTTCTAACTGAGGAACTAGCATTCAGGGCTCTATTTTGCCTATCAAACAGCTCCCCAGAGTCAATTTTGATAGTCTTAAATGCTAAAACAGATTTAGAGCTAAAATCCCCATCAGTTCAATATCAACATATAGAAAGCTTAAGCCCAGTGAATTTCTATCACTACCTTAGTTACAAAACCATGATCCCTTATCTGTCTCTTGAAATCCACAGAATTTTGATACCTGAAGCTTCTGACTGCACGACTTGATCTAAAGTGATGGCAAAATCTGACATGAACTGACGTAAGAATATTTATCTTTATTTATCCTGCCTAGCTAAATATTCATAAGCTTTTTGAAATAATGTCAATCTATTGAATTATGAAGAAATCATCAAGATCCCAGTGATATGATTATATGACATCAACAATATGATCTTGTAACTTTTCTAAACTCTGGAAAATTATTTTCCAAAAACACACGGCCCCAAGAGTTCAGGTAACAGACTATAGATATCTGTGTGTGAGTGCCCAGTTGCTCATCGTGTCCGGCTCTCTGTGACTCCATGGACATGAGCCCACCAAGCTCCTCTGTCCATGGGATTTTCTAGGCAAGAATATTGGACTGCATTGCCATTTCCTTCTTCAGAGGATCTTCCTGACCCAGGGATCAAATCTGCTTCTTCACCTCTCCTGCATTGCAGGCTAATTCTTTACCACTGAACCACCAGGGAAGCCTCATAGATATCTATGAGAGATTGAACACAATGGTCATGAATAATGATTAATTCATCTCTGTAAGATATTAGTAGAGCTGGATTTTAAACTAGTAAAGGCTCACTGCTATTTTGAGATTATATATCTCTGAAATCATTATTTAACAATAGCTTTTGGTCAAAAAATGCATAATTTTTCAAGTAAATGGGACAGCTAGAGCTATATATTTCCAAAATTTGAAATATTAAAATGAATTATCAGTAGAGACTATAGCCTCCTCCTCTGGATTATATTCTTTGTTCTTTTGATCACCACCAATACTCAGATGCAGAGGCCAATTCTTATGGTCACCTAATTTCTCATTGTTCTTCCTCAATCTCTTTTCCTTTAACATGCTTTGGTTCCCTTAATTGGTTTTCCAAGGGCAAGTGGGCAGGTAAGTACTGTTCATTTTTACATCCAAATCCTCAAGGAGAAACTATTCCATTAACCATCATTTATGGTTTCAAAACATTTTTATGGAAAGTATTTGAAATACAAGGAACATTGAGTGTCTGTCCTTCCAAACAGCATTTACACTTGTGTAATAAGATATTATTTTCAAGCACAAACTGGAATCAAGATTGCCAGGAAAAATAGCAATAATCTCACATATGCAGATGGCACCACCCTTATGGAAGAAAGTGAAGAACTAAAAAGCCTCTTGATGAAAGTGAAAGAAGAGAGTGAAAAAACGGGCTTAAAGCTAAACACTCAGAAAACTAAGATCATGACACTCAGAAAACTAAGATCATGACATCTGGTCCCATCATTCCATGGCAAATAGATGGGGAAACAATGCAAACAGTGAGAGATTTTATTTTTTGGGTCTCCAAAATCACTGCAGATGGTGACTGCAGTCATGAAATTAAAAGGCACTTGCACCTTGGAAGAAAAGCTATTACCATCCCAGACAGCATACTTTGCCTACAAAGGTCCATCTAGTCAAAGCTATGATTTTTCCAATAGTCATGTATAGGTGTGAGAGTTGGACTATAAAGAAAGCTGAGCACCAAAGAACTGATGCTTTTGAACTGTGGTGTTGGAGAAGACTCTTGAGAGTCCCTTGGACTTCAAGGAGTGTAAACTAGTCAATCCTAAAGGAAATCAGTCCTGCATTTTCATTGGAAGGACAAATGCTGAAGCTAAAACTCCAATACTTTTGCCACCTAATGCAAAGAACTGACTCATTGGAAAAGACCCTGATGCTGGGAAAGATTGGAGGCGGGAGGAGAAGGGATGACAGAGGATGAGATGGTTGGATGGCATCTCCAACTCAAAGGATGGGTCTGAGGAAGCTCCAGGAGTTGGTGATGGACAGGGAAGCCTGTCTTACTGCAGTCCATTGGGTCTCAAAGAGTTGGACATGACTGAGTGACTGAACTGAATGACTGAATACAATATAGCCTCTCTTAGCCAGTGAGTACAAAATGTCTAGGTAACTTATTGGATGATTCAGGTACTAGCTTAGCATTGATTGTCCAGTCAAAGTCAGCTAATGGTCAGGTATCATATCTATAGGAAATTTACACTTATATAGGTAAAAATTTTTTTCCCGGAAGTCATTGCTAAGTATCAGCGTATAATGGCATTTGGAAAGATCCACTTGAAGAAGGTAATGAGAAAACATCTTCCTCCACAAATATCTTTCATCTGCGTGGAGTCAGTTTTGAGTCTCATCTATCAAGAAATTTGTTTTCACCTCTTGTTTCCTCCATCTGGATCCCTCAAAGGATGAAAGGGATCTCTGCAGTAGCTGAATAGTATTTCTGGACCTGTGATGCTGGCAGATTCTCTGTGATGCTGATGAATCCTACCGTGTGACCAATGAAAGAGGGGCAAAGCCAAAGAGCCTTCAATTTTCAAGGTAAATAAGAAGACAAAATCCAATTTTAAATGCCTTCTCGAAAGTGTATAGTTCTTCAGTATGTGGCATTGACAACTCAACTTTTCAGATGCCTCCATGGAGACAAGATATCATTGCTGTGGTCTGAGTCTCTGATACATAAAGGAAACTTGGATATTTAGCAGTATGTTTTAACTAGGGTGTCCAAGAGTTCTCGCCAGAGCAAAAGCCACACACATTGTAAAGCAAGAGAAAATGAGTGCTTCTCCCTGAGGGTTCTGTATTAGAGCCAGCTCCAAATTATCTCTGTGAGAGGAGTTAAATTCAGTCCCCGGGGGTGATGATCTTGGGTCTGAGAGATGCTTAGAAGGAGATATAAATAGACAGTTCCAGATTTCCTATTTAGGTTTGGGGCAACTCAACTAGTTAAATATCTTCAGGAGCTTAGAAAGTATAGGTAAGTAAACGGAGTAATGTTTAGTGAAAACATGTAGAAAAAGATAGCAGGGGAAAAAAAGACAGCAAAGTGCAGAAACAGCTCATTCTTTCCAGAACTTAAATATCTTGCATTTCTTTCAACTCTGACCTATGAAGTATTAGACATAAATTGTATGTGACCTGCAATTGCAGTTTCTTTGTGTGTGTGTGTGTGTGTGTGTTTTATTAAATGGGCACTCTGCAAAGAGCAGAAATATATATATATATTTTTGTTTTAAAATCTGTTGATGTTATTTTTCTTTGATATGAAGATTTGAATGTTGTGTTTAGAAGATTAAGTTTATATTCCAAAAGTTAAAAACAAGGTTCACTAGTTAAACAAGCTTAGTAATTAAATATAATGTGCATATACACATGCATGTGAATATATGCATGGATTTTTCCACAGAATTTAGTGAATGTGTAATATATGTCAGGTTCTGGACTAGGAAGATTAATAAACTGAAGGAGAGATTATAACTCCCTTCTGTATGTAACAAACATGTTGCATCAGCGATGGAACAAGAATAAGACTCCATTTCTAAGTTTAAGAGTTCATGACTGTGCTGAACCACCTTCACCTTATAAAAGTAAAATGCCAGATTTGGAGTGAAAATTACCAATTGAGACCATATGTCTAGTATAAGAAAATAAGTCTTGGTCTTTCTGGGTATCTTAAACCAGTTCAGTAGCTGTTTAGTGGATCATAAGACTGAAGTCTTGAAAATTAAGCTTCTTCAAAGTAATTGTCTTGGTCTTAATGAAGATAATTTTGCATGTGCCCTAGTTTCATGTTTTGAGGATAAAAATATCTGAGTTATATATCAACCACCATAAAATACTAACTATGGAATTTATTCATATTTTCAAAATTGAAGTATAGTTGATTTACAATGCTGTATTATTTTCAAGTGGACTGTGAAGTGATTCAGTTTTATGTACATACACATATATATTTCATATTCTTTTCCAGTATAGGTTATTACAAGATGTTGAGTATAGTTCCCTGTCCTACACAGTAGGCCTTTTTGGTTTATCTATTTTATATATAATATTCTGTATATGTTATTCCCAAACTACTAACTTATCTCTCCCCACTCTTCCTCCCCTAATCCCTGCTCTTCATTTCCCTTAGGTAATCATAAATTTTCTGCGTCTGTGATTGACTCATATTTTAATTGATGTTTATTTGTAGATATCTTACTAAATTGCAAATTAAGTAACTTAATAGTCATGTAATTAGAATATGACTTCACCAGTACTTCACCCTTCTATGTGGCCCTAGAACTACACTGTTTCTGTTAACCACATGCTGTCTGTGTGCACGTGTTCAGACCCAGTCAGATTATGCCATCAGTAATATTACAAAGTGATACCCTGATCCCCAGACCTACAAATTAATAACTGCAGGTTATAAGACTACAGTTAAAGCAGATCATGGATGTCCCCAAAGATCACCAGGGCAGTTAGAAGAAAGATAGGAAAATTTGTTTTCCTTCCTTCCCATGTTTATTTCTGTGTTTCCTTCTGTCACATCTCTCTTCTCTCTCCCATCTCTAATGTCCTGATGAAGCCCAACTCTAAACCCCTACCCTATAACTATACTTCACTCATGTACAGGGCTCTGGCATAGATATGTGCCAGACATACTTCAAAATTAACCTTTACTCTCACTCTCTGAAATATAAAAATCTATCTTAAAAGAAATTTCAAGCAGTTAATTTTGGCTATATGGTAAATGGTTGAATAATTGGTTTATGTAATTAAAAAGTAGATCCATAGACATAAGAATCTCAATTTTATTCCAGAATTTTTAAAGAATCACATATCAGTTAAGAAAAGGCCTAATGGGATGACTACTTGAGTATTTTATATTCTAAATTGTAACTCAAGAAACAAGGGTCTGAACATTCTAATCAGTCAGTCACAAAGTTGCTTGGTCATATCCAACTCCTTGTGACCCCATGGGTTGTAGCCAGCTAGGCTCCTCTGTCCATGGGACTCTCCAGGAAGAATACTGGAGTGGGTAGCCATTCCCTTCTCCAGGGGATCTTTCCAACCCAGGGATTGAACTGAGATCTCCCACATTGCAGGTGGATTCTTTACCATCTGAGCCACCAGGGAAGTCCAATAATTTAAACTGGAACATTCCAATAGTATAAAGCAATAGGTCAGGATATGGAACACTTAATAAAAAATAAACATAGTAAAGTATACTGTTCAATGATTAATATACTGAACTGCAGTAGAATCAAGGGGTGAAGAGGCATCTGTTTCGAAAGCTTACATGCCTTCTCAGAAAATAAGAAATTTAACTAACTTTGATTTGAGAATAGGGACTAGGGAAGAATGTAATCCACTTATTTTACACATGTGTCTATAACTGTACTTGAAGCTACAGGTTTACATGTATACACACATACACACACACACATACACACACACATGCTGTATCTCCCCGCCTGCCTTTTGACTCTTCATCTTCCTTGCTTCTATCCACTTTCCTTTGGAACTAAGGAAAATTTTGATCAACAAATAACACCCTTCTCTTTTTCTGAAGGACTGTGGAGCCTCGCTTTATAATGTGAAATCATTGTGATTTGCTGCTGTGGTGATATTTAGAAATACAAAATATATAGTCTAATTTTCAATCAGTGATAGAAGTGAGATAGAATATATATTTTTTTTCCTTTACCAAATGCTAGGCAAATCCATCTAAAAAGTCAAGTCAGTCTGACATTGTACATAGTTTAAATTTTCAATGTGCATCCTACAATTTTAATAAATGTATTGAAGGATCAGGATCAATCTGATTCACTTGTATATCCTCAGTGCCTGGCATAGGTCTTAGCATCAAGCTGGTGGTTCATTAATGTTGAAGAGGGCATATACCTTGAAACCTATTTTGTCAAACTCCAGTTCCTTCCCTCTTCCATAAGCTGTATACTTCAATTTAACATCTCTCTATTTTACTCAGGGACATGATCAGCAAACATTTTGATAACATATTTTTGTAACTAGTTTAATTTTGATAGATTGTGTTAGATGGTGGTTTAGTTCAAAGCTTTCAAATTCACTTTGGCTGTTTTTAAATCCAGTGGGACCTAGAGCAAGAGTCTAAAAGCTTTGGAAATTTTTTTTCCATCTTATAGGGATAACAACAGTAGCCGTGTTATGGATTATCATAAAAGTATTTTCAACAGGTTAAGGTGAAAACTTAATAAGTTAATATATGTAAAGTATTATGATGCATATTACACTTTTTACTAAATATTAAATGATATCCTTTTCAAGATACAAGATTCAATTATTCCATGAAGGAAATCAAGAGTGCAATTTTAGGCTAGTTAATCTATCTTACTGTCCTTTCATAATAACAAATCAGAAAAGAAATCTGATCAGACATCACAAGGACTAAGGTGGTGCACCTGAACCTGAGCTCAGCCCTGTGGTCTTTCTCTGAAGGTCCTGTGTCTGGAATAAGCAGTCACAGATGGCTCCTTCCTCTTACAATTACACCAGTCCTCAGGATATGTGGTACATCCTGATTGGAATCCCAGGACTAGAAGATGTGCACAGCTGGATCTCCATTCCCATCTGTTTTATGTACCTTGTTGCTATTGTAGGTAACCTCTTCTTGATCTTCCTGATTGTGACCGAGCAGCGTCTCCATGAGCCCATGTACCTCTTCCTTTCCATGTTGGCTTTAGCAGATGTCCTGCTCGCCACATCCACAGCCCCCAAGATGCTGGCCATCTTCTGGTTCCACTCCATGAATATATCCTTTGGTAGCTGTGTATCCCAGATGTTCTTCATACATTACATCTTTGTGGCAGAATCTGCTGTTCTCCTGGCCATGGCTTTTGACTGCTATGTGGCCATCTGTTATCCACTGAGATACACTGCGATCTTAACCTCCTCAGCCATTGGGAAGATTGGCATAGCAGCTGTGGTCAGGAGCTTTATTGTATGTTTTCCATTCATCTTTCTGGTACATCGACTTAGATACTGTGGGAGAAACATCATTCCTCATTCCTACTGTGAGCACATGGGCATTGCCAGATTGGCTTGTGACAATATCAATATCAACATCATTTATGGCTTGACTGTGGCCCTGCTGTCTACAGGATTGGATATAATGCTCATCATTATGTCCTACACAATGATCCTTTGCACAGTGTTTCAGATACCTTCCTGGACTGCAAGATTTAAGGCCCTTAGCACATGTGGTTCCCACATTTGTGTCATACTTATGTTCTATGCTCCAGCATTCTTTTCATTTTTTGCCCATCGCTTTGGGGGTAAAACCATTCCTCATCACATCCATATCTTAGTAGCAAACCTCTACGTGGTGGTGCCCCCAGTGCTCAACCCAATTATCTATGGGGTAAAGAGCAAACAGATTCAGGACCGAGTGATTTTATTTTTCTCCTCCATCAGCATATGTTGTTTAAAAAAAAGCTAAATATTGGGTATTTCTGAATAAAACACTTACTGCCTAAATGTCTGTTTCAGTGAGGAATGGGAATAAACGAAATTCACAGAAACATTAAAACACACCAAAAACTGTTAGGATCTGCCCCAAAATGCCAATGCCTGTGCATTTTCCCTAAAGTTCTTAAAGAGTTTAGAAAATAATATTTTAAATTAATGTCATTTTCAAGTCTCCTAGCTAAACATTCTATTATCATGTCTTTTAACTTAATCTTAAGGACACATAAAGATAGCAATGAACAAGAGAAATATATTTTAGAACTCAACCCAGATAGGTTTTTCCTGTATAGATCAGGAGAGTAGGAGTGGTGAGAGGCTGTACATTTTTTAATAAACATTATACTGAAATTCTAATAAAATAAATTCGGCTGAAATACAAAACATTCATGCTGAAGTCAGAAAATACTTGGATGAGTAGCATGAAGCCACCATATTATAGTTATTTTTGTCTGTACCAATTTCTTTTTTTTTTCATCAAAAGGTTTTTGTAATTTTTATTATTATTTTTTAAATTTAATTTTTACTTTATTCTACTTTACAATACTGTATTGCTTTTGCCAAGCATTGACATGAACCACCACGGGTGTATACAAGCTCCTAATCCTGAATCCCCCTCCCACCTTCCACCTCATATTATCTCCCTGGATCATTCCCGTGCACTAGCCCCAAGTATCCTGTATCCTGTATCGGACATAGACTGGCGCTTCGTTTCTTACATGATAGTATACATGTTTCAATGCCATTCTTCCAAATCATTCCACCCTCTCCCTCTCCCTCAGAGGCCAAAAGTCCATTCTATACCTCTGAGTCTCTTTTGTTGTCTCACATACAGGGTTATCATTACTATCTAAATTCCATATATATGTGTCAGTATACTGTATTGGGGTTTTTCTTTCTGGCTTACTTCACTCTGTATAATCAGCTCCAGTTTCATCCATCTCATTAGAACTGAGTCAAATTTATTCTTTTAAGGGCTGAGTAATACTCCATTGTGTATATGTACCACACCTTTCTTATCCATTCACCTGCTGATGGACATCTAGGTTGTTTCCATGTCCTGGCTATTATAAACAATGCTGCAATGAACATTGGGGTACATGTGTCTCTTTCAATTCTGGTTTACTTGGTGTGTATGCCCAGCAGGGGATTGCTGGGTCATAAGGCAGTTCTATTTGCAATTTCTAAAGGACTCTCCACACTGTTTTCCATAGTGGCTGTACTAGTTTGCATTCCCACCAACAGTGTAAGAGGGTTCCCTTTTCTCCACATCCTTTCCAGCATTTATTGCTTGTAGACTTTTGGATCGCAGCCATTCTGACTGGTGTGAAATGGTACCTCATTGTGGTCTTGATTTGCATTTCTCTGATAATGAGTGATGTTGAGCATCTTTTCATGTGTTTGTTAGCCATCCGTATGTCTTCTTTGGAGAAATGCCTATTTAGTTCTTTGGCCCATTTTTTGATTGGGTTGTTTATTTTTCTGGAGTTGAGCTGCATAAGTTGCTTGTATATTTTTGAGATTAGTTGTTTGTCAGTTGCTTCTTTTGCTATTGTTTTCTCCCATTCAGAAGGCTGTCTTTTCACCTTACTTATAGTTTCCTTTGTTTTACAGAAGCTTTTAATTTTAATTAGAGCCCATTTGTTTATTTTTGCTTTTATTTCCAGTATACTGGGAGGTGGATCATAGAGGATCCTACTGTGATTTATGTTGGAGAGTGTTTTGCCTATGTTCTCCGTTAGGAGTTTTATAGTTTTGGAAGTTTTGGCCACAGCAATCAGAGCAGAAAAAGAAATAAAAGGAAACCGAATTGAAAAAGAAGTAAAACTCTCACTGTTTGCAGATGACATGATCCTCTACATAGAAAATCCTAAAGATTCCACCAGAAAACTACCAGAGTTAATCAATGAATATAGTAAAGTTGCAGGATATAAAATCAACACTCAGAAATCCCTTGCATTCCTATACACTAATAATGAGAAAGTAGAAAGAGAAATTAAGGAAACAATTCCATTCACCATTGCAATGAAAAGAATAAAATACTTAGGAATATACCTACCTAAAGAAACTAAAGACCTATATATTGAAAACTATAAAACACTGATGAAAGAATCAAAGAGGACACTAATAGATGGAGAAATATACCATGTTCATGGATCAGAAGAGTCAATATAGTGAAAATGAGTATACTACCCAAAGCAATCTACAGATTCAGTGCAATCCCTATCAAGCTACCAGCGGTATTTTTCACAGAACTAAATCAAATAATTTCAAGATTTCTATGGAAATACAAAAAGCTCGAATAGCCAAAGCAATCTTGAGAAAGAAGAATGGAACTGGAGGAATCAACTTGCCTGACTTCAGGCTCTACTACAAAGCCACAGTCATTAAGACAGTATGGTACTGGCACAAAGACAGAAATATAGATCAATGGAACAAAACAGAAAGCCCTGAGATAAATCCACACACCTATGGACATCTTATCTTCGACAAAGGAGGCAAGAATATACAATGGAGTAAAGACAATCTCTTTAACAAGTGGTGCTGGGAAAACTGGTCAACCACCTGTAAAAAAATGAAACTAGATCACTTTCTTACACCACACACAAAAATAAACTCAAAATAGATTAAAGATCTAAATGTACTTATTTCTTAAGTTAAAACATGAATTCTGAAATCAGATATTTTCTAATTCACTAATATCCTATAAAGTTTACTATAAAAAATTGGTACATGGCATTTTTGAGTCAATTTTTCTACATATTGGGGATTTTAGGCCCAAATCATCAATGAAGATTTCATGGAGAGACTAGAAGATTGGAAAGGCTCATACCCAGGATAAAAAAAAAAAAAAAAAAAAGGCAATTAAAGATCAGAATATTTACCCAGAATCTTGTATAAAAAATGCTTTAAACATACCAAATGTAATTACCTATAAATTGTGTCTGAGTGAGTGAGTGAAGTTACTCAGTTGTGTCTGACTCTTTGCAACCCTGTGGATTGTAACTTCCCAGGCTTCTCTGTCCATAGGATTCTCCAGGCAAGAATACTGGAGTGGGTTACCATTTTCTTCTCCAGGGGATCTTCGTGACTCAGGGATTGAACTCAGATTTCCTGCATTGGAGGCAGACGCTTGTGTCTAGATTTCACCTAATCCCTTCTTTTTTATTAAACATTTTTATAGTCTCTGCTTTTTTAAAACCTAATATCCTGTCATGAGAATGTGAAATTTGACATTACTTGGGGCTTCCCTTGAGGCTCAGACAGTAAAGAATCTGCCTGCGATGCAGGAGACCTGGGTTCCTTCCCTGGATAGGAAGATCCTCCGGAGAAGGGAATGGCTACTCACTCCATTATTCTTGCCTGGAGAAGCCCATGGACAGAGGAGCCTGGTGGGCTATAGTCCATGGGGTCAAAAAGAGTCAGAGATGACTAACCGACTAACACTTTCACACTTTTTTTCAATTTTACACCTAAATAAATAAATAAAAGCTTTGAGGCATTCATTTGAATATTTGCAAATTTTAGAGTTGTTTCCTCTTTTTCTGTAACACACCTATATATAGTAGTCAACATAAGAAATGAAAGGATGTTCCCTTGACCTTTGAAGTCCTGAATTTTGATTTGACATATATTATATTCACTTTAATTTCAGCAAGGGAGTATATTTTAGGGATGATATTTTAGTATCTTTCTTATTGGTTTGGTAATTAAATAAATATATCATATAAGGAATTTAGCATTTAATTTTTAATTTGGAGCATGATAATAACTGTTATGAATATAGACACTAAAAACCCAATTCACCAAACTGAATCTAGCCCTACTGCCAATAATCTATAGAAAAATGACTTCACAGAAAATGATAGTGGAAAGCTCTTCAAGGAATGAAGGGCAGGAAGAGAATAAACAGATTCCAGCATGATGACAAAATATTTGTTTAAGTGGCATAAATCTTAAAACACAAAGTTTCTTTATACTTGATTGCAACAGTGGAGAAATAAGAAAAATGCCAATTACACATATGGAATGTATGAAATATAATAAGAATTTAAAAAAACACGAATTAATATTTCAATATTAAAGAAACTTTCAACTTGAGGGTTTGGGTGTTTGTAGATGCTAGAAAGGAATTAGAGTATTGTTGTCTGTGCTTTTCTCCTAAATTCATCTCTGAACTATTGTCTTGGAATTTTGAAGGGGCCTGTGCTCATTGTATATTGTTCATTATTAGGTTAATAATTCTCTTTGAAATGACCTATAAATTCAGTGTAATGTCAGCCCAACTAAATACATATTGAAATACATATCTGATGCTTCTGAGAATAGTCATGCTTGGCTAACTGCTCCTGGAAGAGTCCTGACTCATCTTGCCTCCCCTGCCAATCAATTAAGCACATATAACAATAGGTAGCAACTATATGCACGGAGAAGGCAGTGGCAGCCTACTCCAGTACTCTTGCCTGGAAAAATCCCATGGACGGAGGAGCCTCATGGGCTGCAGTCCATGGAGTTGCACAGAGTCAGACACGTCTGAAGTGACTTAGCAGCAGCAGCAGCAACTATATCCATAGCCCAGTGGGAAGGAAACAGCAGGAGAGGGATGCATGGATTGATGTGCCTGTTCTCAGTTCCACCTGAGTAAGTACCTGATATGTAGGACCAGCTGCAATTAAGCCCAATGTTGTGCTGGTTCTGGTTGGTACCAGTTTGAGGAAGCTGGTTACAGACATATCACATGTCATCTCTGCATTCAGTGGTATCATGTTGGTTGCTTGAAACTGCTCAGCATGGGAGTATTCAAAGAAGTTGGCAATGGGTACAGGTCAAGGCATTTTTATTCAGAGAACTGATGGGTAAACATTTACCATCACTTGAGTGGTTATACTTTACAAAAAGTGCTAGCTCAATAGAGAGGAATACTTCATACTCACCACACTCATCCTTGAGCCAATCTTGAAATCTATCTTTCATCCCTATCTTAATACACAAGGCTCTGTTACAAGTGAGTAGAATTTTAGTGTGTATAAACTTGTTCCTAAAGAACCCTGGTCCTGAGCCCTAGTGCCATCATCACACTCAGCTTGTGATATCCTGATGGCTTTGGTTATATTCTCAACTTGGATCCCAGATTTCAACAAGAGACACTGACACTTCTGCAAAATACAGAGAAGTGCTCCCCATTGTCCATGGATAGCAAGTGGAAAAAGAGTGAACTGGTAAGTTTAAAAAAAGACATTGGAAAATATTAATAACTGGAAGAAACTGTCCCTCTTTTCTAATATATTAAATTGTTTTTATTTCATATGTTGAATATTTGAAAAGTGAAATTGTTAGTCACTCAGTTGTGTCCAGCTCTTTGCAACCTAATGGATTGTCCATGGAATTCTCCAAGCAAGAATATTTGGGTTGGATAACCGTTCCCTTCTCCAGGGGATCTTCTTAACTCCCGTATCAAACCCAGGTCTCCTGCATCACAGGCAGATTCTTTATCATCTGAACCATTTACTATGTGCCAAATATAATCCAAATATAATAGTAAACAGCATATATTATGTATTATTATTATTGTTGTTGTGTTTATATCACAATGTTGGATCTAAGATAACTTAAGTGACTTTCCCAAGGCCATAAGTATATTAAAAGAACTATGAATTATCTTTATTATTTTCTTGCATTAATTTTGCTACTAATTCAACCTTGCTCAAACTACAGAAACCTAACAGATCCTTCAGTTATCAAGTTCCACATGCAGCTGTCATCTCTATGCTTATTATTATTCCCTTTCACTGCCATAAATAATCCTGCTTGATATTTCTATCAAGGCACAGATTTCTATTAAACAAAGAAGTGTTTAGCTTGTAGTCCATGTAGGACAACTCTTCCACACATCTACTCAGATTTATCTTCGATATACTGTGGTTTGCATATTCTCTTGTTTTAGAAATAATCTTTCCATCTCTTTTGTAAGAAAATACCCTCAGTATGACTGTCAGGAGCTCAGGATTTGATGTATAATAACTAACAACTTATTTTCTGGTGTTCATGTGCTTCTCAGTATCCTCGGATGAAGTCTCATATGACATTTACAATAGTTCCATTGAGTTCACACCTGCGACATTCACTCTTGTTGGATCCCAGGGCTTGAAGCAGAGCACATCTGAGTATCTATACCATTCTGCCTGTACACTATCATTTTCCTAGGAAACGGCATCATTCTTCACATCGTCCTGTTTGATCCTGCATTGCACCAACCCATGTACTTCTTTCTGGCCATGTTGGCCTTTGTGGAACTTGGTGTCTGTTTCCACCCTGCCCACTATGTTGGGCATTTTCCTTTGGCATTAATATTATAAGTTGTCTGCTGCTGCAGATGTTTTCCATGCATTCTTTTACCCTCATGGAATCCGGTGCCCTACTGACCATGTCTGTAGACCACTTTGTGGCCATATACAGCCCACTGCGATATACCATCATTCTGACAATTCTCCGCATCAGCAGGATGGGTATCACCATCGCCTTTCACAGTGTGGTGCTCAGTTTCCCACTACTTCTTCTCCTGAAGCGTCTGCTCTTCTGCAGCCACAATACCCTCATACACTCTTACTGCCTCCACTCAGATCTAATCAAGTTGCCCTGTGGAGATACCTACCCCCAAAGCATCTTGGGTCTCTTTTTCATTTCCTTCACATTTGGGCTAGACTCATTGCTGATAGTGATTTCTTACACACTGATTCTTCAACAATACTGGTTTTTGCTTCTGGGCAGGACGGTGGAGGGCTCTGAACATCTGTGTGTCACACACCTCAGCTGTGCTTATGTACTATGTGTCCATAATCCTTCTTTCCCTGATACATTGGTGGGGGCCAGCGTGAGGAACTCCGCCCATGGCAAAGGTCATGAGGAAGGGGGCTTCGGCATACATACGCAAAGCCGTGATCAAGCCTCAGGAAATCCCCTGCTCCCAAGCATCTAACCCCAAAACCAGAGTCTGTCTTGTACTCTCACCTATGGGAGTCTCTCCCCCATGACCGTTTCTCTCGGAGAAGGAGTAAATGTGCAGCTCCAAGGCAGTAAAAATTCCTGGGCATGACTAGAGTGTTTCAACTTACAGGACTCTTGAAGGTTATCTAGCCTGCCTGTATAGGTTACTCCGGCCATAACAGCCCTCCAATCTTGAGAGGCACGAGATGTTTTTGACTTGCTAAAGGCAAATTCTTGTGGGATGTTAGAAATTGTTAGTATAGTGGATTGGTTGGGAATTGTATTGGTAAATGTTTTTTCATTTGTTGTGTCAATAATTGCTGCTAATTCCCTGCCTTAGGTGGGACAAGGGAGTCTCAGATTAAGCCTCTCTGCGGACACATGATTGTTTACTACCTCTCAACCATAAACAGCACAGAGAGTTTTGGAGTATTTTGAGAGTCTTAATTAACATAGGGCTTTTTCTTGTCATTGAGTCAATGATT
This sequence comes from Nanger dama, assembly GCA_917880005.1. Taxonomy (NCBI): domain Eukaryota; kingdom Metazoa; phylum Chordata; class Mammalia; order Artiodactyla; family Bovidae; genus Nanger; species Nanger dama. Next base: position 2,036,834 of record CAKJTW010000114.1, read on the forward strand.
GCTGCCAGGCCTCCATATCCTTAGGTACCTGGGAATATATTAATCAATGTATTTGGAATATAGAAAAGGAAATATAGTAGTTTTTGATGTTAGCAATATTAGACTTTTTGAGTTAATGAATTTTCTCTTTTGTAATAGATCACTGTACTTTGTTATAAATCACTGTGTCCTTGCTACGTAAAAATGTAACTTTATCACTATCTTAAGACTAAATAGATCTTAAGGGGAACATTGGTGAAAGGATTTTTATTTGTTGGGCTGATGTTTGCTCCTAAATCTCCATATTCCCTGCCCTTATAATGAATATAACTAGCATATAGGAGAAATAAGTATTAACCTTTAAGCATATAGGAGAAATAAGTATTAACCTTTAAGAACCTTGGGTTAAATAAATTCCTTTCTTGATTGTAACTCACTACACCCCTCACCCTATAGGAATGCAACTTTATTTGGAGGGTGGTGCCTGGTTTAAGAAAAGACACGCTTGGAAAAAATAAGTGTTTTGGTTATCAGAAAGAAAGGGTTGTAAATGTCAGCAGGCAGAAATGGCTTGAAGATGATGCAAAATCTCTAAGACCTTTTTTTTATATAAAGCACCTGATTTTGATAAAGGTCAGGACTGCTGACCCCCGCGTGACTCTGTATTCATCCCTATATGTAACAAAAGGTATATAAGAAAATGGGAAAAATAAAGAAATGGGATCAGTTCCTGGAAAGACTGACTCCCTCATGTCATTCATTCTTGCTCCCCGTTTTTCCAGCTAAATTCCCATCTGGAGCATGGATGCTATTCCATGTAACCCAAGTTATTCAGCCTCTTTTACTCCACTAATTTTCCTACTACACTATCCACTTCTAATCTCTATATATCTGTAACTAAACATGTATTTTTCCAAGGCAGACGCCGATGCCATCTCCACCTTCGAATCATCCTGGATCCACCAGGGGCTGGACCCCAGCATTACATCACTTCAGGCACCATTTACCTCTATTCCTCCAGCCCATCATGGCCAATGTTTACCTTTTCTTCCCGCCTGTGGCCAACTGCATTGTTGATAGCATCAAAATCAAGGAAATTCTCAGGAGCGTTGTTCGACATTGTCTAAAAAGAGAGGTGTGGTACCTCAGAGGATACTCTGAAAACACAGGAAATTGGATCAGAGCTATTGCCTGGATATTAGACTTTCAAATGGGAAAATTATATAGTTTAAGATTTCTTGTGAGTGAGCTATAAATTTTAGTAGATGAAGAGAAATAGCTCAACTCTTTCCTCCTGAAAATAGAGAATACCATTACTCTGAAGTATACTTACAGAAAGAAGTATGGCACATGGGTATGTCTTGTTTCCTGTGAAGACATCATTTTACTGTTGAATCCTTAAATATTTTATTCATTTGTTTTTCTCCCTGGAAATATGTAGATAAATACCAGGAATTTTGTTTGTTTGTTTGTTTCCTGGTACATGTAATTTAGTGACATTTTTTGAGTGAAAAGAATCAAGACACAGGAGTACTAATTGTATTATTTCATTTATATAAAACTTTAGAATAAGTATAACTAACAATGTAAAGAAAATCAGAACAGTGGTTACTTCTGATGGATGTAGAGGTGAGAAAATGGGGAAATATATGATGAAATTTCTGGGAAGATACACATGTTCTATGTTATGTTACACATATGTACCCATTTGTCAAAATAGCATAGCTAAACTAAGCCTTGTGCATTTCAGTGTGTGTAAAAATTACCTGAAAACCTCGACAATAATGATAAAAAGATAATAACAATAATAATTGAGTCACGCAGTGGGTTAAAATATGGAAAATATGAGAATGGTATGTTGTTAATATAACAATGAAAGCTGGTTGATGGGTAGATGAAAGTTCATTGGAATAGCCTGTTTACTCTGTATTTTTGTAATGTTTTTTAAAATATACTAATGTAGAATTCTTATCAAGATGGTGGAGTGGGAGAAAACAAAATTCATCTCTCTCCCACAAAGAAATAAAAATTATATCTACATGTGGAGCAATTCTTGCAGAAAATTAACTGTAAAATGGTAGAAAGACTCTTGTAGCTACTGAGGCTTTAAAAAAAATTGCATGGAAGCGTGGAAGTGGGTAATTAGAAAGAACACATGAGATAGGGTCATGACCTGTGCCACTGTAAGGGGACATGGAGGAGGGGATTACATGGGTAGAAGCCCCCTGGGGAGTGAGTGGTTTGAGTCACATATTGGACACTGCCAACTGCAGCCATGACGTCTGACACCAGGAGAAAGACAAGTTCCTTTGGCTGGCTGGAGGGCTGGTGGGACTAACAGGATGGCTGTGGGAAGCCTGAACTTTGCTCTTGAGGAGCAAGGGCACACATGCTTGCTTACTCCTGAAGCATGGCAGTTTAGTTCAGTTCAGTCTCTCAGTCGTGTCCGACTCTGCGACCCCATGAATCACAGCACGCCAGATCTCCCTGTTCATCACCATCTCTCGGAGTTCACTCAGACTCACATCCATCGAGTCCGTGATGTCATCCAGCTATCTCATCCTCGGTCGTCCCCTTCTCCTCCTGCCCCCAATCCCTCCCAACATCACAGTCTTTTCCAATAAGTCAACTCTTCGCAAGAGGTGGCCAAAGTACTGGAGTTTCAGCTTTAGCATCATTCCTTCCAAAGAAATTCCAGGGTTGATCTTCAGAATGGACTGGTTGGATCTCCTTGCAGTCCAAGGGACTCTCAAGAGTCTTCTCCAACACCACCATTCAAAAGCATCAATTCTTCGGTGCTCAGCTTTGTTCACAGTACAACTCTCACATCCATACATGACCACAGGAAAAACCATAACCTTGACTAGACGGACCTTAGTCGGCAAAGTAATGTCTCTGCTATTGAATATACTATCTAGGTTGGTCAGAACTTTTCTTCCAAGGAGTAAGCATCTTCTAATTTCATGGCTGCAGTCACCATCTGCAGGGATTTTGGAGCCCCCCAAAATAAAGTCTGATACTGTTTCGACTGTTTCCCCGTCTATTTCCATGAAGTGATGGGACCAGATGACATGATCTTCGTTTTCTGAATGTTGAGCTTTAAGCCAACTTTTTCACTCTCCTCTTTCACCTTCCTCAAGAAGCCCTTTAGCTCCTCTTCACTTTCTGCCATAAGGGTGGTGTCATCTGCATATCTGAGGTTATTGATATTTCTCCTGGCAATCTTGATTCCAGCTTGTGTTTCTTCCAGTCAGCGTTTCTCATGATGTACTCTGCATATAAGTTAAATAAGCAGGGTGACAATATACAGCCTTGATGTACTCCCTTTCCTATTTGGAACCAGTCTGTTGTTCCATGTCCAGTTCTAACTGTTGCTTCCTGACCTGCATACAGACTTCCCAAGAGGCAGGTTAGGTGGTCTAGTATTCCCATCTCTTTTAGAATTTTCCACAGTTTATTGTGATCCACACAGTCAAAGGCTTTGGCAGAGTCAATAAAGCAGAAATAGATGTTTTTCTGGAACATTCTTGCTTTTTCCATGATCCAGCAGAGGTTGACCATCGGGGAGTTCATGGTTCACATATTGCTGAAGCCTGGCTTGGAGAATTTTGAGCATTACTTTACTCGCATGTGAGATGAGTGCAATTGTGCAGTAGTGTGAGCATTCTTTGCCATTACCTTTCTTTGGAATTGGAATGAAAACTGACCTTTTCCAGTCCTGTGGTCACTGCTGAGTTTTCCAAATTTTCTGGCATATTGAGTGCAGCACTTTCACAGCATCATCTTTCAAGGTTTGAAACAGCTCAACTGGAATTCCATCACCTCCTCTAGCTTTGTTCGTAATGATGCTTTCTAAGGCCCAGTTGACTTCACATTCCAAGGTGTCTGGCTCTAGATTATTGATCAGAACATCATGATTATCTGGGTCACGAAGATCTTTTTGTACAGTTCTTCCGTGTATTCTTGCCACCGTTTCTTAATATCGTCTGCTTCTGTTAGGTCCAGACCATTTCTGTCCTTTATCGAGCCCATCTTTGCATGAAATGTTCCCTTGGTATCTCTAATTTTCTTGAAGAGATCTCTAGTCTTTCCCATTCTGTTGTTTTCCTCTATTTCTTTGCACTGATCATGGAAGAAGGCTTTCTTATCTCTCCTTGCTATCCTTTGGAACTCTCCATTCAGATGCTTATATCTTTCCTTTTCTCCTTTGCTTTTGCCTCTCTTCTTTTCTCAGCTATTTGTAAGGCCTCCCCAGACAGTCATTTTGCTTTTTGCATTTCTTTTCCATGGGGATCGTCTTGATCCCTGTCTCCCGTACAATGCACTGGTCATAGCAAAAACCCTCTTCCAACATCCTCTTCCAACACAAGAGAACACTCTACACATGGACATCACCAGATGGTCAACACCGAAATCAGATTGATTATATTCTCTGCAGCCAAAGATGGAGAAGCTCTATACAGTCAACAAAAACAAGGCCAGGATCTGACTGTGGCTCAGATCATGAACCCCTTATTACCAAATTCAGACTTAAATTGAAGAAAGTAGGAAAACCACCAGACCATTCAGGTATGACTTAAATCAAATCCCTTATGATTATACAATAGAAGTGAGAAATAGATTTATGGGCCTAGATCTGATAGATAGAGTGCCTGATGAACTATGGAATGAGGTTTGTGACATTGTACTGAAGACAGGGATCAAGACCATCCCCATGGAAGCATAGCAGAGATAGGGGATTTGTTCACCTGAATTATTTAGTAGTAGGGTGTGTGTCCTCAGCCACCTCTGACTCTTCGCCACCCCATGGGCTGCAGCCCACCAGACTCCCCAGTCTATAGAGTTTTCCAGGCCAGAATACTGGAGTGGTTTGCCATTTCCTTCTCCTATTTAGTAGTAGACCTGCTCCTTATCAACAGGAAGGTACATAGAGAAGAAACAAGTTGATATGGTCCCCTCAGCAGGGCCTGCATGACTCAGCTTTCATGTTTTTCCCCTAGATGATTTTGACTTTCCCAAAACTACAGAGAATACCCACATAAATCATTCCGTCTTGAATGAAAACCAGTCAGTTAAGAGAGGTTACTGTCTTATAACAAAAGTTAAGTGTAAAGGTGACATGTGGCATCATTTATATATGCATATTTTCTGCTTTTGTATCAGTTCAGTTCAGTCACTCAGTCGTGTCTGATTCTTTGCGACCCCATGAATCGCAACACGCTAGGCCTCCCTGTCCATCACCATCTCTGAGTTCACTCAGACTCACATCCATCGAGTTCGTGATGCCATCCAGCCATCTCATTCTCAGTCATCCCCTTCTCCTCCTGCTGCCAATCCCTCCCAGCCTCAGAGTCTTTTCCAATGAGTCAACTCTTCGTATGAGGCGGCCAAAGTACTGGAGCTTCAGCTTCAGCATCATTCCTTCCAAAGAAATCCCAAGGTTGATCTCCTTCAGAAAGGACTGGTTGGATCTCCTTGCAGTCCAAGGGACTCTCAAGAGTCTTCTCCAATGCCACCGTTCAAAAGCATCAGTTCTTCGGTGCTCAGGCTTCTTCACAGTCCAACTCTCACATCCATACATGATCACTGCAAAAACCGTAGCCTTGACTAAACGGACCTTAGTCAGCAAAGCAATGTCTCTGCTTTTGAATATACTATCTAGGTTGGTCATAACTTTTCTTCCATATACTTAATGTATTTTTTCCCATTTTTCAAATATCTGTCTTTAGAAGTACTCAATTCAGTGAAATCATAAAAATGGAATAGGATATTTTAAATAGATTAGTCCTTAAAGTTTCAACGTAGTTGAAATGACATTCCACAGTAGTAAATACTGGTAATCCCCATGATAATCCCATAAATTAGATACTATTATTAATCTCATTATACACATCAAGAATCTAAGAGAATTTATGTAAATTTTTCAAAGCCACATAATAAAAAATTGTTCTTGCCAAAACCAAGTCTGCAGTTTTGTGTTAAACATTTGAATCAGACTTAAGTCCAAAATCTAGTTTTTTCACTATTAATATCTACGGAATGTTGCTAGTGACTTGACATGTTTGAATTTAGTTTTTTCCACTTGTAAACAGAATATAAAACAGTTTAGCTTTGATGGCTTAAAGATTAAATGATTAGTATAAAACAGTAAGCATAGTTTCTGGTAGAATTTGCTCAAAAACTACTTAAACGTTATTGCAGTCATTACTTTCCCACAAATCTGATAAAAGTCTGTGAATCACACAGCCAATTCTGGTTTTTAGGTTCAGTAATATCAATGATGCTGCTAAGTCACTTCAGTCATGTCTGAGAACACTGGAGTGGGTTGCCATTTCCTTCTAGAAGTCATAAATTTGAAAAAAGCTCAATACTCTACTATGTGATTTACATAGATTAAGCTAGTTTAATCTATAGAAAAATATGAAGCCATTATCAGTTTTTCTTACATGGTGCAGCTACAGAAATGGAAACGTAGACAACAAATATCATGCCTTATACCACAGAAATATTAAGTGGCAGAATCCAGATTAAAAACTAGGCAACTCAAAAACACATTCTTTAACCAATCATATAATGAGGAATATCATAAAATAATTAAATATCATTAAATTCAAGTCCAATTTAAATAATGGAATATGGAGAATATCAGGAAATTATGTAGAACATTTTCTCCTTTGATATTCATAAGAACACCATTTATTGACCTCTGTTTCCTATAATTATGGTCATGTAATGATCATAGATAGTATATTCAAAAGCAGAGACATTACTTTGCTGACTAAAGTCCGTCTAGTCAAGGCTATGGTTTTCCCTGTGGTCATGTATGGATGTGAGAGTTGGACTGTGAAGAAGGCTGAGCACCGAAGAATTGATGCTTTTGAACGGTGGCATTGGAGAAGACTTTTGAGAGTCCCTTGGACTGCAAGGAGATCCAACCAGTCCATTCTGAAGGAGATCAACCCTGGGATTTCTTTGGAAGGAATGATGTTAAAGCTGAAACTCCAATACTTTGGCCACCTCATGTGAAGAGTTGACTCATTGGAAAAGACTCTGAGGCTGGGAGGGATTGCGGGCAGGAGGAGAAGAGTCTGACAGAGGATGAGATGGCTGTATGGCATCACCAACTCGATGGAAGTGAGTCTGAGTGAACTCCAGGAGATGGTGATGGACAGGGAGGCCTGGTTTGCTGCAATTCATGGGGTCGCAAAGAGTCAGACACGACTGAGTGACTGAACTGAACTGAACTGAATGATCATATCTAAATGAATCTTTGAGAGGAGCATTATAAAATGAGTCTCTGCTTAACACCAGTCTATCTGACCAGAAAACAAGTCTAATTGGTTTTACTTTGCTGAAGACCAAGACTGCTAGATTGGTGTATGCTTCATATTGAATTCATATCTGTACTTTTGGTAAACAAATTAGAATTTATGATCCTTTACAAAATATCTGGTAGCCTAACCAACCACCCCTTAACCATCCCTAAAATCTAGATAGGTATAGACCTAGGCATGAAGATATTTGCAAATGTTACAGTAAAGTTGGAAATAACTTTTTTAAAACCCATCTTAGAGTTAAATGACATGCCCAGGAACAGTTTATCATAGCATGAACTAAAATTTCAATATGCAATTTTGGCCCTATGAACCTGAAATGAGTGAGAACATCTCACCTGGAGAAATTGTTATACGAGTTGGCATAATGAAGGTGATAAATAAATTATCTCAAGTAGATGGGATTGCAAGCATGTTTACATAGTTTGAGGCTGAAAAGGATCCAGGATAGAACTGTAGGGAGTATAAAATGGATGGGGCAATGGTACCTCATTGTGGTCTTGATTTACATTTCTCTGATAATGAGTGATGTTGAGCATCTTTTCATGTGTTTGTTAGCCATCTGTATGTTTTCTTTGGAGAAATGCTTATTTAGTTCTTTGGCCCATTTTTTTATTGGATCGTTTATTTTTCTGGAGTTGAGCTGCATAAGTTGCTTGTATATTTTTGAGATTAGCTGTTTGTCAGTTGCTTCATTTGCTATTGTTTTCTTCCATTCAGAAGGCTGCCTTTTCACCTTACTTATAGTTTCCTTTGTTTTACAGAAGCTTTTAATTTTAATTAGATCCCATTTGTTTATTTCTGCTTTTATTTCCAGTATACTGGGAGGTGGATCATAGAGGATCCTGCTGTGATTTATGTCAGAGAGTGTTTTGCCTATGTTCTCCTCTAGGAGTTTTATAGTTTCTGGTCTTAGGTTTAGATTTTTAATCCATTTTGAGTTTATTTTTGTGTGTGGTGTTAGAAAGTGATCTAGTTTCATCCTTTTACAAGTGGTTGACCGGTTTTCCCAGTACCACTTGTTAAAGAGATTGTCTTTACTCCATTGTATATTCTTGCCTCCTTTGTTGAAGATAAGGTGTCCATAGGTGTGTGGATTTATCTCAGGGCTTTCTATTTTGTTCCATTGATCTATATTTCTGTCTTTGTGCCAGTACCATACTGTCTTAATGACTGTGGCTTTGTAGTAGAGCCTGAAGTCAGGCAAGTTGATTCCTCCAGTTCCAATCTTCTTTCTCAAGACTGCTTTTGCTATTCGAAGTTTTTTTGTATTTCCATACAAATCTTGAGATTATTTGCTCTAGTTCTGTGAAAAATACTGCTGGTAGCTTGATAGGGATTGCATTGAATCTATGGATTTCACACCAGTCAGAATGGCTGTGATCCAAAACTCTACAAGCAATAAATGCTGGAGAGGATGTGGAGAAAAGGGAACCCTCTTACACTGTTGGTGGGAATGCAAACTAGTACAGCCACTATGGAAAACAGTGTGGAGAGTCCTTAAAAAATTGCAAATAGAACTGCCTTATGACCCAGCAATCCCCCTGCTGGGCATACACACTGAGGAAACCAGAATTGAAAGAGACACATGTACCCCAATGTTCATTGCAGCATTGTTTATAATAGCCAGGACATGGAAACAACCTAGATGTCCATCAGCAGATGAATGGATAAGAAAGGTGTGGTACATATACACAATGGAGTATTACTCAGCCCTTAAAAAGAATAAATTTGACTCAGTTCTAATGAGATGGATGAAACTGGAGCCGATTATACAGAGTGAAGTAAGCCAGAAAGAAAAACACCAATACAGTATACTGACACATATATATGAAATTTAGAAAGATAGTAGTGATAACCCTGTATGTGAGACAACAAAAGAGACACAGATGTATAGAACGGACTTTTGGCCTCTGAGGGAGAGGGAGAGGGTAGGATGATTTGGGAGAATGGCATTGAAACATGTATACTATCATATAAGAAACGAAGCGCCAGTCTATGTTCAGTATAGGATACTGGATGCTTGGGGCAGGTGCACGGGGATGATCCAGAGAGATGATATGGGGTGGGAGGTGGAAAGGGGTTCGGCATTGGGAGATCATCTACACCTGTGGGTGATTCATGTCAATGTACAGCGAAACCAATACAGTATTGTAATGTAGAATAAAGTATTTAAAAAAAAAAAAGAAAGAAAACTAGTGGAGAAAAAAAATGGCTGAGGGTAGAATAAGTGAAGGAGATGAAGAGGCACCAATTACCAGATATAAAATAAAAAAGCACAAGGAAATAAATTACAGTACAGGAAATATCATTAATATTTTATAAAACCTTTGGTGTATAATCTATAAGAATATCAACATGTCTACATTTAAGTGGACTTGAAGTTAATTTGCAAGTGAGAACATCAGAAAGTCAACTAATTAAAAGAAAACTTGTATATATAAATTTTTTTTGTATTTAGCCTGTGAGAGAAAAGAGGAGAGCGAGAAGGTATGTTATCTGTAAGTTATAGAAATGGTTTCAGGCAATATTACATGTGAATGAACCCAAGAGGAATTAATTGAAATCTGTTGGGTCCCTTGTGGTTACTCGAGTGGCTAACAAATGTCTGATTCCAAATTCCCAACTCTGCTTTCTCTAAACATTCATTAGGTGGTATTAAAATTGGTGGCTAGCAATTTTCCTCCCCAATTTGAAACAATGAATTTATGATGTACCCAAGAATAACTCAGACTTTGCTCAGAGTTTTGTTGGGCAATGAGCACATAAACATCATCTCAGGCAGAAATGGAGAAGAAGAGTGTCTGTATCCAAAATGAAAATAAAATGAAGAAATATTCCAGAGTTTTTCACATGTTGCATATGACCCCAGCACCAAATGGATTAGAACACATGTCATTGACTGTGTGCTGATATCGAAGGGACAGATCTAAACAGTCACTGCAAAACAGAACACGAGGGGTTGAGACTGCAATCTCAGGTGGAAGAAAGAGTTGAGCAATGAGAAATCGTGATGCAGGTATCAAGCAAGAGCAGCAACAGCTCCCAATAGCTACTGACAAGTAAATCCTCCTATTCCTAAATTAACTTCCATAATATTCCATTATCAGCTCTTCCACAATAATCACTCCATCCCATCAGTCCTGTACTCACTTATGTACACCCACCTGTCATCCCACTGTCTATACTATCATATGATGCTCACATGACAATTCCTTATCTTTGAAAAAAATCAGATACTATGTTTATACTAAAAGGAGTCTTATTTTCATTCTGATCATTTCTGGTGAAAAACTTTACCCTTATTAGAAAAGAGTCAGCCATCTATGGTTTGGAGAGTCACTGAACTAAGCATTGGGGATCAAACATGCCAAAATCTAAGCAGTTAATTCATTAAGTCTATTTCACCTATTTGTCAGCAAATACATGGTTTCTGCAATAAAATGGCCCTACTGACTTCCTTCTTTCACTTGATGTTTAGCAACATAAATTGCAGATGTCCTAGGATTTACTGGTATGTTTATTGACACTAAGTATATGGTTAGATGATACCTTATGAGCTTGTTGACATAAAATAGCTTTACATTTGACTCTTTAAAAAAAAAAAGAAAACCTGTTCTTTCATCCTTTATTTTCTAATTAATATGCTTTGCTTGAACTCAAAAAAATGACTCCTCTTCCAAGTTATCTATACTGTATTAAGAGTTAATGAACCTAAAGTGGAGAAATCTTATGCTTATGGGAGCTCTGATCAGTATAAACCCAAGAAATTAGCCTCAATTTGGCTATGTTACACATTTACTCATTTTCCCATATCTTGTAGTCAAGAATGAGTCCTCCTGTCCCTATCATTTCTGCTGGTGATTTTCTTGAGTCCCAGAGATTCCTCCTTCTGCACTAATGTGTGTTACAGAACTTCAACTATTTTGAGCACACAACTTATTTAATGATTTCAGCTGAAGAAATATAAGCAAAATATAACACAGCTTTATGAGAAATGTAGAAAGTAGCAAAAAGCTTTGACCAGGATTGCCACAAATAAGTGAATTTGAATGATCTTTTCTAACTCTTTACATTCTTTTAAAAAATCATCCAGTCTCATACAGAAGAGACAACATAAGTAACTAAGGATATTATGCTCATTGATGTCAACTATTTTTATCTCTATTTTTTCTTTCATAAGGAGCCATTTAAAATAAAATACTAATTATAGTCTGAGAATCTGTTCATGCAAACTGTTCCTGACTTAAAGACAATTAGAATAATAGAGTGAGTAAGCAGTATCTAGAATGTACACTATGGAGGGATTCATCAAACTGATTAAAATGCAATCTACAAGCAAATAAACAAGTCCATTATTTTTTCTTTGTCCACAGGTCTGGAAAGAAAAAAACAAGTCAGCAATTTATTCCATTACCTATGTGATTTGGTTGGAGGTACTGAGGTTGGCTGGCTATGAACATAACATCTTATTGTGGTACAGTGTTTGTGGATAGACTTCCTAAACAGTGATGTGGCTTGTGAATCTGTATTTGCCCTTCAATTATATGAAGGAGATGCATGATATGATCTCAGAGTTCAGCTAAAATCAGAAAATATAAAGACTTGGCATAAAAATAGATAGTACAATGCTGCTGCTGCTAAGTCACTTCAGTCGTGTCTGACTCTGTGTGACCCCATAGACGGCAGCCCACCAGGCTCCCCCATCCCTGGGATTCTCCAGGCAAGAACACTGGAGTGGGTTGCCATTTCCTTTCCAATGCATGAAAGTGAAATGTGAAAAGGAAGTCACTCAGTCGTGTCTGATTCTTTGCGACCCCATGGACTGCAGCCCACCAGGCTCCTCCGTCCATGCGATTTTCCAGGCAAGAGTACTGGAGTAGGGTGCCATCGCCTTCTCCGAGATAGTACACTAGCACAGACTAATTTGTTTGCATCTGTAAATGCAAAGTCACTATGTCCATTTCCAACATCACAGTCTTCATGCCTTCTGTGTTCATGCTAATAGGGATCCCAGGCCTAGAGTCTGTGCAGTGCTGGATTGGGATTCCATTCTGTGCCATCTATCTCACTGCTGTGATTGGAAATGCCTTGCTTCTGATTATCATCAAATTGGAGCCCAGCCTCCATGAACCCATGTACATTTTCCTAGGCATGCTAGGAGTCACAGATATTGCTTTTAGCACCAGCATTGTGTCAAAATGCTTGGAATCTTCTGGTTTCATATACCAGAGATATATTTTGAGTCTTGCCTGTTTCAAATGTGGCTCATTCACATATTTGAAGGCTTTGAGTCAGGCTTCCTCCTGGCCGTGGCCCTGGACCACTACATGGCCATCTGTTATCCACTGAGACATGCTGCCATCTTCACCCCCAGGTAGTCACCAAAATAGCAGCTATGGTAACACTCAGGGCTACCATTTTTATGACCCCCAGCCTAGTACTGATAAAATGCCGGTTGCACTTTTATCATATAAAGATTATCTCCCACTGCCACTGTAAGCATATGGCCATTGTGAAACTGGCTGCAGAAGATGTCAGTGTCAATAAAATCTATGGTTTGTTTGTGGCTTTCACTGTTGCGGGGTTTGACCTCATATGCATCACATTGTCCTATGTACAGATATTTATCACAGTTTTCCGTTTGCCCCAGAAGGAGGCTAGGTTGAAAGTATTCAGTACTTGCATCCCTCACATCTGTGTCTTCCTCCAGTTCTACCTCCTTGCCTTCTTCTCTTTCTTTGCACATAGGTTTGGTTCTCACATCCCCCCTTACATCCACATCCTCTTTTCTAGCATTTACTTGCTGGCCCCTCCTTTTCTCAATCCACTTGTCTATGGTGCAAAAACCAAGCAGATTCGCATTCATGTGGTAAAAATGTTCTCTTCTCAAAATCCACCATGATTTATAGTTTTGTTGTTTCCTCTTTGTACCATCAGTTCAGTTCAGTTCAACCACTCAGTCATGTCCGACACTTTGCGACCTCATGAATTGCAACATGCCAGGCCTCCCTGTCCATAACTAACTCCTGGAGTTCACCCAAACTCACGTTCATTGAGTCAGTGATGCCATCTAGCCATCTGATCCTCTGTCGATCCCTTCTCCTCCTGTCCCTAATCCCTCCCAGAATCAGAGTCTTTTCCAATGAGTCAACTCTTAGCATCAGGTGGCCAAAGTACTGGAGTTTCAGCTTTAGCATCATTCCTTCCAAAGAACACCCAAGACTGATCTCCTTTAGAAAGTACTGGTTGGATCTCCCTGCAGTCCAAGGGACTCTCAAGAGTCTTCTCCAACACCACAGTTCAAAAACATCAATTCTTCAGCACTTAGCTTTCTTCGCAGTCCTACTTTGACATCCGTACATGACTACTGGAAAAACCATAGCCTTGACTAGATGGATCTTTGCTCGCAAAGTAATATCTCTGCTTTTTAATGTGTTATCTAGGTTGGTCATAATTTTCCTTCCAAGGAGTAAGCGTCTTTTAATTTCATGGTTGCAATCACCATCTGTAGTGACTTTAAAGCCTCCCAAAATAAAATCTGACACTGTTTCCACTGTTTCCCAATCTATGTTACTTCAAATAAAAATAAAGCAAAAGCATGTAATTTGAGATGCTTAAGTTTTCTCAAAAGTTGTCTTGTGTAATCTGCCAGGGTGACAGTTAGTTCTCACATTCTCATAGCCTATGAAAACTATCAATGAATAGGATTATGGATCCTGTCAGGGTAGTGAGAATGAGAAGTGTAGAAAGTGCAAAATAATGAAAAATATTTCACTTCCTTTTCTTTTTTTCTTTTTCTTTCTTTTTTTTTTTTTTTTTTGCCTTTTAGACTCTGGCTGAGGTTTCTCCTCTAAGAATTCTTCTCCAGATAATTCAAAAATTATGCATTTCTCACAGAATTTAAATACACCCAAGTATTAGTGTTCTGAAATGTCTAGGTACTCAGTGAAAACAAATTGTCTACTCTCTTGTTTCTTGAAGATGTCAGTCATAAAATATCAGAGAAAGTGTATCTTAACATGTTCTTTACCAAAAACAAAATAAAAACAAATTTTATGGATATGATGAGATAATGATGTTTAAAATTTCAATGAATTTTCAGAGTTACTCAGGAGTGATGAAAAACCTGAAAACTCAGGGGTTCTATTTTATACATCAATCATTTTTCTGAGCCCTCTAAGGTTATCTTTTAATTCACTGGATTATTCAACATCTACCATATGATAAGTTTTATGCTAGAGAAGAGTGGTATAATGGTAAATTTACACTGTGCTTCAGTTTCATGAATTTGTAATTGGTATTAATATTTTCATGGGCTTTGTTACTCAGGACTCCACAAAAGACAAAATTTCTAGTAGGCCCTGGGTATTTTCTAGTAGGAAAGACTTCAGATAGAGGAAGAGATTTGATGATAGTGATTTTTCAGCCATCAGTGGCAAGAATTGACTCTCGGTCACTAGGTGGTGGCTTTCAGGTAAGGTAGCAAAATGCATTGACCCTTCTGGCTATTTGCAGTTCCTTAGCTAAATGTTCTGGAGAAGGCAATGGCACCCCCACTCCAGTACTCTTGCCTGGAAAATCCCATGGACGGAGGAGCCTGGTAGGCTGCAGTCCATGGGGTCGCTAACAGTCAGACACAACTGAGCGACTTCACTTTCACTTTTCACTTTCATGCATTGGAGAAGGATATTGCAACCCACTCCAGTGTTCTTGCCTGGAGAATCCGAGGGATGGGGGAGCTTGGTGGGCTGCCGTCTATGGGTCACACAGAGTCAGACATGACTGAAGCGACTTAGCAGCAGCAGCAGCAGCAGCAGCTAAATGTTCAGTTTGGGAATAATAATATTTGGCATGTCTCCTCTCTCTTCTTCTTGGCAGAGAACCATTTATAGGCTTCAGCTCTTTTGTGTTGACCTTGTTGGCGTGGTATGTACTCCAATGTGGGAAAGCTGTCCTGACATTCATATCATCCTGGTTTGATGGGAAAATCAGCCTCATTTGGGATTTAGTGAGCAGGTCCGTTTTGCTTTCCTACTAAGCTATATTATTACACTTTAACAGTATAAAGATACAGATGAAAAACAAATGCAGTCTTGCTAATTATGACAACATGGCTTGACCCAGAGAATATTATGCTAGATGAAATACAATAAGATAGAAAGATATCTGCTGTATAATTTCATTCATATGTGGAATCAAAAAAGCATCATAAATGTACAAACAGAACAAAACAATAACAGACTCACTCATAGATACAGAGAATAAACTGGTGGTTTCCAGAGGAGATGGATTAGGGGGCTGGATGAAATAAATAAGGGGAATTATGAAATAGAAACATATAGTTATAAATGAATAAAGTTATGGGATATAATATAGAGTGTAAGAAATATAATCAATAGCACTTTAATAATTTTATATGGGGACAGATGATTACTAGATTTATCATGGAGGTCATTTCATAATACATTTAAATATCAAATCACTAAATTGTACACCATAGTGTTATATGTGAGTTATACTCAATAGAAATTCAGGTAACATTTTTTCTTCCATCTCCGTTTCTATGTATAATTTCTAAAATTGTCCAAAGAGTATACTAGAATTCTCCAAAAGCAAAATATGAGACATCAGGAAGGCACTAATTCTATACTCTCTTGTATATGCAATAGACACTAATATCAGCTTTAAAATTTCCATCCTGTCATAGTAAAGAACCATAATACAACTGTTCCAGAACAGTTTCTACGTCAAAGTAAGTGAAATCATTTGACTTTTGATGCTTGATATTTTATGGTTTCAACTTTGCTGTTTTCAGCCAAATCCAGAGGCGAACAACTATCATTCATCTGGATACAAAAACATTATAATCAAACAATTTCTCACAATAAGAGCCTAGATGGACTTTGACAAGACTATTTGAGATGAACTCAGCCAGTGGTTAAGAAGGAGATTAGTCAGTTCACATGATAGGAGGTCACAGTACAGATCAAGTTCTACCTGAGTATATGATGACTGCCCATAATAGCAAAAATTTGTATATGGATGGGTTAACTCTGACAGTCATAAAAACTGTAAGGTTCAAATCTAAACGCCTGATCTGATAGTCCATCTTGACGCCATTAACTCTGAAAACTTAAGTAAGTCATAAAACTATGATCTTCTGTGGAATCATTCTTGAGATAGTGTCTCCTGAGGTGTTAGAGGGTAATATATACAGTAATGTTTAAGTCAGGGCTTGCATTGCTCTTAGTTGCTGTTAACTTTTACTTTGTCTTCTGATAGTATTAGAATTCCTGGATTATTTTAGGGCCTTTACCTGTAGAAGGGGGAAACTTTTAAGGAAAGACTTGACAGACTGACTTGTTAACATTAACGTGACCATTTACTGCACACACTACCTATCCTCTGCACGCCTCCTTTCTCACTGGTGCACTGTGCTTCCCACTGCTATTTTTCCCACCTTCACATCGTTTTTGGTGTAATAATCCTTTTCTATTAAAGTCAGATTCCCATGTAACATTTGCCATTTATTAATTGCTTTGTCTATTTGTTCAACCCCTGAGACCAACCACTTTTTCAATGCATATCCCTATACAGTGCTGCAGTAAGAGGGAAAACCACAAAGATTCAGATCAATTACTTTCACATAAAACGAGACGGCAAAAGAGACGCAGATGCACAGAACAGACTTTTGGACTCTGTGGGAGAGGGAGAGGGTGGGATGATTTGGGAGAATGGCATTGAAACATGTATACTATCATGTAAGAAATGAATTGCCAGTCTAGGTTCAATGCAGGATACAGGATGCTTGGGGCTGATGCATTGGGATGATCCAGAGGGATGGTAGAGGGAGGGAGGTGGGAGGTGAGTTCAGGACTGAGAATTCATGTACACCCGTGGTGGATTCATGTTGATGTATGGCAAAACCAATACAGTATTGTAAAGTAAAATAAAAAAAATTAAATTAAATTAAAAAAATAAAAAATAAATTTAATACTTAGAAAGGCCTCATGTCTAAATGTTTACACCTCTAACCCACTTTTGTAAAAATACTAAGGACAAAGGGAAATATTTCCAGCAAAATAAGTAATGAGAAGCAAAATCTTATTTTAAAATATTTGAGTAAAAATTAAAATTTTAAATTCGTAAAAGCCTTTGAATTTAGTTATTTCTAAGGGCAACTCTGTTACTTTGGTGGGTGGTTGACACTCTGATACACATTGTTTTTTTCCTGTTTGCTGATATCAATCACCTGGCCTGAATCTCTGCGGCCCCAGCTGGGAAAGATGCACACAACCAGCTCTCCTAATGCAGGGTGAGCTAGCCTCATATGTAAATATCCTCAATGCTACACTATTTCAAGGACAGACTATGGATCAGATGGGATCAGAGCATCTGTCAGTGGCCAGACCCAATTACACAGAACAAAACAAGTGTGACTTCAAGAAAAATCACACTGGCCCTCAGGTAAATGCAAATAATACAGTCTTGTGAGACTTTTCCTTGTGTGAAATAGAGAAGGGGAGATTTTCTCCTTTATCTTCTAGCTACTAAGTCTTAAAATCCTTTATCTAAGGCACACTCTTTTGTGCCTTAACTCAACTAAATAAATAACTGCCATGAACAATAGATCCCAGTGGGAAGTTACTATAGATATTGCAAATAATATTAAAATCCTTGAAAATGTATATCAACATTTCATGATAATTCTGAACATAACTGAGGTAATTGGATGAAGGCTGGTTTGCATACAGGAACGACTCATTTCAACAAATTCACATGGAAGATTCTCAGAAAGTAACAGATGATTGTGGGCTCTGAGGTGAAATTTCCCAAGTCAGCCCTTTTCATGGGCCTAAAATTTAAAAATGAGTGCTTCTCAAATTGGAATTAAATTACAGAAATATTCCTTTTTTTCTTAGTCAGCAGGCCTATACTGAGTAGTCTGTGTATCTCAAGATGTTTCTATGTTCCTATATTGGTTTATTATTTTTATAAATAAGTACCATTGACTTGTTTTGTCCTCTCTTGGGGCACTGTCTTCTTTTAGAAAATTTTTAAAGGAGGATCATTTTGGTTCCCATTTCCAAAGTGAAAGCAAAGTTTAAGAATTTATTTTTAGAGATAAAAACATTGATAATGAATCTTGTATATTCTGAACCATAAGATGCTTTTCTTTTTTTCACCCTCTTCGCAGGTGAACCTAAAAACTCAGGAATTTGTGAAAATGAGTCGTCCAGGTACACCATGTACTATGAAATATTCATCTTCACTAGCTGAAACAGCAAAAAGTTTCCGATTCTATTACTTCTATGGGTATTGTCTTTGGGCTTGACTCTCTGCACTGAGAGTGGGAAAATGGAGAATACATATACCATGTGATCCAATAAAATGGTAAGATGATTTTTAAATATCTGTAGAATCTTACAGTTCAGTTGAGCATTCAAACACTAGGATGACTTAGTCTCCTGATTTCCAGAATATTTCTCAATGACATAGTGGGTGTTACATTTTAATGAGGTTGACAACTAGAAGGACCTCTAGAGAATATTCTGGGCAGATAAATGTATGAAAAGCTTATTTGTTAACAGGTTAGCAAATAATACCCATTTAGATCAGGAAAGATTCATGGGGAATGAGGCTCTTGAAGTTATTCATGTGACATGCTCATCAGGTATCTTAAGTTATGGGAAGGAGAGGATGAACTTCTATGGATTAACATCTGGCATTTAGTGAAAGAAAAATACATTTTGTGTATTTTAAAAATTATTTATGTGAACTAAGTCATTGATTCCTTGTAATCACATTAGAATGTATTTCTACCTGTGAGCATTGTTTTAGCAATTAAAAAAATGGAGACAATTTGAAGTTAAGTTCTATAACTGGCTGTAGAAGAAGAAGTGAAGTCGCTCAGTCGTGTCCGATTCTTTGCGACCCCATGGACTGTAGTCTACCAGGCTCCTCAGTCCACGGAATTTTCCAGGCAAGAGTACTGGAGTGGGTTGTTTCCTTCTCCAGATAACTGGCTGTAGATTGTGCAAAATAAGTAGTGGCATCCAGGGTTTAAACTCTCTTGACTAACTTCAGATCCTGTTCAATAAATCATCGTGATACATGGTTGACGGTATTTTTGGAAGATAGATTCTGGATTTTTATGAAAAATTAAGAAGGAGACATTTTGGTAACTCAATGGAAAGACAGTCTATGTGATTTTGGAGTTCCTGCCATGTGGCAAGCTATCTCAGAAATCACAGTTCTCTATCAGTGGAGGACTTGAGCTCAGTTGGGGAATGTCAGAGAGTTCATAGAGGGAGAATATATGTGAGGTGTTTGTAGTGTGGATTTAAATCCCCTAAATTCCTGAAAACTTTTATTGTAATCAATCTGAGTAGAAGTAGAGCTGTAACACTAATGTTTCAAGGTTTATTCTGCATATGAGATAATGTTTCCATGGCCTATGATTTTAAGAAAGGAAGGTATCTTTATTCCCTCTTCTAAACATATAGACGTGTGTAGTTTACCTTGTCTTTGAGCATTAGTGCTGTAATTCTTAAAACATTTATATCCTCATTTCTCTCAATTTCCCCATGTTAGGTAATTAAGCCTCACATAGTCTGCTTTTTTGTTACTCCTCTGGTATTGTGACACCGTACTACGACATGGATCTTCCTATCTTATTTCCTTGTGCTTAGCTTTCATCTCTTTATACCATTCATCAAGATGCTATCAAATTGAACTTTTAAAAGGCAAAAGAGCTCACTTGCCATACGAAATTTTGAAAGTATGCTTATAATAGTAACTTTATGTTTGATATTCTCCCTGTTTCAATACCTTCTACAATCATTATTTCTGCTTAAGACTCAAATTTTTCTGTGAAGGCTATTAATTGATTCACAGTTTCACCAGGTTTCATTTATGTAATTTCATACTATGTAATTTCATTTATGTAATTTCATACTATGTAATTTCATTTATGTAATTTCATACTATGTAATTTCATTTATGTAATTTCATATCCTTCCCAATGTTTAGACTCTAGAATAACAGTTAGCTACCAGGAGTGATGTACCTCATCTCCCATATCTAGGGGATACTAGGCAATATCTGAAGACATTTTTGTTCATCATGACAAGACAAGGCAACTGTCATCTAATGGGCAGGAGCTAAGAATGCTGCTAAAATTTATACAACATAGAAATTTGGCCCACAACAGAAAATTTATCTAATCTGAATTACCAATTTTTCTGTGAATGAGACTCAGACCTAGAAGAATATTAATTAGGTAAGGTAAAAACATGAAATAATTTAAAACATTTAAATATCTTATTAATTATATGTTTATATATATATTTTAGCCATGTTGGGGAGCCACAGACATGCACTTAGCACTTGTATTTTCCCCAATGTTAGGCATCTTCTGGTTTCAGTTGTCAGAAATTTCTTTTGAAGCCTGTCTTCTACAAATGTGGCTTCTTCATTCATTCCAGGGAATTGAATCAGGTGTCTTACTGGTGATGGCCCTAGATCACTATGTGGCCATCTGTAACTCCTTGAGACATGTGAATGTCTTCTTTCAACAATCCTTGACTGACATTAGAGTTAGGGCGACACTCAGGGCTACCATTCTTATACCACCATGCACAGAGCTTATCAAATATTGACAAATTCCGCTGAACAGTAGTCATCTCCCATGCTTATAGTGAGCACATGGTCATTGTGAAGCTGGTTACAGAAGATGTAAGGATCAAAAAGATACATGGTCTATTTGTTGCCTTCTGTGTCTTAGGATTTGACATAATCTTTATGTTGTTTTTTATTCAAATCTTTATCACTATCTTTCAATTTTTAAGATTCAAAGCCTTTAATATATTAATCACCCACATTTGTGTCTTCCTACAGCTCTATCTCCTTGCCTTTTCTTTCTTCACACATAGGTTTGGTTTTTACATACTGCCATATGTTCATATGCTTTTATCTAAGCTTTACCTGTAGTTCCAACTTTTATCAACCCAATCATCTATGGGGTGAAGAACAAACAAATCTGTGACCATGTATTAACAATATTTGTATATCCCAAATATCTTGGTCACAGTGGATATTTCTAAAGAGAATTTAGGTTAGTTCTAAGTAGAAATTTCAATATGATAAAAGATATTGCACAAACTTCTATGTTCAAAAACACTTTAAACCTCAGATGGTCATTATTGAAGGGGATATTTTCAAATCATCAAATACTTAAAACATTAGCTTGCTACTCTTAGAAGAAGTAAAATTCAATTAGGTTCATATTTTAGATGGTTGCCATTATTCTGATTTTAGACTGGGCTTCTCTTGTGGCTCAGCTGGTAAAGAATCTGGCACCAATGCAGGAGACCTGGATTCGATCCCTGGGTTGGGAAGATCCTTGGAGAAGGGAAAGGCTACCTACTCCAGTATTCTGGCCTGGAGCATTCCATGGACTGTATAGTCCATGGGATCACAAAGAGTCAGACACGACTCAGTGACTTTCACTTTAACTTGGGGCTTCCCTCCTAACTCAGTTGGTAGAGAATCTGCCTGCAATGCAGGAGACCATGGTTAGATTCCTGGGTCGGGAAGACCCACTGGAGAAGGGATAGGTTCAGTTCAGTTCAGTCACTCAGTCGTGTCCGACTCTTTGTGACCCCATGAATCACAGCACGCCAGGCCTCCCTGTCCATCACCAAGTCCCGGAGTTTACTCAAACTCATGTTCATCGAGTCAGTGATGTCATACAGCCATCTCATCCTCTGTCGTAATAAAAAATATATTATTTTATTTATAATAAAATTGTATTAAAATAAATTATTTTATTTTAATGAAATATTATTTTATTTATAATAAAATATATTATTTTTTTTATTTTACGTTACAATACTGTATTGGTTTTGCTGTACATCAACATGAATCTGCCACGGGTGTACATGAGTTCCCAGTCCTGAACCCCCTTGCACCTCCCTTCTCCTCCTGCCCCCATTCCCTCTCAGCATCAGAATCTTTTCCAATGAGTCAGCATGTTGCATGAGGTGGCCAAAGTATTGGAGTTTCAGCTTTAGCATCAGTCCTTCCAATGAACACCCAGGACTGATCTCCTTTAGAATGAATTGGATTTCCTTGCAGTCCAAAGGACTCTCAAAAGTCTTCGCCAACACCATAGTTCAAAAGCATCAATTCTTCAGCGCTCAGTTTTCTTCACAGTCCAACTCTCACATCCATACATGACCACAGGAAAAACCATAGCCTTGACTAGACAGATCTTTGTTGGCAAAGTTATGCCTCTGATTTTTAATGTGCTATCTAAGTTGGTCATAACTTTTCTTCCAAGGAGTAAGTGTCTTTCAATTTCATGGCTGAAATCACCATCTGCAGTGATTTTGGAGCCCCCAAAATAAAGTTTGACACTGTTTCAACTGTTTCCCCATCTATTTCCCATGAAGTGATGGGACTAGATGTAATGATCTTCATTTTCTGAATGTTGAGATTTAAGCCAACTTTTTCACTCTCCTCTTTTACTTTTATCAAGGGTCTTTTTAGTTCCTCTTCACTATCTGCCATAAAGTTGGTGTCATGTGCATATCTGAGGTTCTTGATATTTCTCCCAGCAATCTTGATTCCAACTTGTGTTTCTTCCAGTCCAGTGTTTCTCATGATGTACTCTGCATAGAATTTAAATAAGCAGGGTGACAATATACAGCCTTGACATACTCCTTTCCTGATTTGGAACCAGTCTACTGTTCCATGTCCAGTTCTAACTGTTGCTTCCTGACCTACATATAGGTTCCTCAAGAGGCAGGTCAGGTGGTTTGGTATTTCCATCTCTTTCAGAATTTTCCACAGTTTATTGTGATCCACACAGTCAAAGGCTTTGGCATAGTCAATAAAGCAGAAATAGATGTTTTTCTGGAACTCTCCTGCTTTTTCCATGATCCAGAGGATGTTGGCAATTTGATCTCTGGTTCCTCTGCCTTTTCTAAAACCAGCTTGAACATCAGGAAGTTCACGGTTCACATATTGCTGAAGCCTGGCTTGGAGAATTTTGAGCATTACTTTACTATAGCGTGTGAGATGAGTGCAATTGTGCGGTAGTTTGAGCATTCTTTGGCATTGCCTTTCTTTGCGGTTACCCACTCCAATATTCTTGGGCTTCCATTATGGCTCAGTTGCATTATGCAATGCAGGGGAGCTAAGT
This sequence comes from Nanger dama, assembly GCA_917880005.1. Classification (NCBI taxonomy): domain Eukaryota; kingdom Metazoa; phylum Chordata; class Mammalia; order Artiodactyla; family Bovidae; genus Nanger; species Nanger dama. Next base: position 2,060,357 of record CAKJTW010000114.1, read on the forward strand.
TTGATCCCTGGAGAAGGGAAATGCTACCCACTCTAGTATTCTAGCTTAGACAATTCCATCCGACACCACTGAGTGACTTTAACTTTCCCTTTAAAACATACAGCATTGTGTCTACCAACACTTAAACCTGCATAGATAAGGAATGACAAAAAACAGCAATTGGTTCAAGATAAATTCCGAAGACCATGCCACATTTAGTATTGAGTAGGCTAAAATAATTGTTTATTTTTTCATCAGATTGTATGAAAAAAATCCAAATGAACTTTTTAGCCAACCCAATATTTCAACATGTTAACCCAACACATATCTATAATTCTGGCCATGTCTCATTTTCTAATATCTACTTGTAAATCTATATTTAAAAAATTTTTGATCACATCTGTTTATAGATATGTCTCTTTATAGAGGTCTACTTTTTTATAAAATTCTGATACACATAAAATAATATAAAATCAATAATTCCAATATCAGCAATACAAAAACTGTATACTATTAAACAGAGTCTGTAAACATTGAATATTTTGCATAAGAAAGATAGCAAAAATTGATTAATATTAGTTAGGTCTATTCACAGTTGTTGTTGTTGTTGTTCAGTTGCTCAGTCATGTCCAACTCTTTGTGACCCCATGGACTGCAGCATGGCAGGCTTCCATGTCCATCATCAATTCCTGGAGTTTGCTCAAACTCATGTCCATCAAGTTGGTGATGCCGTCAAAACATCTCATCCTCTGTCATCCCTTTCTCCTCTTGTCTTCAGTCTTTACCAGCAACAGGTTCTTTTTTAATGAGTCACTTCTTCACATCAAAGGGCCAAAGTATTGGAGGCTCAGTTTTAGCATCAGTTCTTCCAATGAATATTCAGGATTGATTTCCTCTAAAATTGACTGGTTTGATCTCCTTGCAGTCCAAGGGACTCTCAAGAGTCTTTTCCAACACCACAGTTCAAAAGCATCAATTCTTCAGTGCTTAGTCTTCTTTATGATCCAACTCTCACATCGATACTTGACAAATGTAAAAACTATAGCTTTTGACTATATGGACCTTTGCACAGTAATATTTCTGCGTTTTAAAACGTTGTCTAGTTTTTCATCGCTTTTCCTCCAAAGAGCAAGTATCTTTTAATTTCACGGCTGCAGTCACCATCAGCAGTGATTTTGGATTCCAAGAAAATAAAATCTATTACTGTTTCCAATGTTTTCCTATCTATTTGCCATGAAATGATGGGACCAGGTGCCATGATCTTCGTTTTTGAATGTTGAGTTTTAAGCCAACATTTTCACTCTCTTTTTCACTTTCATCAAGAGGCTCTTTAGTTCCTCTTTGCTTTATGCCATAAAGGTAGTGTCATCTGCATATGTGAGATTATTGATATTTCTCCAGGCAATCTTAATTCTGGCTTGTGCTTCATCCAGCTTGGCATTTCACATGATGTACTCTGCTTATAAGTTAAATAAGCAGGGTGACACCATACAGCCTTGATGTATTCCTTTCCCTACTGGAACCAGTCTATTGTTCCATGTCTGATTCTAATAGCTGCTTGTTGAACTGCATACAGATTTCTCAGAAGGCAGGTCAGGTGGTCTGGTATTCCTGTAGCTTTAAGAATTTTGCACAGTTTGTTGTGATCCACGCAGTCAATGGCTTAAACATAGTCAATGAAGCAGAAGTAGGTGTTTTCTGGAATTGTCTTACTTTTTCCATGATCCGGTGGATATTGGCAATTTGACCTCTGATTCCTCTGCCTTTTCTAAATCCAGCTTGAACATCTGCAAATTCTCAGTTCATGTACTGTTGAAGCCTAGCTTAGAGAATTTTGAGCATTGCTTTGCTAGCGTGTGAAATGAGTGCAACTGTGTTTGAACATTCTTTGGCTTTGCCGTTCTTTGGGATTGGAATGAAAACTGATCTTTTCCAGTCCCATGGTCACTGCTGAGTTTTCCAAATTGCTGGCATACAGAGTGCAGCACTTTAACTGCATCATCTTTTAAGATTTGAAATAGCTCAACTGGGATTCCACCACCTCCACTAGCTTTGTTTGTAGTGATCCTTCCTAAGGCCTACTTACCTTCACACTCTCGGATATCTGACTCTAGGTGAGTCATGGTTTTCTGGATCATTATCTCATTTATATAGTACTTCTGTGTATTCTTGCCACCTCTTCTTAATATCTTCTTCTTCTGTTAGGTCCATACCATTTCTGTCCTTTATTGTCCCCATCTTTGCATGGAATGTTTGCTGGGTATCTCTAATTTTCTTGAAGAGATTTCTAGTCTTTCCCTATTCTATTGTTTTCCTCTGTTTCTTTTCATTGATCACTTAAGAAGGCTTTCTTATCTCTTTTTGGTATTGTTTGGAACTCTGAATTCAGATAGCTATATCTTTCTTTTTCTCCTTTGCCTTTGGCTTCTCTTCTTTTCTCAACTATTAGTAAGTCCTCCTAAGATGCCATTTTGCCTTGCAGTTCTTTTTCTTGGAGATGGTTTTAATCACTACCTCTCATACAGTGTTATGAACCTCTGTCCATAGTTCTTCAGGAACTCTGTCTATGAGATCTAATCTCTTGAATCAATTTCTCACTTCCACTCTATAATCATAAGGAATTTGATTTTGGTCATACCTGGATGGTCTACTGTTTTTCCCTACTTTCTTCAATTTAAGTCTGAATTTTACAATTAAGAGTTCATGATCTGAGCTGCCTTGAGCTCCCAGTCTTGCTTTGCTAAATGTATAGATTAAGAACAAAAACAGCATCCATAGTTAATTAGAACACATTCTTCCAGAGGCATATATTTTAAAACTCTTACCCAGTTTGAGTTATAATTTAACCTATATTTGAATGTTTACTATAGAACTGAAAATATCAACAAATAAATTCCACTATATTTAAAAATCAGCTACTGCAAGTGTCTATAGGAAAGTAAATGTGTCTAATTTATTAATGATACATGGGCTTCCTTGGTGGCTCAGCTGGTGAAGAATCTGTCTGCAATGCAGGAGACCAAGATTCCATTCCTGGGTTGGAAAGATCTTCTAGAGAAGGGAATTGCTCACTCTAGTATTCTTGCCTGGAGAATTTCATGGACAGAATAAATTAACAGGTTGTAGCCATGGAGTCACAAAGAATTGGAAATGACTGAGTGACTAACACTGATAATACATAGGATAATTCCTGAGACTTTCTAGAACTTCAGTAAAAATGGTATTGTATAATGAAAAATTTAAATATTTCTCTGGTGTTTATCAGTGGTATTCAAGAGCAACTAACCTGGAGGCTTTAAAGTAACATGTAGCACCATCTTACAGAGAATCAGTGTACTAGAGAGTTTATTCCAATATTATTAATGTAAACAGTTATGGTTGGCTTCCTGGTGGCACTTATAAAAGGGCATGGCAACCTGCTCCAGTGTTCTTGCCTGGAGAATCCCACGGACAGAGGAGTCTTGTGGGCTACAGTCCATGGGGTTGCAAAGAGTTGAATAGGACTGAAGCAATTTAGCACAGCACAACATGGCAAACAATGATGGTGCTTGAATGAATCAGTATATCATCTTAAAGTATGGCCTTAAATCAAAGCTGTCATGTGATAAACTGAATTCTAAAACAAAGACTTCAGATTTTTTAAAAATTAATTTATTTTAATTGGAGACCAAAAAAAAAAAAAAAGTCAGAAAAAGCAAGTTAGTTAGTGTTAGTTGCTCAGTTGTGTCTGAGTGTTTGAAACTCTTCAGGCTCCTCTGTCCATGGGAATTTTCCAGGCAAGAATACTGGAGTGGGTTGCCATTCCTTTCTCCATGGGCTCTTCCCAATCCAAGGATTGAACCTGGGCCTCCTGCATTGCAGGCAGATTTTTACCATCTGAGCCACCATGAAAGCAAAACATGATATAATATTAGAAAAGTGAATTCACCTTTAAAATGCATTACATGTACTAGACAACCCAAATATATGAAGCAAACTAAAGGGAGGAATAGACAGCAGAACAAATATAGTAGGAGAGTTCAATACCCCATTTTAAGTAGTGGATAGGACTTGCAATTCATATCAGAATTTGCTTCATTGAAAGGAAATGTCACAGAATACTTACGTAAATAGACTCCATTGTGGTAGAACATGTTTATATTTAAATAGACTTTTAGACTGATTGGCAAATGAGGGCAACAGAAATGGAACTCAACTTAAAAAAAATGCTGTGTATAATAATCTCTGTATTTAGCTGTGGAAACAAGGAAAAGGAAGAATAAGGAGGTATAAGCAAATTTCAGTAATGATTTCAGGGATATTAGGTGTAGATAACCCAAGCGGGTATAATTAAAAATTCCTAGACCTCTTGTAGTTTAGCTGCTGCTAAGTCGCTTCAGTCGTGTCCGACTCTGTGTGATCCCATAGATGGCAGCCCACCAGGCTCCCCTGTCCCTGGAATTCTCCAGGCAAGAACACTGGAGTGGGTTGCCCTTTCCTTCTCCAATGTAGTTTAGCTAGTGGCTAATAAATCCCTTATTTCATGTCCATAACTCCTCCTTCTCCACAAATCCATTAGGAAGCATTAAAATTGGTGACTGGAAGCTTTCTTCTTCTAGTCAAGCTGGATGAATTGATGCCATGCCCCAGAATAACACAGATCTTGTTTTGAGTTTTGTTGGAGAATGAACACAGAAACATGATCTCAGACAACCTGATAAAGATGAAGAATATATGTATTGCAGAAACAACAGAAAAGTATGAAAGATTGTCCCAGAGAGGTGAACTCATTGCAGATGGTCCCAGCACCACATGGATTAGAGTTCCTGACATTGATTAGGTGCTGTTACAGAGAGTGCAGATGAGAAAAAGAGGTACTGTATGCCAGAATGTAAAGGAAAGAGACTGCAATCTCAGGAGAAGGAATGAGTTGATTAGCAATGAGAAATAGTTATATGAAGAATTGGTATTACTTTTCAGATATCAGACAAGAGCAGCCATGGCTCCCCACAGCAATTGACAAGTAAGTCCTACTTACTAGTAATGAATTCCTAAGTTTACCCCTATATTAGTTACCAAATTTTTCAATAATAATCACTCCATTCCATCAGTCCTGTACTCACTTATGTACATCCACCTGCCATCCTATTTCTATACTGTCATCTGATGCTTACATGCCAGTTTCTTATCTTTGAATAAGTCAGATACTGTGTTCATACTTAAAGGAGACCTATTCTCATTCTGATCTTTTCTGAAAAAACTTTGCCCTTATTAGAAGGAGTCAGCCATCTGTGGATCAGAGAGTCACTGAACTAAGCTTTGGGGATCAAACATGCCAAAATCAGGCTAGTTAATTCTATTCACTGACTAAGTCTATTCTAACTATATGTCAGCTGATACAGGGTTTGTGTCATGAAATGGCCTAGCTGACTTCATTTTTTCACTTGATGTTTATCAGCATAAATCATGGCTGTCCCTGCATTTCTGGTATGTTTGTTAATATTCAATATTGTTGATAGCTCAGTATCCTGTTAACTGATAGAACTTGCTGATATAAAGTAACTAGTTCTATATTTGACTCCTTTTGAGAAACCTGTTTTTCATTGTTTATTTTCTTACTAATCTAATCTTTTATCCTTGAGCTTAAAAACTGATTCATCCTCCAAATTATATATATTTCATTAAGAATTAATGAGCTGAAACTGGACTAATTTCATTATCATGGAGGTTATCACCACTATAAACTCAAGAAATTAGCCTCAATTTGGCCAAGTTACCCAGGTACTCATTTTCCCATATCCAATAGTTATCAAGAATGAGTCCTCCTGTCCCTATTATTTCTGCTGCTGATTTTCTTAAATCCTAAAGATTCCTCCTTCTGTACTAATATGTATTTCAGAATTGAAACTATTTTGAGAATACAACCATTTTTAAGATTTCAGGTGAATAAATATAGGCAAAATATAGGCAAACCAAGAAAATTTGACCCAGGCTTGCCAAAAATATGTGCATTTGAATGATCTTTTCTCGCTCTTATTTTACATTTTTTTGAAAAGTCATCCAGTCTTATCCAGAAGAAACAACATAGATAAATGTGTAAGTATATTATTCTTGTTGATGACAAATGTATCTTTTCCTCTATTTTCTTTCATGGGGAGTCTTTTACATTAAATTATGCATCAGAGTTGAGAACCTACTGGTCCAAAACTGATTGTATCTGATTTAAAGATAAACTCTTGCCTAGAAAATTCCATGGATGGAGGAGCCTGGTGGGCTCCATGGGGTCACGAAGAGTCGGACACGACTGAGCTGACTTCACGACAAAGAATTAACAGAGTGCTTGAACAGTAGCTAAAGGATATTCTATGGAGGGACTCATCAAACTCTGATTAAAATAAAATTTACAAGCAAAATAAACAAGTCTAACTGGTTTGATTTTTAGACAACCCCCCAAATAGTTTAAAAGTTTAGGTTCTTGTAATCCAGGCTAAGTAGAACTAGAGTCATAAGTACACTAGTGTTTCAGAGTTTATGCTGCACATGAGGTAATGTGGTTTCCACAGCCTATGAATTCAAAAAAGGAAGCTGTTTGTCAACTGGCTATCTTATTGAATTTTTAAAAGGCAGAAGGGCTGTTTTGCCACCTGAGATTTTGAAATTATTTGCTTTAAAATAATACCTTTATGTTTTATATTCTTCCCTTTTCAATATTTTCCACAATCATCATTTCTGCTTAGGACACAATTTTTCAGTGAAAACTATTGATTTACAATTTCACCATATGTCTCATTTATGTAATTTTGTACTAATTCTTTCTTTTTTGGAGTGCCCTTCTTCATCTTTTTTATCTGGCTACTACATACTGAAAAATGATTCACCTTAATAGCTAGATTTATTCTGCCTATTTTGATTAAAGGTACATATTCTTTTTATTCAGTTAAAGACTATTTTCCCCAATGTAAGACTCTAGAATAATGGTTAGCAACCAGGAGTGGTATGCCCCACCTTCCATATCTATGGGATACTTGGCAATATATGATATATATTTGTTCATTATGACCAAAGAAAGCAATCAACATCTTGTGGGTAGGAGCTAGGGATACTGCTTAAACTTCCACAAAACAGAAAATCCACAACACAAAATCTATCTGACTTAAAATGCTAATTTTGCTGTGACTGAGACTTAGCTCTAGAAAACTATCAATTAGATAAGGAAAGGAAGATAAAACATTTAAAAATTCTTAAAGATCTCGGGTCTCCCACATTGCAGGCAGATTCTTTACCAGTTGAGCTACCAGGGAAATTCATATATATATATATATTTATATAATGTGTAATATATATATGTGTGTGTTTATATAAATAATGGTATATGCTAAATTTGAATTGCAGTCTCTAAGCAGCAGATAGAAGGTTAAACAGCAGTAGTTAGACTGGAAATAATAAGTTGCATATTTCATCTTATTTATCTTCTTTATCATTTATTCATTCATGGGTACTAAGTTTGTTTCCACCTCTTGACTATTGAAAATAATACTGCAATAAACATAGATGAGCTGGGTCTGCATATGTCTCTTCACTATCATATTTTTACTTCCTCTGGACATAAAAACAAATGTGGAAATATTGGATCACACAGTAGACCCTTTTCTGAATTTTTAATGAACTTCAAAATTGTTTTCCATAGGTTGAAAAATTTATGTTCCCACTGGTGCTGCTGCTGCTGCTGCTAAGTCGCTTCAGTCGTGTCCGACTCTGTTCGAGCCCATAGACAGCAGCCCACCAGGCTCCCCCATCCCTGGGATTCTCCAGGCAAGAACACTGGAGTGGGTTTCCATTTCCTTCTCCAATGTATGAAAGTGAAAAGTGGAAGTGAAGTTGCTCAGTCGTGTCCGACTCTTAGCGACCCCATGGACTGCAGCCCACCAGGCTCCTCAATCCATGGGATTTTCCAGGCAAGAGTACTGGAGTGGGGTGCCATTGCCTTCTCCCATGTTCCCACTAACAGTGTGCAAATGTTCCCTATTCTCCATATCTTCATCAACACTTGCTCTCTGTTGTCTATTGATGGAAGATCTTTAGCAAAGTGATATCTCATGGTAATTTTAATTTGCATTTCCTGGATAATTAATTTGTCTAGCCATCAGGAAGAAGAAACTACTGCCATTTGTTGCAATAATAATAAACATCAGAGATATTATGTTAAGTCGGATAAGTCAGATAAAAGAGACAAATACTACATCATACGATTTATATGCAAAGTCTTTAAACAGGTGGACTCAAAGAGTAAAATGGTGGTTACCTGGAAATGAGTGCTCAGAGAACAGTGAGCATATTGTTTCAGGTTACAAACATGCAGATAAATATGTAGATAAATAAGACCTGAAAAGACCTGAAGATCTAATGAATGGTATAGTTTTATAGACATTATTATACTATAAACATCAAACATACTAAGAATCTATTTATTATCACCATGAAAAAGAAAATATAATTATGTGGCATAGTAGAGATGCTACCTACACTACAGTGGCAATCATATTCCAGTATATGAATGTATCAAGTCACTGTATCATGCAAATTAAACTTACAAAGGGCTTCCCTGGTAGCTCAGACAGTAAAGGGTCTGCCTAAGATCCCCTGGAGAAAGAAATGGCAACCCACTCCAGTATTCATACCTGGAAAATCCCATGGACCAAGGAGCCTGGTGGGCTACAGTCCATCAGGTCACAAAGAGTCAAACACGACTGAGCGACTTCACTTCACTTCAAACTTACAAAATATTCTCTGTCATGTATATTTAAATAATAGAAAAAGGATAAAGTGGTATCACCCAAATCTAAAGTATATTTAGCTAAAATAAATGAATTTCTTCTTTGACTTATCAACTCTTGACAGGAATCAGAAGATGACACAACATTCCACTCCTTGATTCTACTAATCAAATCAACATGCTCATATCCAATGGCTCAGTCTTCATGCCTTCTATATTAACACTCATCGGGATTCCTGGCCTGGAGTCAGTGCAGTGTTGGATTGGGATTCCATTGTGTGTCATGTACCTTGTAGCTGTGATTGGGAATTTCCTAATTATAATGACAATCAAACATAAAAACAGCCTGTGTAAACCCATGTACATATTTTTGGCCATGTTGAGGGCCACAGACATTGCACTTAGCACCTGTATTCTCCCCCAAAATATTAGGCATCTTTTGGCTTCATTTGACAGAGATTTCTTTTGAAGCCTGTCTTCTACAAGTGTGGCTTCTTCACTAAATCCAGGGAATTGAATCAGGTGTCCTACTGGCAATGGCCCTAGATCGCTATGTAGCCATCTATAATCCTTTGAAACATGTCCCTGTATTCTCAGGACAACTTTTGACTCACATTGGAGTTGCGGTGACACTCAGGGCTGCCTTACTTGTAGCAGCATGGCTGGTACTTATTAAATGTCATCTTAAATCCTACCAAACCACAGTCATCTCCCACACTTATTGTGAGCACATGGCCATTATGAAGCTGCCTACTGAAGATATATGGATCAACAAGATATATGGTCTATTTGTTGCCTTCTCTATCTTAGGATTTGACATAATTTTTATTATTCTGTCCTATGTTCAAATTTTTATCACTGTCTTTCAACTGCCCCAGAAGGAGGCAAGATTAAAGCCTTTAATACATGCATTGCTCACATTTCTGTCTTCCTTCAGTTCTGATCCTTGGCTTCTTCTCTTTCTTCACACATATGTTTGGTGCTCATATACCACCATATGTTCATATCCTTTATCTAACCTTTACCTGTTAGTTCCACCTTTTCTCAGCCTAATTATCTATAGAGTGAAGACCAAACAACTCTGTGACTGTGTACTAACAATATTTGTGTCCTTCAAACATCTTGATCACTAGTGGATCCTTCTAAAGAGAATTTATGTTAGTTTAAATAGCAACATTCATGTGCTAAAAGCCAAATATAAAATTTATACACCTGAAAAAAAGTGTTAACTTTCAGATGCTCATAATTGAGGAGATATTTAACAAATCATCAGATACGTAAGAAATTTGGTTTATTACTCTTACAAAGAATAAAATTCTCTTGAACTATGATTTCAAGTTGCTTCATTTATTCTTCTGTCTTGCCCTGTTCCTTGAAATCTAGAGCTTTTCTCTAGACCTACATAAATAAGTAAATTACAGAAGACACTTATTCTAGGTAACTCCCAAGGACCATGTCACATATTCATATTTTCAAACTGTTAATACAACCCATAGTTGTCTTTTGGTCATATCTTGTTTTCTAATATTTGTTTCTGAATCTATATTTTGACAATTTTTAATAACATCTACTTTTGTTTTGTTGTTGTTGTTCAGTTGCTAAGTTATGTCTGACCTTTTGCAGTCCCATGAACTGCAGCATGCCAGGCTTCTCAGTCCTTTGCTGTCTCCTGGAGTTTGCTCTAATTCATGTCCATTGAGTCTGTCATGCCATCCAACCATGTCATTCTCTGTCATACCCTTCTCCTCTTGCCCTCAATCTTTCCCAGCATCAGAGTCGTTTCCAACGAGTTGGCTCTTTGCATCACCTAGCCAAAGTCCTGGAGCTTTAGCTTCAGCATCTGTCCTTCCAATGAATATCCAGGTACTTTTAATGAAATATATATATATATATATATATATATATATATGATATTAAATCAATAATACCACATATCATAACATAAAAACTATGATATAAACTAAAGTCTGTAAACACTGAACTTTTTGAGGAAGAAACATAGCACAAAATAGGACTGATGAAAATAAATTACGCTTATTCAGAAATAAATATTTTTAAGGAAATAAAATTATCGTCAGTACTTAAATAGAACACACACTTCAGAAGGCACACATTTTAATACTTTTTCCAGTTTGTGCTTTGCCCATATTTGAACGTTTAAGTTATAGAACTGAAAACATAGACAAATAAATTCCACTGCATTTAGAAATCACCTACTGCAAGTATCTAGAGAACAATAAGTGTGTCTTATTTATACTTCTATTAACAATACAAAGGATAATGTGTTAGACTTCTTAAAACTTCAGGAAAAATGACATTTTATTTAAACATTTCTCTGGTGTTTATCAATGGTATTAAAGAGTAACTAATCTGGAGACTTTAAAGTAACATGTAATGTTATCTTACACAAAATCAGCATACTAGAGAGCTTATTCCAATATTATTAACGTAAACAAAGGTGGTGCTTTGAATGAATCAGTATATCATCTTAAAATAAACTATGGCCCTCAATCAAACCTGCCATGTGAGAAATTGACTGCTAAACAAAGACTTCAAATATTTCTTCACTCTTTGCTATTCCTCTCTCCATGCACTTTAATCTTCACCCAGAATGCTGTACCAGTAGTGATCAGGTTTAAATTTTCTTCAATCAACTTTTAACACTGAGGACTCATAACAATTTTTAAGAAAAACCAAGTACACAAGGAAAGAATCTGGTCTCTAATTTTAGACTGATGCACAGTTCAAGAAAGAAGTTACCCAAGAAAATATCCCATTACAATAAAATGGAGAGCACAATATTAAACATTTAGAGGTAGAAAAACAATGGAATGGTATCTTGTTAAATAATGCAGAAATAAATTTGAGCCACAATGTATTTGAATTTAGTAAAATTTTGCAAACATGAATTATGTTGAGTGACAGACTTTATTTTCTTGGGCTCCAAAATCACTGCAGATGTGTCTGCAGCCATGAAACTAAAGATGCTTGCTCCTTGGAAGAAACTATGACAAACCTAAACAGTCTATTAAAGACCAGAGACATTACTTTGCTGAGAAATATATGTATAGTAGAAGCTATGGTTTTTCCGGGAATCATGTATAGATGTGAGAAAGTCAAAGTGAAGTCGCTCAGTTGTGTCCGACTCTTAGCGACCTCATGGACTGCAGCCTACCAGGCTCCTTCACTCTTGGGATTTTTCCAGACAAGAGTACTGGAGTGGGGTGCCATTGCCATGTGAGAGTTGGACCTTAAAGAAGACTGAGTGCCAAAGAACTGATGCTTTTGAACTGTGGAGTTGGAGAAGACTCTTGAGCATCCCTTGGACAGCAAGAAGACCAAACCAGTAAATCCTAAAGGAAATCAGTCCTGAATATTCATTGGAAGAACTGATGCTGAAGCTGAAGTTCCAATACTTTGGCCACCAGATGTGAAGAGCCGGTTCATTAGAAAAGATCGTGATACTGAGAAAGATTGAAGGCAAGAGGAGTAGGGGACAACGGAAGATGAGATGGTTGAATGGCAGCACTGACTCCATGGATGTGAGTTTGAGCAAGCTCTGGGAGATGGTGAAGGACAGGGAAGCCTGCATTCTGCAGCCCATGGGGTTGCAAAGAGTAGTGCACGACTGAGCAACTGAACAATAACAGCAAAGACATGAAAAAATCCAGCAGGAGAATGAATAATAATAATAATAAAAACTTTTAAAGGATAATGAGTCATATGTAAAAAATATAAGTAACTAAATGAAAGTTAAAGTATATGTTGTCTATAAGAATGCCATAGGATTTAAGACTTAAAACTCATGTAGAGGCTGAAAGTGAAGAAATAGAAGAAATTTCAAGCCAATGGTAAACTAAAGAGGGAGCAGTGGATGTAGTTTTATTAGTTCAAATAGGCTTTTAATTAAACTGTCACTGGGAATTCCCTGGCAGGTCAGGGGTTGGGACTCAGTGTTTTCACTGCTGTGGATCAGGTCAGGACACTAGGATTCTGCAAGATTCATGATGCTGCCAAAAAAAAAAAAAAAACCTGACAGAAAGCAAAGATATCATGCAATATTTAAAGGTTGAATTCATATGAAAATATAAACATTAGAGTGTCAAATATATGAAGCAAAGATTAATGTTACTAAAAGGAAGAATAAATAGCAACACAAAAATAGTAGTGGTGTTCAAAACCCGAGTTTTAATAGCACGTAGAGCATATAACATATCAGAATTGCTTCATTGAAAGGAAGGGTCATGGGATATTTATTTAATAGAATTTATTGGCTCCAGAGCATATTTACATTTAATAGACTTTTGACTTGTTTGTCAATGAGAACAGAAGAAGAGGAACTCACTCTTTAAAAAAACTGGTGTATATAATTATTTCCATATTTAGCCTGTGGAAAAACAAAACAAAACAAAAATGAATGAGGAAACTGTACTATGGATTTCAGGGATATTAGTGTGGATGAACCCAAGAGGGTATAAACAAAATTTGCAGGACCCCTTATGGTTTAGCTAGTATCTAATAAATCCCCCATTTTGTGTTTATAACTCCTCCACAAATCCATTCAGCTCAGTTCAGTCGCTCAGTCATGTCCGACTCTTTGCGACCCCGTGAATCACAGCACGACAGGCCTCTCTGTCCATCACCATCTTCCGGAGTTCACTCAGACTCACGTCCATCGAGTCCATGATGCCATCTAGCCATCTCATCCTCTTTCGTCTCCTTCTGCTCCTGCCCCCAATCCCTCCCAGCATCAGAGTCTTTTCCAATGAGTCAACTCTTCGCATGAGGTGGCCAAAGTACTGGAGTTTCAGCTTTTACATCATTCCTTCCAAAGAAATCCCAGGGCTGATCTCCTTCAGAAAGGACTGGTTGGTTCTCCTTGCAGTCCAAGAGACTTTCAAGAGTCTTCTCCAATGCCACAGTTCAAAAGCATCAATTCTTCGGTGCTCAGCCTTCTTCACAGTCCAACTCTCACATCCATACATGACCAGTGCAAAAACCATAGCCTTGACTAGACGGACCTTTAGGAAACATTAAAATTGGTGGCTGGCAACTTTCTTCTATTTAAGCTGAATAAATTGAGACTATGTTCCAGAATAATACAGATTTTGAGTTTTGTTACAGAATGAACACAAAAGCATGATCTCACATAGACTTATAAAGATGAAGAATGTCTGTAATGCACAGACAACAGAAAGGCATGAAAGATTTATTTCACTGATATCCATCCATTGCAGATGGCCCAGCACCATATGATTTAAAGTTCCTGACACTGACTGGGTGCTGTTACAGAAGGTGCAGATAGAAACAAGAGGCATTTCAGGACTCATAATGGAAAAGAATAAGAAGAATTAACAATTCTAAACCATAGGTGATTGATAGTGATATGAAGCTGACTGCATGCTTCAGGCATCTGGTAAGAGCAGAACCAGCTCTCAACAATTGTCAAGTGAGTCTCACTATTCTCAAGTTTATCTCCATAACTCTTCATTGCCAGCTTTTAAAATAATAATCACCCCATCTCATCAACCTTTACTCACTCATGTACTTCCCACCTGATACCGTCTCTCTACTTGTCTGATCATGCTCAAATGTTGCTCCTTCCTCTTGAAAAAGTAAAACACAGTGTTTGTTCTCAAAGGACTTCTATTCTAATTCTGATTATCCTTTTTGTCTGATTATCTAAGAAAGAAAATTTGACTATTATTAGAGTCAGGGATGTAAAGCTTGATCATAAAATTAGTCATTGGGGAGAAAACCTATGGGTATTCAATAGCTTACTTTAATGACTAGTCTATTCTAAATATGAAAACAAATACAGGGATTCTGCATTAAAATTATCTCTTTATTTTTTACTTGAGATTTAACATCATGAATCGCAAATTCCTCCTGCATTATCACCCTATCTGTTGACTTTCAATATAAGATTATTTTATCATGAGATTACTGATTTACAGAATCTTTAGAGGAGAATCTCTGAGAAATTACCTAAGTTTTTATTTACAGTTATGAACATGTCTCTAATGTATTGTTCTGAGAATTTCCTGATTCTAATTACATAATATTTAACAACTGATGCTTTCAATTAGAAAAGAACATTAACATAAGGCATGAACCCAGGTTCTCGAAAAATTATTTCTCAGTGAATTGAGAAATAATGAAAATTTCCTATTTCTCTGTAGTCTCTGCTGAGTTACCTCTGGTGTCCCAATGTCAGCCCTCTGCCTTCTGTTTCTAACTCTATGTTTAACTCCTTTTAATGAACATGTTCACCCTTTCACTGTTAATTTCTTATGTCTGGGTTCACAAAAAAATTATGCAAGTATTCCAGATTATCTGTTTCATTAATAATTGATGAGACTAAATTAGCTAGATCTTATGGTAATGGTAGCTGTGAATAAAGAGGAAACAAGGCTCTGTTCCAATCAAGTAACACATTTACCCATGTTCCTATAAAGTGATAAAGGTTTAGATAAATGACAAATGATCATAAAATAACAAATGATAAAGATTTAGATAAATACATAACACTATTCCCACCACTGCAGAGGAAGACATTCATTTTCTACTGCTTAATTTATGTCTGTCTTTTTAAATCAACTTTGTAGAATATCACCTGATCATATAAATGTAGGTTTTCTTCCAAGAGTTCCATTCTTAATCACTAATCTAACCTTATATCCATTATGATTCCAAACTATCTTGATTATTATGGTTTTATATTGAGTACTAATTGAAGATATTGTAATACTCAAAACTTTTTAAAAGATTACTCTGGATCCATCGCCTTGAGTTTCCTTATAAAATATAGAATCAATTTCTGAATTATTGGCAAAATATGTGTTAGGATTCTTACAGGTTAAATTTAAAGGAACTGACATCTTAACAATATTCCAATATACATAGATGACATAGCTCTCTGTTGCTTTAGTTCTTGTCTACTGTCTCTCAACAATGTTTGAGAATTTTGCATTTTATTTTATCATACACAGAAATGTATCTAATGTAACATGTTTTTATTCTCTATTACTAATTATTATTTTTTACTCTCCAGTTATTTTTTCCAGTAGCAAGAATTATTATATAACAATTATATGATACAAAACACTTTTCATATGAACCTTATATCTTATAACTGTGTTAATATCACTTATGACAAAGGCTGTTACCTTTATTAATATATTCTTTAAGACTTTTTGAATTAAAAATTTTGCCTGTTACAAATAAAGTATAAATTTGGCATCATGTGCGTCAGCCTTGCACACAAATGAAAATATTACTATTCTCTGATCCAGTATTCTGGTCTTCTGGGAGTTATGAACCCATTCCAGTATTCTTGCCAGATAAATCCCATGGGCAGAGTCTAAGACTGGTGGGCTACGGTCCTTGGGGTCGCAAACGGTTGGGCATGACTTAGCAACTGAGCACATCAACTCATAAAATAAGAGTTACAGCTATTTATCAGAACCTTACCATAACTTTTAATTTCCAATTGGTTTTTTTTTTTTTTAATTTTATTTTTACTTTATTCTACGTTACAATACTGTATTGGTTTTGCCATACATTGACGTGTACACG
Source organism: Nanger dama (assembly GCA_917880005.1). Classification (NCBI taxonomy): domain Eukaryota; kingdom Metazoa; phylum Chordata; class Mammalia; order Artiodactyla; family Bovidae; genus Nanger; species Nanger dama. The sequence continues at coordinate 2,076,666 of CAKJTW010000114.1, forward strand.
ATCTCCCAATGCCAAAGCCCCCTCCCACCTACCACCCCATATCATCTCTCTGGATCGTCCCGTGCACCAGCGCCAAGCATCCTGTATCCTGTATTGAACATAGACTGGCGCTTCGTTTCTTACATGATAGTATACATGTTTCAATACCATTCTCCCAAATTATCCCACCCTCTCCCTCTCCCTCAGAGGCCAAAAGTCCGTTCTATACCTCTGTGTCTCTTTTGTTGTCTCACATAGAGGGTCATCATTACCATCTTTCTAAATTCCATATATATGTGTCAGTATACTGTATTGGTGTTTTTCTTTCTGGCTTACTTCACTCTGTATAATCGGCTCCAGTTTCATCCATCTCATTAGAACTGAGTCAAATTTATTCTTTTTAAGGGCTAATACTCCATTGTGTATATGTACCACACCTTTCTTATCCATTCATCTGCTGATGGACATCTAGATTGTTTCCATGTCCTGCTTATTGTAAACAATGTTGCAATGAACATTGGGGTACATGTGTCTCTTTCAATTCTGGTTTCCTTGGTGTGTATGCCCAGCAATGGGATTGCTGGGTCATAAAGCAGTTCTATTTGCAATTTTTTAAGGAATCTCCCAATTGAGTTTTTTTAAAACCACTGGATTAATGAAGATTCTCCAGAGTAGCAGAACCAATAGGATGTAGATGGATAGACAGATTTATTGATGGATTTAGAGACAGAAAGAGATTGATTGGGCTTCCCTGTTGGTTCAGCAGTAAAGTATCCGTCTACAATGCAGGAGCTGCTGCTGCTGCTGCTTCTGAGTCGCGTCATTTGTGGCCAACTCTGTGCGACCCCAAAGATGGCAGCCCACCAGTCTCCTCCTTCCCTGGGATTCTCCAGGCAACAACACTGGAGTGGGTTGCCATTTCTTTCTCCATTGCAGGAGATGGGGATTTATTCCTTGGGTCGGTAAGATCTCCTGGAGGAGGGCATGGCAATCCACTCCTGTATTCTTGCCTGTAGAACTTCATGTACAGAGGGGACTGGTGGGCTACAGTCCATAATATCTCAAAAAGTAGGATACGACTGTTAGCATGCATGCATACATGTAATAAAAAAGAAAATTATAGGGTCAAATTTTTTCTTTCCAGAATTCCTTCATTGAAAAGGAAGAGTCAAATATTTAAAATATTTTTTTAAGAGAAATTAAAAACATTTATTTTGATTACATTTAATTAAAAACATTTAAAAACTGAATTCGTTGGCAAAGGAGCATGTCTATATTTAATTACACTTTAGACATTTTTTAGTTGATGAAAACAGTAGAAAAGGAACTTAATTTATACAAAGAAAACTGGTATATATAAATGTCTCTTATTTAGCCTTTTAGGAAAGAGAAGAGTAAGGAGGTGTCTGCAAGTTGTGGTAATCATTTCTGGGATAATAGGTATGGGTGAACCCAAGATGACATAATTAAAACCTGCTGGTCTCCTGTGGTGTGACTGCTGGCTAACAAATCCCTCACTTAAGGGCTATAAATTGTCTTTCTCTGCACATTCATTAATGGTATTAAAATTGATATCTAGCAGCTTTCTTCTTAATTCAAATTGAATAAATTGATGCAATGCCTCCAAATAATACAGATCTTGGTTTTACTGGAGAATGAACACAAAAACATGATCTCAGACAAACATATAAAAGATGAAGAAAGTCTGTATTACAGAGATAAGAAAAAAAGCATGAAAGGCTATCCCTGAGATGTCCACCCATTGCAGATGGTTCCAGCACCAAATGGATGTGGGATTTTGACATTGGCCAGGTGCTGTTATAGATTATCTAGATAGAAAGCATTGCAGAATATATAATACAAAAATATTAAGAAGAGTTAGTGTTTGATAAAAGTTGAGTGAGGTTGATATGAAGAACTGACAGTGCTCATTAGATATCTGGTAAGAGCAGAACCAGTTTCCAACTTTTGACAAGTAAGCCTCACACTGTTCCCAAGTTTACCTCGGTATCTTTTCGTTACCACTATAATCACTCCATCCTATCAACCCTGTACTCACTTATGTACTTCACAGCTGCCATCCCACTATCTGTACTTGTCAGTCCATGCTCAAATGTTGCTCCTTCCTCTTGAAAAAGTCAGACACCCTGGTAGTTCTTAAAGGATTCCTATTCTATCCCTGATTATCTTTGAGACAGAAAAACTTTACTGCTGTTAGAGTCAATGATGTATGAATTGACCATAAGATGAGTCACTGGGGGGCTAACCTACAGTCAGTTTAGTGACCAGTTTATCCTAAAATACACGGCAACTGATGCAGACTTCCTGCATTAAAATGATTCTGGCTGACTTGTTTCTTTCACTTGAGGTTAAGCACCAAGAACCACAGCTGCTCCCTGCATTGCTGCCCTATTTGTTGACACTCAGTATAGTGTTAGCTGTTCATGAGTTTACTGACGTAAGCCAATTTTACTCAAAAGTCTATGAAAGAATGAAATAACCTAACCTTATTTTAACAGCTTTACTAATATTTCTCTAATATATGGTTTGATAATTTTTTGATTCAAAATATGTAATGGTTAATGAGTAATGATTTTGATCAGATAACTTTCATATAACACATAAGATCAAAAGCTTTCAGAAAAATTCAATTATCAGTGAATTGAGTATGATAAAATTTCTTTGCTTACTTTAAATTTATCTTCTTAAACATTTCTGTAATCCCTTGATCAGCTCTCTGTCTTCCATTTATAGTTCTATATTTGATTTCTTTTAAGGAACATGTCCCTCCAAGCCTTCATTTGCTATCAACTTCTTATGCCTGAGCCCACAAAAATGACCCATGTTCCAGATTATCTATTTCTCATTAAGAATTAATGAGCCTAAATTGATCATGTCTCATGGTAATGATAGCCCTGGAAAGTTTAAATGCAAGAACAAAGTCTATATTCTGATTAATTTACCCATTTACCCACGTTCCTTGGCTTCCCTGGTGACTGGGACATCAAGAATCCGCCTCTGATATGACAGACTTGGGTTCAATCCCTGGATCAGGAAGATCCCCTGGAGAAGGGAATGGCAAACCACTCTAGTATTCTTGCCTGGAGAATCCCATGGACAGAGGAGCTTGGTGGGCTACAGTCCATGGGGTTCTAAGAGTCAGACACGACTGAGTGACTAGCACACACACAGCAGATATTCTTATGTCCTTTAGTTATAAAGAATGAGCCCCTCCTTTCCTCTACATTTGTCTGCTCTTCTCTTGCTTCCTGAAGGTCCCTCCACTCTAATTACCTTGCTATGTGTATTATAGAATTTATTTTATTGTAGCCACAGAAATTTAAGTATTTCCACTATTAAGAAATATAGCCAAAACTTACCACAATTTTTTAACTGAATTTATATTTATTATTATTAATTACTTTACTATATTGTATTGGTTTTGCCATACATCAACATGAATTTGCCATGGGTGTACACGTGTTCCCCATCCTGAACCCTCCTATTACTCCTTCCCCATACCCTCTGGGTCATCCCAGCGTACAAGTCCCAAGCATTCTGTATCCTGCATCGAACCTGGACTGGCGATTCATTTCTTTTATGATATTATACATGTTTCAAAGTAAAAACATAGCAAGAAATCTTGACCCAGATTCTGCAAATGTACACGTATTTGAATGATCTTTCCTAAAACTCTTCCTCACATTCTCCTAAAAAGACATCTCGTCTGACACAGAGGCAGACAACATAGATACATACATAGACAAAAATAGTTTGCTTTTAAGTAACACAATGTTTGTATGTTTACTCTCTTTCTTAGAGAGCATTCTGCACTAATGTAATGGTCGAACTCTCACTGGTCCAGACCAACTGTTTTTGACTCAGAGACAACTGAGAATAACAGAATACTGAAGCAATAACTGGAATGTGAAATATGGAGAGAATCATCATCCTCTGACTAAAACAAGTATACTTTCTTGGTCCGCAGTTCTGAAATGAAATAACAGACAAGTCAGCAGGTGATTCCCTCATTTAGGAATTTAGCTGGTTCTATGTAATACAGTTGCACATCATGTTTTTAGGTCCCATGCATGCCTTTCCTAAAAAAATGATGTGTCTTTATGGGCCTTTCTTTTACCTTCTATATATGAATGAGGTGGATGATGGGTTCTGAGCTCTACCAAAATCATACACACTCAGTACAATGACTTTGGATGAAAATAGGAAGTAGCAGAAGGAGCAGCACTGAGAAATGTTTTTGTTTGTGTCAGGAGACCCAAGGACACTGCCTGTTTCCAACATCATAGTCTTCATGCCTTCTGTGTTGACACTAATAGGGATCCCAGGTCTAGAGTCTGTGCAGTGTTGGATTGGGATTCCATTCTGTGTCCTGTATCTCACTGCTATGATCAGAAATGCCTTGCTTCTGATCATCATCAAATGAGATCCCAGGCTCCATGAGCCCAAGTACATTCTCCCAGGCATGCTAGGAGTCACAGATATAGTACTTCTTACCAGTATTGTGCCCAAATGCTTGGAATCTTCTGGCTTCATGTGCCAGAAATATATTTTGCCTGCTTCAAATGTGGCTCTTCACACATTTCAGGGCATAGAATCAGGCATCTTGCTAGCCATGGTCCTCGACCACTGTGTAGTCATCTGTTATCCACTCAGACATGCTGCCATCTTAGCCCCCTTCCAATCACCCAAATAGCAGCTGCAGTAACACTCAGGACTGCCATTCTTGTAATCCCCTCCTTAGTGCTGATAAAGTTCTAGTTTCAGTTGTATTATAGAGCAGTCATCTCCCACTCCTACTGTGAGCATATGGCCATTGTGAAACTGGCTGCAGAAAATAGCAGGGTCAACAAAATCTCTGGCATTTTTGTGGCTTTCAACATTGCAATGTTTGAACTCACATTAATTACATTGTCCTATTTGCAGATATTTATCACAGTTTCTTGATATCCCCAAAAGGAGGCCAGGTTGAAAGCATTCAATACATGCTTCGCTCACATTTGTGTCTTTCTCCAGTTCTACTTCCTTGGTTTCTTCTCATTCTTGGCACATAGATTTGGTTCTCACATCCCACCTTATATTCACATCCTCTTTCCTAGCACTTATCTGTTGATCCTTCCATTTCTCAATCCACTTGTCTATGGTGCAAAGACCAAGCAGATCTGTATCCATAGGGTAAAAACGTTCTGTTTATAAAATTTACCATAAATAATACTTTCAGGCTTTTCCTTTTGTGTAATAGTAACAATCTTTCAAAACAAAAAGACAAAAATCCATGTTATTTGTGATTCCAGAATTTTCTAATTGTTATTTTTACTGTTGTTATTTTTAATTTGCCAGCATGTAAGCTGGTTTCCAGACTCTATTTGCCCATGACAATTATCTGCCAGAAGGATTGTAGGCTTGACTTGGTTAATGAGAATAAGAAACATAAAACAATACAATAGTGAATGTGTGTCTTTTTCTTTTCTTGCAGAAATTATGATGCAATGAAAAATTCAGGAAGGGGTTTATAGGTGCAAATAGTGTTATATTACTCAAATGGATTGTTACATATTTATGCTTATATTGTGAAAAATTATTTGAGCTTGAAAACAAATGATTGTGTGCATGTGTTAGACTTCAACATAAAGCTTTAAAATAGTAAAATAAATCCTTAGAAATAAAAGCAAAAGATAAAAGAAAGTCTGAGGAATTCCTGTAGGTTAAAGAAGTCTAAAGAGATATGAATATTAAATGCACTGTGTTGATCCTGAATAGGATTTTGGACAGTTAGACTATTTGTCTGCAGAAGGAAAGGGCAACCTACTCCAGTATTCATGCCTGGAAAATTCCTTGGACAAAGCAACCTGGTGGGCTATAGTCCATGGGATCACAGAAGGACTGAGCAACAAACTCTCCACTTTCCCTCTCTCAATCTTATGAAAAATAAAATGGTTTCTTTCTCATCCTTCCATTTGCTTGAGGTTTTTGTTGCTTAGTCACTAAGTCATGTCCAGCTCTTTGTGACACCATGGACTCCTAGCCCATCAAGCTCCTCTGTCCATGAGATTTCCCAGGCAAGAATACTGGAGCTGGTTGCCATTCCCTTCTCCACGGGAATCCTGACCCAGGAGCTGAATATGCATTTCCTGTGTGTCTCCTGCATTGTAAGAGGATTCTTTACTGCTGAGTCACCTGGCATTTTCATATAAACACTGCTGTCTTTTCAACATAAAGTACAAAATTTGTTGATTCTATATCTTATTCCTAATATTACATATGAGAATGTGTAATTTTACCCCCCCTGCTTAACTGCTTTCCTGCTTTTAGATTCTAGTTAGGCATTTCCTTTAAGGAGTTTAGCCATTTTCCTTTTTTTCTCTATCTCTCCTACCTAGTAACACTCATGCTCTGTATAATATAGATCACTCTAATTTATTTGTATATTCATGACCTACACATACATGACACATATTAATTATGAATAAATACTTAAGCATGGAGCATTCAGAAAATAAATGCATAAAAATTCTACCAAATTTTCATAATAAGAATTTATTCTCAGAACAGTAATAATAATAATGACAATAATTTACATGATTTCCTAATGAGGGAATGTTGAGGAAGAGGTGTTCCAAACTCAAAAACTTATTTTCACAGCTATAAAATGACATTTCCTGCTTTTTAATTATTTTTAATTTATTTTTTGAACAGTTTAGGGTGTTCACCAAAAACTTGAGTAGAATGTCGAATTCCAATATAAACTTTCTCCCCAGGATAAATATTTAACGACTATATTTGAGCTTAGCTGCCATCTTGATCATTAAATCACATCACCACATTTATTTTATGTATTCTAAATTTAAAAGCATCTATCTAATAATCTTTTTAGTATGGTTTTTGTATATTATAATGAATCATTTAAAAAATTATTGAGATATAATTTACATACCATGTAGCACAATTTTTAATATTATACAATTCTGTTTTTGATATGCCCCCAAAATCAGACATTCATCACTATTATCAAATTCCTGAACATTTTCATTATCCCAATAAAGATATTCCATCCCCTTCTAGCAGCCATTCCCCATTCTCCTGCCCCCATTTCATGGCACACATTAATTGACTTTCTGTGTCTGTGATTTCACTTCTTTGGACATCTCATATAAGTGAAATGAAACAATATTTGATGTTTTATTTATATCTGCTTTCACTTAGAATAATGTTCTCAAGGTTCATTTGGATTGTAGCATAAATAAGAGTTTCACTTATCTTCATATTTGAATGATATTTTAATGCATGATCTGAGTCTACTCTGGCACGGAGGAAACAGATCTCTCGCCAAATAAGCTTTTCTATGATCCCTCTCTCTCTGCCTGTTAATGACATCTATTTTCATTCAGAAAATTCCACAAGGGATGTCCAAGCTTGTTTATATTTTTCACATTTCACTTAAGCTTATTTCTTTTTACTTGATTATATGCATTGGTTTTGGGTTTTATTTCTCTGGTGCAGATACTCACCTGTGGCTGATTTCAGTCTGCTGATGTGAATCACTGGGTGTCCAAATGTGAAGACATGCACATACCCTGATCCAGGCTGAGCTGGCTTATCTGTATATCTGCCTTCAAACCTATACCATTGCTTTTTCTAAGACGATGTTGATTTTATGCCTGTTTAATAAGAGAATATGGTCAGTGAGTCTCTTAATTCAAAGGCATAGAGCTTCTAAATAGGGTCTGACTCAATGACAAAGGGCAAAACCAGAGTGATTTTAATTAAGGCCTTTAGGAAATCCAAGGTTGGTAACTTGTCTCTTGTACTTTTCAGAAAATTGAAATATTTTCCTTCTTCCTATTGATGCTAAAGTTTAAAATCCCTATTGTGAATCATAAACCTTGATTAAACCAAGTAAGTATAATACCTGATGTAAATAATAGTTTCAGGTTGGGAAATTGATATCAATTTTAGAAGGACACTAAAATTTTTGAAAATGTATACTATTTCTTCATGACCATTCTGAACATAACTGGGACAATTTGGAGAAAGATGGTTCAGAATCAGAAAAGACTGGTGTTGCCAGATTTTGTCCAGTAGAAGATCAGAAACTGATTGGTAACTGAGGCTCTGAGGTGAGCATTCCCAGTCAGCCGCAACCATGTGCCTGAATAAGAAATATTGGTACCCAACTAGAATTAAACTACAAAAATACATATTTTCACTTCTCTGCCAGCATGTCCATGCTGATCAATCTGAATATCTCAAGATGTTATTGTCTACCTTTATTATTTTGTTATTTTTAAATAAGCATCATTGATTTTGTGTGTGTGGTCTTAGGGCACTGTCTTCTCTTAGGAATTTTTAAAAGGAGGCTCATTTTATTTCCCAGTCCCAAAGTGAAACCAAAGTTGGAGAATTTTTTTTAGATGAAAAACCATTAGAGAATAAATCTTGTATGTTCTGAACAACAGTATGCCTTTTGCATTATGTCTCCAGTGGACCTGAAAGCTCACCAGGGGCTGGTAAAAACCAATCCCCCAGGTGTATGCTATAGTACAAAACATTCATCCTTCACTATCTGAAACGTCAGAGCATTTTCTGCTTTATGATTTTTGACCTGTATCACCACAGAGGATTCCTGGTAAGTCTTTGGGTTTGAAATTCTGCACTGAGTGTGGGAAACTGGAGGCTTGATTTCATTATATATATATATATATATATATATATATATATATATACATACATACACACACACACACACATACACACACAGCTTGATCATATAGTTCCAGGATAAAAAAAAATATAATCTTACAGTAATTAAGTGATCAAATGCTAGGAAGATGTGTCCTATGCTTTTCACAGCATTTCAGAATCAATGATGCCATGTTTGGTGACAAACTGTAAAGTAAGGTTGACAAAATGAAGGACCTTTAGAGAATAATATCCATGCTGATAGATGAATGGAAAGCTTATTTGTTAAGAGATCAGGAAATTATACATGTTTAGACTGGAAAAGATGCAGGAGGAAGAAAGATACCTTTCAAGTACTTCAGTAGAAATCCTCTTTCAGATAAAATGCTCTTTTAATATCTCAAGTGATTTGTGAGAAAAAGGTAAAAGTTCATTTATTAAAAACTGGCATTTATTGACAGATCAATACATACTATATTTCCTTCCAAATATTTAGATGGATTATGTCATATAATACTCACAATCACACTGTAATATATTTATATCCACGAATATTGTCTTTAGTCATGAAACTGAGACCATATAAAGTTTCATAACTGTCTGTGTTGGATTTAAACTCTGTTGACTGACTTTGGATCCTGTGCAATCCACTGCCATGACTCATAGCTAATGTGCATCATTGGATTGCAGACTTGGGAATCTAATAAGGAATTTAGAAGGATCCCATTTAAGGATGTTGTATAGAAGATCTGTTTGACATTCAGAGCTGCCCTGAAATGTGGCAAGTTATCTGAGAAACAAAGAGAGTCCTCTCTCACTGGAGGACTTGAGATAGAGCTCAGTGGGTGAATGTCAGAGAGTTCATTGAGGAAAAATTCCTGAGATTGTGGAGAGTGTGGACTTAGAGCCCTGAATTCCTTAAACCTTTTAGATCCTGAAATTCAGCTTGAATCAAAATTGGACCTGTATGTAACACTAATAATTCAAGTTTTATGCTATAAAATGACCAAAGTATATTTACTTTGGTTTATAAATTTCAGTGTTTAAGATCTCTTTCTTCTCTTTCTAAACAAACACATCTATACACACAAAGTTCCTTTCAGCTTGTCTTTTGTCATTCATTGCTATAATTCTCAAGCCAAGAACACTCTTAGCCTCATACTTCCAGTTTCTGTTACATAAAGACAATGAGTCCAACAGATTTTGCATTCTTTTGCTAGACCACATCTCCTCATAATATAATGTATGGACTATCACAAATATCTTTTTGACTTAGTCTCCCATCCAAGTCTCATCACACTGAGCTGACATGTCTTTTAAGCCATTCATTCAGCTGCTAGAAAATGAATTTTTACCTTAAAAAAAGATGATCTTAAATCCTAAAATGTTAAATCATTTGGCTTAAAACATTAACTTCACTTTTTGTATTCTTTGTTTTTTATTATCCATTATTTCTGCTGATGAAATATAATGAAACACATTTATTTATATACAGCCCTGCCATAGCTCACAATCTTCTGTGGTTTTTGTACAAAACTATTTTCTCTTTGAATGCCCTCCACATCTCTTTTATCTGATTATGATTCCACTTCCCAGGTAATTTATTCTCCCAATTTGATTAAAGGCACATAACCATTAATTCTTAATCATTAAAGACTGTCTTTTTTTTTTTTTCTGCCATGTAAAAAAATAGGAGAAGGCAATGGCAACCCACTCCACTACTCTTGCCTGGAAAGTCCCATGGACAGAGGAACCTGGTAGGCTGCAGTCCATGGGGTCGCAAAGTCTGACATGACTGAGCGACTTCACTTTCACTTTTCACTTTCATGCATTGGAGAAGGAAATGGCAACCCACTCCAGTGTTCTTGCCTGGAGAATCCCAGGGATAGCGAAGCCTGGTGGGCTGCTGTTTATGGGGTCACACAGAATCAGACATGACTGAAGCGACTTAGCAGCAGCAGCAGCAGTTAAAAAAAAACACACAATATTTAATAACCAAGGAAGAATAGAAGAATATTCTTCTTGCTATAGAAGGAAAGCAAAGACATTGCTTTGCTGACAAAGATCCATATAATTCAAGCTATAGTTTTTCCAGTAGTCACATATGTATGTGAAAGTTGGACTATAAAGAAGACTGAGAGCCAAAGAATTGAAGCTTTCTAAGTCTGATGTTGAAGACTCTTGAGAGTCCCTTGGACTGCAAGGAGATCAAACCAGTCCATCCTAAGGAAATCAATACTGAATATTCATTGGAAGGACTGATGCTGAAGCTGAAGTTCCAATACTTTGGCCTCCTGATGTGAAGAACTGACCCACTGGAAAATACCCTGATGCTGGGAAAGATTGAAGGCAGGAGGAGATGATTGGATGGCATCACTTACTCAATGGACATGAGTTTGAGCAAACTCCAGGAGCCAGCGAAGGACAGGGAAGCCTGGAGTACTGAAGTCCATATGGTTACAAAGAGTCAGACATGGATGAGAGATTGAACAACAAGAAATAGAAAATGTTATTTGAGCTAAATTGAGGATTATAACTCAGGAATAACTGTTCCCCTATTAGAACTCAAAGTACAGTTATATAAATTTTTTGAGACAGACAACTGTACCTTAAAAGATATATTCTTGACAGTTTACGTGATCCAGATTTGCAAGTACAAAGGGTGGGTTATTCTGAGCCCTTAGAAGATCAAAGAGTTTTAAGGAGTTGTCTTACTGATTCCAGGAGAGTATTGCTCTTTATAGTGGAGAAGGTATGTCTGCAGATGGGGGAAGTTTGATCAATGCATATTTCATATAAACAATGCATAGTAGGGAAGAAGGGAGGCAAAAGGACAGAGGGTATGATTTCACGTTTAAATTTTTTTGTCTTATGTATATAATATGAATTTCATTTCATATTAGAAATGTAAAACTATCACCTGTAAAGGAAACTATTTTAGTACTTTCTTCATAAGAGATATAATCTTTCAGACAGAAGACACTCTTGTCTGTTTTATATACCTGCTTGTTTGTTTACTGCAGTCTTCTCGTTGCTCAACTTTCTCTAATTTTTCACAATATTTACTTCTGTAGAGCTTTGATTTCCATGGTATTCAAATTCTATTGAACAAATATTCCTTATACGACCAAGTTAAATCTCTCAAATTAACATTCCATATAAAGAGAATAGCACACATTTTTTTTGAGAAAAATCACAGAGATTGTTGGAGTGTATGTGGAGGAATGATATTGCAAGTGGGGCTCTATGTCAGACATGTAGCATCTGATAAACACATACTATATTGTATGTTTTGTGGTGAATTAAGAAGTTAAAATAGGAGATATTTGCTTTCAGATTCTGAGGAAGAACAAACTGTTTGAAATATTTAGTGTATTTTCATTAAAAACCCATCCCATCATGATTTAGTTACAATCTGATGTCTATCTCAAAATATTTACTAAATTAGATCTGTAAAATCTTGGAGGACACAAACTACCTTTTTATTTTTTCTGGGCCAATAGTTCATAGAATTTAGATCAAAATATTATTTGTAGTAGCAAAAGTCTCCATTTTCACTAAAAAATAAGGTAATGATATCAATGGCTTCTCTGGTGGCTCAGGGATAAAGAATCCACCTGCTCATGCAGGAGATGTGGGTTTGATCCCTTGGTCAGGAAGATCCCCTGGAGAAGGAAATGCAACCCACTCCAATATTCAAACATGACTTGGCAAATTAAAGACAACAACAAAATGATGCCAGTATCTTAATCCAAGGAAAATAAAGTAATTTAAAAGTTAAAAACCTTAAAAACAAAACAATACAAAATATATTTGATAAATGGTCATCACTTTTCAGATATCACTTTTTGAATTCCAAGCACCCTGCACAATATATTTACTTCATATGTCTACAATAAATAAGTTGAGATTTGTTTCACATATTCTGCAAATAATACTTGGAACATAGTGTATGTTTAATTAACATGTATTTATTAAAATCATTAGGAAATAAACAAATCCCTTGTGATTATACAGTGGAAGTGAGAAATAGATTTAAGGGCCTAGATCTGATAGATAGAGCACCTGATGAACTATGGAATGAGGTCTGTGACATTGTACAGGAGACAGGGATCAGGACCATCCCCATGGAAAAGAAATGCAAAAAAGCAAAATGGTTGTCTGGGGAGGCCTTACAAATAGCTTTGAAAAGAAGAGAGGCAAAAAGCAAAGGAGAAAAGGAAAGATATAAGCATCTGAATGCAGAGTTCCAAAGAATAGCAAGAAGAGATAAGAAAGCCTTCTTCAGCAATCAATGCAAAGAAATAGAAGAAAACAACAGAATAGGAAAGACTAGAGATCTCTTCAAGAAAACTAGAGATACCAAGGGACTATTTCATGCACAGATGGGCTCGATAAAGGACAGAAATGGTATGGACCTAACAGAAGCAGAAGGTATTAAGAAGAGGTGGCAAGAATACACAGAAGAACTGTACAAAAAGATCTCCGTGACCTGGATAATCACAATGGTGTGATCACTCACCTAGAGCCAGATATCTTGGAATGTGAAGTCAAGTGGGCCTTAGAAAGCATCACTATGAACAAAGCTAGTGGAGGTGATGAAATTCCAGTTGAGCTGTTTCAAATCCTGAAAGATGATGCTGTGAAAGTGCTGCACTCAATATGCCAGCAAATCCGGGAAAACTCAGCAGTGGCCACAGAACTGGAAAAGGACAAGAACGTGAGATTTTTCTTGTTCCAAATCTGTTGTTTTAGGATTTCTCCTTGTCTTTATGTTTTATATGTTGTCTTAATGGTTCAAAAATGAGCTATACAATTAATTAAAGGAAATATTTATAATTAGCAAATTCATATTTTACTTTTACTGAGGTTAAACACGCACACACAATGAACATATATTACATGCCATTCAGGAAGAAATATAGGGAATTGGCAGGAAGATCTGCTGGAGAAGGGATAGACTACCCACTCCAGTATTCTTGGGCTTTCCTTATGGCTCAGCTGGTAAATAATCCTCCTGCAATGATGGAGATCTGGGTTTGATTGCTGGGTTGGGAAGATCCCCTGGAGAAGGGAATGGCTATCTATTCCAGTATTCAGGCTTGGAAAATTCCATGGGCTGTATGGTCCATGGGATCACAAAGACTTTCATTAGCAGGCAAGAAAAACCCTGAAGACTTTGGAAAATGATCAGACAAAGCCACTCATAGGAGGCCCTGGAAGCATTCAGTGTTATGGGTGAAGTAATCACTGAAGGGCAGAGACTAAGAGATGAATCTGCTCCTATGAAAAACAGCTATATAAGAGAAAAAAGTTTACTTGTATAGAAATCGTAGTTTTAGTGGCTATAAGATGCCCGAGGCTTTAAGCGAAGGAAATATTAAATTTCATAGAGAGTTGTATGTTACTGCAAATAGTTGAGAAAAACTAAATATTCAGGCTTAATGTTTATTGATAATGAAAGGGAAGCATAGGTTGGTACTTGAAATTGAATACAAGTGATGTGCACACAACAGGGTATAGTAAGAAAAGATCTAAAAGGGAGATCTTCAAGCTAAGGATAAAGGGTAACTTGAAGGATGATGAAGAGGACAAAAACATGAGATTTTCCTTCAAGCTATCCTTCAAGCTAAGGATAAAGGGTAACACCCATTACCTAAAAAGAAATTATACAAATGAATTTATGTAAAAAACAGAAACAGACTCATAGACTTTGAGAATGAGATTAGGGTTGCTGGGGGAAAAGGAAGAGGGAAGGGACAGTTAGGGAATTTGGGAACATTGCGTACAGACTATTATTTTATAATTGATAACCAACAAGGACTTACTGTATAGCACATGGAACTCTGTTCAGTGTTTTGTGGATGGAACTCTGCTCAGTGTTCTGTGGCAGCCGGGATGGGAGGGAGTTTGGGGGAGAAGGGATACACGTATATGTATGGCTGAGTCCCTTCACTGTTCACCGGAGACTATCACAGCATTGTTTGTTAATTGGCTACATCCCAATACAAAATAAAAAGCTTTTTTTTAATCAAAAATAAAATAAAAATAATGGATTTTTCTTATCAGAGTTTAAGAAACCGAAGGTAAAAATGTAGAGCTTGTCTTTGGGAAAATACTGAAATTTTGAAAAATTAGATTTAAAGCAGTCTGACTCTATTGTAGGGGATCCAATCAAGAAAAGACTAACCTAGAAAAAAAAGTGGGTTTCAAAATGAAAAATATTCTCATTAAACTTGTTTTCTGATTATAATCAAGCAGAATGATTTACCACTGGTGTAGATCCTTCATGTCTAATCTAGGTACAGTTTAGTTCTTGAAATTCTTTACTCTGAATTAAATGAATTGTTCCCTCAATTTGAATTGGCGGGTCATAAAGACAGCACTGAGGGTGACTGACAAACACAAGCTAAAGGGAATTTATTTGTTCCAATAGTCAAGGAAGTTATCCAGTCCACTTAATTTTTCTCATTGAAAATGATAAAGCCATGCAGAAACATAGAATCTCATAATTGATCATTGAAAGACATTGGGAAAAGAGATGGAAAATTAGAGAGGAGCCATTGGGGCCAATAAAATGGTATCCTCCTAATCAAACTAAAGTACGTTTTACTTAAATAATTTATCCTTATTTTTAATTTTTGAGACTTAACAGAGAATAGGAGATGAAACAGCAATATCCCTACTTGATTCTACTGACCAAATCACCATGCTCGGACCCAATGGCTCAGTCTTCATGCCCTCTGTATTAACACTCATCGGGATTCCTGGCCTGGAGTCAGTGCAATGCTGGATCGGGATTCCATTCTGTGTCATGTACCTTATGGCAGTAATTGGGAATACTCTAATTTTGGTGATAATCAAATATGAAAACAGCCTCCATAGTCCTATGTACATTTTTCTTGCTATGTTAGGGGCCACAGATATTGCACTTAGCACTTGTATTCTCCCCAAAATGTTAGGCATCTTCTGGTTTCATTTGACAGAGATTTCTTTTGAAGCCTGTCTTCTACAAATGTGGTTTCTTCACTCATTCCAGGGAATTGAATCAGGTGTCCTATTGGCGATGGCCCTAGATCGCTATGTGGCCATCTGTAATCCTTTGAGACATGCCAGCATCTTCTCCCAAAAACTCTTGACTCTCATTGGAGTTGGGGTAACACTTAGGGCTGCCATACTTGGTGCACCATGCCTGGTACTAATCAAATATCGTCTCAAATTCTACCGAACCACAGTCGTCTCCCACTCTTACTGTGAGCACATGGCCATTGTGAAGCTGGCTATTGAAGATATACGGATCAACAAGATCTACGGCCTATTTGTTGCCTTCACTATCTTAGGATTTGACATAATCTTTATCACCTTGTCCTACATTCAGATCTTTATCACCGTCTTTCAACTGCCCCAGAAGGAGGCAAGATTGAAAGCCTTTAATACATGCATCGCTCATATTTGTGTCTTCCTGCAGTTCTACCTCCTTGGCTTCTTCTCTTTCTTCACACACAGGTTTGGTTCTCACATACCACCATACGTTCATATCCTTTTATCTAACCTTTACCTGTTAGTCCCACCTTTTCTCAACCCAATCGTCTATGGAGTAAAGACCAAACAAATCCGTGACCATGTGCTAACAATATTTGTATGCTCCAAACATCTTAATCATTAGTGGATCTTTCTAAAGAAAACTTAGGTTAGTTCAAAGTAGCAACATCAATATGCTAAAAGCTAGGTCTTCTACACATTTCTACATCTGAAAAAATATTTTAAATCTCTGATACTCATAATTGAAGGAGACACAATGAATCATCCAATACTTAAGAACTTTGGTTTACTACTCTAAGAAACTCCTATATTGTGATTTCCAATTGTTTCCATTATTGTTTTTGCCCTGTCCTTTACAACCTAGGGGCTTCCCTGGTGGCTGAGAGGTTAAAGAGTCTGCCTGCAATGAGGGAGACCTGGGTTCAGTCCCTGGGTTGGGAAGATCCCTTGGAGAAGGAAATGGCAACCCACTCCAGTATTCTTGCCTGGAGAATCCCATGGATGGAGGAGCCTGGCAGGCTACAGTCCACGGGGTCGCAAAGAGTCGGACATGACTGAGCAAGCGACTTAACATTAACATTAACATTTACAACCTAGAGCTTTCTCTTGACTAACACGTAGACCTGCACAGATAAGTAAATTATAGAAAACAGCAGTTGATCCCAGATAACTTCTAAGGATCATGTCAAACATTCGTATCTTCAAACTGTTAATCCAACTCTTAGCTGTAATTCTGGCCATGAGTCATTTTCTGATATCTCCTTGTGAATCTATATTTTGAAAATTTTAATGACATCTATTTTTGTCTACTTTTTTTCTGAAATATTGATATAAAATAATGTAAAATAATACCAATGACAACAACACAAAACCTATAGGATGTAAACTAAATTCTATAAACATGGAATTAATGGTATAAGAAAGATAGCACAAAAAGATTTATAAAAATAAATTAGGTCTATTCACAGATAAAATGTTTTTAGGAAACAAAATTATCATAGGACTTAAATTAACACATCCTTCAAGAGGCACTTTAATACTTTAACCCAAATTTGAGTTTTATCCAAATTTCAAGGTTGAAGTTGTAGAATTAAAAATAGAGACAAATAAATTCCAATGCTTAAAATCATCTACTGCAAGTATGTAGAGGACAGTAACTTTGTCTTATTTATGCCTGTATGAACAAAGATAATAGCTGAGACTTCTTAAAACTTCAATAAAAATGGCATTGTATAATGAACAATTTAACATTTTCCTATTTTTTATCAATGTATTCAAGATCAATTAATCTGAAGGCTTTAAGAAACATATAACATTATCTTACAGAAAATCAGTATTATAGAGAGTTTAATCCAATATTATCAATGCAAACAATGATGATGCCCTGAATGAATTAATATATCATCTTAAAATATGAGCTAAAATCAAACTTGTCGTGGGAGAAACTGACTTTCAAAAAAAAGACTTCAGATCTTTCTTTACTCTTTGCTATTCCTCTGCCTATGCACTTTCATGTTTTCCCAGGATGCTGCACTAGTAGAGATCATGTTTAAATTGTCTTCAATCAGTCTTTAACACTGAGGACTCATGAGAGTTTTTAAGAAGAACCAAGTACACAGGGAAGGACATCTTATTTCGAATTTTGGACTGATGCACAGTTCAAGAAAGAAATAAACCAAGGAAATACTTTACTACAATAAAGCAAATGGAGCACACTATTAAAGATATGGAGGTATAAGAAATTTTGGAATGACAAATTTGACCCACAAAGTATTTGGCTTTAAAAAGCTCTGTAAATATAAATCATGAACTAAAATGTGAAAAAAAAATACAATGAGAGAAGAAATACAAAATTTGTTAATGGATGATCAGATATATGTAAAAGATATATGATTAAATAAAAACTAAATCTAACTATATACTATATACAAGAGAGTCAATAGATTTAATAATTATAAACAGATAAAGGCTGAAAGTAAATGCACAGAAGAAATTTCATGACAATGGCAAACAAAAGGCAGGTATGGGGATGCTTTTATCAGACAAAATAAGCTTTTAGCTAAAATTGTCAACATGAGTTCCCTGTAGGTCCAGTGGATAGGACTTACCACTTTACTGTCTTGGGCCAGGGATTTGGTCCCTGGTCAGGGAACCAAGCACTTCCCAGGTAAAGAATCCACAGCCAATGCAGGAGACACAGGAAATGTGGGTTTGATCCCTGGGTTGGGAAGATCCCTAGAGGAGGAAATGGCAACCTGGCTCCAGGATTCTTGCTTGGAAAATTCCAAAGACAAAGGAGCCTGTAATCTAAAGTCCATGGCGTTAGTCTCTAGTCCATGGGCTATATTCCATTGGGTAGCAAAGAGTCAGACAAGACTGAGCAACTAAGCATGCATGCAGAGAATTAAGATCTTGTAAGCTGCAGAGAATGGCAAAAAAAAAAAAAAAAGTCATTTAAAAGCAAAGACATCATGTAATATTAAAAGGGAGAATTCACTATGAAAATGCATTATAAATACTAGAGACCCCAAATATGTGAAGCAAGCATTAATATAACTAAAGGGAGAGATACACAGCCACACAAAAATAGTAGGAGAGTTCAATATGCCACTTTCAATAGTGAATGGAACATTAAAGTTATATCAGAATTGCCTCATTAAAAGGAAGGGTCACATAAAAGGAATTCTATTTAAATAGAATTCATTAGCATAGAACATATTTGCATTTAAATAGACTTTATACTTATTTGTCAATGAGAACAACAGAAAATAAATTCAGCCTATGGTACTCTGGGAGGGATGGTGTGCGGAGGAAGGTGGGAGGGGGCTTCAGGACAGTGGGATACATGTATATACCCATGGCTGATTCATGTTGATGTATGACAAAACCACCATATTGTAAAGTAATTAGCCTCCAATTAAAATAAATGAATTAATTAAAAAAACTTAGCCTATTAAAAATAAATCTCTGTACTTAGCCTGTATGTGGTGTGGAGGTGGAGCATAGTAAAAAATTATCTGAAAGTCATAGCAATGATTTCAGGGATAGTGCATCCCGTCCCATCATTTCATGTGGAATAGATGGGGAAACAGTGGAAACAAGGTCAAACTTTATTTTGGGGGCTCCAAAATCACTGCAGATGGTGACTGCAGCCATGAAATTAAAAGACATTTACTCCTTGGAAGGAAAGTTATGACCAACCTAGATAGCATATTCAAAAACAGAGACATTACTTTGCCAACAAAGGTCCGTCTAGTCAAGGCTATGGTTTTTCCAGTAGTCATGTATGGATGTGAGAGTTAAACTATGAAGAAAGCTGAACACCAAAGAACTGATACTTTTGAACTGCGATTTTGGAGAAGACTCTTGAGAGTCCCTTGGACTGCAATGAGATCCAACCAGTCCATTCTGAAGGCGATCAGTCCTGGGTGTTCTTTGGAAGGACTGATGCTAAAGCTGAAACTCCAATATTTTGGCCACTTCATGCGAAAAGTTGACTCATTGGAAAAGTCTCTGATGCTGAGAGGGATTAGGGGCAGGAGGAGAAGGGGACAACAGAGGATGAGATGGCTGGATGGCATCACTAACTCGATGGACATGAGTCTAAGTGAACTCCGGGAGATGGTGATGGACAGGGAGGCCTGGCGTGCTGCAATTCATGGGGTCAAAAGAGTCGGACATGACTGAGTGACTGAACTGAACAGAGGTGCAGATAACCCAAAGAGGCATGATTAAAACCCTGTGTCATTAGCTAGTGGGTAATAAATGCCTCATTTTGTGTTTAGAATTCCTCCCTCCTCTTCACAATTCCATGAGAAAACATTTAAATCAGTAGCTAGCAGCTTTTTGTTTCAATTCAAGCTGAATAAATTGATGCTATACCCCAGAATAACACAGATCTTGTTGTGAGAGTTTAACTGGAGAATAAATGCAAAAACATTATCTCAGACAGACTTGCAAAAGATGAGGGATTTCTGTATTGTAGATAAAAACGAAAAGCATAAAAGGTTATCTCAGAGATGGGCACCCATGGCAGATGGCCCAGCACCATATAATTAAAATTCATGATGTTGACTATGTGCAGTTACAAAGGTACAGGTAAAAGGAAAAGGTATTTCAGGAAACATTATGCAAAGGAATAAGACAAGCTGAGGAGTTCCAAGCCATGGGTGATAGTGATATGAAAATAACAGTACTCTTCATGTATCTAGTTACAGCAGAACCAACTCCCAACAGTTGGTGAGTAAGTCTCTTTACTCCCAAATTTATCTTCATAGTTTTTCATTACCATTTTTTTTCTATAATAATCACCCCATCCCATCATCCTTGTATTCACTTACATACTTCCCGCCTGCTATTCCTCTCTTTATACTTGTCAGATCATGTTCAAATCTTACATTAAAATTACCTTTTATTCTTTTACTTGCATTTTAGCAGCATGAACCACAACTGCTTCCTGCATTACTGCCCGATTTATTGACTATTCATTGTAGGGTTAGCATTTTATGAGATTACTGACATAAAGCAACTTTATTAGAGAGTCTATGAAAGAAAGAAACAAGCTAACTTTATTTTCTCAGAATTATAAACAATTCTCCAATGTATAGTTTTGAGGATTATTTGATTTAAATTATATAACATTTAACAAGCAATGATTTTAATCAGAAAAAATAATATAATTCATGACCCAGGTTTTCATAAAAATTAGTTTTCAGTGAATTGAGAAATGATAAAAAATTCCTCAATTTCTCGGTAGTGTCTGCTCAATTATCTCTAATGTCCCAATGTCAATCCTCAGTCTTCTATTTCTATTCTATGTTTAACTCCTTTTAAAGAACATATCCTTGCATTTCTTAATTTTCTATTAATTCTTTAAGTGTGGGTTCACAAGAATGACACAAGTATTTCAGATTATCTATTTCATTAAGAACTGATAAGCCTAAATTATCCAGCTCTTATAGTACTAGTAACTTTGAACTGTTTAAACCCACAAAACAAGGCTCTGTTCCAGTCAAGTTACATATTTACGCATGTTCCTATATCCTTGAGTCTTTAAGAATGAGTCTTCTTACTGCTGTACATGACTCTTGATGCTTCTCTTGCTTCCCTGGAGATCGCTCCCTCTAGCTATCTGTCATATACATTACAGCTATTAAAGAATTGTTTAATCTATTGTAAGGAGAAAAACGTTAAGGATTTAAACTAATGGATAAGAAAACTGTGGTTCATATACACTATGGAATACTACTCAGCCCTTAAAAGAATAAATTTGATTCAGTTCTAATGAGATGGATGAAACTGGAACCGATTATACAGAGTGAAGTAAGCCAGAAAGAAAAACACCAATACAGTATACTGACACATACATATGGAATTTAGAAGACAGTGATGATGACCCTATATGTGAGACAACAAGAGACACAGAGGTATAAAGTGGACTTTTGGACTCTGGGGGAGAGGGAAAGGGTGGGATGGTTTGGGAGAATGGCAGTGAAGCATGTGTATTTTCCTGTAAGAAACGAAGCGCTAATCTATGTTTGGTGTAGGATGCAGGATGCATGGGGCTGATGCACAGGATGATTCAGGTAGAGGATGTGGGGTGGGAGGTGGGAGGGGGCTTCGGCATTGGGCGATTGTGTTCACCTATGGCTGATTCGTGTCAATGTATGGCAAAACAAATACAGTATTGTAATTAAAAAAATAAATAAATTTAATTTAAAAAAAAGAATTATAGGCAAAAACATAGGTTTACTAGAAATGTAAACTGTAGCAATGAACTTAGCCCAAATTCAATAAATCGTTATGGATTTCAATGACCTTTTCTTAAACTCTTCCTTCACATTCTTCTGAAGAATATTCTTATATAGGGACAGATAGTATAGTTTGATAGATGGATATATATATATATGTATATGTATATATGTGTGTGTATATATGTATATGTATATATATGTGTACATATGTGTGTGTATGTGTGTGTGTGTGTGTGTGTGTGTGTGTGTGTGTGTGTGTGTGTGTGTATATAAAGCTTTGGGTCTGGAGAAGGCAATGGCACCCCACTCCAGTACTCTTGCCAGGAAAATCCCATGGATGGAGAAGCCTGGTAGGCTGCAGTCCATGGGGTCGCTAAGAGTCAGACACGACTGAGCGACTTCCCTTTCACTTTTCACTTTCATGCACTGGAGACGGAAATGGCAACCCACTCCAGTGTTCTTGCCTAGAGAATCCCAGAGACTGGGGAGCCTGGTGGGCTGCCGTCTCTGGGGGTGCACAGAGTCGGACACAACTGAAGCGACTTAGCAGCAGCAGCAGCAGCAGCAGCAAAGCTTTGGGCCACAAGTACTTCTATCTCTATTCTCTTTCATAGGAAACTTCTCCCTCTCATATATTGGTCAGAATCTGAGTATTTGCTGGTCCAAATCAACTCTTTCTGATTTAGAGACAACTGACAAAAAACAATAGCAAAGCAATTAGGTAGAATGTGGAGAAATTCATCAAACTTTGATTAAAATAAAATTTTCAAGAAAAATTAATGTCTATTTTTTGGTCCAAAGGTGTGAAATTAAAACAGTCAGGTCAGAAGTTTATTTTCTACCTTAGTTATTTTGCTGGTTTTCAAATATTGTGTAAAAGATTTTACTGTGGTACAAGAACTGTGGATTTCTACTTATGGGATATCTTTCATAAAAAGAGTGATGTTTTTCTTTCTGGCTTACTTCACTCTGTGTAATTGGCTCCAGTTTCATCCACCTCATTAGAACTGATTCAAATGTATTCTTTTAATGGCTGAGTAATACTCCATTGTGTATATGTACCACAGCTTTCTTATCCATTCATCTGCTGTTGGACATCTAGGTTGCTTCCATGTCCCGGCTATTATAAACAGTGTTGTGATGAACATTGAGGTACACATGTCTCTTTCAATTCTGGTTTCCCCAGTATGTATGCCCAACAGTGGGATTGCTAGGTCTGAGATGACCCAGAGGGATAGTATGGGGAGGGAGGAGGGAGTGGGGGTTCAGGATGGGGAACATGTGTATACATGTGGTGCATTCATATTAATGTCTGGCAAAACCAATACAATATTGTAAAGTAGACTCCAATTAAAATAAATAAATTTATATTTTAAAAAAGAGTGATGTATATCTTTGGATCTTGCATACTTTATATATGTAAATGAGATGGATGATATGATCTCAGATTTCTATAAAATCGGAAGGACTCAAAATGTTGACTTTGGGTGAAAAGAAAAGATAGAAAAGGAAGTAGTAGCTTTAACTGAGAAATATTTGCTTGGATCAGAAGAGCCAAGGACACTATGTCCATTTCCAACATCACAGTCTTCATGTCTTCTGTGTTGACCCCAATAGGGATCCCAGGCCTAGAGTCTGTGCTCTGTTCGATTGGGAGTCCATTCTGTGTCATGTATCTCATTCTTATGATTAGAAATTTCCTGCTGTTTATCATTATCAAATCAGAACACAGATTCCATGAGGCCATAAACATCTTCCTAGGCATGCTAGGAGTCACAGATATTGCTCTTCGTACCAGCATTGTGCCCAACATGCTTGGAATCTTCTGGTTTCATGTAGCAGATTTATTTTGATTCCTGATTTCCTCAAAAGTGGCTTATTCATACATTACAGTGCATAGAGGGGACACCCTGCTTGCCATGGCCCTGGACCACTAAATCACCATCCACTGAGACATATTGCCATCTTCACCCACCCTTCAGTTACCCCAAATCAAGGCTGTGGTATCACTCAGGGATACCATTCTTGTGTCTGCATGTATGCTAAGTCGCTTCAGTTGTGTCCATCTCTGAGACCCTATAGACTGTAGCCTGCTAGGCTCCTCTGTCCATGGGATTCCCCAGGCAAGAGTATTGAAATGGGTTGCCATTTCCTCCTCCAGGGGATCTTCCCAACCAAGGGACTGAACCTGCTTCTCTTACATCTCCTATATTGGCAGGCAGGTTCTTTACCACTAGCACCACCTGAAAAGATTCTAGTGCCTAATATTGATAAAGTTCTAGTTATAATTTTATTATACTAGAGTCATCTCCCACACCTAATGTGAGCATATGTCCATTGTGAAACTGATTGCAGGAGATGTCTGTGTCAACAGAATCTATGGTTTCTTTGTGGCTTACTATTGCAAGAGAGTTCCAAAAAAAAAAAGATCTATTTCTGCTTTATTGACCATGCCAAAGTGTTTGACTGTGTGGTTCACAATAAACTGGGGAAAATTCTGAAAGAGATAGGAATACCAGACCATCTGACCTGCCTCTTGAGAAACCTGTATGCAGGTCAAGAAGCAACAGTTAGAACTGGACAGGGAACAACAGACTGATTACAAATAGGAAAAGGAGTATATCAAGGCTGTATATTGTCACCCTGCTTATTTAACTTATATGCAGAGTACATCATGAGAAACACTGGGCTGGAGGAAGCACAAGCTGGAATCAAGATTGCTGGGAGAAATCCCAGTAACCTCAGATATGCAGATGACATCACACTTATGGCAGAAAATGAAGAAGAACTAAAGAGCCTCTTGATGAAAGTGAAAGAGGAGAGTGAAAAAGTTGGCTTAAAGCTCAACATTCAGAAAACTAAGATCATGGCATCCGGTCCTATCATTTTATGGTAAATAGATGGGGAAACAGTGGAAACAGTGTTAAACTTTATTTTTTTGGCCTCCAAAATCACTGCAGATGGTGATTGCAGCCATGAAATTAAAAGACACTTACTCCTTGGAAGGAAAGTTATGACCAACCTAGAGAGCATATTCAAAGGCAGAAACATTACTTTACCAAACAAAGATCCATCTAGTCAAGGTTATGATTTTTCCAATGGTCATGTATGGATGTGAGAGTTGGACTCTAAAGAAAGGTGAGTGCCAAAGAATTGATGCTTTTGAACTGTGGTGTTGAAGAAGACTCTTGAGAGTCTCTTGGATGGCAATGAGATCCAACCAGTCCATCCTAAAGGAGATCAGTCCCAGTGTTCATTGGAAGGACTAATGTTGAAGCTGAAACTCCAATACTGTGGCCACCTGATGCAAAGAGCTGACACATTTGAAAAGACCCTGATGTTGGGAAAGATTGAAGGCAGGAGGACAAGGGGATGACAGAGGATAAGATGGTTGGATGCCATCACCGACTCAATGGACATGAGGTTGGGTTAACTCCAGGAGATGGTTATGGACAGGGAAGCCTGGCATGCTGCAGTTTATGGGGTTGTGAAGAGTCGGACATGACTGAGTGAATGAACTGAACTTCACTGTGCTGGGCTTGGCCTTACATTCATTACATTGTCCTGTGTATATTTATCACAGCTTTTTCTTTTGACCCAGAAGGAGGAAAGGTTGAAAGTATTACTCATATAGGTGTCTTCCTCGAACTCTACCTCCCTGCCTTCTTCTCCTTTTTTGACATAGGTTTGGTTCTCACTTCTCACCTTACATCCACATCCTCATTTCTAGCATTTACTTGGTGTTCCCTCCATTTCTCAATCTACTTGTCTATGGTGCAAAGACTAAGCACATTCTTATACATATGGTAAAAATATTCTGTTCATAAAATTTACTATGGATAATGCAACCAAACTTTTCTCTTTGTGCATGGTAACAAAATTTCAAAACAAAATAAAACTACAAAAATCCATGTTATTGAAATTCTTTAGTTTTCTATTTAATTTTTATTGTTTTTGATTTGCTGTCATAAATCAGTTTTCATAATCTGGCATGGCAGCTATGTGACATAGATTCAGATCCTGTATCTGGATAAAGAAATTAAGAAAGATAAAAGAGTAAATAGTGAACATAGATCCTTTCCTTTCCTTGCAGAAATGGTGATGTAATGACCAATTCAGGAAGGAGCTTCTTGGTGCAAATAATGTTATAAACCTCAGTTGGGTTGTTAAACATTTATGTCTCCTTTGCAAAAATCACTTAAGCTGTACAAAGTATAATTTCTGTACTTATATTAGACTTTGATATAAAGTTTAAAATATAAGGTAAGTGAATCTTCAAAAATGAAACAAAACAAAGGACAAAGGCAAAAAGTCTGAGGAACTGCTATATGTTGAAGAAGTCTAAAAAGAGATGAATATAAAATGTATTATATAATCCTGAATTGAATTTTGGGCAAGAAAAATATACATATAGGTCTTTGGATTAATTTTAACCTAGAATATGCACTAATACTTTGGTTATAATATTACTTCAGTGCTAAATGTACTGATGCTGTCTATAATACTACAGTTAGGCAGTAGACTATCCTTTTCCTAGGGAAGTATACTTAAATATTTAGGAGCAAAGGAACACTGTGTCTCAAATTTACCCATCAGTTCAGTTCAGTTCAGTCACTCAGTCGTGTCCAACTCTTTGTGACCCCATGAATCGCAGCACGCCAGGCCTCCCTGTCCATCACCAACTCCTGGAGTTCACTCGAACTCATGTCCATAGAGTCGGTGATGCCATCTAGCCTTCTCATACTCTGCCGTTCTCTTTTTCTCCTGACCCAATCCCTCCCAGCATCATAGTCTTTTCCAGTGAGTCAACTCTTCGCATGAGGTGGCCAAAGTACTGGAGTTTCAGCTTTAGCATCATTCCTTCCAAAGAACACCCAGGGCTGATCTCCTTCAGAATGGACTGATTGGATCTCCCTGTAGTCCAGGAGACTCTCAAGAGTCTTCTCCAACACCACAGTTCAAAAGCATCAATTCTTCGGGGCTCAGCCTTCTTCATAGTCCAACTCTCACATGACCACAGGAAAAACCATAGCCTTGACTAGACAGACCTTAGTCGGCAAAGTAATGTCTCTGCTTTTGAATATGCTATCTAGGTTGTCATAACTTTTCTTCCAAGGAGTAAGTGTCTTTTAACTTCATGGCTGCACTCACCATCTACAGTGATTTTGGAGTACAAGAAAATAAAGTCTAACACTGTTTCCACTGTTTCCCCATCTATTTGCCATAAAATTATGGGACAGGATTCCATGATCTTCATTTTCTGAATGTTGAGCTTTAAGCCAACTTTTTCATTCTCCTCTTTCACTTTCATCAAGAGCCCTTTAGATCCTCTTCACTTTCTGCCATAAGTGTGATGTCATCTGCATATCTCAGGTTATTGATATTTCTCCCGGCAATCTTGATTCCAGCTTGTGTTTCTTCCAGCCCAGCGTTTCTCATGATGTACTCTGCATATAAGTTAAATAAGCAGGGTGACAATATACGGCCTTGATGTACTCCTTTTCCTATTTGGAACCAGTCTGTTGTTCCATGTCCAGTTCTAACTGTTGCTTCCTGACCTGCATACAGATTTCTCAAGAGGCAGGTCAGGTGGTCTGGTATTCCCATCTCTTTCAAAATGTCCACAGTTTATTGTGATCCACACAGTCAAAGGCTTTGGCATAGTCAATAAAGCAGAAATAGATGTTTTTCTGGAACTCTCTTGCTTTTTCCATGATCCAGTGGATGTTGGAAATTTGATCTCTGGTTCCTCTGCCTTTTCTAAAACCAGCTTGAACATCAGGAAGTTCATGGTTCACGTGTTGCTGAAGCCTGGCATGGAGAATTTTGAGCATTACTTTACTAGCATGTGAGATGAGTGCAATTGTGCAGTAGTTTGAGCATTCTTTGCCATTGCCTTTCTTTGGAATTGGAATGAAAATTGACCTTTTCCAGTCCTGTGGCCACTGCTGAGTTTTCCAAATTTGCTGGCATATTGAGTGCAGCACTTTCACAGCATCATCTTTCAGGATTTGAAATAGCTTCACTGGAATTCCATCACCTCCACTAGCTTTGTTCATAGTGATGCTTTCTAAGGCCCACTTGACTTCACATTCCAAGATGTCTGGCTCTAGATTATTGATCAGAACATCATGATTATCTGGGTCGTGAAGATCTTTTTTGTACAGTTCTTCCATGTATTCTTGCCACCTCTTCTTAATATCTTCTGCTTCTGTTAGGTCCATACCATTTCTGTCCTTTATCGAGCCCATCTGTGAATGAAATAGTCCCTTGATATCTCTAATTTTCTTGAAGAGATCTCTAGTCTTTCCCATTCTCTTCTTTTCCTCTATTTCATTGTATTGATTGCTGAGGAAGGCTTTCTTATCTCTTCTTGCTATTCTTTGGAACTCTGCATTCATATGCTTATGTCTTTCCTTTTCTCCTTTGTTTTTGCCTCTCTTCTTTTCACAGCTATTTGTGAGGGCTCCCCAGACAGCCATTTTGCTTTTTTGCATTTCTTTTCCACAGTGACAGTCTTGATCCCTGTCTCCCATACAATGTCACGAACCTCATTCTATAGTTCATCAGGCACTCTATCTATCAGATCTAGGCCCTTAAATCTATTTCTCATTTCCACCGTATAATCATAAGGGATTTGATTTAGGTCATACCTGAATGGTCTAGCGGTTTTCCCTACTTTCTTCAATTTCAGTCTGAATTTGACAATAAGGAGTTCATCATCTGAGCCACAGTCAGCTCCTGGTCTTGTTTTTGTTGACTGTATAGAGCTTCTCCATCTTTGGCTGCATAGAATATAATCACTCTGATTTTGGTGTTGACCATCTGGTTATGTCTGTCTGTAGAGTCTTCTCTTGTGTTGTTGGAAGAGGGTGTTTGCTATGACCAGTGCATTTTGTTGGCAAAACTCTATTAGTCTTTGCCCTGCTTCATTCCACATTCCAAGGCCAAATTTGCCTGTAACTCCAGGTGTTTCTTGACTTCCTACTTTAGCATTCCAGTCCCCTATAATTTAAAGGACACCTTTTTTGTGTTAGTTCTAAAAGGTCTTGTAGGTCTTCATAAAACCATTTAACCTCAGCTTCTTCAGCTTTACTGGTTGGGGCATAGACTTGGATAACTGTGATACTGAATGGTTTGCCTTGGAAATGAACAGAGATCATTCTGTCATTTTTGAGATTGCATCCAAGTACTGCATTTCGGACTCTTTTGTTGACCATGATGGCTACTCCATTTCTTCTGAGGGATTTCTGCCTGCAGTAGTAGATATAATGGGCATCTGAGTTAAATTCACCCATCCCAGTCCATTTTAGTTCTTTGATTCCTAGAATGTCTACGATCACCCTTGTCATCTCTTGTTTGACCACTTCCAATTTGCCTTGATTCATGGACCTGACATTCCAGGTTCCTATGCAATATTGCTCTTTACAGCATCGGATCTTGTTTCTATCACCAGTCACATGCACAACAGGGTAGGGTATTGTTTTGCTTTGGCTCCATCCCTTCATTCTTTCTGAAGTTATTTATCCACTGATCTCCAGTAGCATATTGGGCACCTACTGACCTGGGGAGTTCCTCTTTCAGTTTCCTATCATTTAGCCTTTTCATAAACACTTTCCTCATAAAGACTTCATAAAAACTATCTAACTATCATATATCTATCCATATATCTATTGTTCAGTGGTAAAGCAAAATTGAGCAAAATGTAAAAATATATATAAATCTGGGTAAATTGTATAAGGAAGCTTCTTACAATACTCTTGACAAATTCTGTATATCAATGTAAGATGTGTTTGTATCAAGAACTGTTCTTTAAATATCTCAGTTTAGAAACAGGTGCCATTATTCACTCTGTCAACCAATCCAGAAACTCATTTACCTTTGATGTTGGCCGCAATTCCACATTGTACACCTAACCAGTCATCTGATCTTATTATTTATCTCTAGAGTATCCTCAAATAATTTATCTTCTCTCCATTAGTCACTATCTATTCTTTTTTTTTTAGTCTTACATATGATCTTGTGAAAAATAAAATACTAGGTTTTTCATCTTTCATTTGCTGGCAGTTTTCATTTAAACACCGTTATATTTTCAACATAAAGTACTTGATGCATCTGTATCTTATTCCTGATATTTTGTATGCAAACACGTGTTTTTTGCCTAGCTGACTTCTATCCTACATTTAGAATTTAGTTAAATGTTTCCTCTAAGAAATTTAGCCATTTTCCTTATTTTTTTCTCTACATCTCCTAATAGCGCTCATAGCATGCATCACAGCACCTCTTCATTTCTTCTGTGTGTAACTTCTTTTTCCATACAGGTCACATGTGTAATCTATTTGTATACTCCTGGCTTACACATATTAAATTTTAAATATAAATAAAAGTATATTGCATGAAGGATTTAGAAAATAAATGCACAAAAATTCTACCAAACTTTTCATAATGAACATTTATTCTCACAATAGAATAATTTAAATGGTTTTCTAATGAAGACATATGGAAGAAGAGTTGTTCCAAACTGAAATAACTTAATCATTTAATGTTTTCCTATTTGTGGAATGATAATTTTTTCTACTATTAAATTAGGTCCAATTAATTTCTTTTACTTTTTACAGAGTTTAAAGTTTACAGAAAATTGAATAAAAAGCCAGAATTCCATATAAACTTTCTCCGCAGAATGAATATTTAACAATTATACCTGAGTTAAGCTGCGTTGTTGGTCACAAAATCGGGTCACCACATTTATTTAATATATCCTAATTTAAAAGCATATATCTAATATTTTTTTCTTGTATGATCTGCGTATACCATACTAAGTACGTTTTTTGATTTATTGAGATATAATTTTCATACCATATAGCACACTCTTTAGAGAGTATTAATCTCTGGTTTTTGACATATCCAAAAACCTGTGCAATCATCACTACTATCAAATTCCAGTACATTTAATAAAGATATTCCATCCCCCTTAGCAGCCACTCCCCATTCTCCAACCCCATTTCATGGCACACATTAATTAATGATCTGTGTCTGTGACTTCTCATCTCTGGGCATCTTATGTAAATGAAATGAAGCAATATTTGGCCTTTGATTCTGGTTTCTTTGACTTAGAATAATGTTCTCAAGATTCATTTGAGTTGTAGCATAAATAAGAATTTCATTTACTTTCATACTTGAACGATATTCTATTGCATGAGGTACCTGAGTCTACTCTTGCACCAGGAAGCAGATATCTGGCCATCTTATCCATAGTCCCCTTCTCTCTCTGCATGGATGTCTCTCTTTAGTCAGAAAATTCCACAGAAAGTATAAGCATGTCTAAACCCTTTACATTTATATTTCCTAGATTTCATTTAAATTTATTTCTTTTTATTTGATGATGTGCACTGGTTTTGTGTTTTATTTTTTTCTGGTACAAATCCTCAGCTATGGCTGATTTCAATCTGTTGATATGAATCACTGAGTGTCCAGGTGCAAAGATGTACACATACCCTGACCCTGGCTGAACTGGGTTCCTTCATATAACTGCCCTAGATCCTATGCCATTGCTTTCTCTAGGAGGATGATAAGTTTATGGCAGTTTAATATGAGAATGTGGTCAGAGAGTCTTAATTCAAAAGGAACAGGACTGCTGAATGGGGCCTGACCCAATGACACAGGACAAAACCAATGTGACTTCACATAAGGTCATCAGGTAATCCAGGGTTGTTAGCCTTTCTCTTGTACTCTTCAATGAATCAAAGTTTATTCCTTTCATAATATTAAAGCTTAAAATCCTATCGGAAGGCACAAAGTCTTCTTTCAACCTAGTAAATACCTGTCATAAATAACGGTTTCAGTTTGGGAAGTTGATATAAATTTGTGAAAATATATACAATCCTTTCATAATAATTCTGAATATGACTGGAACAACTTGGAGAGAGATAATTTGGATACTGGAAAGATTTGTGTAATCAGCTCTTGCATGGAAAAAGCTCAGAAATTGTAACTGAAGCTCTGAGGTGAATGTTCCAAAGTCAGCACCTATTAGGACCCTAAATGAGTCAGTGACCTTAAATAAGAAATATAGAATTAGATTAAAAGCCTATTATTTTATTTCTCTGTCAATATGTCTATGCTGACTAGTCTGAATAGCTGTTTTTATTTACCATTATTGTCCCATTATTTCTGTAAATAAATGTCATTGATTTGTTTTGTCTGGTCTTCAGCACTGTCTTCTCTTAGGAATTTTTAAAAAGAGTCTCACTTTGGTTCCCAGTCCTAAAATGAAACCAAAGTTTGAGAATTATTTTTAGATGCGAAACCAACTATTAGAGAAAAAATCGTATGTGTTCTGAATGATAGTGTGCTTTCTTTTCCATCCTTGTCCCCAGTGAAGTTTAACATGCACTTGAGATTTGCGAAAACCAGTCCCCAGGTGCATCCTATAGTATAAAACATTCACCCTTCCCTATCTGAAACGTCAGAACATTTTCTCCTTTATGGCTTCTCTGTGTATTATCACAGATGATCCCTGGTAAGTCACTGGGGATAGAGATTCTGCACTGATTATGGGAAACTGGAGGGTTGGTTTCAAAAGAATGTGTATGCCATGTGATTCAATATAATTCCAGGATGAAAAAAAAAAAGTGATGCAGTCTTGTAGTAGCTGAGTGTTCAATCACTAGGCAGATGTGTCTCATGCTTTTCACAGCATTTTTGAATCAGTTAATGCTACACTTGGTGACAAGTTGTAAAGCAAGTTTGAAAAAAGAAAGATTTTTGGAGAATATCTGTGTTGAAGGATAAATGGAAAGCCTGTTTGTTAAAAGATTAGGAAATTACACAAGCTCAGACTGGAAAAGATGCAAGAAAAAGATACTCATCAAGTAATTCTGTAGAAGTGCTCTTTCACATAAAGGACTTATTTAATATCTCAAGATATTTGTGAGAAAAAGATAAATGTGCATTGTTTAAGAGCTGGTATTTATTGACAGATAAATGCACCTTATGATTCCTTCCAAATATTTAGATGGATTATATCATGTGATACAATCACATCATAATTTGTTTCTATCCATGATATTTCTTTATAATAAAGAAAATGAGGCAATGTAAAATTTCATAACTGAGTACAGGGCAGGCAAAGCTACGTAGGACCATCCAGGATTTAAATTCCGTTGAATGGCTTCAGATCCTTGACAACTGACAGCCACGACCCATGGCTAATGTGTATCATTGGAGTATATATTTGAGATTTTAAATTTTTAAAATAGGCAATTTAAGGTTCATTTTAAAGAATATCTATTTGTCATCTGGAGCTTTCCTAAAACATGATAAGCTATTTCAGAAAACAAAAAGAGTCCTCTGTATTCACTGGAGTACTTGAGACAGAAGTCAGTGAATGAATGAGATCAGTGGAGACTTTCAAGAAGAAATATTCCTGAGATTGTAGAGAGTATGGGATTAGAGTCTTGGATTCCTTAAGTTTTTAGATCCTGGGATTTGGATTGATTTAAAATTGGAGTTGTAAGGAATACTAATAATTCAGATATTATGCTATAAGATGATCAAGGTATATTTACCCAGGCTTATGAATTTCAAGAGTTTAAGATATCTTTACTCCTTTCTAAACACACAGAGTGTCTTTCAGCTTGTCTTTTGTCATTTATTGCTGTAAATCTCAAACCACACACTTTTAACCTCAACTCCTCTAATTTCTGCTACATAAGTTTCACATATTTTCCACTTTTATTATTCTTTTGCTGTACCACATTACTTTATGATATACTTATGCATTGTCACAAGTGTGTTTCTGACTAGATCCCTTTACACTTAGCTGCCACGTTTTTCAAGCCATTAACCCAGTAGATGATATTTTTTTTACCTTCCACAGAAACCTATTCTTCAACCCCCAAAATGAAAAAGCAAATGGTTTAAAATACTAACTTCACATGTAATATTCAATCCTTTATATTAACCATCATTTCTGCTTATGAGCTGATTTATATATGATAAATGTTTATTGATATACAGCCTCACCGTATCTCGCAGG
Organism: Nanger dama; assembly: GCA_917880005.1. NCBI lineage: Eukaryota > Metazoa > Chordata > Mammalia > Artiodactyla > Bovidae > Nanger > Nanger dama. The sequence goes on from CAKJTW010000114.1 coordinate 2,110,674, forward strand.
CTTCTGTGATTTTTGTACAAACTATCTTAGAGTGCCCTTCTCCATCTCTTTTATCTGGTTAATTTTTATTGAAAAATGATTCCTTTTTATAAGCAATTTATTCTGCACATTTGGATTAAGTCATAAAACTATCCATTCTCATACATTAAAAACTGTTTTTTTCCCCTTCTGTATAAAACTATACAACAATGTTTAGCAACTGAGTGATGCGCTATTCCTTTCACATCCAGGAGATATTTGGTGATACCTGAATATATTTTTCATTGCCAAAACAAGAAAGAGCTACTGACATCCAATGTTTAGGAAAGAGAAATGTTGCTAAACCTTCTACAATGCAGAAAATTATCCCAAAACAAACAAACAAAAAATTGATCTGAACTACATGTCAGCTGCACCAAGGTTAGCAAACCTGGGGCTTCCTGGTGGATCAGATGGTAAAGGCTCTGCCTGTGATGCAGGAGACTCAGGTCTCCTGGGTCTGGAAGATCCCTTGGAAAAGGAAATGCAACCCACTCCATTACTCTTGCCTGGAAAATCCCATGACAGAGGAACCTGGTAGGCTAAGTCTATGTGGTCACAAAGAGTCAGACACTACTGAGTGATTTCACCTTTTTCTTTTCTTTAGGAAACTCTGCCCTAGAAGAGTATCATCAGGACTCATAAAGTTGTGTCAATGAAAAAAGTAATTTAAGAAATGGAAAATTTTATTTGCGCCCAGTTGAACATTGAGCTTCCTTGGTGGCTCAGATAGAGAAAATTCTGCCTGCCATGCAGAAGACCCAGGTTTGATCCCTGAGTTGGGAAGATCCCCTAGGGAAGGGAATGGTTACCCACTTCAGTATTCTTGCCTGGAGAATTACTTGGATAGAGGTGCCTGACAAGCTATAGTCCATAGGTTAACAAAGAGTCATATAACAGAATGACCAATACTTTACCACTCCTGTACAACCTGCCTCTCTTCACTCTCCACCTCTTAAAATCTTCCCTGGTGACTCAGATGGTAAAAAAAAAAAAAAAAAAAAAATCCCCTAGGAGATGTAGGTTCAAAGAAAGTAAGAGAAAACCACTAGGCCATTCAAGTGAAAGTGAAGTTGCTCAGTCGGGTCTGACTCTTTGAGACCTGTGGACTGTAGCCCACCAAGCTCCTCCGTCCATGGGATTCTCCAGGCAAGAATACTGGAGTGGGTTGCCAGTCAGATATGACCCAAATCAAATCCCTTATGATTATGCAGTGAAAATGACAAATAGATTCAAGGTATTAGGTCTCATAGACAGAGAGCCTGAGGAACTATAGACAGAGGTTCACAACACTGTACAGGAGGCATTGACCAAAATCATCCCAAGAAAAATAAATGCAAGAAGCCAAAATGGTTGTCTGAGATGGCCTTACAAACAGCTGAAAAAGAAGAGAAATGAAAGGCAGAGGACAAAAAGAAAGATATAACCAACTGAATACAGAGTTCCACAGAATAGTAAGGAGAGAAAAGAAAGCTTTCTTAAGTGAACAATGAAAAGAAAGAGGAAAACAATAGAATGGGAAAGAGTAAAGATATCATCAAGAGAATTAGAGATACTAAGTGAACACTTCATGCAAAGATGGGCACAATAAAGGATAGAAATGGCAAGGACCTAACAGAAGCAGAAGAGATTAAGAAGACATGGCAAGAATACACAGAAAACCAATATTAAAAAGGTCTTAATGACCCAAATAACCACAATGGTGAGGTCATTCACCTAGAGCTAGAATCCTGCAGTGTGAAGTCGAGTGGGCCTTAGAAAGCATTACTACAAACAAAGCTAGTAGAGATGATGAAATCCCAGCTGAGCTATTTAAAATCCTAAAAGATGATGTTATTAAAGTGCTGCACTCAGTATGCTCCCAATTTTGGAAAACTTGACAACATTTTTGTCTGTTGAGTTGTCCACAACAGCCACAAGACTGGAAAAGGTCAGTTTTCATTCCAATCTCAAAGAAAGGAAATGCCAAAGTGAAAACTTCCGTATGTACCAGATGGATTTAGAAAAGGCACAGGAACCAGAGATCAAATTGCCAGTATCTGTTGGATCATAGGAAAAAGCCAGAGAATTCCAGAAAAGCATCCACTCTGCTTCATTGATTCTGCTAAAGCCTTTGACTGTGTGGATCACAAGAAACTGTGGAATATTCTTCAGGAGATGAGAATACCAGACCACCTTACCTGCCTCCTGAGAAATCTGTACCCTAGCCAAGTAGCAACATTTACAGCCAGATATGGAACAATGGACTGGTTCAAAATTGGAAAATGAATACATAAACTCTGTGTATTGTCACCTTGTTTCTTTAACTTATATGCAGTGTACATCATGCAAAATATTGAGCTGTATGAAACACAAGCTAGAATCAAGATTGCTGGGAGAAATATCAATGACCTCAGATATGCAGATGACGCCACCATAATGGCAGAAAATGAAGAGGGCCTAAAGAGCCTCTTGATGAAGGTGAAAGAAGAGAGTGAAAAATTAGCCTAAAACTCAACATTCAAAAACGAAGATGATGACATCTGGTCCCATGACTTCATGGCAAATAGATGGGGAAACAATGGAAGCAGTGACAGGTCTTATTTTCTTAGGCTCCAAGATCACTGCTGATAGTGACTGCACCCATGAAACTGAATGACAACTGCCTTCTTGGGAGAAAGCTTATGACAATCCTAGACGTCTTATTAAAAGCAGAGACATAACTTTGCTAACAAATGTCCATCTAGTCAAAGATATGGATTTTCCAGTAGTCATGTATGGATGTGAGAGTTGGAGCATTAAGAAGGCTAAGGGCCAAAGAATTGATACCTTTTAATTGTGATGTTGGAGAAGACTCTTGAGAGTCTCTTGGGCTGCAAGGAGATGAAACCAGTCCATCCTAAAAGAAATCAACCCTGAATATTCAATGAAAGAACTGATGCTGAAGCTGAAGTTTCAATACTTTGGCCATCTAACGGGAAGAGCTGACTCACTGGAAAAATCCTTGATGATGGGAAAGACAGAAGGCAGAAGGAGAAGACGATGACAGAGGGTGAGAGGGTTGAATGGTATCACTGACTTGATGGACATGAGTTTGAGCAAGCTCTGGGAGATAGTGAAGGACAGGGAAGCTGGTGTGCTCCAGTTCATGGTATTGTAAAGAGTCAGGGGTAACTTAGTGACTGAACAACAAATTGAAGATTATAAACCAGGAACATCATCTCATAGAGCTCTGAGAACTGTACCCCCTATTAGAAGTCAAAGCATAGTTATGTAAAATTTTTGAAACAAAGAGATGTACTTTAAGTGATGTATTATTGATAGATTATAATATTCACATCTACAAGTACTATTTGGTTGGTTGTTGTGACCCCTTACAAGACCATGAATCTCATTTTCATGCTTCCATTACACAGCAGCCATTAAGTATTCCAGATTATCTATTTCAAGAAGAATTCATGACCCTTAATTAGGCAATTCTCATATTAATGGCAGCTATGTGAAAGTCACTCAGTCATGTCAGACTCTTTACGAACCCATGAACTACACAGTCTATGAAATTCTCAGGCCAGGATACTGGAGTGGGTAGCCTTTCCCTTCTCCAGGGACTTTTCCCAATCCCGGGATTGAATCCAGGTCTTCTACCTTGCAGGCTGATTTTTTACCAACTGAGCTACCAGGGATGCCCAGGTATTCCAGATTATTTATTTCATGAAGAATACATGAGCCTCAGTTAGATGATTCTCATATTAACGGCCATTATGGACATTTAAACCCAAGAAACAGCCTGTATTTCAGTCAAGTTACACTTCTGCCCATGCCCTACACCCCTGAGCCATTAAGAATGAGTCCTCTTGCCACTATACATTGCTGCTGCTGTTTCCCTTATGTCCTAGAGATACCCTCTCCTCTAGGTATCTTATACTACATATAAAGGAAAATTTTTAATCTTTGATTTGAAATCTTTAATTTTTAAGCACACGATAAATTTGATGTAACTCAACTTTTAGAAATATAGGCAAAAATAGTACAGTTTTATTAGAAATGTAAAATGTAACAAAGAACTTTCGCCCAAATTTGCTAAGTGCACATGGATTTGAATGACCTTTCCTTCAACTCTTCCTTCACATTCTCATAAAGGACTACCAAACTTACATAAAGACAGATTGCATTCATTGGTAGATAAACATATTATGCTTTTGAATGACAAGAGTTTCTACCTCGACAATCTTTAATAGGGAATTTTTCATTCTAATATACTAAGCAGAGATTGTGTATTTGCTGGTCCAAGCCAACCATGCCTGATTTAGAGACAACTAAGAAAAAGAGATGCTAACCTGCCTGCCAATGCAGGGGACTTAAGAGATACAGGTTCTATCCCTGAGTCAGGAAGATCCCCTTGGAGGAGGTTATGGAAAACCACTCCACTATTCTTGCTTAGAGAATCCCATGGACAGAGGATCCTGGTATGCACAGTCCTTGCGGTCTCATAGATTTGGAAACCACTGAAGTGACTTAGCAAGCAGCCAACAGAGAAAAAGAGACTAGTAAAGCTGTTAACTGAACTATGTAATGTGGAGAGATTCATTAAATTCTGATTAAAATGCAACTTTCACACAATATAAACAAGTCTATTTTCTTTGCCCACAGGTCTGGAATGAAATAATAGTCAATACAGCAGTTTGTTTCCCAATTCAGTTATTTTTCAAGTTTTAAAGCATTGCCCAGCTCTGCACATAAAATTTTATTGTGGTACAAGAACTATGGTATTGTGTCTGTGGATGTCTTTCCTAAAACCGTGATGTCTCTCTGTTGACCTTTGTTTTACCCTTTACATGTAAGTGAGACTGATGATATTATCCAAGATTTCTGCATAAATCAGAAAGACTCAATATATGACTTTGGGCAAAGACAGGAAGATGGAAAGAAAGTTGAATTGAATTAGAAACTTGGGTTTGCATCAGGAGACTCAAGGATTATGTCCATTTCCAACGTTACAATTTTCATGCCTTCTATGTTGACCCTTATAGGAGTCCCAGGCTTAGAATCTGTGCAGTGCTGGATTGGGATTCCATTTTGTGCCATGTATCTAATCGCTATGATTGGAAATTTCTTGCTTTTGATAATCATCATATCAGAACGCAGCCTCCATCAGCCCATGTATATTTTCCTAGGCATGTTAGGAGTCACAGATATTGCTCTCAGCACAAGCATTGTGCCCAAGATGCTTGGAATCTTCTGGTTTCATGTAACAGAGATATATTTTGATACTTGCTTGCTTCAAATGTGGCTCATCCACACATTTCAGTGCACGGAATCAGGCATCCTCCTAGCCATGGCCCTGGACCGCTATGTAGCCATCTGTTATCCACTCAGACATGCTGCCATCTTCTCTCACCAGTTAGTCACTCAAATAGCAGCTATGGTAACACTCAGGGCTGCCATTCTTGTAACACCATGCCTAATACTGATAAAGTTTCGATTACAATTTTACCATACAACAATCATCTCTCATTCCTACTGTGAACATATGGCTGTTGTGAAACTGGCTGCAGAAAATATCAGGGTCAACAAAATCTGTGGTCTGTTTGTGGCCTTCACTGTTGCTGGGCTTGACATTGTGTTAATCACGTTGTCCTACATACAGATATTCATCACAGTTTTTCATTTGCCTCAGAAGGAGGCCAGGTTGAAAGCATTCAACACTTGCGTTGCTCACATCTGTGTCTTCCTCCAGTTCTACTCCCTCGGTTTCTTCTCCTTCTTTGCACATAGATTTGGCTCTCACATCCCTCCTTATATTCACATCCTCTTTTCTAGCACTTATCTGCTGGTCCCTCCATTTGTCAATCCACTTGTTTATGGTGTAAAGACCAAGCAGATCCGTGTGCATATGGTAAAAATATTTTGTTCAAAAAATTTACTGTGAGAAAAGCTTTTATGTTTACCTTTTGTGAATAGCAACACTATTTCACAACACGATAAAACAACAAAAGTCCTTGTTATTGGAAATGCTCAAGTTTTCTATTTAATTTTTTTCAACTTGCCAGCATGTTAACTATTAGCTATTAGGACATGAAAGCAGTCAATAAGATTGTGGATCCTACTGAGAATGAGAAACATAAAAAGAGGAAAATAGTGAATGTTTCTATTTTAAATTTCTCTTTCAGCTTTTTTTTAGTACCTGCTTGAGTGTCCCCTTGTAAATATCCAACCCTGGAAAGATTCACAAATTATGGATCTCTCAATGATGTTCTGCAGTGTCCAGATACTCAATAAATCTAGTTCTTGATTTTGTTTCCTGGTCATGTGGATCTTCTTTAAAAAAAAAAAAAAAGGAGGAAGTGTATGTTACTGTTCTTATCAAAAGCAAAGCAAAAGAAAAATTCTATCTTTATGTTAGTAATGAAAAAAATAAAGTCTAAAAATTTCAGTATATTTTCAAGGTCATTCAAGAAGTTATAGGCACAAAAATCATGAGCAGTAAAGTGCTTGATTTTCCACAACAGTACTTTTTCTGCTGTTTTCATCATTTACTTTTTATTAATTCATCTAATGTTATTAAAATCTTAGGCCATTATAAATACTATGCTACAGAATAGCAGCATAATGGAAAATTTGACACAGCGATTACTTATATCGAGTTTGTAAACTTTGTAACCTTCTATTTCTTAGCAAATGAGAGGAAAAGAGACACATGATAATGAGAGAGAAATGGTTGTAGAATGCACAAATAAATCTCTAGATTTTACAGGAAATTAAATACTTAAATACTTAGAGGACCAGAGTGTCAGTCTCTCACATTGTGAGAAACATCCAATCTTCATGGGAATTTTATTGTTCTGACTCCCTTGGGTCCAGGTGTGGAAAGTCATACTATCACTCCCCCAAGATCAGGGAATAAGGAAGCTACAGGACAAATCATGAATGCACTCACTCTCTCAAATGCTAAGATTGGAGCAGAAAATGGAAAATCATGAGCAGGAGAGATGATAGTCAGTAGAAGCAGTAGAGACAAGTACAACTTAGTAAGCCTGGCAACTATTAGTAACAGTGAATTTTTCTTCAGCTTTAGGTTTTAGCTACAATTCTGAGAAAACAAACAAAAAAATTAATTCTATATTATCTTCTCTATGAAATGGATACTAAAAATCAACCTTTAATTTATAGCCTAAAGTATTTATTCTATCATAGCAAAGGAGATTTTAGCAATTTGGGAAACTATTCCAGAACAGTTTTCAGTTAATAATAAGTGAAGGTGTACATTAGGACAGGTAATTTGAGAACACTAATTAAAATTTAAAATGTGTACACTCTTCAGTGCCAGGAAACCTCAGTTCAGTTCAGTTCAGCTCTCAGTCATGTCAGACTCTTTGCGACCCCACGGGCTTCAGCATTCCAGGTTTCCCTGTCAATCATCAACTCCTGGGGCTTGCTCCAACTCATGTCCATTGAATGGGTAGTGCCATCCAACCGTCTCATCTGTCATTCTTATCTCCTGCCCCTAGTCTTTCCCAGAATCAGGGTCTTTTCCAATGAGTCAGTTCTTTGCATCAGGTGGCCAAAGTATTGGAGTTTCAGCTTCAGCATTTGTCCTTTCAATGACTAGTCAGGACTGATTTCCTTTAGGATGGACAGGTTGGATCTCCTTGCAGTCCAAGGGACTTTCAAGAGTATTCTCCAACACCACAGTCCAAAAGCGACAGTTCTTTTGCACTCAACTTTCTTTATGATCCAACTCTCACATTCATACATGACTATTGGAAAAACCATAGCTTTGACTAGACAAATATTTGTCGGAAAAGTAATGTCTGCTTTTAATATGCTGTCAAGGTATGTCTTATCTTTCCTTCCAAGGAGCCAATATCTTTTAATTTCAGAGCTTCAGTCACCATCTGCAGTGATTTGGAGGCCAAGAAAATAAAGTCTGTCATAGTTTCCATTGTTTCTACATGTCATGAAGTGATGGGACCATATATCATGATCTTTGTTTTTTGAGTTTTAAGCCAGCTTTTTCACTCTCTTCTTTTACTTTCACCTAGAGACTCTTTAGTTCCCTTTGCTTTTTGCCATATGGGTGGTATTATCTGCATTTCTGCTGATATTTCTTTTAAGCCAGCTTTTTCACTCTCCTCTTTTACTTTCATCAAGAGGCTCTTTAGTTCCCTTTTGCTTTTTGCCAAATGGGTGGTATGCATTGTCTGCACTTCTGATGATATTTCTCCCAGCAACCTCGATTCCAGATTGTGCTTCCTCCAGCCTGGCATACAGAGTACATCATGATCTGAGCCACAGTCAACTCCCTGTCTTGTTTTTGCTGACAGTATAGGGCTTCTTCAACTTTGTCTGCAAAGTATACAATCAATCTGATTTTAGTATTGACCATCTGGTGATGTCCACGTCAAGTCGTCCCTTGTGTTGTTGGAAGATAGTGTTTTCCATGAACAGTGCATTCTCTTGGTAAAACCTTGTTATCCTTTGCCCTACTTCATTTTGTACTCCAAGGCCAAATTTGCCTGTTATTCCAGGTATCTCTTGACTCCTACTTTTGCCTGCCAGTCCTCTATATCATGAAAAGGATATCTTTTTTTGGTGTTAGTTCTAGAAGGCCTTGTAGGTCATCATAGAACTATTCAACTTCAGCTTCTTTGGCATTTCTAGCTGGGGCATAGACTTGGATTACTGTAATATTGAATGGAAATGAACAGAGATCATTCTGCCATTTTTAAGATTACACCCAAGTACTACATTTAGTGGCCACAGCACTGGAAAAGGTCAGTTTTCACTTCAAACCCAAAGAAAGGTAATGCCAAAGAAGGCTCAAACTACCAGACAATTGCACTCATCTCACACACTAGTAATGTAACGCTCAAAATTCTCCAAGCCAGGCTTCAGCATTATTTGAACGATGAACTTCCAGATGTTCAAGCTGGTTTTAGAAAAGGCACTGGAACAAGAGATCAAATTGCCAACATTCACTGGATCATCTAAAGAGCAAGAGAGTCCCAGAAAAACATCTATTTCTGCTTTATTGACTATGCCAAAGCCTTTGACTGTGTGGACCACAATAAACTCTGGAAAATTCTGAAAGAGATAGGAATACTAGACCACCTAACCTGGCTCTTGAGAAACTTGTATGCAGGTCAGGAAGCAACAGTTAGAACTGGACATAGAACAACAGACTGGTTCCAAATAGGAAAAGGAGTACGTCAAGGCTGTATATTGTCACTCTGCTTGTTTAAATTATATTCAGAGTACATAATGAGAAATGCTGGGCTGGAGGAAGCACAAGCTGGAATCAAGATTGCTGGGAGAAATATCAATAACCTCAAATATGCAGATGACACCACCCTTATGCCAGAAAATGAAGAAGAACTAAAAGATCTCTTGATAAAATTGAAAGAGGAGAGTGAAAAAGTTGGCTTAAAGCTCAAGATTCAGAAAATGAAGATCATGGCATCTGATCCCATCACTTCATGGCAAATAGATGAGGAAACAGTGGAAACAGTGACTGACTATTTTTCTGGGCTCCAAAATCATGTAGCCATGAAATTAAAAGACGCTTACTCCTTGGAAGTAAAGTTATGACCAACCTAGACAGCATATTAGAAAGCAGAGACATTACTTCATTAACAAAGGTCGGTCTAGTCAAGACTATGGTTTTTCCCAGTGGTCATGTATGGACCTGAGAGTTGGACTATAAAGAAAGCTAAGGTCAGAAGAATTGATGCTTTTGAACTGTGGTGTTGGAGAAAACTTTTCAGAGTCTCTTGGACTGCAAGGAGATCCAACCAGTCCATCCTAAAGGAAATCAGTCCTGGGTGTTCATTGGTAGGACTGGTATTGAAGCTGAAACTCCAACCCTTTGGCCACCTGATGCGAAAAACTGACTCTTTTGAAAAGACTCTGATGCTAGGAAAGATTGAGGGCAGGAAGAGAAGGGGGGTAATAGGGAATGAGATGGTTGGATGGCATCACTGACTCAATGGACATGGGTTTGGGTGGACTCCGGTAGTTGGTGATGGACAGGGAGGCCTGGCGTGCTGCGGTTCATGGGGTTGCAAAGAGTCGCACACGACTGCGTGACTTAACCGAACTGAATTCAGCTATATTTCAGACTCTTTTGTTGATTGTGAGGGTTACTCCTTTTCTTTTATGGGATTATTGCCCACCGTAGTATATATAATGGTCCTCTGAATGGAATTCACCCATCAGGTCCAATTTAGTTCACCGATTCTTAAAATGTCGATGTTTATTCTTGCCATTTCCTGTTTTGCCACTTCCAATTAACCTTGATTCATGGATCTAAGGTTCCAAGTATCCTATGTAATATTGTTCTTTACAGCACCAGACTTACTTCCATCACCAGTCACATCCACAGCTGGGTGCTGTTTTGCTCTGGCTCCATCTCTTCATTCTTTCAGAAGTTATTTCCCCACACTTCTCTAGTAGCATATTGGGCATCTACCAACCTGGGGAGTTCATCTTTCAGTGTCTTATCTTTTTGCTTTTTCATAATATTCATGGGGTTCTCAAGGCAAGAGTATGAAGTGGTTCGCCTTTGCTAGGAAACTTGAAAGACTACAAATCAAACTGCTAAGACTTGTTACAACTAAAAGACTGTGGTGTGGAAAAACTGATAATTTTTATGTTAGTATCTCTGTAATTCTTAAAGTTTTAATATAGAGTACAAGAAAAGAAAATTGCATAGACCTTGTTGGGAAGACTCTTGAGAGTCCCTTGGACTGCAAGGAGATCCAACCAGTCTATTCTGAAGGAGATCAGCCCTGGGATTTCTTTGGAAGGAATGATGCTGAAGCTGAAACTCCAGTTTTTGGCCACCTCATGAGAAGAGTTGACTCACTGGAAAAGACTCTGGTGCTGCGAGGGATTGGGGGCAAGTGGAGAAGGGGACGACCGAGGATGACATGGCTGGATGGCGTCACGGACTCGATGAACATGAGTCTGAGTGAACTCCGGGAGTTGGTGATGGACAGGGAGGCCTGGTGTACCGCGATTCATGGGGTTGCAAAGAGTCGGACATGACTGAGCGACTGAACTGAACTGAACTGAAGATGAGTATCATGATGTTCAAATTGAAAATGAAGTGACTTTTTCTGGGATAGTAAGAGCAGCTTTAAGCAATAAGAGATTAGAATAACGGACATAAGATTGTTTTCAACCCTAAATTGTACTACTTTGAGAATTAAGAAATAATTCTTTGATGCCATATAATATACTTCATCAACAATTCATAATTGCCTTTGGTATCATCCAAAACAAATAATTATGAATCTCTTGAATATACATTCTCCCCAAATATACATACTTATAAACCATTGCCTCAAGGTGTCACAACTGCTGGGTTTTATCAGACTTTAAATCTTTAACAGTCTGAGGGATGAAAAAGTTGAGATATCATTGTTGATTAAAATTTTATTCCCTTATTAATAAGGTTGGACACATTTGCTATTTACTGACTGGGCAATATGCTGCTAAGTCACTTCAGTCGTGTCTGACTCTGTGCGACCCCATAGACAGCAGCCCACCAGGCTCCCCCATCCCTGGGATTCTCCAGACAAGAACACTGGAGTGGGTTGCCATTTCCTTCTCCAATGTAGGAAAGTGAAAAGTGAAAGGAAGTCACTCAGTCATGTCCAACCCTTAGCATGGATTGCAGCCTACCAAGCTCCTCCATCCATGGGATTTTCCAGGCAAGAGTACTGGAGTGGGGTGCCGCTGCCTTCTCCTTACTGGACAATATAATAGGGGGTAATTAAAAGTGGGAGTTCTAAAGCAGTAGTTTTCAATCGTTTTGCTTTAATACTCCCTAAAATTTTTGAAAATGGCTTTGTATTATTTATATTTTATGTTGTTATTTATATTTTTCATTGTACATCTAAATGGATATAAAATATATTATTTTTGTAATGTTTTATTGCATATGTGATTTAAATATATTTCTGCTAAATCTTTGGATATGCAGTGGAAAAATGCTAAATGCATACCCATTTTACAGCATTTAGTTCTCATTGTAGAAACCAGATTGACAGTGTCAGAAAAAGTCTGAATTTATTATTTAAGCCAAACATGCTGATATGCCCTCAAGATTTATGACCACTTTAAATTTTTTTTAACTGAAAGATAATTGCTTTACATAATTTTGCTGTTTTCTATCAACATATGTCCTTTCCCACTTGAAGCTCCTTCCTGTCTCCCTCCCCCATCCCACTCCCAGGCTGGTACAGAGCCCCTGTTTGAATTCCCTGAGACACATAGCAAATTCCCATTGGCTATCCTAAAGGTAATAAGTTCTGAATATTCATTAGAAGGATGGATCCTGAAAGCTCCAATTCTTTGGCCACCTGATATGAAGAACAGACTCAGGAAAAACCCTGTTGCTGGGAAAGATTGAGGGCAGGAGGAGAGGTGGCCAAAAATGATGAGATGGTTGGATGGCATCACTGACTTGGTACACATGAGTAAGAGCAAGCTGCAGGACTTGGTGATGGACAGGGAGACCTGTCATGCTGCAGTCCATGGAGTCACAAAGGGTCAGACATGACTAGGTGACTTACCTGAACTGTACTGAATCTGTTTTACATCAGTTCCATTCAGTTCAGTCGCTCAGTCATGTCCGACTCTTTGTGACCCGATGAATCACAGCACACTAGGCCTCCCTGTCCATCACCATCTCCTGGAGTTTACTCAGACTCATGTCCATCGAGTCAGTGATGCCATCCAGCCATCTCATCCTCTGTCGTCCCCTTCTCCTCCTACCCCCAATCCCTCCCAGCGTCAGAGTCTTTTCCACTGAGTCAACTCTTCGCATGAGGTGCCCAAAGTACTGGAGTTTCAGCTTCAACATCATTCCTTCCAAAGAAATCCCATGGCTTACCTCCTTTATTTATTTTTTTAAATCTAATTTTATTTATTAATTTTTAATTTTACTTTATTTTGCTTTACAACACTGTATTGGTTTTGCCAGGGACTCTCAAGAATCTTCTCCAACATCACAGTTCAAAAGCATCAATTCTTCAGTGCCCAGCTTTTTTCACAGTCCAACTCTCATATCCATACATGACCACTGGAAAAACCATAGCCTTGACTGGACGGACCTATGTTGGCAAAGTAATGTCTCTACTTTTGAATATGCTATCTAGGTTGGTCATAACTTTCCTTCCAAGGAGTAAGTGTCTTTTAATTTCATGGCTGCAATCACCATCTGCAGTGATTTTGGAGTCTCCCAAAATAGTCTGACACTGTTACCACTGTTTCTCCATCTATATCCCATGAAGTGATGGGACCAGATGCCATGATCTTCGTTTTCTGAATATTGAGCTTTAAGCCAAATTTTTCACTCTCCACTTTCACTTTCATCAAGAGACTCTTTAGTTCTTCAGTTTCTGCAATAAGGGTGGTGTCATCTGCATATCTGAGGTTATTGATATTTCCCCACCAATCTTGATTCCAGCTTGTGCTTCATTCAGCCCAGTGTTTTTCATAATCAGTTCAGTTCAGTTCGTCACTCAGTCGTGTCCGACTCTCTGATACTCCATGAATCGCAGCACGCCAGGCCTCTCTGTTCATTATCATCTCTCGGAGATCACTCAGACTCACATCCATCGAGTCTGTGATGCCATCCAGCCATCTCATCCTCGATCGTCCCCTTCTCCTCCTGCCCCTAATCCCTTCCAGCATCACAGTCTTTTCCAATGAGTCAACTCTTCTCATGAGGTGGCCAGAGTACTGGAGTTTCACCTTTAGCATCATTCCTTCCAAAGAAATCCCAGAGCTGATCTACTTGAGAATGGACTGGTTGGAACTCCTTGCAGTCCAAGGTACTCTCAAGAGTCTTCTCCAACACCACAGTTCAAAAGCATCAATTCTTTGGCGCTCAGCCTTCTATACAGCCCAACTCTCACATCCATACATGACCACAGGAAAAACCATAGCCTTGACTAGATGGAACTTAGTCGGCAAAGTAATGTCTCTGCTTTTGAATATACTATCTAGGTTGGTCAGAACTTTTCTTCCAAGGAATAAGCGTCTTCTAATTTCATGGCTGCTGTCACCATCTGCAGTGATTTTGGAGCCCAAGAAAATAAAGTCTGACACTGTTTCCCCATCTATTTCCCATGAAGTGATGGGACCAGATGCCATGATCTTCGTTTTCTGAATGTGGAGCTTTAGGCCAACTTTTTCACTCTCCTCTTTCACTTTCATCAAGAGGCTTTTTAGCTCCTCTTCACTTTCTGCCATAAGGGTGGTGTCATCTGCATATCTGAGGTTATTGATATTTCTCCTGGCAATCTTGATTCCAGACTGTGTTTCTTCCAGTCCAGCGTTTCTCATGATGTACTCTGCATATAAGTTAAATAAGCAGGGTGACAATATACAGCCTTGATGTACTCCTTTTCTTATTTGGAACCAGTCTGTTGTTCCATGTCCAGTTCTGACTGTTGGTTCCTGACCTGCATACAGATTTCTCAAAAGGCAGGTTAGGTGGTCTGGTATTCCCATCTCTTTCAGAATTTTCCACAGTTTATTTTGATCCACACAGTCAAAGGCTTTGGCATAGTCAAGAAAGCAGAAATAGATGTTTTTCTGGAACTCTCTTGCTTTTTCCATGATCCAGCAGATGTTGGCAATTTGATCTCTGGTTCCTCTGCCTTTTCTAAAACCAGCTTGAACATCAGGGAGTTCACGGTTCATGTATTGCTGAAGCCTGGCTTGGAGAATTTTGAGCATTACTTTACTCGCGTGTGAGATGAGTGCAACTGTGAGGTAGTTTGAGCACTTTTTGACATTGCCTTTCTTTGGAATTAGAATAAAAACTGACCTTTTCCAGTCCTGCGGCCACTGCTGAGTTTTCCATATTTGCTGGCATATTGATTGAGTGCAGCACTTTCACAGCATCATCTTTCAGGATTTGAAACAGCTCCACTGGAATGCCATCACCTCCATTAGCTTTGTTCGTAGTGATGCTTTCTAAGGCTCACTTGACTTCACATTCCAAGATGTCTGGCTCTAGATTATTGATCAGAACATCATGATTATCTGGGTCGTGAAGATCTTTTTGTACAGTTCTTCCAAGTATTCTTGCCACCTCTTCTTAATATCTTCTGCTTCTGTTAGGTCCATACCATTTCTGTCCTTTATCGAGCTCATCTTTGCATGAAGTGTTCCCTTGGTATCTCTAATTTTCTTGAAGAGAGCTCTAGTGTTTCCCATTCTGTTCTTTTCCTCTATTTCTTTGCTATGATTGATCACTCAAGAAGGCTTTCTTATCTCTTCTTGCTGTTCTTTGGATCTCTGCATTCAGATGCTTATATCTTTCCTTTTCTCCTTTGCTTTTTGCCTCTCTTCTTTTCACAGCTATTTATAAGGCCTCCCCAGACAGCCATTTTGCTTTTTGCATTTCTTTTCCACAGTGACAGTCTTGATCCCTGTCTCCCATACAATGTCACGAACCTCATTCCATCGTTCATCAGGCACTCTATCTATCAGATCTAAGCCCTTAAATCTATTTCTCACTTCCACTGTATAATCATAAGGGATTTGATTTAGGTCATACCTGAATGGTCTAGCGGTATTTTCCTATTGTCTTCAATTTAAATATGAATGTGGCAATAAGGAGTTCATGATCTGAGCCACAGTCAGCTCCTGGTCTTGTTTTTGTTGACTGTATAGAGCTTCTCCATCTTTGGCTGCATAGAATATAATCAATCTGATTTCTGTGTTGACCATCTGGTGATGTCCATGTGTAGAGTCTTCTCTTGTGTTGTTGGAAGAGGGTGTTTGCTATGACCAGTGCATTTTCTTGGCAAAACTCTATTAGTCTTTGCCCTGCTTCATTCCACATTCCAAGGCCAAATTTGCCTGTAACTCCAGGTGTTTCTTGACTTCCTACTTTAGCATTCCAGTCCCCTATAATGAAAATGACATCTTTTTTGGGTGTTAGTTCTAAAAGGTCTTGTAGGTCTTCATAAAACCATTCAACTTTAGCTTCTTCAGCGTTACTGGTTGGGGCATAGACTTGGATAACTGTGATATTGAATGGTTTGCCTTGCAAGCAAACAGAGATCATTCTGTCATTTTGAGATTGCATCCAAGTACTGCATTTTGGACTCTTTTGTTGACCATGATGGCTACTCCATTTCTTTTGATGGCTACTCCATTATATTTACAGTAGTAAATATAATGGTCATCTGAGTTTAATTCCCCCATTCCAATCCATTTTAGTGCACTGATTCCTAGAAAGTCGACGTTCACCCTTGCTATCTCTTGGTTTACCACTTCCAATGATCTTAATTCATGGATTTGACATTCCAGGTTCCTATGCAATATTGCTCTTTACAGCATCGGATCTTGTTTCTATCACCAGTCACATGTACAACTGGGTACTGTTTTTTCTTTGGCTCCATCCCTTCATTCTTTCTGGAGTTATTTATCCACTGATCTGCAGTAGCATATTCGGCACCTAATGACCTGGGGAGTTCCTCTTTTGGTATCCTATCATTTTGTCTTTTCATACTTTTGTGTTCTGCATATAAGTTAAATAAGCAGAGTGACAATATACAGCCTTGACGTACTCCTTTTCCTATTTGGAACCAGCCCGTTGTTCCATGTCCAGTTCTAACTGTTGCTTCCTGACCTGCATACAGATTTCTCAGGAGGCAGGTCAGGTGGTCTGGTATTCCTATCTCTTTCTGAATTTTCCACAGTTTATTGTGATCCACACAGTCAAAGGCTTTGGCATAGTCAATAAAGCAGAAATAGATGGTGTTTTTCTGGAACTCTCTTGCTTTCTCCATGATCCAGTGGATGTTGGCAATTTGATCTCTGGTTCCTCTGTCTTTTCTAAAACCAGCTTGAACATCTGGAATTTCATGGTTCACGTAATGTTGAAGTATGGCTTGGAGAATTTTGAACATTACTTTACTAGTGTGTGAGATGAGTGCAACTGTATGGTAGTTTGAGCCTTTGCCATTGCCTTTTGTTGGGATTGGAATGAAAACTGACATTTTCCAATCCCATGGCTACTGCTGAGTTTTCCAAATTTGCTGGCATATTAAGTGCAGCACTTTTACAGCATCATCTTTCAAGATTTGAAATAGCTCAACTGGAATTCCATCACCTCCACTGTCTTTGCTCATAGTGATGCTTCCTAAAGTCCACTTGACTTTATATTCCAGGAAGTCTGGCTCTAGGTGAGTGATTACACCACCATGATTGTCTGGGTTGTGAAGATCTTATTTTGTAAAGTTCTTCAATCTATTCTTGCCCCCTCTTCTTAATATCTTCTGCTTCTGTTAGGTCCATACCATTTCTGTCCTTTATTGAGCCTGTCTTTGAATGAAATATTCCTTTGGTATCTCACTTTCTTGAGGAGATCTCCAGTCTTTCCCATTCTCTTTTTTTCCTCTATTTATTTGCACTGATCACTGAGGAAAGCTTTCTTATCTCTCTTTGCTGTTCTTTGGAATTCTGCATTCAAATTGGTATATCTTTTCTTTTCCCCTTTGTTTTTGCTTCTCTTCTTTTACAGCTACTTGTAAGGACTCCCTAGGCAGCCATTTTGCTTTTTGGATTTCTTTTTCTTGGGGATGTTCTTGATCCCTCTCTCCTATACAATGTCATGAATCTCCATCCATAGTTCATCAGACATTCTATCAGATCTAATCCCTTAAATCTATTTCTCACTTCTACTGTATAATCATAAGGGATTTGATTTAGGTCATACCTGAATGGTTTAGTCGTTTTCCCTACTTTCTTCAATTTAGTTCCAAATTTGGTAATAAAAATTTCATGATCTGAGCCACAGTAAGCTGCCAGTCTTGTTTTTGCTGATTATATAGTTTCTCCATTTTTGGCTGCAAAGAATATAATCAATCTGATTTTGGTGTTGATCATCTGGTGATGTCCATGTGTAGAGTTTTCTCTTGTGTTGTTGGAAGAGGGTGTTTGCTATGACCAGTGTGTTCTCCTGGCAAAACTCTATTAGCCTTTGCCTTGCTTCATTCTGTACTCCAAGGCCAAATTTGCCTGCTACTCTTGGTATTTCCTGACTTGCTACTTTTGCATTCCAGTCCCTTATAATAAAAAGGACATTTTGGGGGTGTTAGTTCTAGAAGGTCTTGTAGGTCTTCATAGAACCGTTCAACTTCAGCTTCTTTAGAATTATTGGGGCATAGACTTGGATTATGATGATATTGAATGGTTTCCCTTGAAAACGAACAGAGATCATTCTGTCATTTCTGAGATTGCATCCAAGTACTACATTTCAGACTCTTTTGTTGACTATGATAGCTACTCTATTTCTTCTAAGGGATTCTTTCCCACAGGAGTAGATATATTGGTCATCTGACTTAAATTCACCCATTCCAGTCCATTTTAGTTCGCTGATTCCTAGTATGTCGACGTTCACTCTTGCCATCTCTTGTTTGACCACTTCCAATTTTCCTTGATTCATGAATCTAACATTCCAGGTTCCTATGAACTATTGTTCATCGGGCTTCACTTCCACCACCAGTCACATCCACAACTGGGTGTTGTTTTTGCTTTGGCTCCATCTCTCATTCTTTCTGGAGTTATTTCTCCACTGATCTCCAGTACCATATTGGGCACCTACCGACCTGTGGAGTTCTTTCAGTGTCTCCTCTTTTGCCTTTTCATATTGTTCATGGGGTTCTCAATGCAAGAATACTGAAATGGTTTGCCATTACCTTCTCCAGTGGGCCACGTTTTATCAGAACTCTCCACCATTACCCACCCATCTTGGGTGACCCTTCACAGCATGGCTCATAGTTTCATTGAGTTAGACAAGGCTGTGATCCATGTGATTAGATTGGTTAGTTTTCTGTAATTGTGGTTTACATTATAGTTATATATGCATTAGTATACAATATTTATCTTTCTCTATGTCCACTTTTAATTCTTAGATAGAAATAAGGAAAGCAAGAAGAGAGAAATGAGGATTATGAGTTAGGGAAAGAAAGAAATAAGGCAAAAAGCTTATGAGCAGAGCTTTGCTGAAAGCCCAACACTTTCTACCATCTTTTTCCTAATCTTGCCATCAGAGAAGAGACCCATGTTCATGAATTGTGCCTTTGTTAAACATCCTAGAGATTTTCACAGCCTGGGACAATGTGCCATGATCTTGTTAAGAAGAAGAAGGATATTGGGATATTTTGCAGAGAGGAAGCAAAAGTGATTGTAACATATGGATGATAATATCACCCCACCACATTGGATCTTTAAAATACATTAAGTGTCTGGCACATAATAAAAATTTATAACGTGTCTAAAAATATGTTAAAATTTTGTCTTTATATATATATATTATTTTGGGACTTCCCAGGTGGTGCTAGTGGCAAAGAACTCACTTGCCAACTCAGAAAACATAAGATACACAGGTTTGATCCCTAGGTAAGGTAGATCCCTTGGGGAATGAAATGGCAACTCACTCCACTATTCTTGCGTGGAGAATCCCATGGGCAGGGGAGCCTGGTAGATTACAGTCCATAGGGTCACAAAGCACAGATACTCATGCATGTGATGTTTTATGATTTTAAATTTGCTATTTGTCAACAATCACAGAGGTGAACAAGTCTGACTCATCTGCATAAGGAACACTACAATCAATTTCTGCCTGGTTATATTGAAAGAAACTTCTTTGATCAGGCTCTATGAGATGGAATCAGTCAATGCTGAAGAATGAGAGTAATCAGTGCACACAGGAACAGAGCTCAAAGCAAATCACATTCTACCTGATTATCTGAGTACTGCCCCTGAATAATAAAAATTTTGTCTGAATAAATAAAATCTTATATACTGAGAGAATTTATTGTGTTCAGAGTCAAAGTCCATGTTAATAGTCCATCTCAATCCCATATCAACTCTGTGAATTTAAGGTAGTAGCAGAACTTTCAGAGCCTTTGTGAAATCATTCCTTAAATAGTGTCTCCTGATAATTATGAGGGTAATATATTACAGTACAAATGCACTTCTTGCTTTTTTTAAAGATTACCATTGATGTTTACATTACATTCTACTATTAATAGCATTAGGATCCATGCTGTGCTGTGCTCAGCCGTGTCCAATTATTTGTGACCCCATGGATGGTAACCTGCCAGGTTCCTCTGTCCACGAAATTTCCCCAGGCAAGAATACTGGAGGTGCCGCCATTTCCTTCTCCAGGGGATCTTCCTAACCTAGGAATTAAACCCTTGTCTTTTGTGCCTCTTGTATTGCAGATGGGTTCTTTACCACTAAGCCACCTGGGAAGCCCAAATAACATATGTTAAATGACTTTCATTCAAATTTAATCACTTGTAAAGAGGACAACAATTATAAATAAATGTGAAAAAATTAGGTATGTGCCATGCATAATGAAAAGGCCATTAAGAATCTGTATGTTCTCCATACAGTTCCACCTGATCCTTTGAATGAAGGGGTGGAGGAGACTACTTCCTTCCTAATTGCTGAGGCCCCATCCTTCCAACACTATGGCTGCTCCTTTCATGATGGTCGACAGTCTGTCATGTCTCTCTATTGCCTGACCCCCTCCTTCCGTACTCTTCCTCCTTTATAAACTTCTTCTAGATTCAAACAAAAAGGCCCATTTATCTCAATTTTTAGCGTAGACTAGCCTTGCTAATTGGAAAGTCCATTCCTAGTCTAACATGTAAGAGTCTGTGACCAAACACCAAATAAACAGTAGAGTTTTCCAGGCCTTGCTGTTTTCTGATAAATATAATTTAATCCATTTTATTTTTCCATTCCCAGAGCAATGACACTGAAGCCAATGACTCTAGTAACAATAAAGGGCAGTAACACCAGACTCAGACATACGACAGGGATGAAGCAATATACACAAATTTTTCACAACTGATACATTAAAAAAAAATCACCACAGTACACAACCATAACTAAACTCTTCTCAAACTACGAGTGATATATTCTGTGACCAAACTGTGTCTCCTCATAAGTCATATATAGAAACCCTACATCCCAATATGATGGTCATTGGAGATGGGACCTTTGATAATTAATTAGGTTTAGTTGATGTCATAAGGGTGAAGACTGCATGACAGAATTAGTGACCTCGTGAGAAGAGAAACCAGAAAGGTTAAAGTAAAAATTTAAAAATTGCTACTACATTTTATAAAAATTCACAGTAGAATGCATGATCAGAAACAAATAAATATAAAATTGGAAGAGGAGAAATATGGAAATCATACAGGCTAATGAAGATAAGATGCTATCGCAAAAAATAGTACTATTTTACCAAAGAGACATTTTATACAAATCTCATGGTTTAAACAAATTAAAAATCTAGAAAAGAGACACAAAATTGAAAAAAGAAAGAAAGAAAGAAAAGAAACAGAGAAACATTAAAGAAAACCATGAATCTGTAGTGGCAGAGAGAAAAATAAGGGGAAAAAAATGTAGATCCTGAACACCCAGAAAACAAAAACGATAAAACAGCAGTACTAAGTCCTCATTTGTCAATTTTCACCATAGATAAAAGTGGATTGAAGTCAATCAAGAGATGCAACCTGGTGGGATGGACTAAAAAGAGGACAGAATTATATATTACTCACAGGAAACATAGCTCTAAAGACAGAAGTTGGCTAAAGTGAAGGGATGGAAGATGATACTCCAAAGAAATGGCACTCTAAAGAAAGCAGCTTTTATTATACTCACATCAGACAAAATAGACTTCAAACCAAAAAAGTAACAAGAGCAAAAGATAGACATTATATACAGGGTAATTATATACAGGGTAAAATTCAACATAATAACATGAGTTAATAATACCTAATGTGGGAGCACCAAAATATTTAAAGGACTTATTAAAAGACCTAAAGAGAAAAAATAATATCACTACATAATAGTAGAGGTCTTTATCACTTATAGCTATGGATATGTCACATTGACAGAGAATCACAAAGACAGGAAATAATGGCCTTAAATAAAACTTTAGACCAGATGGATTTATTAGGTTTGAGCAAATTATGCTCTCCCAAAGTAACAGAACACATTCTCCTCAAGTGTGTGAGCAATTTTCTCAAGAATAGAACATAATTTGAGATGGAAAATAAGGCTCCATAATTTTATGAAGATTTAAACCAACGATTTCAAGCATCTTTTCTCATCATAATCATATGAAGCCAGAAATAAAAATAAGCTACAAGAAAACTGGAAAAAAACTTGACTAAACAACATGCTATTGAACAGCTAATCTATTAATGAAGAAGCCAAAAGAAAAAATTTCAAAAATATCTGAAGATAAATGAGGCTGAAAATATAAATGATAAAAGTCTATGGAATGCAGCAGAAATCGTACTAAATGGAAGTTTATAGCAACACAGGTCCACTTCAGGAAACAAGAAAGTATAAAGATCAACAAAAGACAATACAAAAGGTCAACAAAACTGAGAATAGATACTTTAAAAAGATAAACAAAATTAACAAAACATTACCTAGACTCACTAAGAAAGAAAGCTTAGATAAATGAAATCAGAAAGAAGAGAGGTGAAATTATAGTTGACATCACAGAAATACTATAAATATCTATATGCCATCAAATTGACAACCTAGAAGGAATGAATCCATTTTTAGAATCATTCAGTTTTAAGACTGAATCATGAAGAAATAAAAAATCTGGATAGACTGATCACTAGTAAAGAGTTAGAAATGTTAATTAAAAATCCACCCTTCCTCCCCAACAGAAGTTCAGGACCAGAGAACTTCACAGTTGAATTCTATCAAAACATTCAAAGTCAATTTAACAGCTATCTTTCACAGGCTCTTCTAAAATATTAAAGAGGAGAAAATGGTTTCTAAATTATTTTATTATTGCCAATATTTCCCTGAAACCAAACTATTAATAGAAAAGGGTACAAAAAAATAAAGAAAAATTAAAAGCCAAAAATTCATGAATTTGAATGGAAAATCCTCAAAACAAAATATTATCAAACTAAATGATATGTTGAAAATATCATATATCATGATCAAAAGGAGCCTCCTGCCTACCTGCCCACTATATCCTTCTAGGTTATTGGAAAGCATGGATCTGAGCTCCTTGGGTTATATAGCAGCTTCCCTCTAGCTATCTAATTTACTCATGGTAGTGTATATGTCCGGAGAAGGCAATGGCACTCCACTCCATACTCTTGCCTGGAAAATCTCATGGATGGAAGAGCCTGGTAGGCTGCAGTTCATGGGGTCAGTAAGAGTCGGATACAACTGAGCGACTTCACTTTCACTTTCATACACTGGAGAAGGAACTGGCAACCCACTCCAGGGTTCTTGCCTAGAGAATCCCAGGGATGTGGGAACCTGGTGGGCTGCCATCTATGGGGTCACACAGAGTCGGACACGACTGAAGTGACAGCAGCAGCAGCAGCAGTATATATACTAGTCTGGTGGCGGTTGTTTTGTTGCTAACTCATGTCTGCCTCTTGCAACCATATGGACTGTAGCCCATCAGTCTCCTCTGTCCATGGAATTCTCCAAGCAAGAATACTGGAGTGGGAAGCCATTCCCTTCTCCAGGGGATCCTCTTGACCCAGGAATTGAACCTGGATCTCCTGTCTTGCAGGTAGATTCTTTACTATCTAAGTCACCAAGGAAGCCCGTTTATGTCAATATCACTGTCTCATTTCACCCCACCTTCTCCTTCCACACTGTGTCCACAAGTCCATTTTTTTTCCATCAGTGTCTCTATTCCTATCCCTCAAACAGGTTAATCAGTACCATTTCTCCAGGTTCAGAAACTAACACAACATTGTAAAGCAATTATTTTTTAATTGAAAATGAAATAATTAAAAATAAAAGAGAGGAACACAAAACTTAAAAAGAAGAGAATAGAAGACAGAGAAACTAGGAAATACTGGTAAACAGTGGCAACATCTAACACAGGTGTAGACAATCTGCTGTCTTTTCATCAGAATACATCCTGAGAAGAATGAATCTTCTGAATAGTATGTGACATTTCAAGCTATATTTATTGTCATCTCTGTTTTATCACCCATTTAGTCAATATTCTTCTTCCTATGAAACTGATGTGTGACAATTTAATAGTCTCAGTTCAGTTCATTTCAGTAACGTCCGACTCTTTGAAATCCCATGAAGTGCAGCACTCCAGGCCTCCCTGTCCATCACCATCTCCCAGTGGTGGTGGTGAGTTATATCTGACTCTTTGCGACCCCGTGGACTGTAACCTACTAGCCTTCTCCGTCCATGGGATTCTCCAGGCAAGAATACTGGAGTGGATTGCCATTTCCTTCTCCAACGGATCTTCCTGACCCAGGGATCGAACCCAGGTCTCCTGTATTGTAGGCAGATGCTTTAACCTCTGAGCCAGAGTTCACTCAAACTCACATACGTCAAGTCTATGATGCCATCCACCCATCTTATCCTCTGTTGTCCCTCTTTTCTCCTGCCCCCAATCCCTCCCAGCATCAGAATCTTTTCCAATGAGTCAACTCTTCCCATGAGGTGGCCAAAGTACTGAGTTTCAGCTTTAGTATCATTCCTTCCAAGGAACCCTCAGGGCTGATCTCCTTCAGAATGGACTGGTTGGATCTCCTTGCAGTCCAAGGGACTCTCAAGAGTCTTCTCCAACGCCACAGTTCAAAAGATTAATTCTTTGGCGCTCAGCCTTCTTCACAGTCCAACTCTCACATCCATACATGACCACTGGAAAAACCATAGCCTTGACTAGATGGACCTTTGTTGGCAAAGTAATGTCTCTACTTTTCAATAGTCCCTAGTGAAAAGTGAAAGTGAAGTCGCTCAGTCATGTCCAACTCTTTGCGACCCCATGGACTGTAGCCTACCAGGCTTCTCTGTCCATGGGTTTTTCCAGGCAAGAATACTGGAGTGGGTTACCATTTCCTTCTCCAGGGGATCTTCCCAACCCACGGATCGAACCCGGATCTCCCAAATTGGAGGCAGGTGCTTTAACCTCTGAGCCACCAGGGAAGCTCATACTTGCCTGAGTGACTTCACTTTCACTTTTCACTTTCATACATTGGAGAAGGAAATGGCAACCCACTCTGGTGTTCTTGCCTGGAAAATCCCAGGGGTGGGGGGAGCCTGGTGGGCTGCCGTCTATGGGGTCACACAGAGTTGGACACAAATGAAGCAACTTAGCAGCAGTAGCAGCAGCAGCAGCCTTCTATAATGGGAACAGAGTAAAGAAAATGAAAAAAAAATTGTGTTGGAGTATTGTTCTAGTAGATGACATGTTGAAGTTTACTGATTTAAGTAGACAAAATTGCCATCATATTTATATAATCTGAGCAAAAGGACTCGGGTAAGAACTTGGGGAAACATCAAAATTTATATTCAGTTGACTGCAAGGAGATCCAGTCAGTCCATTCTAAAGGAGATCAGTCCTTGGTGTTCTTTGGAAGGAATGATGCTAAAGCTGAAACTCCAGTACTTTGGCCACCTCATGCGAAGAGTTGACTCATTGGAAAAGACTCTGATGCTGGGAGGGTTGGGGGCAAGGGTTAAAGGGGATGACAGAGAATGAGATGGTTGGATGGCATCACCGACTCGATGGACGTGAGTCTGGGTAAACTCCGGGAGATGGTGATGGACAGGGGAGGCCTGGCGTGCTGCGATTCATGGGGCCGCAAAGAGTCGGACACAACTGAGTGACTGAACTGAACTGAACTGAATTGAGACAGAACAGGTGATAAATAAAATGGTATATCAGAAAATAAAAGATAGGCTGAAGAGAAGTACAGATGTCAGTTGGACTTCGGAATCAATTCCATTCAACATGAATCAGTATAATGTTTTCCTTCTCCACAGAAGAATTTCTGGAAAGAAAATTTAGGATCTTTTCCTTTTCATCATATCTCTTAATCACCCTGAAATCCAGTGGAAATAACCTCCTCATGCCCACAGAAAAGATTTGTCCTAAATTTGCCAACATGTCTAAGCTACATCAAGTATATCTAAAATTGTTACATTTAAGAAAGTCTAAGAATGGTAAAATGTCAAAGAGAAAGGTATCATGTGTCTAAAACTTTCTTAGAATGTATTTGCAGTCATGATAAAAGATATCCTAATTTGTCTCTCTTTATTTCCCCAAAACTGAAGATATAGTTTCTTAATTAAGAGCACATGGAATGATATCTTCATATTTCTGACACAGGTAATACCTTCTTTATGAAGGAAGAGAGGAGGAAAAGAGGGAAAATTGTAAAGTGAGGGGATGGAAAAAATTTATTCATGTGTACAGTTTAGTCAGAACTCACTCTAGTAGGATTTATAGATGTCAACCACTATTGGTCAGTCTAAGAAATAAACAAAAAAAAAGTACTGAATATACAAAAATAGTCTCAATAAAATACAAATGAAAGGAGTGAGACTGCAGGAAATGAGAAGTACATAATAAAATAGCATATGGATACAGATTTTTCCTCTCAAAATGCTTCACTGAAAGAAAGTGTCACAGGTTATTTATTCAAGTAGAAATCAGTGGCAAAGAAATGTCTGTATTTAAGTAGAGCTTAGATTTTTTTTTTTTTGACAAATTAGGAGATCCAGGAAAACAACTGAGATATAAAAAGAATACTGGTATACATAAATATCTCTTATTCATGTTATGCAAGAGAAAAATAGAAGAGAAGGGATGTATTTGTAAGTGTAATAATAATTTCAGGGATATTAGGTGTGGATGAACCCAAGAGGACATAACTATAATTTGCTGGGACCCTTGTGGTTTAACTGATGGCTAATAAACCCCTCATTTTATGTTTATAAATCCTCCTTCTCCACACATTCATTATAGAACATAAACTGATGGGTAGCAGCTTTCTTATTCAATTCAAACTAAATAAATTGATGTTATGCCTCCAAGTAATATAGATCTTGCCCTGGCTTTTATTAGAAAATGAACACAAATATATGATCTAAAACAGACTTATAAAATATGGAGAATGTCTGTTACAGAGACCAGAGATAAACATGAAAGGCTGTCCCAGAGATGTTTCCCCATTGCAGATGACTCCGTACAAAATGGATTCGTGTTCCTGATGTTGAATGAGTGTTGTTACAAAGAGGAGTCCAAATAGAATGAAGAGGAACTGAGAACACATAATACAAACAAGAAGGGGCAGTGTGTTATAAGAGCTGAGTGATGTTAATATGAAGAACCGACAATACTTTTCTGATAATCTAGTGAGAGCAGAACCAGCACCCAACAATTAGCAAGTAAGTTTCACTATTCCCAAGTTTACCTCCATAGTGTTTCATTGCCAGATTTTTTGATAATAATCACTCTTCTCCATCAACACTGTGCTCAATTACGTATTTTCCACCTGACATTCCACTGTTTGTACTTATCAGATCAAACTCAAATATTGCTCCTACATCTTAAAAAGCTCAGAAACTGTGTTTTTAAAGGATTTCTATTTTAATTCTTATTATGTTTTAGAAAAATGATTATTACTTGTCAGTAAGGTATGGATTGATCATAAAATTAGTCATTGAAGAGCAAATCTATGGATATCCAACTGCTTCTTTTAGTGACTAGTCTATCATAGATAATTGCCAACTGATACAGGCTACAGAATTAAAATGACTTATTGATTCCTTCATTTGTGGTTTAGCAACAGGAACCACAGCTGCTTCCTGTGTTGCTGCCCTATTTGTTGACATTCATTGTAGGGTTAGCTGATCATCAGTTTACTCATATGAAGCAACTTTATCAAAGAATCTATGAAAAAAAAAAAAAAAAACTATCCCTATTTTCACAGAATTACAAATATCTCTCTAATGTATGGCTTAAGGATTTTTTGCTTCAAAATATGCAATGTATGCAATGCAAAATATGCAATAGGAAATGCTTTTGATCAGATAACAGCTTTCATATAATGGATAAGCTCCAAAGTTTTCACAAAGAGTCAAAGAACTGAGTAATGACTGCTTTTTTAAAAGTTGCTGTAAATTTCTCTTCTTAAATATTTCTGAAATTCCAAGGTCAGCTCTCTGTCTTCTCTGTTTAGTTCTTTTAGGGAACACATCCTTCCACCACTTCATTTTCTAATAATTTCTAATGCCTCAGCTCAGAAAAAATGACTAAAGTGTTACAGACTTTCTGTTTTTCATGAAAAATTAATGAGCCTAAATTAGTCAAATCTTATGTTAATGATAGCTCTGAAAAGTTTAAACCCAAGAATCAGTCATTCATGCCTGACTCTTTGTGAACCCATGGATAGCAGCAGCCCAGGCTTCCCTGTCGATCACCAACCAACTCCTGGAGTTTACTCAAACGCATGTCCATTGAGTTGGTGATGCCATCCAACCATCTCATCTTCTGTCGTCCCCTTCTTCTCCCACCTTCAATCTTTCCCAGCATCGGGGTCTTTTCAAATGAATCAGGCCTTCACATCAGGTGGCTAAAGTGTTGGAATTTCAGCTTCAACATCAGTCCTTCCAAGACTGATCTCCTTTAGGATGGACTGGTGGGATCTCCTTGCTGTCCAAAGGACTCTCAAGAGTCTTCTCCAACACCACAGTTCAAAAGCATTAATTCTTTGGTGCTCAGCTTTCTTCACAGTCCAACTCTCACATCCATACATGATCACTGGAAAAACCATAGCCTTGACTAGATGGACCTTTGTTGGCAAAGTAATGTTTCTGCATTTTAATATGCTGTCTAATTTGGTCATAGCTTTTCTTCCAAGGACCAAGTGTCTTTTAATTTCATGGCTTCAGTCACCATCTGCAGTAATTTTGGAGACTCCCCAAATAAAGTCTGTCACTGTTTCCCCATCTATTTGCTTTGAAGTGATGGATGCCATGATCTTAGTTTTCGGAATGTTGAGTTTTAAGCCAACTTTTTCACTCTCTTTTTCACTTTCAACATGCGGCTCTTTAGTTCTTCACTTTCTACCATAAAGGTGAAGTCATTTACATATTTGAGGTTATTGATATTTCTCCCAGCAATCTTGATCCCAGCTTGTGCTTCATCCATTCCAGGATTTCTCATGAGGTACCCTACATATAAATTAAAATAAGCAGGGTGACCATATACAGCCTTGATGTACTCTTTTCCCAATTTAGAACCAGTCTGTTGTTTCATGTCCAGTTCTAACTGTTGCTTCCTGTCCTGCATACAGATTTCTCAAGAGGCAGGTCAGGTTGTTGGGTATTCCCATCTCTTTGAGAATTTTCCACAGTTTGGTGATCCACACAGTCAAAGGCTTTGGCATAGTCAATAAAGCAGAAATAGATGTTTTTCTGGAACTCTCTTGCTTTTTCAATGATCTGGCAAATGTTGGTAATATAATCTCTGATTCCTCTGTCTTTCCAAAGACCAGCTTGAATATCAGGAAGTTCACAGTTCATGTATTGCTGAAGCCTGACTTGGAGAATTTTGAGCATTACTTTAATAGCGTAGGAGATGAGTGTATTTGTGTGGTAGTTTGAGCATTCTTTGGCATTGCCTTTCTTTGGGATTGGAATGAAAATTGAACTTTTCCAGTCCTGTGGCCACTGCTGAGTTTTCCAAATTTGCTGGCATATTGAGTGCAGCACTTTCACAGCATCATCTTTCAGGATTTGAAACAGCTCAACTGGAATTCCATCACCTCCACTAGTTTTGTTCATGGTGATACTTCCTAAGGTCCACCTGACTTCACATTCCAGGATGTTTGTCTCTAGGTGAGTAGTCAAACCATCGTGATTATCTGGGCCATAAAGATCTTTTTGTATAATTATATCATGTATTCTTGTCACCTCTTCTTAATATCTTCTGCTTCTGTTAGGCCCATACCATTTTTGTCCTTTATTGTGCCCATCTTTGCATGAATTGTTCCCTTGGTATCTCTAATTTTCCTGAAGAGATCTCTAGTCTTTCTCATTCTATTGTTTTCCTCTATTTCTTTGCATTGTTCACTTAGGAAGGCTTTTTTTATCTCTCCTTGCTATTCTTTGGAACTATGCATTCAAACGGGTATATCTTTCCTTTTCTCCTTTGCTTTTCGCTTCTCTTCTTTTCACAGCTACCAAGATGGATGGGTCATGGTGGAGAGTTCTGACAAGCTGTGGTCCACTGGAGAAGGGAAGAGCAAACCACTTCAGTATTCTTGCCTTGAGAACCCCGTGAACAATATGAAAAGGCAAAAAGATAGGACACGGAAGAATGAACTCTCTGCTACTGGAGATCAGTGGAGAAATAACTCCAGAAAGAATGAAGAGATGGAGCCCAACCAAAAACAACATCCAATTGTGGATGTGACTGGTGATGAAAGTAAAGCCTGATGCTGTTAGAGCAATATTGTGTAGAAAGCTGGAATGTTATGTTGATGAATCAAGGCAAATTAGAAATGGTCAAAGAGGAAATAGTAAGAGTGAACATTGACATTTTAGGAATCAGCAAACTAAGATGGACTGGAATGGGTGAATTTAACTCAAATGCCAATTGTATCTACTACTGTGGGAAAGAATTCCTTAGAAGAAATGGAGTAGTCATCATAGTCAACAAAAGACCCAAAATGCAGTACTTGGATGCACCTCAAAAATGACAGAATGATCTCTGTTCCTTTCCAAGGCAAACCATTCAATATCACAGAATTCAAGTTTTGCCTAGACCAGTGATGCTGAACAAGCTGAAGCTGACCAATTCTATGAAGACTTTTAAGACCTTCTAGAACTAACACCCAAAAAAGATGTCCTTTTCTTTATAGGGGACTGTAATGCAAAAGCAGGAAGTCAAGAAACACCTGGAGTAGCAGGCAAATTTGGCCTTGGAATACTGAATGAAACAGAGCATAGGCTAATAGAGTTTTGCCAAGAAAACCCACTGGTCATGGCAAACACCTGCTTCCAACAACACAAGAGAAGACTCTACACATAGATATCACCAGATGGTCAATACCAAAATCAAATTGATTATATTCTTTGCAGCCAAAGATGGAGCAGTTTTATACAGTCAGCAAAAACAAGACTGGGAGCTGGCTGTGGCTCAGATCATGAACTCCTTATTGCCAAATTCAGACTTAAATTGAAGAAAGTAGGCAAAACCACTAGACCATTCAGGTATGATCTGAATCAAATCCCTTACGATTATACAGTAGAAGTGACAAATCAATTCAAGGAATTAGATCTGATAGACACAGTGCCTGAAGAACTATGGACAGAGGTTCGTGACATTGTACAGGAGGCAGTGATCAAGCCCATTCTCAAGAAAAAGAAATTCAAAAGGCCAAATGATTGTCTGAGGAGGCCAGACAATCATTTGTTTCTCTTTGTGAAAAGAAGAGAAACAAAAGGCGAAAACCCAAGAGCGAAGCCTCTATTTCAATTACCCATGTTCCTATATCCATCAGTCATTAAGAATGAGTCCTCATATCTACATATTTTGCTACTGTTGTCAATATTGCTTTCTTGAGTTCTCTTGACTCTAAACATTTTGTAATGTGTATTATAGAATATATTTTATTTTAAGCAGGAAAATGAAGCATTTTAGCTATTAGAAATATAGGCAAAACAGTTCAGTTTTACTAGAAACGTAAAACATTATCCAGAAACTTGGTCTAGACTTACCAAATGTACACAGATTTGAATGATCTTTTCTAAAGCTCTTCTTTCAAGTTCTTCTTAAAAGACATCTAGTTTTACACAGAGATAGATAATATATATCATCAATACAATACAATAGGTAAATATATTTTGCTTTTAGGTGACAAGTGTTCCTGTTTATTCTCTTCTTAGAGAGCAACCTGCACTAATATATTGTCAGACTGTCAATGTCCAAACCGAATAGCTTTGACTGAGAGACAACTGAAAATAAGAATGCTGAAGCAGTAAATGAAATGTGGAATATCAAGAGAATCATTAACTTCTGATTAAAATATAATTACCAACCAAAATAAACAACTCTTTTGTTTTCACAGCTTTGAAGTGAAATGACAGACACATCAGCAGTTGAGTAAGCAGTCCTTGTGTGTTCTTGTGCGTATATACTAAGCCACTTCAGTCGTGTCCTACTTTTGCAACCCAATCGACTGTAGTCCGCCAGGCTCCTCTGTCTGTGGGATTTTCCAAGCAAGAATACTGGAGTGAGTTGCCCTTTCCTCCTCCAGGGTACTGTCCAAACCCAGGGATTGAACCTGTGTCTCTTATGACTCCTGCATTGGCAGGTGGGTTCTTTACCACTAGTGCCATCTGGGAACTCAGGTATTTGGTTGGTTCTAATGCAGTCGCACTGCCATGCTAATACAATTTTTATGATGGTACAGGACTTATGCATGCCATTGTTAAAAACATGATGTGTCATTGTGGATTTTTACCTTTTATATGATATGGATGATATGATATTTTATTTGATATTATATGAGGTGGATGCTATGATCTGAGAGATCTACCAAAATCATACACACTCAATATGATGACTTTGGATGAAAATAAAAGTAGAAGAGGAAGTAGCATGGACTGAGATATGTCTTTTGTTTGCATCATGAGACCCAAGGACCCTATGTCCATTTACAACACCACTGTCTTCATGCCTTCTGAGTTCACACTAATAGGGATCCCAGGCCTAGAGTCTGTGCAGTGCTGGGTTGGGATTCCATTTTGTGCCATGTATCTCATGGCTATGATTGGAAACTCCTTGCTTATCATCATCATCAAATCAGAACACAGTCTCCATCAGCCCATGTACATTTTTCTCGGCATGCTAGGAGTCACAGATATTGCTCTCAGCACAAGCATTGTGCCCAAGATGCTTGGAATCTTCTGGTTTCATGTACCAGAAATACATTTTGATTGTTGCCTGCTTCAAATGTGGCTCATCCACACACTTCAGGGCATAGAGTCAGGCATCTTGCTGGCCATGGCCTTGGACCGCTGTGTAGCCATCTGTTATCCACTCAGACATGCTGCCATCTTCTCTCACCAGTTAGTCACTCAAATAGCAGCTATGGTAACACTCAGGGCTGCCATTCTTGTAGCACCATGCCTAATACTGATAAAGTTTCGATTACAATTTTACCATACAACAATCATCTCTCATTCCTACTGTGAACATATGGCTGTTGTGAAACTGGCTGCAGAAAATATCAGGGTCAACAAAATCTATGGTCTGTTTGTGGCCTTCACTGTTGCTGGGCTTGACATTGTGTTAATCACGTTGTCTTACATACAGATATTCATCACAGTTTTTCGTTTGCCTCAGAAGGAGGCCAGGTTGAAAGCATTCAACACTTGCGTTGCTCACATCTGTGTCTTCCTCCAGTTCTACTCCCTCGGTTTCTTCTCCTTCTTTGCACATAGATTTGGCTCTCACATCCCTCCTTATATTCACATCCTCTTTTCTAGCACTTATCTGCTGGTCCCTCCATTTCTCAATCCACTTGTTTATGGTGCAAAGACCAAGAAGATCCGTGTCCATATGATAAGAATATTTTGTTCAAAAAATTTACTGTGAGAAAAACTTTTATGTTTACCTTTTTGTGAATAGTAACACTTTTCCCCAACATGATAAAACAGCAGAGTCACTGTTATTGGAAATGTTTTTCCAATAACAAGTTTTGCTCCAGTTTTCTGTTTAGTGGTTTTTTTTTTTCAATTTGCAATCATGTTAGCTATTGCCTATTAGCCCATGACAGCAGTCAATAGGATTGTGGATCCTAGAAGGGTAATGAGAATGATAAGCATAAAGGAGGAAAATACTGAATGTTTCTCCTTTACATTTCTCTTTGATTTCTTTAGTACCTGCTTGAGTGTACACTTGTAAACATCTAGCTCTGGAAAGATTCACAAATTGTGCATCTATCAGTGAATTTAGATATGCCCAGGGCTTAATGTTCTGCAGTATCCAAGTACTCAATAAATCTAGTTCTTGATTTTGTTTCTTGGTCCTCTGGGTCTTCTTTTAAAAAATGGAGGAAGTATATGTTAACTGTTCTTATCAAAAACAAAACAAACAGAAATTATATCTCTATGTTTGTAATGAGAAAATAAAGTCTAAAAATTTCAGTATATGTGTAGGCTCATCCATAAAGTTATAGGCACAAAACTCATAAGCAGTAAAATGATTCATTTTAATTAATTCATCAAGTGTTATCAAATTCCTAAGCCATTATAAATACTATGCCACAGAATAGTAGCATAGAGGTAAATTTGACACAGTGATCAATTTTCATCAGTTTGTAAACTTTTTATCCTTTTGATTTCCTAGTGAGTAAGAGGGAAACAGACATGGTAATGAGAGAGAAGTGGTAATAGCTTGCACAAATTAATCTCCAGATTTTGTAGGACATTAAATATTTAAAGGACAAGAATGTCAGTCTTTCACTTTTTTGAGAAATGTCCAATCTTCATGGTCATATTTTGAGTCTGACTCCCTTCGGTCCAGGTGTGGAAAATCACAACTGTCTGCTCTCCCAAGAGCAGGGAATAAGGAAGCTCCAGGACAAATCATGAATGCCCTCACTCTCTCAAGTGCTGAGATTTCAGCAGGAAATGGGAAAATGGTGGGCAGTAGAGATGGTAATCAGTAGCAGCAATAGAGACAAATACAGTTTATAAACCACCTTAACTATTCATAACAGGAATAGTTAATGCCTTTTCTTCAACTTTAGGTTTAATACAACTCTGGGACAACAGGAAAAAAAAAAATCTAAGTTTATATTCTCTTCTCTGTGAAATAGATACTAAAATAAACCTTAAATTTATGGCCTAAAGTTTTTATCCTATCATAGCAAAGGAGGTTTTACCAATTTGGGGGACTATTCTAGAACAGTTTTCAGTTAACAATAAGGGAAATTGTACATTTGGGTAAGTAATTCGATAATATCAATTACAATTTAAAATGGGTAGAACGTTTAGTGCCAGGCAACCTGGAAGACTATAAATCAATGTTGTTAATTGTTACAACTAAATGGGTGAGATTTGGAAAAAAAATATTGTTTTTAAGTTAATATTTCTGTATTCTGTGAAGTTTTTAAAATAAGGTAAAAGAATAAAATGTTGCATACTGAAGGTAAGTATCATATTGGCTAAATATAAAATGAGGTGAGTTTTTCTGGGATAGAAAGAGGAAATTCAAGCAAAAATGATTAGAAAAAATGGCATGTGATATTGTTTTCAACCCTAAATTTTACAACTTTGAGAATTAAGAAAGGATTCTTGGATGTCATACAATATAGTCCTTTAGCATTCATAATTTCTTTTATACCATCTAAAACAAGTAATTATAAACCTTTTGAATATACAGTTCCCAATAATAAAATTACCTACTAAAATATACATTCTTATAAACTATTTACTCATGACTTCACAACTGCTGGACTTTATCAGACTTTAAATCTTTAGCAGTCTGAGGGATGAAAAGATGAAATCTCATTGTTGATTAAATTTTTATTCTCCTATTAATAAGTTTGGACATGTTTTGCTGTTTACTGAATGGGCAGTATAATGAGAGGCAATTAAGAGTGGGGGTTGTACCGCGCACCAATGTACACCTTATCTTTGACAAAGGAGGCAAGAATATACAATGGAGAAAAGACAATTTCTTGAACAAGTGGTGCTGGGAAAACTGGTCAACCACTTGTAAAAGAATAAAACTAGAACACTTTCTAACACCATACACAAAAATAAACTCAAAGTGGATTAAAGATCTGAATGTAAGACCAGAAGCTATAAAGCTCCTAGAGGAAAACACAGGCAAAACACTCTGACATAAATCACAGCAGGATCCTCTATGACCCACCTTCCAAGTAAGGGAAATAAAAGCAAAAATGAACAAATGGGATCTAATTAAAATTAAAAGCTTCTGCACAATGAAGGAAACTATAACCAAAGTGAAAAGACAGCCTTCAGAATGGGAGAAAATAATAGTAAATGAAGCAACTGATAAAGAATTAATCTAAAAAATATACAAGCAGCTCATGCAGCTCAATACCAAAAGAATAAATAATGCAATCAAAAAAATGGGCCAAAGAACTAAACAGACATTTCTCCAAAAAATATATATGGATGACTAACAAACACATGAAAAGATGCTCAACATCACTCATTATCAGAGAAATGCAAATCAAAGTCACAGTGAGGTACCATCTCATGCCAATCAGAATGGCTGCCATCAAGAAATCTACAAACAATAAATGCTGGAGAGGGTGTGGAGAAGAGGGAACCGTCTTACATTGTTGGTGGGAATGCAAACTAGTGCAGCCACTACGGAGGGCAGTGTGGAGATTCCTTAAAAACTGGAAATAGAACTGCCATCAGTTCAGTTCAGTTCAGTTCAGTCGCTCAGTCGTGTCCGACTCTGCGACCCCATGAAGTGCAGCACGCCAGGTCTCCCTGTCCATCACCAACTCTCAGAGTTCACTCAGACTCACGTCCATCGAGTCCATGATGCCATCCAGCCATCTCATCCTCTGTCATCCCCTTTTCCTCCTGCCCCCAATCCCTCCCAGCATCAGAGTCTTTTGCAATGAGTCAACTCTTCGCATGAGATGGCCAAAGTACTGGAGTTTCACCTTTAGCATTATTCCTTCCAAAGAACACCCAGGCCTGGTCTTTAGGATGGCCATACTACCCAGCAATCCAATTGCTTGGAATACACACCAAGGAAACCAGAATTGAAAGAGACCCATGTACCCCAATGTTCATCACAGCACTGTTTACAATAGCTAGGACATGGAAGCAACCTAGATGTCTATCAGCAGATGAATGGATAAGAAAGCTGTGGTACATATACACAATGGAATATTACTCAGCTATTAAAAAGAACACATTTGAATCAGTTCTAATGAGGTGGATGAAACTGGAGGCTATGATACAGAGTGAAGTAAGTGAGAGAGAAAAACACCAATACAGTATATTGGTGCATATATATGGAATTTAGAAAGACAGTAACTATGGCCCTGTATGCGAGAGAGCAAAAGAGACACAGATATAAAGAATAGACTTTTGTACTCTGTGGGAAAAGGCAAGGTTGGAATGGTTTGAGAGAATAGCACTGAAACATGTTTATGATCATATCTGAAATAGATTACAAGTCCAGATTTTATGCATGAGACAGGGCACTCAGGACTGGGGCACTGGGACAACCCTGAGGGATGGGATGGGGAGGGACGTGGGAGGGGTTTCAAGATGGGGGACACATGTACACTCATGGCTGATTCATGTCAATATACGGCAAAAACCACTACAATATTGTAAAGAATTAGCCTCCAATTTAAATGAATTAATTAATTTTTTTAAAAATGCTAAGATTCTGGCATCCAGTCCCATCAGTTCATGGCAGATAGAAGGGGAAAAGGTGGAAACGGTGACAGATGTCTTTAGCTTTACAATCACTGTGAATGGTGACTACAGCCATGAAATTAAAAGACCATTGCTTCTTGGCAGGAGAGCTATGACAAACCTAGACAGTGTATTAAAAACCAAAGACATCACTTTGCCAACAAAGGTCCATATAGTCCATATAGGTTATGGTTTTCCAGTAGTCATGTATGGATGTGAGAGCCTGACAACAAAGGCAGAGTGTCAAAGAATTGGTGCTTTTAAACTGTAGTGCTGGAGAAGACTCTTGAGAGGCCCCTGGAAAGCAAGAAGATCAAACCAGTCAATTTTAAAGGCAATCAACACTGAATACTCTTTAGAAGGACTGAAACTGAAGCTGAAATTCCAGTACTTGGGCCACCTTATGCGAACAGCTGACTCATTGGAAAAGACCCTGATGGTGGGAAAGATTGAAGGCAGAAGGAGAAAAGGGCAACAGAGGATGAGATGGTGGGATGGCTTCACCAATTCAATGGATATGAACTCGGGCAAACTCTAGGAGATGGTGAGGGACAGGGAGGCCTGGCATGCTGCAGTCCATGGGCTTGCAAAGAGTCAGACACTATTTGGTCACTGAACAATAAAATAACTTTTATTTGAGCAAGTACACATTGATACCTCTTCCTTATTAAAAATAATATTCTGTGGCCTATTCATGTTGATGTATGGCAAAAATCATCACAATATTGTAAAATAATTATTCTTCAGTTAAAATAAATAAATTAACTAAAAAAAAAAAAGAGTGAGGATTCTAGAGCAGTAGTCTTCAACCATTTTCACTCTAATACTCCTTAAAATTTTAAAACCAATTATGTATCAATTATTATATTTTAATGTTAACATCTAATATTTTTCACCTTAACTCTAAGTAGATTTAAAATATATTATTTTACAATATTTTATTGCAATGTGATTTAAACATATTTCTGCTAAGTCTTTGGATCTGCAATATATCTTTTCTGTGTAAAAATAAATTGGTACCAGTTTTACAAAAATCAATTCTCATTGTTTAAATCAGATTGACATTGCTAGAAAAAGTCCAAATTTATTCTTTACATCAAACATGTTACTATGCCCTCCACATTTATGCTTACTTTTAATTCTTAGAAATAAGCAAAGAAGAGAATAATGAGGGGAAGAGGGAAAAGAGGGTGGGGTGTGAGGGGAAGAAAGAAGGAAGGCAAGAAGGAGGTTAGTTAAAGAGCAGAGCTCTGCTGAAAGTCTGATACTCTCTGCCAGCACTTTCTTAACCCTGCCATCAGAGAAGAGAGACATATTCTTGAAATAGTCTCCTGACACAGAGAAAACATTATGTCAAAATTACGCTTTTCATCCAAATCTGAAATAATTAAAATACTTATTGGGACAGAAATATTACAGAAACAAAAGAGACTAAATATGGAACAGTAGATACTAGTGAAGACTGAGCAATGGAAGGGACTTTTCCTTGTACAAAAAAGGCAGAAGCTATGCAGTTCTAGCCAATTCTTAGCATTCAGGAATAAAAGTCTTATATTAGTGTATTTTCAAACAAAACTACACTTTTAAAATTTAAGACCATTAAGAACAATACTGATATGATTATTTGAGTAAATCTCTCACATACATTAACATTTTTATTCTTCTTGTATAAATACTAGGCATGGAAATGCTGGGGCATTTGTTATGTGCAAGATTAACTTTTAAAACAAATTTCAAACTGCTCTCACTAATGGCCATACAATTTTAAGCTCTCATCAGCTGTGTATGAGAGTTCTGGATGTTCCTCATTATCACCAATGATTGGCAATATCAGTCTTTAAATCTTCATCTGTTGTGGTTGATAACTAATTACATCTGATCATAATTTTAATTTGCATCCTCTAAAAGATAAAGATGCTGTGGTTCATGTGCTTAAATGCCATATGTGTATTTTTGTTAAGTAATTTAAAAATCTCTGTGATGTACTTTTAGAAATATTCCTAAATATTTCTTAATATTTTAATACACCTGGGATTCCCTGGTGGCCCAGTGATAAAGAATCCACCTGCCAATGCAGAAGAACTGGTTTGATCCCTGGGTGGGGAAGATCCCCTGGAGAAGGAATGGCAATCCACCCAATATTCTTGTTTGGAAAATACCATGGACAGAGGAACCTGGTGAGCCATAGTCCATGGAGTCACAAAGATGTGGGCATGACTGAGCACAGCATAGCCATCTAGTGAGAATGCATTTCTGGGTTTATGTGTATTTTAGGGGCTTCCTTTGTAGCTCAGAGATTAAAGCGTCTGCTGCAATGTGGAAGACCTGGGTTTGATCCTTGGGTCAGGAAGATCCCCTGGAGAAGGAAACAGCAACCCACTCTGGTATGCTTGCCTGGAGAATCCCATGGACAGAGGAGCCTGGTGGGCTGCAGTCCACGGGGTTGCAAAGAGTTGGACATGGCTGAGCGACTTCACCTTCTTCTTTCTATCTCTAGCTTCTTCAATTGTGATAATAATTGTAACTTTACACTATGCTCTCTTCTGTATTACAATACCATCTCATGAGGGGAAAACTTATAAAGTTATTAAATAACGCCATTTTTAATGAGTGAATGTTTGAGCATATCCTGGATTAAAAAAAAAAAAAAAGACTATCTATGTATTTTGCTTCCCTGGTAGCTCGTATGGTAAAGAATCTGCCTGTAATGCAGGAGATGCAAATTCAGTCCCTGGGTTGGGAAGATCACCTGGAGAAGGGAATGGCACCTACTCCAGTATTCTTGCCTGGAGAATTTCATGGACAGAGCAGCCTGATGGGCTACAGTCCATGAGGTCACAAAGATTCGGACACAGCTGAGTGACTAATATATTCACATTCATGTTTTTGCAAATATTGCCTCCCAGTCTCTGGTTTTATTTTACTCTTTCTATATTTTACTCTTTCTCAGGGCTTCCCTGGTGGCTCAGAGAGTAAAGCGTCTGCCTGCAATACGGGAGACCTGGGTTTAATCCCTGGGTTGGGAAGATCCCCTGGAGAAGGGCATGTCAACCCATTCCGGTACTCTTGCCTGGAAAATCCCATGGACGGAGAAGCATGGTAGGCTACAGTCCATAGTGTTGCAAAGAGCCGGACATGAGTGAGTGACTTCACTTTCACTTTTCATAGCATGTTAACCAATATTTTTGATTTTCATGAACTCTAATAATATTAATCAGTTTATTCTCTTGTTTTATGTTTTTGGTCCTTTCTGAGAAATCTTTGCCTAACATGATCACAAAAATGCTGGTTTCTCCTAGCAATTGTACACTTTTAGATCTTACATTTAGGTTTATAATCAATTTCAAGTTATTATTATTATTTGTTAAAAAGAAAATTAATTTTAAAAATGACTACCCTATTGTTTAAACATTGTTTGTATAAAAGACTATTTTCCATTGAATTATCTCAACATCATTTTTGAGACTCAATTGAATTTTTAATATAGGGATTAATAATGACTTCAGGTTTTATGGATTTTGACACGTTAGCAGATTTTGGAGATACAAGTCACTCAATGACTAGCTTTTTAAAATAAGAAAGGGACAGAAAATAGGTCTTAAGTCTTACTCTGCTGAAGGCCTATTTTGCAAGATTGATGCATGTTTCATAATGAATACATACCTACAATTTTGGTAAAAAGTTAAAATTTATGGCACTCTGTATTAAAGAATATTGAATTTCTTTTTAAAAAGTAAAGAAGAAAAAGAAGAAAGAAACAAAGTGAAAGCCAACAAACATAAGGATTGACAGGCATGAATGTATTTCCAAATGTTAAAATGAAAAAAAAAAACCTGTTATCCTTCTGGAAGTAAAATTAACTGGGGACAGTTTTTCAAAGAATATTCAGCATGAACTGAAATCTGGATAAGATATGCTAGCCTTCTCTAATGGGAACAGAATGAAGAAAATGAAAAAAAAATGTGTGCAATATTATTCTAGTAGATGATATATTGGAGATAATAGAATTCTTTTGAGTAGATAAAATAACTGTTGTATTTGTATAGCTTGAATGTCAGGACCCAGGAAAGAACTTCTGGAGTTAACAAAATTTAAACATAATTGTTAGAAGAGAATATATGGGACACAAAATGGTAAATTAGGAAATAAAAAATAGACTGAAGAGAAATATGAAAGTGAAATCGCTCAGTTGTTTCCGACTCTTTGCAACCCCATGGGTTGTAGCCTACCAGACTCCTCCATCCACGGGATTCTTCAGGCGATAGTACTGGAGTAGGTCGCCATTTTCTTCTCCAAGGAATCTTCCCGACTCAGGGATTGAACCCAGGTTTCCCGCCTTGCAGGCAGATGCTTTACTCTCTGAGCCACCAGGAAGAAAAGTATAGATGTCAGTAAAATCTCTGAATCAGTTTCATTCAACATGAATCAGCATGTTTTCATTCTCCTTCACAGAAGAATTTCTGCAAAGAGAATTTAGATCTTTCACTTTTCATCATTATCTCTCATTCACCCTGAAATCCATTGTCAGTACTTCCTCCAGCCCATAGAAAAGATTCGTCCTAAATTTGCCAACATATCCAAATTACAGCAATTATGTCTAAAGGTTAGTTACATATAATGAAGTCTAAAAACTGGGTAAAATATGTCAAAGAGAAAAGTATCATATGCATAAGATTTCTAAGAATTTATTATTTGCACACATGATAAAAGTTATACTAATTTATCTCTCTGCATTTCCAAAAATTTGAAGAAATACTTTTCTTCATTAACAGAACATGAAATGATTCCTTCATATATCTGACACATAACTTCTTTTGAAGAAAGAGATGAGCAACAGAAGGGAAGGTATAAATGGAGGGGTGGAAAAAATATAGTCATGTGTGCAACCAGTTACTCAGAACTCCAACCAGTAGGATTTAGAAATGTCCACCACAAGTGGTCACTCTGAGAAATTAACCAAAAGAAAAATTTACTGAATGTACAAAAATAGTCTCAATAAAATACAAATCAAAGGAGTGAAACTGCAGGAAATAAGTGCAAAATAAAAGAACATTATGGATATAGATTTTTCTTCCCAAACTGTCTGATTGAAAGGACGTATTCCATGTTATTTACTTAAGTAGAATTCATTGGCAAAGAAACCTATCTATAATAGTAGTAGACTTTATGTTTGCTTTTTTTCTTTGAGAAATGAGGAAGGCAGAAAAAGAACTCAGCTTATTAAATGAACACTGGTGTATATAAATATCTCTTATTTAGAATTTTATGCAAGAAAAAAAAAAAGAGCAAGGAGATATCTGTAAGTTGTAGTAATAATTTCAGGGATATTAAGTGTGGATGAACCCAAGAGGACATAACTGAAATTTGGTGGGTCTCTTGTGGTTTAACTGGTGGCTAATAAACCCCTCATTTTATGTTTATAAATCCTCTTGCTCAACACATTTATTAGAGAATGTTAAACTAATGTTTAGCAGCTTTCGTCTTCAATTCAATTTGAATAAATTGATGCTATGCCTCCAAGTATTACAGATACTGCCTTTGGTTTTATTAGAGAATGAATGCAAAAACATGATCTCAGACAAACTTACAAAAGATGGAATATGTCTATTACAGAGACAAGAGAAAAAAACATGAAAGGCTGTCCCAGAGATAGCTACTCATCGCAGATGGCCCCAGCACCAAATGGATTCACGTTCCTGACATTGACTGTGCTCTGTTACAGGGAGTCCAAATAGAATGAAAAGGGACTGAGAAGACATAACACACAGGAATAAGCAGAGTCAGTGTGTTATAAATGTTGAGAGATGTCAATATGAAGAACTGACAATACTTTTCGGATATCTGGTAAAAGCAGAATGAGTGCTCAACAGTTAGCAAGTAAGCCTCACTGTTCCCGTTTACCTCTGTAATGTTTCATTTTCAGCTTTTTCAATAGTAATCACTTCATCCAGTCAACTCTGCACTCGATTATGTACTTCCCACCTGCCATTCCACTATCTGTAATTATCAGGTCATGCTTAAATGTTGCTCCTACTTCTTCAGAAAGTTAAATGCTGTGGATTTCCATTCTCATTCTGAAAATGTTTTAGAAAGAACAACTTGACTATTGTTAGAGTCAAGTATGCATGGATTGATATATGATGAGTCATTGGGGAGCAAACCTATGGATATCCAACTGTTTATTTTAATGACTAGTCTATCATAAACATATGTCGACTGATACAAGCTATAGCATTAGAATCACCTCTTGAGTCTTCCATCTGTGGTTTGGCAGCAGGAACCTCAGCTGCTTCCTGCATTCCGGCTCCATTTGTTGACATTCAGTGTAGGGTTGACTGATCATGAGTTTACTTACATGAAGCAAATTTATTGGAGGGTCTATGAAAGAATGAAAAAAACTTAACCCTATTTTCACAAACTTACAAACATTTCTCTAATATTCAGTTTGATAATTTCTTGATTTAAAATATGCAGTGCTTAATAGGAAATGATTTTGAACAGGTTCAGTTCAGTCACTCAGTCATGTCTGCCTCTTTGATCAGGTTAGAAAATTTGATATAATGGGTAAAAAGTTTTCAAAAAAATCATTTATTGGTGAATTGAGTAATGATTACATTTTTCAATTGTCCTAAATTTCTCTTCTTAAACATTTCTGAAATCCTGAGGTGAGTTTTCTGTCTCCTGTGTGTAGTTCTATATTTGACATCTTCTAAGGAACATATCCTTCCATCCCTTCATTTTCTATTGAATTTTTAAAAATATGAATTTATTTATTTTAATTGGAGGCTAATTACTTTACAATATTGTATTGGTTTTGCCATACATCAACATGAATCTGCCACAGGTATACCTGAGCTCAGAAAAAATGGCTCAAGTATCTCAGACTATCTATTTTTAAGGAAAAATCAATGAGCTTAAGTAAGTCAAATCTTATGCTAATGACAGCTCTGAAAGGTTTAAACTCAAAAGAGAAGACTATTAAATTTACATTTACCCATGTTCTTGTATCCTTAGACCATTAAGAATGAGTCCTCTTATCTCTCTATTCAGTTGCTACTCTGAGTTTTTCCTAAAGGTCTTTCCACTCTACTTATTTTGTATGTGTATTCAGTAATGTATTTTACTCATTTTAAACACAAAAACTTGGTTATTTCAGCTGTTGGAAATATAGGCAAATCTAATGCAGTTTTACTAGAAATGTAAAAAGGTGGCAAGAAACTTTGGATTTGAGTGATCTTTTCTAAAACTCTTCCTTCACATTCCTCTGAAAGATACCTAGTCTTCAATAGAGATATATAATATAGATCACTACATAAATAAATATATTTTTGTTTCAGGTGACAAGCTTATC
This sequence comes from Nanger dama, assembly GCA_917880005.1. Lineage (NCBI taxonomy): Eukaryota > Metazoa > Chordata > Mammalia > Artiodactyla > Bovidae > Nanger > Nanger dama. Next base: position 2,155,312 of record CAKJTW010000114.1, read on the forward strand.
TAGGTCTATTCTCTTTTTGGATAGCATTCTGCACTAATGATTATCAAGTCTGAGTTATTGCCAGACTATTTTAGACTGAGAAACAACTTAGAATAACAGAGTACTAAAGGACAAATTGGAATGTGGAATATGGAACAAATTATCAACCTCTGCCTAAAATGTAACTGCCAGCAAAATAAACAGCGTATTTTTTTTTTGCCCACAGGTCTGAAGTGAAATAATAGACGAGTCAGTAGTTAATACCCTTACTCGGGAATTGGACTGGTTCTATCTAATGCAGTGGCAAATCACATTTTTAGGGTTTGCGAATGTCTGTCTTTAAAAAAGATGTATCATTATGGATCTTTCTTTTACCTCCTATATTTGAATGAGGCGGATGACATGATCTTAGTGTTCTAGCAAAAATCATGCATTCAATATTGTGACTTTAGATGAAAACAGCAATTAAAAGAGGAAGCAACACTGACTGAGATATCGTTTTGTTTGCATCAGGAGACACTCGGACACTATGTACATTTCCAACATCACAGTCTTCATGCCTTCTGTGTTGACACTAATAGGGATCCCAGGCCTAGAGTCGGTGCAGTGTTGGATTGGGATTCCATTCTGTATTATGTATCTCATTGCTCTGATCGGAAATTCTTTGCTTCTGATCATCATCAAATCAGAGCCCAGCCTCCATGAGCCCATGTACATTTTCCTAGGCATGCTAGCAGTAACTGATATTGCACTTCTTACCAGTGTTGTGCCCAAGATGCTCGGAATCTTCTGGTTTCACATACCAGAGATATATTTTGACTCCTGCTTGCTTCAAATGTGGCTCATTCACACATTTCAGGGCATAGAGTCAGGTATCTTGCTGGCCATGGCCCTGGACCGCTATGTAGCCATCTGTTACCCACTCAGACATGCTGCCATCTTCACTCCCCACCTCCTTTCTCAAATAGCAAGTGCAGTAACACTTAGGGCTGCCCTTCTGGTAGCCCCTTGCCTAGTACTGATAAAGTTCCGATTGCAATTTTACTACAAAACAGTCATCTCCCACTCCTATTGTGAGCATATGGCCATTGTGAAACTGGCTACAGGAAATATCCGGGTCAACAAAATCTATGGTTTATTTGTGGCTTTCAACATTGCTGTGTTTGATCTCTCTTTCATTACATTGTCCTATATACGGATATTTATCACAGTTTTCGTTTGCCCCAGAAAGAGGCTAGGTTGAAAGCATTCAACACTTGTATCGCTCACATCTGTGTCTTCCTCCAGTTCTACATCCTTGCCTTCTTCTCTTTCTTTGCACATAGGTTTGGTTCTCACATCCCCACTTTTATCCATATTCTCATTTCTAGCATTTACTTGCTGGTCCCTCCATTTCTCAATCCACTTGTCTATGGTACAAGGACGAAGCAAATCCGTATCCAAATGGTAAAAATGTTCCATTTGTAAAATTTACCATAAACAATACTTTGCTGTTTTACTTTTTGTGAATGGTAACGGTATTTCACAATATAATAAAACAACATGCTAGTTGAGATTCTTGAGTTTCTGTTTGCTATATTTGTTGTTTTTAATCTGCCAGCATGTTAGCTGGTTTTAGGATCCTATTAGCACATGTCAATTCTGTTAATAGGATTATGGACTCTACCTCTGTAATGAGAGTAAGAATCATAAAAAGGGGAAATTGTGGGCATACATCTTTCCCTTTATTTGCAGAAATGGTGATATAATGAATAATTCAGAAAGGAGCTTCTAGGTGCAAGTAATGTATTCTCTTCTTCAACTGGGTTGTTACATATTTATGCCTACTTTGTGAGAAATTATTTAAGTTGTACAACATATTTCTATGCATATATTAGACTTCAACACAACGTTTTAAAATATTAAGTCAATGAATTCTCAGAAATGAAACAAAACCAAGGAGAAAATGTATCAAGTCAAAGAAATTGCTATAGGTTAAAGTCTAAAAGGACATGAATATTAAATGCACTGTGTATGCACTGAATTGGATCTGGGGCAAGAAAATAAAGATATAGAAGTCTTTGAATTATTTTCAAACTTGGCATATGGACTACTACTTAGGCTGTAATATGTCTTTAGTGCTAGATGTCCCGATATTGGCAGTACTACTATAGCTATGCAATAGATTACCCTTTTCCTAGGGAAATAGATAACAAAATAGTTAGGTGTACAGGAATATTATGTCTCTTAAAAAAACACTTCAGAAAAACAATCTATCCAATTATCTACCTATCAATCCATCTATCTAGTCATTTGTTGAGTGATAAAATGAGGCAAAGTGAAAAATCATTTATGACACTGGGTAAATTGTATAAGGGAGCTTATTGTACTATTCTTGAAAAATATTGCACATCAGGATAAGCTGTATTTTTATCAAGTACTTGTGAAAAATATTCTCAGTTTAGAAATGGTTGCCATTCTTTACTCACTCAACCAAGCCAGAAACATCGTGTGCTTTTGCTGCTGTCCTCAGTTCTATAAATACATGCACGGGTCTCAGCGATTATTTCTAAAATAAATTCTCAAATAAATTACCTTCTCTCTATTGTGTGTATGAGCGTGTTTAGTTCTATCTGACTCTCTGCAACCCCTATATTGTGGTCTACTAGCTCCCTCTGTCCATGAAATTCTCCAGGCAAGCATATAGGACTGGGTAGCCATTTCCTCCTCCAAGGGATCATCTTATTCCTTTTTTTCAACCCTATATAAGAGCCTATTAAGAAGAAAATAATATCTTTTTCATCTTTTATTTGCTGGCATTTTTCATACAGATGCTGTGGATTTTTCAACAGAAATTACTTGATGAATCTGTGTCTTATTCCTGATTATTTATATCAATATGTGTAGTTTTATTTTACGTGCTGAGTACTCTCTTGCTTTTAGAACTTAGACATTTCCTTTAAGGAATTTAGACCATTTTCCTTTCTGTCTCTATCCCTTCTAATAACTCTCATAGCATGCATCACAACATTTTCTCTGTATGTAACTTCTTTTTTCATATAAATCTCATGTGTAATTTATATGTATACTCTGACCTACACATATATGAAACATTTTAAATATGAACAAATACATATTGCTGAAGATTTAGAAAATGAACACACAAAAATTCTACCACAACTTTCATAATGAGAATTTATTTTCACAATAGGATAATGCATAATTTCCTAAACACGAATCCTTTTCAGGTGGCACAAGGGTAAAGAGTTCCCCTGCCAGTGCAGGAGACACAAGAGATGCAGGTTCAATCCCTAGGTCAGGGAGATTTCCTGGAGTAGGAAATATTGACCCACTCCAGTATTATTTTCTAGAAAATTCCACAGGCAGATGAGCTAGGCAGTCTACAGTCCAAGGGGTTGCAAAGAGTTGGACGTGACTGAATGACTAAGCAGGCATGCACTTAAAAATATGTGGAAGAAGAGATGTATCAAACACAAATAATTTAATAAGATAATATTTTCATAGTTGTAGAATAATTTTTCCTACTCTCAAATTATCTTTAATTTCTACACTTTATTTTTAGAACAGTTTAAGTTTCATCAAAAAAATAGGTAAAAAGTCAAAATTCCCACATAAACTTTCTCTCCTGAATAAATATTTAACAATTACATTTGAGCTTAGCTGCCTTTTTGATCATCAGTTCATGTCACCACATTTATCTGGTACATCCTAAATTTAAAAATATGCATCTAGTAATTTTTCTAGTATGTTCTTTCTATAACATACTGACTCAATTTTTTTAATTCATTGAGATGCAAGTCACATACCATGTAACACACCTTTTAAAGAGTACAAGTCTCTGGTTTTTGATATGTTCAAAAAATTGCACAACCAACACTACTATCAAATTCCAGAACATTTTCACCATCCTAATAAAGAGAGTCCACTCCCCTTAGCAGGTACTTCTCATTCTCCTGCCCCATTACAGGGCAACCATTCATTGACTTTCTGTGTCTGTGCTTTCACTACCTTGGACATCTCCTCTAAGTGGAATGAAACAATATTTGGCTTTGTACGTCTGGCTTTCTTTTAGAAACAAAGAATAATGAATAAGATAAGATAAGAAATGAAGGTAAGAAAGATGACTACCTATCAATTAATGTACAGTTGTTAGTAAGATGATTAAAGATAAGAAAGAAATAATAATGAACTAAGAACACTTAGAATAATGTTCTCAAGGTTTCTTTGGGTTGTACATAAATAAGCATGTTATTTACCTTTGTGCTTAAATGATATTCTATTGTATGTTACACCTGAATATGCTCTTGCAGTAAGCAGATATCTGGCCAAATAAGCTTTTTCATGATCCTTCTCTCTCTGAATGTTAAGGATCACCATTTTCATTCAGACAGTTCTACAAAAACTATAAGCATGTTCAGACCCTTCTCATTTTTATTTTTATTTTTCATATTTCATTTAATCATATTTCTTCTTATTTTATGAGTTTTATTAGCCATATGTAGTAAAGCTATTTGATTTCAGTCTAACTGGTTATGTTTTTAAATTGTTTTCTCTGTTGTTGTTTTTTTTTTAATTGGGAAATAAGTGCCTTTTCTGAAAATTCGCTATTTCATATTTTATTTCACAAAGGCATACATCTGTATTAAAAATACTTTGGAAAATTTCTTATTGATATTCAGAGTTCAAAGGAACTATAATACATGTGTCAACAAAACAACAACAAAAATCACATCACTTAGGAAACATATTTTTCCCCACTGTTCTAACAGATTTTAACTAAGTAATATATAATATATATACCTCTAACATTCTACAGCACTTTGATGGCTTCAGGTTCAAACAGTTTTTGCATATTTTCTAAAAGTATATTGGGAGTCATTCAGTAGGTCTATATTAGCCACTGCAATATATATAAAGAGTAGTGCATAGACTTCAGACTCTGTGGTCCTCACCTCCATCTACTTCATGTACCATCTGAAAAGCAGTAATCTTGACTTTCCTGAAAATATTTCATTTAATCATGGGTTCACCTGTTACTTCAGTGGGCTATTGGCACTCTGATAGGTACTGGTTTTGTGTTGTATTTTTTCTGGTGCAGATTCTCAGCTACAGCTGATTCCAATCTGCTCATGTGAATCACTGAGTGCCCATTGGCAAAGGCACACACACACTCTGATACAGCCTGAGCTGGTTACCTGTATATCTGCTCATTTTCCTATACCAGTGCTTTTTCTGAAAGTGAAAGTTGCTCAGTCGTGACTGACTCTGCGACTCCATGAACTGTAGCCCACCAGGTTCCTCTGTCCATGGAATTCTCCAGGCCAGAATACTGGACCACTCCAGTATTGCCATTCTGTTCTCCAGGGAATCTTCCAGACCCAGGGATCAAAATTGGTTCTCCTGCTTTGCAGGCAGACTGTTTACAGTCTGAGCAGTCAGGGAAGCCCATCACTTTCTAGGATGATAATAATTTTATGGCAGTTTAATAGAGGATGAAGTCAGAGAGTCTTTTAATTCAAAAGGAACACAATTAATAAATAGTGCCTAACCCAATGCAATGGCAACCCACTCTGGTACTCTTGCCTGGAGAATCCCATGGATGGAGGAGCCTGGTGCGCTGCAGTCCATGGGGTCACTAGGAATCGGACACAACTGAGCGACTTCACTTTCACTTTTCACTTCCATGCATTGGAGAAGGAAATGGCAACCCACTCCAGTGTTCTTGCCTGGAAAATCCCAGGGACGGGGGGTAACCCCAGTGGGCTGCCGTCTATGGGGTCTCACAGCGTCTGACACAACTGAAGTGACATAGCAGCAGCAGCAGCAACCCAATGATACAGGACAAAACCAGTGTGACTTCAAGTATGGTCATCTGGTAATCCACTCTCTTTTTTTTTTTCAGTGAATCAAAGTTTATTCCTTTCTCTTCTTAATACTGAAACTTAAAAACACTATTGTGAGGCACAAACCTTTCTTTCAACCAAGTAAATGACTCTCATGTGGAAATTGACATCAATTTTAGACACTAAATATTTTTTAAAGTATATACCATCCTTTCATAACAATTCTGAACATAACTGGGCTAATTTGGTGAGAGCTGGTTTGGATGCGGGATAGATTTGTGTCCCAAATTTTACATAGAAGAAGATCAGAAAATGACTGGTAGCTGAGGCTCTGAGGTGAATGTTCCCAGGTCAGCCCCAATCATAGGACTAAACAAGAAATCAGTGCTTCTCTGACTAAAATTAGATTACTATATATATATATATATATACTTTACTTCTCTGTCAGCATGTCTTGGATGGTTATTTTGAACATTTTAAGATGTGTGTTTTACCTTTATTGTTTCATTATTTTTGTAAATAAATATCACTGACTTGTTTTGTGCTGTCTTGAGGCACTGTCCTCTTAGGAATTTTTAGAAGGAGGTTCATTTTGGTCCCAGTCCTAAAATGAAACCAAAGTTTGAGAATATTTTTAGATGCAGAACCAGCTATTAGAGATAAATCTTATATGCTCGGAATGCACTTTCTTTTTCATTCCTGTCTCCAGTGAACCTGAAAGCTCACCGGGGATTGGTGAAAACCAATCCCCAGGTGCATCCTATAGTATAAAGCATTCACTCTTCACAATCTGAAACGTCAGAACATTTTCTACTTTGTAGTTTCTATGTGTATTACCACAGATGATCCCTGGTAAGTCTTTGGGTTTGAGATTCTGCACTGAGTGTGGGAAATTGGAGGACTGGTTTCAAAAGATGTATATGTCTTACAATCCAATTCCAGGATGTAAAAAAAAAAAAAAAAAGTAATACAGTCTTACACTCAGAGAGATATGTCTCATGCTTCTCAAAACATTTCTGAATCACTTAGCCACACTTGGTAACAAATTTTAAAATGAAGTTGAAAAAGAAGGATATTTAGAGATTGGTATCTGTGTTGATGGGGCTTCCCTGGTGGCTCAGAGGTTAAAGGGTCTGCCTGCAAGGCGGGAGACCGGGTTCAATCCTGGGTCAGGAAGATCCCCTGGAGAAGAAAATGGCAACCCACTCCAGTATTCTTGCCTGGAGAATTCCATGGACAGAGGAGCCTGGTAGGTTACAGTCCACGGGGTCACAAAGAGTTGGACGCAACTGAGCGAGTCCACTTTCACTTTCATCTGTGTTGATAGATTAATGGAAAACTTACTTGTTAAAAGGTCAGGAAAATATACGTTTACTTCCCTGATAGCTCAGTTGGTACAGAATCCGCCTGCCATGCAGGAGATCCTGGTTCAGTTCCTGGGTCAGGAAGATCCACTGGAGAAGGGATAGGTTACCCACTCAAGTATTCTTGGGCTTCCCTTTTGGCTCCGCTGGAAAAGAACCCACCTGCTAAGAGGGAGACCTGGGTTCGATCTCTGGGTTGGAAAGATCCCCTAGAGAAGGGAAAGGCCACCCACTCCACTATTCTAGCCTGGAGGATCCCATGAACTGTATAGTCCATGGGGTCACAAAGAGTCGGAAATGACTAAGCGACTTTCACTTTCACATTCACACTGGAAAAAATAGAGGAAAAACCTGCCCTTCAAGTAATTCAGTAGAAACACTTATTTGGATAAAGTGTTCATTAAATATCACAAGTTATTTGTGAGAAGATAAATGTCCACTGATTAATAACTGGCATTTATTGACAGATCAATACATTTTATGTTTCCTTCCAACTATTTAGATGGATTTTGTAATTAATAATCAGTCACATGGTAATGTTTATATCTATGAATATTGCTTTAGAAATAAAGAAATTGATACAATTCAAAAAGTGTTATACCTGGGTGCAGAGAAGGCAAACGTAAGTAGTAGCATCCAGATTTTAAACTCTCTTGGCTGACTGCATATCTTGGGCAATTAACTGCCATGACCCTGGCTATTATATATCATTGCATTGCAGATTTAGGACTTTAAGAAGAAATTAAGAAGGAAGCCATTTAAGACTCATTATAAAGAATATCTATTTGACATTTGGAGCTGTCCTGATACGTGGCACGCTATCTCAGAAACAAACAGTCCTCTATATTCATGAGGACTTGAGACAGAGACATGTGGGTGAATGTCAGAGTTCATAGAGGAAAGAGTCCTGAGACTTTAGAAAGTGTGGAATTAGAGCCCTGAATTCCTTAAATCTTTTACATCTTGAAATTCAGCTGATTCAAAATTGGAGTTGTAACACTAACAATTCATGTTTTATGCTGTAAAAATGATCCAGGTATATCTACCCTGGCTTATGAATTTCAAGAGCTTAAGATACCTTTCCTCAGTCTTCTAAATCTACTTACATTTGTTTACACAGTTCCTTTCAGCTTTTCTTTTGTCATTCATAGCTGAAATTCTCAAGGAAAAAGCTCCTTTAGTCTCATCTCTCCTTAATTTCTGCTACATAAAGTCAATGAGTCTAACAAATTTTTATTCCTTGTTATTCTTTTGCTATACTATAATACTTCATAATGCAATGTATGGACTATCATCAAGTATCATTCTGACTGGGTCTCTTTACCCTTAGCTGCCACATCTTACAAGCCATTCATCAAACTGCCAACAGAGTGAATTTTTTACCTTCCAAAAAAAAGTGTCCTTCCACCAAAAATATAAAATCATTTGGTTTAAAGCACTTTACATTTGATATTATTTCCTTTTACTAACCATAGTTTCTGCTTATGAAATGATTTGTATGTGAAAAATATTTATATGGAGACAATGCTCTTATGATATTTGTACAAACTATTTTTTCTTACCGTGCCTGTCTCAGTCTCTTTTATCTAACAATTTCTACTGAAAAATTATTCCCCTTCATAGGCAATTTATTCTGCCCATTTTGATTAAAAGTGCACAATCATTCATTCTTATTAATTGAAAAGTGCTTTTTCTGTATAACTGAATAATAATGTTTAGCAAACAGGGTGATGTGCACTTCCCTACACATCTATAGGCTATTTGGTGACATCTAAATATCTTTTGAGAGCCAAGATGAGAGAGAGCTACTGACATCTAATGTGTAAGAAATAGGGATGTTGTAAACCTCTACAATGCAGAGAATTACCCCCAAACAAAAATTTATCTGACCTATACCTTGGTGGGCTCCCCTAGTGGCTCAGTGGTAAAAACTCTGCCTGTAGGAGACCTAGGTTCAATCCCCGGGTCAGGAAGATCTGCCCACTGGAGAAGGAAATGGCAACCCACTCCAGTATTCTTCTCTGGGAAATCCTGTGGACAGAGGAGCATAGTGGGCTATAGTCTACAAGGTCACAAGGAGTCAGACACTACTTAGCAACTAAACATCAACATATCTTGGTAATTGTACCATGCTTAGGAAACACTACCCCAGAAAACTGTCATTAAGACTCATGAAGTTAGAGTCAATAAAAAAAATTAATCTAAGAAGCAAGTTTAAAATTTCGTTTGGGCCAAATTTAAGATTATAATCCAGGAACAACATCTCAGAAAAATCTGTGGACTGTTTCCCCTATTAGAAATGAAAACACAGTTATATAAATTTTAGGGCAAAGAAAGTTATACTTTGAATGATGTATTATTGACTGTTTATATAATCCAGATCTCCAAGAACAAGATGGTGGGTCATTGCAACCTCTTATAAGATTAAGAAGGAATGTTACCTTTTAAGGAGCTGTGATGTCAGGAGAGTTTTGTTCTTTCTAATGAAGCAGGTATGTCTGCCCATGGGCTAGTTTGGTCAGATGCTTAAGACAGATAAACAATGCAATCTAGGGGGAGAGAAGAGGTCAAAGGGCAGAGAAAATAATTTCATGTTTAAATTATTTGTCTTCTCCATAAAACAAGAATTTTCTTTCTCATTAAGAATAACCTAGAAAGGTAATTACATTTTTCATGAGAGATATTGTCTTTTAGATTGAAGGCACACTTTTCTATTTCTGTATCTGCTCATTTGTTTACTGCTCTCTTCTCTTTTGCTCTCTTTCCTTTCTGCAATTATTCACAATATTAACTTACCTAGAGCTATGGCTTCCATGTTTTATGGATTCTCTGGGTCAAGTATTCCTTATTCTTTATTCCATGTTAAATCTCTCAAATATTCTGGATAAAGAGAGTGGCCTGTGTTTTTGAGTCAAACCATAGAGATTGTTAACAAGTATATGGTACCATGATGTTCCAAGTGGGGTCCTATGCCAGACAAGTAGCGTCTAATAAACATGTACTATAATGTATATAGTAAAACTATTTGGTAAATTAAGAAGCTAACCTAAGAGTTGTCTTCTTTCAGATCCTGAGAGGAACAATCTCATTGAAATCTTTAGTGTATTTTAATACAATCTATCCTGATTTAGCTGTACTCTGAATGTATCTCCTAATATTTACTGAATTATAGCTGTAAAATCTCAGAAGACACAAATTACTTTTTTTTGTTTATTTACCTAGATCAATATCCCATTTAATTTAGAACAAAGTACATTTACTTATGGGCTTCCCTGGTGGCTCACTGGCAAAGAGTCTGTCTCTCAGTGCAGGAGATGAGGGTTCAATTCTTGGGTTGGAAGATCCTTTGCAGGAGGAAATGGCAACCCACTCCACGGCAACTTCTCTGGGAAATCCCATGAATAGAGGAGGGCTACAGTTCACGTGGAAGCAAAAGAGTCAGTCATGACTTAGCGACTGAACAATAACAAATATTTATTTATAAATTAACAAGTCTTAGCTTTGCATTAATAAAATAAGGTAATGATGCCAATGTAACAGTCAGAAGAAAATTTTAAAATTAAAAATTTACAAACTCAAAAAAGAATATAATTATTTAACAATGTTTGACACCACTTTTGAGTTTCAACCACTCAGTACAATGTAAGTACTTCATAGTTATATGATAAATACATTGATATTTGTTCTATAGTTGGTATAAATAATACTTTGATTATAGTGGATGCTTAATTAATATGTATTTAATAAAATCATTAGGAAATAAACTTCTCAAATGTTCATTTATGATTTGAAAAACATCTGCTTTGGTATATTGTGTATTTGCTCCAGGAAGAATTTCTAAACATGAGTGTCCAAAAGGAAAGCCTTGCTCATAGAGGAATAAGTTTTAAGAAAAATAAGCAACAAATGCTCTTGCAGTTGACCTCAGGTAGGATAGATATATCTTTTTGTCTGTGAGAGAATCTGAGCTTGTCAGGGGAGATAACTTGAAGGATGATGGAGGGAATATAAGCAGAGATTTTTCTTATTCCAAATCTGTTGTTTTAGGACTTTCTCATAGTCTTTGTTTTATATTTGCATTAATGGTTCCAAAAAGAGCTTTACAATTAGTCAAAAAATATTTACTAGTTATTAAATTAATATTTTGCTTTTCTTGAGGTTAAACAAACACATATCAGTATACATATAATCACAGAAGAAGTAGTAAAGAATTGGCAGCCTGGAAAAACCCCAAAGAGTTTGGAAAATGATAAGACAAAATCATTTATAGGAGGTCCTGAAAGTGAATAGTGATATGAATGAAGTAACTACTGAAGGGCAGAGACAGATAAGGAGCTGAATATGGTCCTATGAAATACAATTGTGTAAAAGAAAAATATGACCTATAGAAACTGTATTTTGAGTGGCTATTAGATGCATAAGGCTCTAAGTAAAGGAAACATTACATTTAACACAAGTTCTTATGTTATTGCAAATAATTAAGAAAAATAAAATAGCTTTTATTAAGAAAAATAAAATAGCTTTTCAGGTTATTGGTAAAGAGGAAGAAGAACAGAAGACTTAGGCTGACACTTGAAATTGAATACAAGTGATGAAACAGTGTCAGACTTTATTTTTGGGGGCTCCAAAATCACTGCAGATGGTGACTGCAGCCATGAAATTAAAAGATGCTTACTTGGAAGAAAAGTTATTACCAACCTAGATAGTATATTGAAAAGCAGAGACATTACTTTGCTGACTAAGGTCTGTCTAGTCAAGGCTATGGTTTTTCCTGTGATCATGTATGGATGTGAGAGTTAGACTGTGAAGAAGGCTGAGTGCTGAAAAATGGATGCTTTTGAACTGTGGTGTTGGAGAAGACTCTTGAGAGTCCCTTGGACTGCAAGGAGATCCAACCAGTCCATTCTGAAGGAGATCAACCCTGGGATTTCTGAGGAAGGAATGATGCTAAAGCTGAAACTCCAGTACTTTGGCCACCTCATGCGAAGAGTTGACTCATTGGAAAAGACTCTGATGCTGGGAGGAATTGGGGGCAGGAGGAGAAGGGGACGACAGAGGATGAGATGGCTGGATGGCATCACTGACTCGATGGACGTGAGTCTGAGTGAACTCCAGGAGTTGGTGATGGACAGGGAGGCCTGACATGCTGCAATTCATGGGGTTGCAAACAGCAGGACACAACTGAGTAACTGAACTGAACTGAACTGATGTGTACATAGCAGGGCATAGTGAGAGGAACTACCAAGGATAAGGGGATAACATCCATCACTTTTAAAAGTGATGGATTTATTTTCTGAGAGCTTAAGTAGAGGAAGGTAAAGATGTGTGGCTCATTTTTGGGAAAACACTGAAAATTTGAATAATTAGTTTAAAGCACTCGGAGAGAGTGTATTTCAGAGGATCTGGGCAAGAAGAAACCAATTTAAGAGGAAAAAAAATAGTGAGCTGCAAAACTGAAAAATATTCTAATCAAACTTGCTTTCTGATTATGACCAAACAGAATGATTTGCCACTACTATAGATCCTTCATGCTGGATCTAGGTACTGTCTAGTCTTCAAATTCATTACTTTGAATTAGATGAATTTTTCCCTCAATTCCAATTGGTAGGTGACCCAAAAACAAAGAAAGCTCTGATGATTAGCAAACACAAAAGCACAAGCTAAGGGGAGTTTCTTTCAGTAGTCATGGACCAGAAAGAAGCCATACAGTCCACTTAATTTTTCTCACTGAAAAAAATAAAGGCATGTAGAAACATAGAATCTGATGATTGGTTACTTAAAGACATTGAGAAAAGAGATGGAAAATTAGAGAGGAGTCATTGGGCAGAGTAAGTAAGATGGTATCCTCCTAATCTAACTAAAATATATTTTGCCAAAATAACTCATTCTAATGTTTAATTTTGCAGTTTTAACAGGAATTAAAAGATGACATAGAAGTAGCACTTCTTGATTCTACTACTCAGATCACCATGGTCAGACCCAATGGCTCAGTCTTCATGCCCTCTGTACTAACACTCATCGGGATTCCTGGCCTGCAGTCAGTGCAGTGTTGGATCGGGATTCCATTCTGTTTCATGTACCTTATGGCAGTGATTGGGAATACATTAATTTTGGTGATAATCAAATATGAAAACAGCCTTCATAGTCCAATGTACATTTTTCTGGCCATGTTGGGGGCCACAGACATTGCACTTAGCACATGTATTCTCCCCAAAATGTTAGGCATCTTCTGGTTTCATTTGACAGAGATTTCCTTTGATGCCTGTCTTCTACAAATGTGGTTTATTCACTCATTCCAGGCAACCGAATCAGGTGTTTTACTGGCCATGGCCCTAGATCGCTATGTGGCCATCTGTAATCCCTTGAGACATGCCAGCATCTTCACCCAAAAACTCTTGACTCACATTGGAATTGGTGTGCTACTCAGGGCTGTCGTTCTTGTAGCACCATGCATAGTGCTTATCAAATATCGTCTTAAATTCTACCGAACCACAGTCGTCGCCCACTCTTACTGTGAGCATATGGCCATTGTGAAGCTGGCTACTGAAGACATATGGATCAACAAGATGCTAGGTCTGTTTGTTGCCTTCACTATCTTAGGATTTGACATCAGCTTTATCACTTTGTCCTATGTTCAGATCTTTGTCACTGTCTTTCAACTACCCTGTAAGGAAGCAAGATTGAAAGCCTTTAATACATGCATTGCTCATATTTGTGTCTTTCTGCAGTTCTACCTCCTTGGCTTCTTCTCTTTCTTCACACACAGGTTTGGTTCTCACATACCACCATACATTCATATCCTTTTATCTAGCTTTTACCTTTTAATCCCACCTTTTCTCAACCCAATCGTCTATGGAGTGAAAACCAAACAAATTCGTGACCATGTCCTGAAAGTGATCTCCAAAAGACATCCTGATCATTAGTGGCTCCTTCTGTAGAGATTTTAGGTTAGTTTAAAGTAGCAACTTTAATATGGTGAAAAGTTATATCATGAACAAATATCTACATCTGAAAACAATCTTTAAAGCTCAAATGCTGATAATTTAACAAATCTTCAAATACTTAAAAACTTTGGTTTGCTATTCATGAGATTTCAAATTGTTTCTGTTACTCTTCTTTGCTCCTATTTATTTAAACCTAGGTTTTCCCTCCTAACAGCACATATTGACAGCAAAATTGAAGAAAACAGCACTTCTTTTCCAGTAATTTTCAAGCACCATGAAATATATCAATATTTTCAGGCTGCTAAACCAATTCAAAGCCATAATTCTAGCTATGTTTCACTTTCTAATATTTATTTATGAATCTATATTTTGACTTTTTGAAATCACATCTATTTTTGTCTACTTTCTCTGAATAACTGATGAATATATAACCTATGTAAAATTAGTAATATCAGTATCAAAAATATAAATCTGTATGATGCTGTCCAAAGTCTATAAACACTGAAGAGTTTTCACAGGAAAGCATGCATTGTTGATGCATGATGCTGGATGCTTGTGGCTGGTGCACTGAGATGACCCAGAGGAATGGTATGGGGAGGCATCAGTGGAGATTCAGGGTGAGGAACACATGTATACTTGTGGCAGATTCATGTTGATGTATGACAAAATCAATACAATATTATAAAGTAATTAACCTCCAACTAAAATAAATAAAAAATAATAATAAATAAAATGTTAAACAAGAAGAAATTTTAAGCATATTCAAAAATATACCTTTTTATCCAAAAATCCAATTAGTATCTAAATAGAAACCATCTTTTCAGAGAGAAATATTTTAAAGATTTTACCCAATTTGAATTTTGCTTGAAATTGGAGCTTTAGTTCTAGCATTAAACACATATACAAATACATTTTCACGACATAAGTACCTTGAGTAGAGGAACTGTGTCTAGCTTGTGCTTTTATCAACAGTAAGGTAATGCTTGAAGCATCTTCAAACTTCAGGAAAATGACATTGAATAATGAACAATTAAGACATTTTCTTGCTGTTGATTAAAGCCAATAAATATAGAGACTTTTGGGTAATAAGAAAACTTTGAAGAAAAACATAGTAAACAAAGAGAAATATCTGAATATGTAGTTGTAAATTAATGCATAGTCAAAGAAAGAAATAACCCAGCATTTCACTACAAAAAAAAAGAAAGAAAGAAAAAGGAATCATGTCATTTAAGAGGCAGAAGCAGATAATTATTTTGGAATAAATAATTATGTTGAATAAAGCAGAATGAACTTGTGTCATAATGTACTTTTACAACTGACCTCAGGTAGGTTAGATACTGAGCAGCATGTGGAATCTTTGAAATGTTTGCTCTGGACCAAGGATTGAATCCATGCCCCCTGTACTAAAAGGGCGGAGTCTTAACCACTGGACTGTCAGGGAAGTTCTGCACTAAGTTTTTAATAAAAATTTTATAAAGTATATGAAGAAAGGAAAAAATACACCAAGGGAAGTAATAAAGCAATATATTAGTGAAGCTCAGATGTCCAAAAATTTCTTTAATGAGGTAATAAAAACTTAATTAATTTTAAATCTGTTACAGCATTAAATGTTTCAAAAAGCTGTGGCAACCATAGTGCATAATGAATAACTGATGAAGACATCCACCTCTCAAAAGAAGTAAAATAGCAAATATATGAATTCTCTCCAAGAGGTTATATATAGCATGTAATGTGCACAGAATGAAGATAAAAAGTTGTGATATCCCTGAATAAAGCAAATAGAATGTGATGACAATAACCAATTAATTATGCAGGAATTGGGAGAACCATATTTCAAAATATAAAGTGCAAAAATATGCCGAAGTGCATAAATTATACTAGAAAAGCACATACATTTGAAAAACTCAATAAGAAAAATCAACCTAGCTGTATCAACCGACAAAACCAAACACATTCCATATGCATCAGAATGTCTGGCTTTATTTATCTTCTGGAGTATGAGAAAAGACAAGCAACATAAACCATAAAAGTACATCATCATGCATAAAAAGTAATTTTCAAATGAGGTATGTAGGGTATAATATGACTATGGATTGACAGTCAAATTTTTTAGGCCTATCATTAGCTAAAAAGACCAATAACAAGGTGTAATAATTGAGCAACTATTTTTTATCTCTTAAATAGAAGATTAGAAATAGGTCAATTAGTAAGAATTGACAGTTCTGGAGAAAATACAAGCAAAGTCATTACCTTACCTTTCACAAGAATAGATAGTTAGAATTTAAACATTGATTCAGATGATTAGAAGCAAGTAATATAACCACTAGTGCAGATATATTTTCTTTGATTTTTGGAGTATAATTCTCATACAAAAAGTGAAAATAATCAATTTTGTAAAGTTCATGAAAATAATTTCTAGATGAAGAAACAATTTCTCATTCCTTACAAGTCTTGTGTTGTGTTCCTTCACCATTACAGTCTCTCATTCTTTCTAAAGATAATCTCTATATTAATAGCTAAAGTAATTATACATTTTTGTATATATGTTTACAACCTAAGCATGCATTCTTATACCGTATAGTTTAGTTTTGCTGATTTTTCAATTTTATATAATTGGAAGTACATAATATTGATTTTTTTCCTGTTTTTCTTCTTGAGAATTTTTGACTAGAATATTTTTTGTACATCTATCATGTTCATGTTCTTTGCTGCATAATGTACTATGGTATGAATATTCTACAGCTTTTTACCCATCTTCTGTTTATGGGCATTGAGAAGATTTGATTTTGAAGAACACAATTTTAAACATTCTTGTATATGTATCTTGGTGCACTTAGAGTGATGATTTCTGCATCTAAAAGTCTTATTGCTAATTCATAGGGTACTTCCAATGTTAGTAAGTGGTGTAATGCATTTCTAAAATGTTGGTTCAATTACATTCACTGGCAGAATATAAGAACCTTTATTACTGGACATCTGTACTAATATTTGATATGCTTATCATCATTTTAGCCATATGGTACATTTTTAATAGTAGTTCTTTGTGATTTTAGTTATCATTTTCAAATAAATAATCAGATTAAATCAAATTTTTACATATTTATGTTATGATACATTTAGATTTTTTCTATTATTTTTATTAATATTATGAGGTCTTTATATATTTTGATGTAATCTTTTTCTAGATTATACACATTAAAAATGTTTTCTGCCCTTTGTAGAATAATTGAAATATTTTTGAAGAATAGATATCCTAATTAATCAAAATTATCAAATATTTAAATAAGTGTCAGTTGCTTTTGTTGCAGAAATTCAGGGACGGGAGGGGCTCCCAGGGCCCAGGATTGAGCTCTTGCTTAATACTCAGAAATGAATTATCTGAACAGAGGCACATGTGTTGATAAAGAAGAAACTTTATTGGAGAGGGAAAGGGGTACTGGGGCAGGAGAGCTGGGGCAGATAGGGTAAGGGAACCCAAGAGAAGTGCTCTATTATGTGGCTCAAAGTTTCAGGTTTTATGGTAATGGGCCTAATTTCTGGGTTGGCTCTGGCCAACCATCTTTATTGGCCCATGTTTGCTCTAACTCAAGGATCATCATGGTGGCTTGCACATCTCGTAGTCAAGATGGATTCTAGCATTATGGGTAATTGGCAGTATATATCATCTCCTTTCTCCTCCTTTTGGCTCCTCTCTAGATTTCCTAGTTTTTTTTGTTTTGTTTTTTTTTTTGTTTTTTTTTCAGCTAGCACCATTTCCTTTATCAGCAACTCTCTTTGTGAGATAATTCATGCAACTGGTTATCACTGCGCCTGGCCAAAGTAGGTGGTTTCAGTCAACAGTTTCAAACATTTCCACACTGATCTAAGAAATCTTTTCCTCTCATGTGTTTATCAACATAGTCATCTTATACAATGGCATTCTTTCATATTTGAACTAAAATTTATTTAAAATTGCTTTTCAGTTGTAGGTGAAATAGAAAGTATTACATATTTTTAAGCTTCATTATTAAAAATGGCATGTAATTAACTGAATTATTTAAAATGCACTATCCAATGAATCTTGGCATATGCACAAGCTCATAAAACTATTACCATTATCAGCCTGTGACTCTCCCAAATTTCCTCATGTGCATTTATGATACCCATCTTGAGGCAACTACATATCTATGTGAAATCACTAAATGTCAATTTGAGTTTCTAGAATTTTATGTAAATGTGAGACAAGAGGGAAGGGTGCAGGCACAACTTTTGAAAGAATTACATAGTCTGAGGACATGAAATAAACTGATAGAATCAAATGGGTCCAAGATGGCAAATGACTTGACTTCCACTAGAACTTGAGCCTCACTATACTCTCATTGTAACACATCAGTAAGCTAAATGACACACTCACAGGCACCATGACAATTTCAAGGCCATCAAAGACTAAAACATGGGTAGTGGCTCAGTTCCTGGTAAATTCCACCCCTTCCCCAAAATGGTTGGAATAATCCTCCTACTCATTAGCCTATGAAATTATCCATCCCATAAAAATTAGTCACAACATATTTTGAGGCTGCTTTCATCCTCTGAGATGGTGCACACTCTGTGAAGTGTATTTCTCTCTAAATAATTCTACTTCTTACCTGTCAGTTTGTCGCTCACTGAATTCACTGATGAGATGTCAAGAATCTGAGCTTCATTAAGTCTGAAGATCAGGTGTGATCTCAGTTTAAAGACCATGAATTCAAGTCTCAATCTGGATTTTGGCTGAGTTCAAGTCCCAATCAGAGATACATGGTTTCAAAAGCAGTAATACCATATGTAATTTCATTTTTGGTCTTTTTTTTTTTTCCCTCTCACTTACTTCAATTGTTTTCCAAGGCATTCATCAATAGTTCTCTTTTTTAATGTTAAATAGTATTTTGATTTATCCTTTACTTATGGATATTTTTCACTTATGGATATTTTCACTTATATATTTTTATTCATTCACATTCATTTTCAGGGGAGAAGGAATGAACACGAGGGATATTTTGACTCTGTCACATATTGGATGAGCTCTAATGAAGCCAGAGAAAAGTAAAGGAATTGAAAACATAACAGATAACCATAGTAAGATGAGATGTGAATAGTGAAAGAGATAATAAACAGTTGAAATATGGTAATATCACCAAAGTAGATGTACCTCATTGTGTTAAAACTATTGTTGAAACCAGAATGAGAGAGAGTGTGCTGTTAAAAATGTAGGAAAGCACATTGGAAATAATCATCAGGTATAAAATATCAAGGAACTATGAAAAGAGGGTAGGAAATACAGTGGAGGTAGTATAAAAATGTAATTCAAATGCATTGATACATCTCTCAGTAGACAACTGCTGAGTTACATAGATTTTCAGTTATTATGCTTAATTTTTTAGTGTATCCTTAATTAATCATAACACTTTTGAAGGGAAAAAGATATATGAATATTTTCCTGGTGCAGTACTTGGCAAACAAGTTGAAATGGAGCAGGATTTTGTGGGAACAAAAGCACTCTCAAGTCTCCTATTCCTTATTTGCAGGGGAAGGCTTCAGTCTCCTAGACTTTTCTGAATTCCAAAGGGCTGATTCAAATAGCTTCTAACAAAGGAAGTAGAAGAATGGAAAAATAAAGCAGCCAAGAAAAAGTGTGGAGATAAGGCAGAGCCCTCTTGCTAGTAACTCTTCAAGAGGTACATATAGCAATATTCTGATACATAGCTTGAGTTCTACTATGGGAACTAAGGCCCCTACTCAAATGGAAGATGGTAACCTTTGATTGAAATGGACATAGACTTCAGACTGGCCAGAAGCAGAAGGCTGCTAATTGAAATTCCTAGAACTATATCTTCTTACCACACCACCGAACAATCAGAAGAAAGTCACACACGCTGTAGCCTTCCCCACAAATTTGCCTTTAAAAACTCTTCCTCAAGCCCAGAGGGAGTTTGGACTTTGTGAGCATGTTCAGTTCGGTTCAGTTTGAGCATGTTCATGTTCGACTCTGCGACTCCATGAACTGCAGCACACCAGGCCTCCCTGTCCATCACCAACTCCTGGAGTTTACCCAAACTCATGTCCATTGAGTCGGTGATGCCATCTAACCATCTCATCCTCTGTCATCCCCTTCTCCTCTTGCCTTCAAACTTCCTAACATTAAGGTATTTTCAAATGAGTCAGTTCTTCGCATCAGGTGACCAAAATATTAGTTTCAGTTTCAACATCAGTCCTTCCAATGAACACCCAGGACTGATTTCCTTTAGGATGGACTGGTAGGATCTCCTTGCAGTCCAAGGGACTCTCAAGAGTCTTCTTCAACATCACAGTTCAAAAGCATCAGTCTGAATTCAGCTTTCTTTATAGTCCAACTCTCACATCCACACATGACCACAGGAAAAACCATAGCCTTAACTTGACGGACCTTTGTTGACAAAGTAATGTCTCTGTTTTTTAATATGCTGTCTAGGTTGGTCATAACTTTCCTTCCAAGGAGTAAGTGTCTTTTAATTTCATGGCTGCAGTCACCATCATCAGTGATTTTGGAGACCCCCAAAATAAAGTCTGACACTGTTTCCACTGTTTCCCATCTATTTGACATGAAGTGATGGGCCCAGTTGCCATGATCTTAGTTTTCTGAATGTTGAGCTTTAAGCCAACTTTTTCACTCTCCTCTTTCACTTTAATCAAGAGGCTCTTTAATTCTTCTTCACTTTCTGCCATAAGGGTGGTGTCATCTGCATATCTGAGGTTATTGATATTCTCCTGGCAATCCTGATTCCAGGCTTCCCTGGTGGCTCAGAGGTTAAAACATCTGCCTCCAATGTGGGAGCCCAGGTTCGATCCCTAGGTTGGGAAGATCCCCTGGAGAAGGAAATGACAATCCACTCCAGTATTCTTGCCTGGAGAATCCCATGGACAGAGAAGCCCAGTAGGGTACAGTCCACGGGGTCGCAAAGAGTCAGACACTACTGAGCGACTTCACTACCACCAGTCTTGATTTCAGCTTGTGCTTCCTCCAGCCCAGCGTTTCTCATGATGTACTCTGCATATAAGTTAAATAAGCAGGGTGACAATATACAGCCTTGACATACTCCTTTTCCTATTTGGAACCAGTTTGTTGTTCCATGTCCAGTTCTAACTGTTGCTTCTTGACCTGCATACAAGTTTCTCAAGAGGCAGGTCAGGTGGTCTGGTATTCCCATCTCTTTCAGGAATTTCCACAGTTTATTGTGATCCACACAGTCAAAGGCTTTGGCATAGTCAATAATGCAGAAATAGATGTTTTTCTGCCACTCTCTTGCTTTTTCAATGATTCAGTGGATGTTGGCAATTAGATCTCTGGTTCCTCTGCCTTTTCTAAAGCCAGCTTGAACATCTGGAAGTGCATGCTTCTTGTACTGCTGAAGCCTGGCTTGGAGAGTTTTGAGCATTACTTTACTATCATGTGAGATAGTGAATAGTGAAAGAGATAATAAACAGTTGAAATATGGTAATATCACCAGAGTAGATGTACCTCACTGTGTTAAAACTATTGTTGAAACCAGAATGAGAGAGAGTGTGCTGTTAAAAATGTAGGAAAGCACATTGGAAATAATCATCAGGTATAAAATATCTAGGAACTATGAAAAGAGGGTAGGAAATACCCAATTGTGTGGTAGTTTGAGCATTCTATGTCATTGCCTTTCTTTGGAATTGGAATGAAAACTTACCTTTTCCAGTCCTGTGGTCACTGCTGAGTTTTCAGGGAAAAAAAAAAAAAGAAAAAGAAAGAAATGCAAAAAAGCAAAATGACTGTCTGAGGAGGCCTTACAAATAGCTGAGAAAAGAAGAGAAGTGAAAAGTAAAAGAGAAAAGGAACGATATACTCATTTGAGTGCAGAGTTCCAAAGAATAGCAAGGAGAGATAAGAAAGCCTTTCTCAGTGATCAATGCAAAGAAATAGAGGAAAACAATAGAATGGGAAAGACTAGAGAGTTCTTCAAGAAAATTAGAGATACCAAGGGAACACTTCATGCAAACATGGGCACAATAAAGGACAGAAATGCTATGGACTTAACAGAGGCAGAAGATATTAAGAAGAGGGGACAAGAATACATAGAAGAACTATACAGAAAAGATCTTCATGAGCCAGATAATCATGATGGTGTGATCACTCACCTAGAGCAAGACATCCTGGAATGTGAAGTCAAGTGGGCCTTAGGAAGTGTCACTATGAACAAAGCTAGCGGAGGTGATGGAATTTCAGTTTGAGCATGAGTTGCTCACATTCCTTGCTTTATCCTTGAAATGAAACAGTTCCTGCTCTAAATTCTAACATTTCGGTTTCCTTGCTCTCCTGTGCTTTGCTCATAGGGGTTTGACAAGAAAGTTTTTTTCAAATAGGAGATAAGTACTATTGTATTCAGTGTTAAATTATTCCATAATATTAGACCTTCTGGAATAAACACCAAAAAAATTTTTTTTTTCATCACAGGGGACTGGAGTGCAAAAGTAGGAAGCCAGGGATACTTGGAGGGAGAGTCAAGTTTGACCTTGGTGTACAAAATAAAGCAGAACAGATTCTAACAAAGTTTTGCCTAGAGAATGCACTTGTTATAGCAAACACTGTTATAGCAAAGACCTTCTTCCAACAACACAAGAAACAGCTCTACACATGGACATTACCAGATGGTCAATATCAAAATCAGATTAATCATATTATTTGTACCTAAAGATGGAGAACTCAGCAGTGGCCACAGGACTGGAAAAGGTCAGTTTTCATTCCAATCCCAAAGAAAGGCAATGTCAAAGAATGCTCAAACTACTGCACAATTGCACTCATCTCACAAGCTAGTAAAGTAATGCTCCAAATTCTTCAAGCCAGGCTTCAGCAATACATGAACCATGAACTTCCTGATGTTCAAGCTGGTTTTAGGAAAGGCAGAGGAAGCAGAGATCAAATTGTGTTAACAATTGATTGTTAACAATTGTGTTAACAATTGTGTTAACCATCCACTGTATCACTGAAAAAGCAAGAGAGTTCCAGAAAAACATATATTTCTGCTTTATTGACTATGCCAAAGCCTTTGACTGTGTGGACCACAATAAACTGTGGAAAATTCTAAAAGAGATGGGAATAGCAGACCACCTAACCTGCCTCTTGAGAAATCTGTATGCAGGTCAGGAAGCAACAGTTAGAACTGGACATGGAAAAACAGACTGTTTTCAAATAGGAAAAGGAGTACATCAAGGCTGTATATTGTCACCCTGCTTATTTAACTTGTATGCAAAGTGCATCATGAGAAATGCTGGACTGGAAGAAGCACAAGCTGGAATCAAGATTGCTGGGAGAAATATCAATAAACTCAGATATGCAGATGACACCATCCTTATGGCAGAAAGTGAAGAGGAGCTAAAAAGCCTCTTGATGAAAGTGAAAGTGGAGAGTGAAAAAAGTTGGCTTAAATCTTAGCATTCAGAAAATGAAGATCATGGCATCCAGTCCCATAACTTCATGGGAAATAGATGGGGAGACAATGGAAACAGTTTCAGACAATTTTGGGGGCTCAAGAATCACTTCAGGCGGTGACTGCAGCCATGAAATTAAAAGATGCTTACTCCTTGGAAGAAAAGTTATGACCAACCTAGATAGCATATTCAAAAGCAGAGACATTACTTTTCCGACTAAAGTCCATCTAGTCAAGGCTATGGTTTCTCCAGTGATTATGTATGGATGTGAGAGTTGGACTGTGAAGACGGCTGAGCACCAAAGAATTAATGCTTTTGAAGTGTGGTGTTGGAGAAGACTCCTGAGAGTCCCTTGGACTGCAGGGAGATCCAACCAATCCATTCTGAAGGAAATCAGCCCTGGGATTTCTTTAGAAGGAATGATGCTAAAGCGGAAACTCCAGTACTTTGGCCACCTCATGCGAAGAGTTGACTCATTGGAAAAGACTCTGATGCTGGGAGGGATTGGGGGCAAAAGGAGAAGGGGGCAACAGAGGATGAGATAGCTTGATGGCATCACTGACTCAATGGACGTGAGTCTAAGTGAAGTCCGGGAGTTGGTGATGGACAGGGAGGCCTGGCGTGCTGGGATTCATGGGGTTGCAAAGAATTGGACACGACTGAGTGACTGAACTGAACTGAAAGATGGAGAAGTACTGTACAGTCAACAAAAATCGGAGTGGGAGCTGACATTCAAAAATTGAAGATCATGGCCTCCAGTCCCCTCAATTCATGGCAAATAAATGGGGAAACTATGAAAACAGTGGCAGACTTTATTTCTTGGGCTCCAGATCACTGCAGATGGTGACTGCAGCCATGAAATTAAAAGACACTTGCTCCTTGGAAGAACGGCTATGGCAAACCTAGACAGCTATTAAAAAGCAGAGATATTGCTTGCTGACAAAGGTCTCTACAGTCAAAACTGTTTTTTGCAGTAGTCATTTATGGATGTGAGAGTTGCACCATAAGAAATGCTGAGTGCCACATAAGAATCCATGCTTTTGAACTCTGGTGTTGGAAAAGACTCTTGAGTGTCTCTTGGAATACAAGGAGATCAAATCAGTCAATCCTAAAGGAAAACCATCTTGAATATTCATCAGAAGGACTGATGCTGAAGCTGAAGCTCCAATACTTTGGCTACCTGATGAAAAGAGCTGACTCATTAAAAAAAAAAAAAAAAAAATCACCTGATCCTGGGAATGATTGAGGGCAGGAGGAGAAAGGGACAACAGAGTACAAGATGGTTAGATGGCATCACCAAATCAATGGACATGAGCTTGAGCAAACCCTGGGGGATGGTGAAGGATAGGGAAGCCTGGTGTGGTGCAGTTCATGGGGTTATAAAGAAACATAACTGAGTAACTAAGCAACAAAATATATTTAAGCATATAGAAGTTCCTGTGATCAAGACGTTGTGGGAAAAGTATAGATCTCCATTTCTGATAAGACCTATCTCTTTAACCTATCTCTTGAGACAGGAAGTACACAATCTGTGCATTGCTGACTTCTTTTTCCCTTTATCTTTGCAAGTCTTACTTCTTACAGAGCTTGCATGCTTGCTAAGAGGCTTCAGTCATGTCTGACTCTTTGTGATCCTATGGACTCTAGCCTGCAGGTCTCCTGTGTCTATAGGATTCTCCAGGCAAGAATGCTGTAGTAGGTTGCCATGCCCTTCTCCAGAGGATCTTCCGACCCAGGGTTCAAACCCATATTTCTTACTTCTGTCTTCTGTATTGTCAGGTGGGTTCCTCACCACTAGTGCCACCTAGGAAGTTCCTTACAGAACTTTCTAAGCAACAAAGCCCCATCTGCCCTACCATTTGCAAACACACTCCTGCCTAGATCACTGATATGCATCTGGAAATCTTTGGAATGATGCAGAATGGTCAAGAGTAAATAAGCAGAGTGAATAAGAAGAGGCAGTTCTTTGCTTTATTTCTAATTGCATTTCCTTAAAAAGTATGAGATAAAGTAGGCCAATTTGCTCAGTCATTGAATGGAGTCCTACTCTATGAAACTTTCCAACTTGGTGTTTCTTTTCTATATCACCTATGTGAAAATTAGAGGAATATCAACTTCTAGTGCTCCAAGAAGCACAATTGCTCTCTTTGATGAAGACAACATTGTCATCTCTTGCTGGACTAGATACATCCATTCTCCTGGAAATTGAGTGAAAAGAGTACCAAGAAATGTTAATTTCCTTCTAGCCCCTCCTTCTTTGTCTCATGGAGTAAAATAATAATAATAATAACTCTGAAATTGAAAAAGTTTAATGAATTTGGTCAGCAGGGAAAATGATGTTCCAAGCAAGTTTTTCATAACTAAGACCAGCAAAGAACAACCTTCTCTTGCAAAGAATAACTTCTTTTCATAGCTAGGACCAGCAAAGAACATCTGGGCACTTCTCACTCCTGCTTATGGAAACTAAGTGGATAGTTAGGAATGTGTCCTAGTTAAGTGGAGATGTCATTATATCCTGAAGTACAAACACAAGTACAAAACAATGAATGGAAATTGCAGAAAAAAATAAAAGCCCAAGTCATAAAAATAAGTGTTAATGCATTTTGGTATAGTCTGACTTTGAAGTTTTAGGAACTACAATTCAAAAACAGTAATAATAAATTTAAGAGTCTGTTTTGGAAGATCAAGAAGTTAAGGGCAGTGAGCATCAGGCTATTGGAGATGCTAGATAGACCTGCAGATGTTTTAGTTGAATGAGAGAGGATCTTAAATGATTTGAAAACTATGTATCTTCAGCTGTTGTATCTGAAGATACACAGTTCAAAAAAGAAAGACAGTGGTTACAGGGTAGACATTAGCTCAATATAATCTCGACTTCTTGTAAGAGTTGCACAGTAATCACACACATAGTTATGGAAAATATAAATGTGTACACAGCTGTCAGGGATTCTGCATGAAAGGATAATTTGCTATAGCAATTCACAATGCATTCCAAAGTTAAATATTATGAGTAGCAATAAGGGTTGTCTGGGGCTAGGGAAGCACTCAGAAAACTATTTGGAGGAGATGACTTGATTTATGGAGAAATATTTTGGAAAGTTTAGAATAACCACACTTTAAAAAGCTATAAACCAGCATGATTTAAACTTCAATAACTAATTACTATGCAACTTTTCTGCTTTAAATAAAATATATATATATATATATTTTTTTTTTTTCATTAACCTACATTCTTGTTATCCTTATAGCTGAACTTTATGGTTCATTAACAGTGTTCAGTTACTGGCAAGTGTCAAGTGTTCCTTTGTATTGCAATGAGATATCATTTCAAGTATTCCTTTTGTTTTTTTTTTTTACTACTTTATTTTACTTTACAATACTGTATTGGTTTTACCATACATCAACATGAATCTACCATAGGTGTACATGAGTTCCCAATCCTGGAGCCCCCCTCCCACCTCCTTCCCCATACCATCTTTCTGGGTCATCCCAGTGCACCAGTCCCAAGCATCCTGTTTCCTGCATTGAACCTGGACTGGAGATTTGTTTCTTACATGATATTATACATGTTTCAAAGCCATTCTCCCAAATCCCATCCCCCTTTCCCTCTCCCACATAGTCCAAAAGACTGTTCTATACATCTGTGTCTCTTTTGTTGTCTCACATACAGGGTTATCGTTACCATCTTTCTAAATTCCATATATATGTGTTAGTATACTGATTGGTGTTTTTCTTTCTGGCTTACTTCACTCTGTATAATCAGCTCCAGTTTCGTCCACCTCATTAGAATTGATTCAAATGTATTCTTTTAATGGATGAGTAATACTCCATTGTGTATGGGTACAACAGCTTTCTTTTCCATTCGTCTGCTGATGGACATCTAGGTTGCTTCCATGTCCTGGCTATTATAAACAGTGCTGCGATGAACATTGGGGTACACGTGTCTCTTTCAATTCTGGCTTCCTCAGTGTGTATGCCCAGCAGTGGGAATTTCTTTTTCTGTTCCTGCTGACTCCCGAGACACTTCCACCTGAATGTGCCTGTGTGTTTTTAGTTATTCTCCAGTGAACATCTTGAACAATTCTCCGAGAGGACCACTCTATATTTTTTGTGTTTCAGCCTTCATAGATGAAACATTTTTCACTCAAGCTTATCCCAAACCTCATCAGCATCTTCTCATTGCTCTCTTGGTGAAACATCCAAGGACTCTCTTCTCCTCCATCATGAACTTTCTAATCCTATTAATTTTATTAACTAATATTTTCAAACAGCAGAATGTGTGGTAGAGAGACAAACTGAGGACCGTAGGCACGGAATAGCCTGAGAAGACTTGTGTCCTATGTCAGAATTTCCAAGGTTATAAAAAAATATGCAGTTGCCATTGTCTATCTGATGTCGGGGCACTGAAGCAAGTTCATATTTGAAAATTCTTTGCTGAGAAGGAATTTCATGGTAAGGAGACATCTTGTTATTTTTAGTACTGGATTGTTCTGTAGAAACAAGACGTGCTACAGTGAAAGGACAGCAAAGAGTCTGGAGAAAGCTGAGAGGAAAGAAAAGTGGGGCTCAAGGACTTTGATGTCTTTCTGTATAGCGTATTGTTCCATTTTTTTCTTTTACATTTTTCTTCTGATTTTAATGAAACATTAAAAAACAAAAGAGAAGATGCAGTGCGATAGGAAGAGGAGCATGATGAAAAAGCCTGATCACATGGGCACCATCATAGGCATGGAATCCAAATATTCAGATTTTATGCTATGGTAGTCACTGAATATGGGGGATAATTGTGCTACAGTGAATACTGGTGAAACTTTCCATAGGTCTCAATATTGTCATTTTCTCATTATTGGAAAAAAAAACCAATAAGCTAATGAAGCTGTTCTCTTATTTCTGTCATTCAGTAGTTGAGTGGCTGTCTGAAAATAGCATAGGTATGTGAGAGTAGAGAGATTCAGAGTTTTACCAATGTTGCCCCGTCGCTAAGATGACCCTTAAACTGCCATGTCTATTATGAATGACACTGTGTTTATGCCCTCTGTGCTGACCTTTATTGGGATCCCTGGCCTAGAAACTGTACAGTGTTGGACTGGGATTCCATTCTGTGCAATGTACATCATTGCTTTGATGGGAAATTCTCTGCTTTTAATCATCATCAAATCTGAACCCAGTCTCCATGAGCCTATGTATATCTTCCTGGCCATGTTAGGAGCCATGGGCATCACGCTTAGCACCAGCATTGTCCTCGAGATGCTTGGAATTTTTGGTTTCACTTGTCAGTGATTTAATTTGATGCTTGTCTTTTTCAGATGTGGCTCATCCACACATGTCAGGGTACTGAATTGGGAGTCCTGCTGGCCATGGCTCTGGGCCAGTATGCAGCAATCTGTTGTTCTCTGAGGCATGCTACCATATTCACTCAACAGCTAGTCACTGACATTGCAGTTGGAGTGACAGTGGGTAGCCTTACTCTTCATCCCATGCATATTGCTCCTAAAGTGCCATCTTACCTTTTACAGAACTCAGTCAATATCCCATGCTTACTGTGAACATATGGCCCTTGTAGGAATTGCCACTGGAGATGCTGATAAGATCTATGGTCTCCTTGAAGCTATTGTTGGTGACTTTGACCTCATTTTGATCATCCTCTCCTATACACAAATATTTATCACTGTCTTACACCTGCCCCAGAAAGAGGCGTGCCTTAAGGCATTTAATACATGTATTCCCCACATATGTATCTTCTTCCAGCTCCAGTTCCAGAACTGGAAGAACAGCTTTTCTCTTCTTTTGTACTCATAGGTTTGCCACATATATCTCATCTTACATATGTATCACTTTGTCCATTCTTTAGCTGCAGGTTCCACATTTCCTCAACACTTTTGTCTATGGGGTGAAGACCAAGAACATTCGAGATAAGGTAGTAAAAATGTTCTGTTTCAAAGGTCAGGCTTGACATTTGATAGAACTAGTTGATCCTATGGATTTAAAGTGTCATCTCTTGAGCATATGTGATCTGCAAATCCAGTTAGTGGTTTGGAGTATCATCTTACTTAATGAATACATTAATAAAATGTGAAATATAAGGGATGATATGGTGTTCACAGACTAAACAATAGTCTATAGGAAGAATCAGAACTCATGACTCTCCTTATCTCCAAGGCCATGTTTGAGTGAAATAATAAAATGCAGAGACCCTCTGCAGATCATAGTGGAACATAACTGAATTTTTTTCTTATACTTAGAATCACAGGACCCACCTCCTATGTTTGGTATATAAGTCCCTTTACATTCTTTCTCCAGCTATTAAAAATCTTTAATGATTACTTTGTCTCATCAAAATCCACCCTT
The DNA here is from genome assembly GCA_917880005.1 of Nanger dama. Taxonomy (NCBI): domain Eukaryota; kingdom Metazoa; phylum Chordata; class Mammalia; order Artiodactyla; family Bovidae; genus Nanger; species Nanger dama. Next base: position 2,185,237 of record CAKJTW010000114.1, read on the forward strand.
TGAATGTCTCTTTCTGGTCTACTATAGACATAAATATCTATAAATATATCCTTCTTCATGAAGTTATATTTACTAAGTATTTTATGCTACCAAATTGGTGAGTCTCATGCCATGAAATATTTTTTATGACAAATTTAGGACTATAGCATACAATGTTATCCTTATATTTTTATTGTTCTTAAGTGTCTACTTAATTTCTTTATAAAAGAGCAATTCGAAAGAAAAAAAATCTTTGGTATTTGGGGTTTTTATGAATGTTCTGAACATAAAGGCAACTTTGAAACTTATTGTAGACCACATTGTTCTAAAGTTCATTCAATTATTTGATTAAACAAACAATTTTGACCTAGTAAGGATGAAGTCTAAAAACCTGGACAGAAATTATGAATTTTAAAATTATTATTAATTTTTGAATTTATTTATTTTTGTCTATTCTTGGTCTTCATTGCTGTGAGGACTTTCCTCTAGTTATGGAAGCAGGGGTTACTCTCTAGTTGTGGTGCACAGGCTTCTCATTTTAGTGATTTCTCTTGTTGTAGAGAACACACCCCAAGGTGTCAGGGCTTTAGTAGCTGTGGCTCCTAGGATCTAGAGTGCAGTTTCTGTAGTTGTGGTGAATGGACTTAGTTGCTTCATGGTATGTGGGATTTTCATGGATCAGGAACCCAGTTTGTGTCCCCTGCATTGGCAGGCAGATCCTTTACCACTGAGCCACAAGGCAGCCCTGGAATTCTTACTATCTTGGTTCTAAATGTCTTTTTTTTTCTTCTACTTCTTCTTCTTTTATTTTTTTAGTATTAAGTGAAGTTTATTTTATTTTTAATTAAGATTTTCATAGCCTAATGATAATGTTTCATAGATAGGTTTCTGTTTGCCAAGTATATTTAATAGAAAACACAGATTTCAATTTGGTATGAAAAAAATGGTCAAAATTGGTTACATGTGAGAGTTCTGGAGTCAAATGAACTTGGTTCAAAACTATTTAGTCACTTCCTAAATGTACACATTGGAAAAACTTTTATTGTCACAAATCAAGCTGTCTAACTTTTAATTATGAATAAAAATGTATCTTTGGGAACGAAGGATGGTGGTTGTCATAGTGTAATATAAAGGATATCTTTATATAATGGTCTTTACATGGGACTTAGCAACTATTAAGGACTCAGTTATGGCTTTCATCTTGTTATCATTTTTTTTTTTAATCATTAAATCTTCATGATGCCTGTCTTATTATTAAGTTTTCAGATAGTTATCATTAATAATATTCCACTAAAATGTATTTTAAAAATACAAATATAAACTTTTTTCATGACCCATTTTGTTGTCATTTTTTGTTGATATACATGTTGAGTGCATTATTATTTATATCTGTAGCTATTTCCATATCTATATATTTATGTGTCTATAATCAAATTTTTAAATGTTATATGATTTCATTATTTATAATTTTACAGATCCTTGGTTGTGTTTTTAGCATTTAATATAATTAAAATTTCCTACTGTGACTATGGATTACTGTGTAGTTTATTTCTCCTATTAGAACTACTGAATTTTTATTTTTAAACTATGAGTAGTTAGACACTTCCATTTATTAAGTAAATATTAAAGCAAATATAATTTATTGGTTAATTGACCTTTTAATCATGATGAAGTGTTTCTTTTTCTCTAGTAATATATATTGACCTATAGACTTAGTTTTGTTATTTTCAACTAACTTTTTTTCTAATTCACTAATCCTACCTTCTGCTTCTGTAACTCTGCCTTCTTGATTTATTAGGTTTAGTTTTTGTGGCTTATAGTTTTTATAATATCCATCTAATTCATTCTTCTTATCTCTTTGTTTCTCTATTTAATTTTAATTTTGGTATATGTTGGTGAAATTTCCAATTTTCTCATTTATTTACTATTTGTTTCGCTGTTTCCTTGAGCATATTAAACACCATTACTTGAAAATTCTTAACTAATAATTACAATAAAAAACAACTGTGTATTTGTTTCAATTATTTCTTTTTCTCCTTGTTTCTGAACTCATGTTCCTGTCTCTTGCCAAATCTAGTAATTCTTCTAGGGTGTCAGATTTGACATATAAAATTTTCTGACCCCGTGGACTGTAGCCCACCAGGCTCATCTATCCATGGAGCTTTCCAGGCAAGAAACCAGTGGTTTGCCATTTCCTTCTCCAGGGGATCTTTCCCACCCAGGAATCGAACCTGCATCTCTTGCATCTCCAGCATTGGCAGGAAGGTTGTTTACCAGCCAGGATTTATTACATTTATCTAGTCAAGATTCTGACTCAACTGAGATTCCTCTCCCACTTTATTGTCTACATTTTTGCATGTAAGGTTTTGCTTGCTAGAGCTTTCAACTGTGAGCTAAGTATACAATCCATAACCCAGCTTAATAATCCTGTGAGTCAAGCACTGCCAAAAACTCTTTCCCCTCTCCTCCAAAGTTCTCTTCATTTTTGGCATCCCATTCAGCCAGTGTGTGTGTGTGTGTGTGTGTGTGTGTGTGTGTGTGCATGTGTGTGTTTTAGTTGCTCAGTTGTGTCTGACTCTTTGCGACCCCATGAACTGTGGCTCTTCAGACCCCTGTGTCCATGGAATCCTTCTCCAGCTGAGAAGACTGGAGTGGCTTGCCATTCCCTGTTCTAGAGGAGCTTTCCAACCCAGAGATTGCAGGAGAGATTGTCTCCTGCGTTGTGAGCAGATTCTTTATTGTCTGAGTCACTGGGAAAGCTCCATTCAGCCAACATGTTATATGAAAACTACTTCATTATCAGTCTTAGTTCTGGGTTATTCTTTCTCACCTGCAGTTAGATACTCATATTGCCTGCTCTGTCTCTCTCTTTTTTGTTGCTGTTTTTTCATGACTTTTAAAATTGGTGTTCTGCCAGCAAAAAAAAACTGTTCTTCTCCTCCTGCTTTATCCTCAGGAACGCAATTGTAGCTTTAGACAGTCTACTTTCTCTGTTCTCTGAAATATTCCTCTGTCATTCTATTGCTTCAGATTGTCTGTAATGCATTTTAACATTTTTTTAAAGTTCATTGGTAAAGTATTGCCTCTAGATTCCATTATCTGCTTATTTTACTGAGTTATAATTTAGATTTCATATAATAATATTTTATTTAGCTTGTTTTTACCTTTCAATACATTTAAAATTTATGCTTAACTTTGCAAACACAAAATTATATAATCTGTAATATATATGAAAACTTTTGTGACTTCTACATATATGAAAAATCAATTAGGTCAAAATTATACCACATCTCATGAAAAATCCACAGGATATTCTTATTTAAACTGAAACAATGCATTTTCTTATATAAAACTCAAACAATGTAAATTGCTTCTTCTGTTTGCTCTCCTTACTTTCTTATCAGAGTTAATTAAAGAGTGAGATATTCAGGCTTTTTATTACCAGAATATATGTGGAATTATTTAAAATAAAAATGAGTTTCATATAATAAATATTGCTTCTCAGGAATTTTTATCTACTGTCACAAAACAGACATCTCTGTAATTAAAAATTTTGGGCTTCCTTCATTTTTAAAATTCCTATAACATGGAATATTGTAGAAGTTTCATAATTTAGTTAAATTTTTCTTTAAGTAAACATTTTTTCAAATATATTAATGATACCATAAACATGTGTGTATGCATATATATTTAAACATGCATATATTTTCCTGTATATCTCAATAGACTAGAATTTCAGAATATGTATGGCTATACATAATATACACATATGTACATATACATACAGACATAATCTGTCCTCATTATTTGCTGCAGTTACGTTCTGTGAAGTCATTGCAGACACTCCAGTGAATTCGGAACCATCTTTCCTTTGGAGAAATGCAGCATGGAGCTCTTTGGGCTTCTGGACACATTTTCATCAACCAATTAGCACATAATCTTTTGTGTGTGTATTTCTGTTTAAAGAATTTTAGTATCTGTTAAACACAATTAATACGTATTTCTTACAAATAAAGAATCACATGCAGTATTTCATTATAATAAAACTAGTCAAAAAGGGTTACACATTTTCCTCAACCTGGGTGATGTGTCTGTAAATTTATTTGGATTCTGCCCTCACAACCAGGTTGCCCACTACATGTTATTCTACTGAGTACTATCTCATGATCTACAAATTTAGCCATTTTTGCATTTTTCCATAGCGTCATCACATACTGTAAATGTTACTTAAGCACTTGTCTGAGCAGCCTCATATGCAGATTGTCGATTTCCTCTTCCTTTACTGGATGCATAGTATTTCTGATTCACTAACATTGACCTCATGGACAATGGTGCTATAACTCATGCCTTAAAGAAGCTTATCCAGCATATTATTTCTTTCATAGAGTAAATCTCAGCTTTGTGTTTAGGAACAGAGGCAGCACTTCAGCCCTTTACTTGGGGGCCATTTTATACAGAAAAATCACCATTGGAAGCACAAAAATGAGAAAAAAAAACACATTATAAAAAGACTGCAAGAAAAGGTACTCATTTATAGTATAAGATCTGAAACAGGAAGGCAGAACATCACCCTTTGGAGATGGGAACATGTGCATTGGGTAATTCAAATATTTTGATGATCTGTGCACAATTACCAATGACAATGAAGACGCTCTGAGTATTGATTTTGATATTTCAAATACATTTTAACAAGTAGGTGAGTTTATAAATACTGAATCTGCAAATTATAAGGATTTTATATGTATATATTTGCTGTTGAGTTGTCAAGTTGTAGCCAACTCTTTGAGACACAACTGAAGCAACTCACCACAAGTGCTTTTATATATATATATATATATATATATAGTTGTTGTTGATTTACTAACTTACGTCCAACTTTTTGCTACCTTATAGTCTGTAGCCCACCAAGCTCCCCTGTCCATGGGATTTCCCAGGCAAGAATACTGGAGTGGGTTGCTATTATCTTCTCCAGGGGATCTTCCCAATCCAGGGATGGAACCCACATCTCCTGCATTGGCAGATGGGTTCTTTACCACTGAGCCACCATGGAAGCCCATATATATGTATGAAAAAACGGGAAGGTGTTAGTCACTCAGTCATGTCCGACTCTTTGAAACCCCATGGACTACAGCCCACCAGGCTCCTCTGTCCCTGGAATTCTCCATGCAAGAATACTGGAGTAGGTAGCCATTCTCTTCTTCAGGGGATCTTCTTGACTCAAGTTTCAAACCCATGTTTCCTGCACTACAAGCAGATTCTTTATCATCTGAGCCACCAGGGAAGCCCCATATATATACATAAACATATAGCATGTGTATAGATATATATTCACACATATGCACATAATGCATTAATAGTAAAGTGAAAGTGAAGTTGTTCAGCCGTGTCCAACTCTTTACTACCCCATAAACTGTAGCCTACTGGTCTCCTCCATCCACGGGATTTTCCAGGCAGGAGTACTGGAGTGGGTTGCCATTTCCTTCTCTAGGGTATCTTCCCAACCCAAGGATCGAAGCCAGGTCTCCCACATTGCAGGCAGATGCTTAACCATCTGAGCCACCAAGGATTAATAACACATTTCTAATTATAAGTCATCTATATATTTTAATTTAATTAAAGACTGAATATGCAAAAATAGCATTTGACTTTGACATTTCATGAATCACTTTTTTTAGTTTTCTTTTTTCACTGTAATTTACATGGATTCCCTTCAGTTTGTGTCTTCCAGCCAGTTTTTAGAATTAAGAAACTGAGAGGATAAACTTATAGTATGAGATTTTAAAGAGACTTGAATACTGGGAAACTTTTCTTAGAAATATTTATGGAGAAAAACCAAAACAAAACACCTCAACTTACATAAAATTTAAAATTCCCCAGACCTACTTTCAGTTCAGTTCAGTTCAGTTCAGTTCAGTTCAGTCACTCAGTCATGTCCGACTCTTTGCCACCCCATGAATCACAGCATGCCAGGCCTCCCTGTCCATTACCAACTCCCAGAGTTCAGGCAGACTCACGTCCATCGAGTCAGTGATGCCATCCAGCAATCTCATCCTCTGTCATCTCCTTCTTTTCCTGCCCTCAATCCCTCCCAGCATCAAAACCTTTTCCAATGAGTCAACTCTTCGCATGAGGTGGCCAGAGTACTGGAGTTTCAGCTGTAGCATCAGTCCTTCCAAAGAAATCCGAGGGTTGATCTTCAGAATGGACTGGTTGGATCTCCTTGCAGTCCAAGGGACTCTCAAGAGTCTTCTCCAACACCACACTTCAAAAGCATCAATTCTTTGGCACTCAGCTTTCTTCACAGTCCAACTCTCAAAACCATATATGACTACTGGAAAAACCATAGCCTTGACTAGACGGACCTTAGTCGGCAAAGTAATGTCTCTGCTTTTGAATATGTTATCTAGGTTGGTCATAACTTTTCTTTCAAGGAGTAAGCAACTTTTAATTTCATGGCTGCAATCACGATCTGCAGTGATTTTGGAGCCCCCAAAATAAAGTCTGACACTGTTTCCACTGTTTCTCCATCTATTACCCATGGAGTGATGGGACTGGATGCCATGATCTTTGTTTTCTGAATGTTGAGCTCTAAGCCAACATTTTCACTCTCCTAAAATGGGGCATACTACTGCCCATGGCTAACTCTGATAGTTATTCTTACTTCAGAATTTGACTTATGATATACAAAAATGTATTTTGTTTAATGTCAACCTTAATGTATATATGATAGGGATCGTTTACTTATCATCATTGATCAATATGATTATTGAATATGACATTTCTTCCCATCCTTATTTCTGAAATAATATACATTCTCCGTTGTAACTAGAACAAGTTAATTAACAATAATTTGCAAATAAGACTGATGGGAAAGGCAGGGATTCTGAAATCTAAAAATTACCATCACAGGGAACTCAGAAGAAAGGCAGCATAAAGGAACTCATCTGACAAGGGCAGAGCTGTTTAGGCAGACTGAGCTATAGGAATGTGTGTGAGCATGAATGGTGACCATTCTGAAAGGCAAGAGTCAAAAACAAACTCAGAGTCTTTTACGTAAAAAGAAAAAAACAACCATTATTTTTCTCACAATAGTGCACTAAAAAAACAAACTGAAAACTAACAAAGCAAATAATAATTTTCAAAACTGAATATTTCCTTTCTCTAGAATATTATGGATGGAACATTATATTTGTATTTTTCTTTAACTTTTTATTTTATATTGGAGTGTATCTGATTAACAAAGTTGTGATAGTTTCAGGTGTGCAACATAGTGATTCAGTTATACATATACATGTATCTATTGTTTTTGAAATTCTTTTCCCTTGGAGGTTGTTACATGATACTGAGCAGAGCTCCCTGTGCTAACAGGGAGTTTTGTTTACTTCAAAGTAAATGTGCGGCAATTTATTTCCAATTTGTGTAGTTTAACTGCAGTTAGCCTCTGCTAGTAACCCCGCTGCTCCAGTCATGAAAAATACATAGCCATGATTAAGTTGCAATATTCAAAGTAAGAAAGAAAAAAAGAAAAACAAACAAATCTTGAGACACACCAGGTTTTTCTTTAACTTTTTTTTTTTATTTGGGGGCATTTTTAAAAGCAAAAACCTCTTCCAAAATATACACCTGCTTTTGATGATTGAATTAAATTATCTAATTTTACATATGAAGAGGATGAGAATTAGAAATGGGACATATACTCAAAAGATTTTCAAAAACATAGTTCTATCTCTGGCTTAATCACTAATGTATTAGTAAAACATTAATACCTTTACCTCATTCTCTTCTCCTAAAAATGAAGAGGCTGATCAAACTGTCTGTGAAGTGTCATTTTGTCTGCAGATCCCAAGGTTAAAGTCAATTGATATTAAAGTCAGTTACGTGTTAGTTGCTCAGTAGTGTCTGACTCTTTATGACCCTATGAACCGTAGCCTGCCAGGCTCCTAAGTCCATGGGATTCTTGAGGCAAGAATAACAGAGTGTGCTGCCATGACCTCCTCCAAAAGTCAATTAAAATATCATTTAAAAATCAATGAGCATCCCACACTACTCTAAATTTACTACAAATTGCAAATGTATGTATTTGGGTGTACTGGCTAGCAAATATAGAATTGTGGCAGCTGATTCAATGTCCTTACTTATCAATTTTTGTATTAGCTATGTAATATAATCTATGAATCTCATACATTTTACTAGATGGAACGGAATGGGCTCTCCAGACACTTTTGTTCAATAATAAGTAGAAGTATGAATGATCTCTTTAGAGATGATTTGTGACACATAAAAGTAATATATAAAATCTGCTTCTTCCATGTATATTAAACACATATAATATAAAAATAAAAGTATTCTAAAACTAGAATAAAGTATTCTAAACTAGAATTCAAAAATCATAGATGTACTATACATTTAGAAAAAATCATAGATGTACTATACATTTAGAAATTTGAAAATGCTCATTGGTTCACTTCAGTTAACATTCTACTTAATTTTACAATTAGAAAATAAGACAAATAACCCTTTCTCTGACTATAAGACCAGTAACTTTTTCTCTACCTATTTCTCTGATTTTCAAACACTAATATAAACAATTACTTTTTATATTCTTTGCATGTTAATCATGTTAAGTTTAAAACAAAGAAACTTACTATAAATATGCCTTTAACCTGTTAAGTATTTCATATACAGTTATTGTTGTTAAAAGTCATTATTATTCACCTCTCTTGCAAATATTACCTTCCCTCCCCTGAAATACATTAACCTCTAGAACTCAAGTTTGTTTAATGAACAATCTCTGAATCCTGTTACGGATTTGTTGGGTCTTGATGCTATAGATGATGGGGTTCATCAAGGGTGGGAAAAGGATGTAGATGTTGCCCATTAGGACATGGACCACAGACGAGAGGTGCTTCCCAAAGCGGTGTACCATAGTCAGACCGATGATTGGAATATAGAAAACCAAGACAGCACAGATGTGGGAGACACAGGTCTTCAAGGACTTGAGCCGCTCCTCTTGAGATGCAATAGTCAAGACAGAATGCAGGATAAATATGTAGGAGATGAAAATGAGCACTGAATCCAAAAGCAGTGTGCAGATCACCAGGGCTAAGGCATAGAAGCTATTGAAGCGGATGTCAGAGCAGGCTAGCCGGAGTAGGTCCTGGTGCAAGCAGAAGGAGTGGGAAAGGATGCGGGGTCGGCAGTAATGGAAAAACTTGAGGCGGACAATGGGAGCAGTGATGAACAGGAAACTCCTCCCTAAAATGACCACACCGATGTTGATGATTCTGGTATTGGTGAGGATAGATGTGTATCTTAGAGGATTGCAGATTGCAGTAAAGCGATCAAAGGCCATGGCGAGAAGGACTCCAGACTCCATGCAAGATAGACCATGAACAAAGAAGGTTTGGGCAATGCAGGCATCCAGACCAATCTTCTGGCTGAGCCCCCACAGGATTCCCAGCACCGTGTGCACTGTGGACAGCCCCATGCACAGGTCAGTGAGGGCCAGCATGGCCAGGAAGTAGAACATGGGCTCATGTAGGCTCGGCTCAGTACGGATCACATGCAGCACCAGGCAGTTTCCTGACAGTACCATAACATAGATACAGGAGAAGGGGATGGAGAGCCAGGGATAGTCCCGTTCCAGACCAGGGAAACCCGTAAGGAGAAAGGTAGAGTTACTGATTTTGGAATCAGGTTGAACAGACATTGATTTCCAGAGACAGTGACCTATCAAGGAAAAATGACTACCTTCATAAAAACTCTGAAGTAACAGCTGTAATAAGAATTGGATTAGTAGAGTAGCTCATTAAATATACAACCAAGGCTTGTAGTTTTTCAGAAGCTAAGTATTCTCTGAAACAGAGGCAAATTTATGCCTACACATGAAACATCCCTGTTATTAGATTTTTGGCCCCATCAGAGGGCTCAGAGGTCATATCCATCAGGTCACCACCAATTTTTAGCTGAACGCTTCACATTACAGGTCTCAAATATGAATGATCTTTTAGTTGGCAAAGAATAATAATGTTTAAGCATGCAAAGTAGAAAAAGAAAACACATTTGAGTTGTTTACAAGTAAATCCTGGTGAAATAAATTGCAAAGCACAGCTAGTGGGTGGAGGATTAAACTCTTCTTATTACATAAGGCACTAAGTCACTTATAACAGTCATTTATCAGTGATGTTGTCCATTCTAACACTCATGTTTCAGAGACTTAGTAAAAGACAACTGTCACTCACAGATGTAGAGATGTTCTTTCCAGTCTTGAAAATCAATCGTACTCCTTTTTTTTTTTTCCCCCTTGGGTCACAGTGGTGTTTAGATTCTAGGAGAAGCAAGATTTATGCAGGTGCAAACAGTATAGGAGCCACTGGAGTAAATCCTAGATCCTGGGAGATGTTGAGGATGAGTGATGCAATATATAGTGCCTACACCCCTGGGGAAGAATGGGAGAAAACCCATTGGGAGTGTGTTCACAGCAGACTTTCACTTCACCAAGTTTTGAATAATACTGCGAGTCAGTTCAGTTTAGTTGCTCAGTGGTGTCCAACTCTTTGAGACCCTGTGGACTGCAGCAGGCCAAGGTTCCCTGTCCATCACCAACTCCTGGTGCTTGCTCAAAGTCATGTTCATCAAGTTGGTAATGACATCCAAATATCTCATCCTCTGTTGTCCCCTTCTTCAGCCTTCAATCTTTCCCAACATCAGGGTCTTTTCCAGTGAGTCAGTTTTTCACATCAGATGGCCAAAGTATTGGAGTTTCAGCTTCAGCATTAGTCTTCCAATGAATATTCAGGATTGATTTCTTTTAGGATGGACTGATTGGATCCTCTTGCAGTCCAAGGGACTCTCAAGAGTCTTCTCCAAAACCATAGTTCAAAAATATCAACTCTTCAGTGCTCAGCTTTCTTTATAGTCCAACTCACACATCCATACATGACCACTTGGAAAAATCATAGCTTTGACTAGATGGATCTTTGTTGGCAAAGTAATGTCTCTGCTTTTTAATATGCTGTCTAGGTTGGTCATAGCTTTTCTTCCAAGGTGCAAGCATCATAGTTGCAGTCACCATCTGCATTGATTTTGAAGCCCCAAAATGTAGTCTCTCACTGTTTCCATTGTTTCCCCATCTATTTGCCTTGAAGTGATGGGACCAGATGTCATGATCTGTTTTCTGAATGTTGAGTTTTAAGCCAACTTTTTCATTGTCATAAAATTTACCAAAAAAAAAAAAAAAAAAAAAAACCTCACCCTGGGAAATTTGGAAATGAGCTTTGGACAGAGAGATCCAGGAAGCTTTAGTAGTATGATTGATGTTTACATTTTATTTGAAGGGAAGCAGATATCTTTTACATAAAACAAGCCATTGCTATTAACATCAAATTTCATTTTGTTTCCCTTAACTTCAGCTAAAAGTGCTCTTGTTCTTTTTGAATGCATAGCTTAAATAGTCAAAGAGTTCATGTGCTAGCAAATATAAAACATTGCTTAAAGTCACATAATTTTGCATATGATTGATAATTCTTATAAGCAAGTTAAAATCAGAGCCTCTGTTTTCATAATGATCATATTAAGGAACATTTTTTAAAAATATTTACTGTGTATTAGGAGGGCTTCCCTGGTAGCTCAGCTGGTAAAGAATCCACCTGCAATGCAGGAGACCCAGATTCAATTCCTGGGTCAGGAACGTCCCCTGGAGAAGGGATAGGCTACCCACTCCAGTATTCATGTGCTTCGCTGGTGGCTCAGATGGTAAAGAATCCACCTGCAGTTCAGAAGTCCTGAGTTTGATTCCTGGGTTGGGAAGATCCCCTGGAGGAGGGCATGACAACCCATTCCAGTATTCTTGCCTGGATAATCCCCATGGACAGAGAATCCTGGCCAGCTACAGTCCATGGAGTTGCAAAGAGTTGGACACGATTGAGTAACTAAGCAGAGTACAGCATAACTTATTAAGTTATTAACATTCTAATTATAATTCTGTAGTTGAAAATATTTAGTTCAGCAAAAACGGACCTAGCGTATATTGAAATCTGAAATACAACTGTATACTTTATTTTCTCATATCTCACTCATTTGAAAATATCATATAATATTAGCTATTCAAAATATGAAATATAATCTATTTTGCCTTAACTAAGGTTTCAGAATATTTTACAAAATATTAAGTCCTAAGGATCCTGTGGTGGCTCAGCCAGGAAGTCAACCTGGATGCCTGAATTGCCCAAACTTACTTTATGCATGGCCTCTCCCTCACACAGTCTGGAGTCCTTCTTGACATGGCTTTGGTCATTTTACAACATTCTGTAATCCCTTGGGATATACATCCATATTAACCAACACCAAGATCATCAAAATCAGACTTGGTATTTTAATTAAGAGTTTTATGTTCATAATTAGGAATTTTATTTTTATTGCTCCCATTATCCGTCTAAAGTTTTTCTGCTCCTGCCATTCTTACATACTCTTTCATTCTTTCTGTCTTCACCAAGATCTGCTGAGATTATCCTGCTCTGACACCTGTTTCAACAGTTTCTATGCCTTGGCTCTGGTGATTTGTACTCTTTTGTTTGATTCCATATTAATTATTGAGTCCTACATTCTAACCTTGTACTGTCTTGGCTATTCCATTCCAGGAGGTGTGGTTCAAGTCCTTGCAGACCTGTGTCTCTCACATCTGTGCTGTCTTGTTTTTCTATATTCCAATCATCAGTCTGACTATAGTGCACCACTTTGGGAAACACCTCTCTTTTGTGGTCCATGTCCTCATGTGCAACATCTCTATCATTTTCCCAACTCTGATGAACTGCATCATCTACAGTGAAGACCCAACAGATTCGCACCAGGATTTAAAAGTGGTTCTCCATGAAAAGGGAGTGAAACATTTCATATCAAAAGCTGGTTAGTTTCATAAAACTTTAAGTAAAGAAGGAAAGTATATTGAACACTAAGAGTTTATATGACATGCCATTTATCATGTGAAAATTTTAAAGATTTATATATATCAAGAATGGTAAAAACCCTTATTTCTCAATTTACTGATTAAGTATAATGTTGAAAGTTCCAATCATAGATTTATTTATCAGAGATCCCTATCATTTTTGTCTAGGAAAAGGTAATATTTACAATTATTCAGAAAAATCTTGTCCTGCAGGAAATATCTCCAAGACAATTTTCCAAAGCCATATGCTATGTATGTCAGTGAAGGCACAATTTTATCACCACTTGGTATGACTGCTTTGATCAACACAGAAGTTACAACTGGTTTCTAACTTTAAATGATGTTTTCTGATTGGTTCACTCATGAGCTGTTCAAAAGCACCATCAGCCTTCTCTTCTTATTGAAGCATCAATTAATAACTTTATATCTAGCTTCTGAGAGGAACTTAAAAAATTTTTTTTTGAGAGGAATTTTTATCACTATCATTTTTACGTCTATAAATGGCTACCAATCTCACAATCTTGATTCTAGTCTTTGATGTCCTTTCCAGTTCTGAATAAATGCTCCATTTAAAGTGAAAGAGGCAAGTGAAAAAGTTGGCTTAAAATTCAACATTCAGAAAACTAAGATCATGGAATTGGTCCCATCACTTCATGGCAAATAGATGGGGAAGCAATGGAAACAGTGACAGACTTTATTTTGGGAGGCTCCAAAATAACTGCAGATGTTTACTGCAACCATGAAATTAAAATACACTTGCCCCTTGGAAGAAAAGCTATGACCAACCTAGACCACATATTAAAAAGCAGAGACATTACTTTGCCAGCAAAGGTCCATCTAGTCAAAGCTATGGTTTTTCCAGTAGTCATGCATGGATGTGTGAGTTGAACTATAAAGAAAGCTGAGCACCAAAGAATTGATACTTTTGAACTGGGATGTTGGAGAAGACTCTTAAGAGTCCCTTGGACTGCAAGGAGATCCAACCAGTCCATCCTAGGGGAAATCAGTCCAGAATATTCATTAGAAGACTAATGCTGAAGCTGAAACTCTAATACTTGGCCACCTGATGGGAAGAACTTACTCATGTGAAAATACCCTGGTTCTGGTAAAGACTAAAGGGGATGACAGAGGATGAGATGGTTGGATGGCATCACTGATGTGATGGACATGAGTTTGAGTGTGCTCTGGGAGTTGGTGATGGACAAGCGAGCCTGGCATGCTGCAGTCCAAGGGGTCTCAAAGAGCCGAACATGACTGAGTGAATGAACTAAACTTACCTACTTTACTGAATCTTATCTTTTCTATATTTGTTTACCAGTAAGGCACAAAGTCTTTGGTAGAATCATTTCATACTGATGGAGAAATATGTTACTCTATAATCAATATGAGGTGAGAAGACAAGCCATTTGGGGAAAGCAGTAAAGCCTATTCATGAGGCCATTCTCATAAGGGAGATGATGTTGTCTTTTTATTATTAGCAACAAATCATCTTCATTATACTCATCCTCATCACCAAATTAGGGGAAATACAAATATGCTACTAGATGGAGCTTCCCTGGTGTTTCAGATGGTTAAGAATCTGCCTGCAATGTGTGAGATGCAGGTTCGATCCCTCGGTCAGGAAGATCCCCTGGAAAAGAGAATGGTTGGGAAGATCCCCTGGAGAAGGGAAAGGCTACCCACTCCAGTGTTCTGGACTAGAGAATCCCATGGACTGTATAGTTCATGAGGTCACAAAGAGTCGGACACAACTGAGTGACTTTCACTTCACTTCATTTCACCCACTCCAGTATTCTTGGCTGGAGAATTTCATAGACAGAGGAGTCTCTTGTGCTACAGTCCATGGGTCACAAACAATTGGACATGACTGAATGACTAACACTTTGACATTCATGATACTAGATAAAGCAAATATTGATTACTTTGTAGACCTCTGTCAAGGAATTTGTTAGACCAAAATTGGTAAACATTAGATCTCCTTAAAAATTTCTCCAAATATTTCAACTCAGAACTACATCCCTTGTTCTGTACCAGAGACTCTTAATTAGTCATTTCATTACTTAATCTTTATAGCATGCATTCTGAATAGGCAATATTATCTTTGAAATAAATGAAAAACTTATTAAGCCACAACAGATACAAAACAAGTTAACTAGTAGCAAATATATAAATATACACACTGCTGTTGTTTAGTTGCCCAGTTATGTCTGACTTTGTGATCTCATGAACTGAAGCATGCCAGGCCTCCCTGTCCCTCACTATCTGCCAAAGTTTGCCCGAGTTCATGTCCATTGTGTTAATGATGCAATCCAGCCATCTCATTCTCTGATGCCCTTTACTCTTTCTGTCCTCAATCTTTATCACCATCAGGGACTTTTCCAATGAGTCAGTTGTTTGCATCAGGTGAGCAAAATACTGGAAATTCAGTACTTTATAAACATACACAGTATCTTATACATATACAAATTAAGTATTTATTACATGATATTTACATGTGTATTAGGCATACACATTCAGTACTTTTAAATATATACATTAAGAGCTCTTAAATTTCACTCTTAATTCAAAATGTTTAAAATAGAAAAGGAAGAATTGTTCATAGAGAAAATGTGAATTTGTTATTAGATTTATTTGTAGTCTTATATTTTGGAAATTAAAAAAAAAAAAACTGAACAAATCACAAATGGTGCAGTGGATTAACAATAAAAATCTTCAAGGGTAGCATGGCATCCAGTTCACTACATCAGATTTGACTTTTCTCCCTGCTTCTTAGTAAAATTTATTTAAATGTACATCAAAAGATAAAAGTTGACGCCTCACACCCTCCCAACCCTGACCTTCACCCTGGGAGGAAGCATTTATTAATGCCCATTTGGCCTTGTGACACACGGCAACCTGGGCAAGATGACCCTCCATTAACCTCAGATCTCATTCTCTTGTTTACTGTCTGTTTTAAATGTGGGTATTTATTCTCTCCTGTGCAACCTTAATTTTGGCTTTAATTCTTTATTCCTGAGATCAGAGAAAGAGTTCCCATTTCCCTATCAAGCTAATACTCATGCCAATCTTTTATACCTTGTATATAAAGTCACCTTGGATACCTCATTTTTAAGATCTTATTAATTCATCATCATATGGTACAAAAGGCAGTCTTTCTCTTTTCTCTCTCACTCAACAGGATTCTTGCATCTGAGAGCTAACTTCCTGTTCTTGTGGCCCCTCTGATTTCACTTTAATAAAAACAGCTGTTATCTCCATAAAATAAATAAATAAAGTTTAAAACAGAAAAAGTAGAAGGATACAGTAGACCTGAAAACACTGTGAATCAATTCAAATAATTAAGATTTAAACAATTTTCACACAGCAGTAAGATACAAATTCTATTCAAGTTCCCATAGACTGTAAACTAGGAGACACTGAAACATATCCAAGGACATGAAAAAAAAGTGCAAAAATTTCATGGCCTAAAAGTGTTGAAATCATAGAGTCTGTTCTCTTATCTCTGTGGAATTATGCTAGAAATTAATATCAGATCTACTATATCCTTCTATGGGAGAAGGAAATGGCAACCCACTCCAGTATTCTTGCCTAGGGAATCCCGTGGACAGAGGAGCCTGGTGGGCTGCTGTCCATAGGGTCGCACAGAGTCGGACATGACTGAAGCAACTTAGCATGCATGCATGCATTGGAGAAGGAAATGGAAACCCACTCCAGAGTTCTTGCCCAGAGAATCCCAGCCGTCTATGAAGTCACACAGAGTTGGACACGGCTGAAGTGACTTAGCAGCAGCAGCAGCAGCAGCAGCAGCAGCAGCAGAAGCAGCAGCATATCCTTCTACTTCCCTGTATATTCATACTATTAATTTTTAAGAGTTTGATATTGAAACTCCAACTAAAAATCTTATTTACTTAAAAATAATATTAATATATAGTGGAACTGTATATAACCTTGTTCTTTATTTTCCACATCTCCTGTAAATGAGCTATCATATTTTAATAACTTAAAAAATTAAAATGAAAAGAAAATTTATGGAAATAGGACCTATAAGAAGATGGATGGATGAGGAGGGAGGTAGGAGGAGGGGTTTAGGATCAGGGACACATGAACACTCATGCCTGATTCATGTCAGTGTATGGCAAAAACCAACACAATCAGTTCCATTCAGTTCAGTCGCTCAGTCGTGTCCGATTCTTTGTGACCCCATGAATCACAGCACGCCAGGCATCCCTGTCCATCACCAACTCCTGGAGTTCACTCAGACTCGTGTCCATTGAGTCCATAATGCCATCCAGCCATCTCATCCTCTGTTGTTCTCTTCTTCTCCTGCCCCCAATCCCTCCCAGCATCAGTCTTTTCCAATGAGTCAACTCTTCCCATGAGGTGGCCAAAGTACTGGAGTTTCAGCTTTAGCACGATATTGTAAAGTAATTGGCCTCCAATTAAAGCAAATAAATTAATTTTTAAAATAATAAACTATAAAGAAGAAAATTAATTTTAAAAATGAGTTCAAAACAACTTGAAAACAGGGAAAACCAAAGGTTGAAAACATGGAAGTTATTTCCATAATGTAATGAAACTATATGGTAAATGAAGCTGTCTTAAAATATGCATTTGATAATTTATTTCTCTTTACTTTGTGAACTGAATTGAATCAACAATTCAGATAAATAGGGAAGAAATTTTTATTCCATCTAATTTATAGTGAAACAGATGAAGTTCAAAACAACAATGACTGCTTGCAAATGAAAAAATATTTTTCATAGATTGTTGTCATAATTCCCTTCAAAGAATGGAAAAAAATAAATTCCCACTATAGCATGATAATTTCATGTTATTTCTTTATTTATTAGTCAATGAAATGAATTGATAAATTAATTATAATGGTAAACTGTGATGAAAGAAAGCAATGTTGTTATTTATACCAAATAAAATCCCTTATGATTATACAGTGGAAGTGAGAAATAGATTTAAGGGCCTAGATCTGATAGATAGAGTGCTTGAAGAACAATGGAATGAGGTTCCTGACATTATACAGGAGACAGGGATCAAGACCATCCTCATGGAAAAGAAATGCAAAAAGCAAAATGGCTGTCTGGGGAAGCCTTACAAATAGCTGTGAAAAGAAGAGAAGTGAAAAGCCAAGGAAAAAGGAAAGATATAAGCATTTGAATGCAGAGTTCCAAAGAACAGCAAGAAGAGATAAGAAAGCCTTCTTCAGCGATCAATGCAAAGAAATAGAGGAAAACAACAGAATGGGAAAGACTAAAATACCAAGGGAACATTTCATGCCAAGATGGGCTCGATAAAGGACAGAAATGGTATGGACTTAACAGAAGCAGTCAGTCCATTCTAAAGGAGATCAACCCTGGGATTTCTTTGGAGGGAATGATGCTGAAGATGAAGCTCCAGTACTTTGGCCACCTCATGCGAAGTGTTGACTCATTGGAAAACACTTTGATACTGGGGAGGATTAGGGTCAGGAGGAGAAGGGGATGACTGAGGATGGGATGGCTGGATGGCATCACTGACTCAATGGACACGAGTCTGAGTGAACTCTGGGAGTTGGTGATGGACAGGGAGGCCTGGCTTGCTGTGATTCATGGGGTCTCAAAGAGTCTAACACGACTGAGCGACTGAACTGAACTGAACAGAAGCAGAAGATTTTAAGAAGACATGGCAAGAATACGCAGAAGAACTGTACAAAAAGGATCTTCATGACCCAGATAATTATGATGATGTCATCACTCATCTAGAGCCAGACATCCTGGAATGTGAAGTCAAGTGGGCCTTAGAAAGCATCACTACGAACAAAGCTAGTGGAGGTGATGGAATTCCAGTAGAGCTATTTCAAATCCTAAAAGATGATGCTGTGAAAGTGCTGCACTCAATAGGTCAGCAAATTTGGAAAACTCAGCAGTGGCCACACGACTGGAAAAGGTCAGTTTTCATTCCAATCCCAAAGAAAGGCAATGCCAAAGAATGCTCAAACTACTGCACAGTTGCACTCATCTCACTCACTAGTAAAGTAATGCTCAAAATTCTCCAAGCCAGGCTTCAGCAATACATGAACCATGAACTTCCTGATGTTCAAGCTTGTTTTAGAAAAGGCAGAGGAACCCGAGATCAAATTGCCAACTTCCTCTGGATCATGGAAAAAGCAAGAGAGTTGCAGAAAAACATCTATTTCTGCTTTATTGACTATGCCAAAGCCTTTGACTGTGTGGACCACAATACATTGTGGAAAATTCTGAAAGAGATGGGAATACCAGACCACCTAACCTGCCTCTTGAGAAATCTGTATGCAGGTCAGGAAGCAGCAGTTAGAAGTGGACATGGAACAACAGACTGGTTCCAAAGAGGAAAACGAGTACATCAAGGCTGTATATTGTCAACCTGCTTATTTAACTTATATGCGGAGTATATCGTGAGAAATGCTGCACTGGAAGAAACACAAGCTGGAATCATGATTCCTGGGAGAAATATCAATAACCTCAGATATGCAGATGACACCACCCTTATGGCAGAAATTGAAGAGGAACTAAAAGCCTCTTGTTAAAAGTAAAAGAGGAGAGTGAAAAAGTTGGCTTAAAGCTCAAAATTCAGAAAATGAATTTTATGGCATCTGGTCCCATCACCCGTGGGAAATAGATGGAGAAACAGTGGAAACAGTGTCAGACTTTATTTTGGGCGGGGGCGGGGGGCTCCAAAATCACTGCAGATGGTTATTGCAGCCATGAAATGAAAAGACGCTTACTCTTTGGAAGAAAAGTTATGACCAACCTAGATAGCATATTCAAAAACAGAGACATTACTTTTCCACCTAAGTTCCATCTAGTTAAGGCTATAGTTTTTCCAGTAGTCAGGTATGGATGTGAGAGTTGGACTGTGAAGAAGGCTGAGCACCAAAGAATTGATGCTTTTGAACGGTGGTGTTGGAGAAGACTCTTGAGAGTCCCTTGGACTGCAAGGAGATCCAATCAGTCCATTCTGAAGGAGATAAACCCTGGGATTTCTTTGGAAGGAATGATGCTAAAGCGGAAACTCCAGTACTTTGGCCACCTCATGCGAAGAGTTGACTCATTGGAAAAGACTCTGATGCTGGGAGGGATTGGAGGCAAGAGGAGAAGAGGACGACAGAGGATGAGATGGCTGGATGGCATGATGGACTCGATGTACGTGAGTCTGCGTGAACTCCGGGAGTTGGTGATGGACAGGGAGGCCTGGCGTGCTAGCATACATGGGGCCGCAAAGAGTCGGACATCACTGAGTGACTGAACTGAACTGATACTAAAATTGTGAAACTCAGTAATTTTTTCCTAACAATTTTAACAATTATAAACTTTTAGCAAGTAGTACATTCTGAAAATAAATCATTTACACTAAAAATGCCACTAGAAAGTAAAGTAGAAAGAGAAATCTTATTAACAAATGTAGCACTTCTAGGTATTAAAGTGAATAATCACATTTAGAAATCATTAACACTCTGATAATTTCAAGAGCATCAACTTGAATAAGGACTGCATTCTCTACTCTATTTAACTACTTTTGTCCTCCTAAAACAAGTCTACAGTTTCACTGTGACTAAGTAAGTTACAACAATTTTAACTTACATTCTTTTATATAGCCTCTGAGGAAAGTTAAAGAAGAAATAGAAAAAAATTAGCTTGGTTTTTAAAATTATTAAAGTACGTTGCAAAGCAACAATATTTGATACAATGGGATATATGAACTTCTGAATGTAAAAGAACATTAAGTAAAAGAATATGTGGACTGTTTAATGGCCATTTGGGAAATTTAAAGCTAAGTCTACACCAAATTTGCTTAACCTAAAAACAAATATCACAATATTCCCAGATAATTTATAGGTAGATCAATATTATATCCAAAAATAAAATTATAAACTTAAAGAGAAACATTTTCTCTGTAAGAATTTTTCCTAGCTTCTTTTTTATTTCAGCTTTTCATTTAAAATGTATTTTTTAAAGTGCACAGTTCAATGATGCTCAGTATGTTCACATTGTGCAATCTTACACTGTTATGTAAAGGCTTAACAGTAATTTTTTTTTTCACATTTCTCTTTTTTAAATTGGAATATAATTGTTTTACAATGTTGTGTTAGTTTGTGCTGCACAATAACGTGAATCAGCCATATGTATCCATATATCTTCTCTTTGTTGAGCCTCCCATCCACTGACCCCATCGCATTCCTCTAGATCATCACAGAGCATGGAGCTGAGCTCCCTCTGTTATATTCAGCTTCTTGCTATTTGTTTTATACATGGTAGTGTATATATGTCAATACTATTCTCTCAATTTGCCCAACCCTCTCCTTCCCATTCTGTATCCAAAAGTCCATTCTCTATGTCTGCATGTCTCTTCCTGCCCTGCAAACTGGTTCAGTTGTTGTTCATCATTGTAACTAAGTCTTGTCCTACTCCTTGCAACCCACTGACTGTAAGCCTGCCAGGCCCCTCTGTCCATGGGATTTCTCAGGCAAAAATATTGGATTGAGTTGCCTCCCCAGTAAGGACAGGAAATTAGCGTTCATAAAATGAGGATGGATTACATTGACTACACACAAGCATGTGTTTGTGGTGTATTTAATGGCTAAGTCATGTTCCACTCTTTTGAAACCCCATGCAGGGTAGCCTGCCAGGCTCCTCTGTTCAAGTAATATTCCAGGCAAGAATAATGAAGTACACTGACATTTCCTTTCCCAAAGGATCTTTCAGTCCCAGGAATAGACCCACATTTTCTGCATTGCAGTGGGGGGTGAGGGTGGGGGTGGGGGGTTAGGGTTGGGGGGTGGGGGTTGGGGTGGGGGCACGTGTGGTTCTCTATTACTGAGCCACCAGGAAAGTCACACACAAGACAAAGATACATAAAAATAACAGGAAACCTCAAACTCTTAAAATAAGCATAATTCAACCCATGACAAGAATTAATTTGCTTAGGCTAAACATTCTTATAAATCAATATCACAAAAGATAAAATAAGCAAACAGAAAGAACACATAGAGCTTAATTTGCCACTACTTAGAAAAGAAATTGACCAATAAAAATTGAAAGATGCTCAATCACATTTAAAATTTTAAAACCTTCAAATTTGAAATAATAGAGCAAATAAAATTTCATCAATTCAGTTCAGTTCAGTCACTCAGTTGTGTCCGACTGTTTGCAACCCCATGAATCGCAGCACGCCAGGCCTCCCTGTCCATCAACAACTTCAGAGTTCACTCAGACTCATGTCCATTGACTTGGTGATGCCATCCAGCCATCTCATCCTCAGTCGTCTCCTTCTCCTCCTTCCCCCAATCCCTCCCAGCATAAGGGACTTTTCCAATGAGTCAGCTCTTCACATGAGGTGGCCACAGTATTGGAGTTTCAGCTTTATCATCGGTTCTTCCAGTGAACGCCCAGGACTGATCTCCTTTAGATTGGACTGGTTGGCTCTCCTTACAGTCCAAGGGACTCACTAAAATTTCATATTTGGTAAACAAATGTAACATTAAAATTGACTCTCAAGATCCAGAGTTGCTAAGGTTATAAGACCAAAGACTTGCATATACTTTATTTTTTTTTTTTTTATAATTTAAATATATTTATTTTAATTGGAGGCTAATTACTTTACAATACTGTATTGGTTTCACCATACATCAACATGAATCCACCACAGGTGTATACGTATTCCCCATCCTGAACCCCCTCCCACCTCCCTCCCCTCTGGGTCATCCCAGTGCACCAGCCTCAAGCATCCTGTATCCTGCATTGAACCTGGACTGGCAATTCATTCCTTATATAATATTATACATGTTTCAATGCCATTCTCCCAAATCATTTCCCCCTCTCCCTCTCCCACAGAGTCCAAAAGATTGTCTTATATATCTGTGTCTCTTTTGCTGTCTCACATACAGGGTTATAGTTACCATCTTTCTAAATTCCATATATATGCGTTAGTATACTGTATTGGTGGTTTTCTTTCTGGATTACTTCACTCTGTAGTCCAGAAAGAAAAACACCAGTACAGTATACTAACGCATATATATGGAATTTAGAAAGATGATAACGATTACTTCACTCTGTATGGGCTTCCCTGGTGGCTCAGAGGTTAAAGCATCTGCCTGGAATGCAGGAGATGCGGGTTTGATCCCTGGGTTGGGAAGATCCCCTGGAGAAGGAAATGGCAACCCACTCCAGTACTCTTGCCTGTAGAATCCCATAAAGTGAGGAGCCTGATAGGCTACAGTCTATGGGATCGCAAAGAGTAGGACACAACTGAGCGACTTCACTTTCACTTTTACTGTGTATAATCGGCTCCAGTTTCATCCACCTCATTAGAACTGATTCAAATGTATTCTTTTTAATGGCTGAGTAATACTCCATTGTGTATATGTACCACAGCTTTCTTATCTGCTGATGGACATCTAGGTTGCTTCCATGTCCTGGCTATTATAAACAGTGCTGCAAGGAACACTGGGGTACACGTGTCTCTTTCAGTTCTGGTTTCCTTGGTGTGTATGCCCAGCAGTGGGATTGCTGGGTCATAAGGCAGTTCTGTTTGCAGTTTTTAAAGGAATCTCCACACTGTTTTCCATAGTGGCTGTACTAGTTTGCATTCCCACCATCAGTGTAAGAGGGTTCCCTTTTCTCCACATCCTCTCCAGCGTTTATTGCTTGTAGATTTTTGTTTTTGTTTTTGTTTTTAATTTATTTATTTATTATTATTTTTTTAATTACAATACTGTATTTGTTTTCCCATACATTGACATGAATCAGCCATAGGTGAACACAATCTCCCAATGCCGAAGCCCCCTCCCACCTCCCACCCGACATCCTCTACTTGAATAATCCTGTGCATCAGCCCCATGCATCCTGCATCCTACATTGAACATAGATTGGTGCTTCGTTTCTTACAGGAAAATATACATGTTTCATTGCCATTCTCCCAAACCATCCCACCCTTTTCCTCTCCCTCAGAGTCCAAAAGTCCACTCTATCCCTCTGTGTCTCTTTGTTGTCTCACATATAGGGTCATCATTACTGTCTTCTAAATTCCATATATATGTGTCAGTATACTGTACTGGTGTTTTTCTTTCTGGCTTACTTCACTCTGTATAATCGGCTCCAATTTCATCCATCTCATTAGGACTGAGTCAAATTTATTCTTTTTAAGGGCTGAGTAGTATTCCATTGTGTATATGTACCACAGCTTTCTTATCCATTCATCTGCTGATGGACACCTAGGTTGCGTCCATGTCCTGGCTATTATAAACAGCGCTGCAATGAACATTGGGGTACATGTGTCTCTTTCAATTCTGGTTTCCTCGGTGTGTATGCCCAGCAGTGGGATTGCTGGGTCATAAGGCAGTTCTATTTGCAATTTTTTAAGGAATCTCCACACTGTTTTCCATAATGGCTGTACTAGTTTGCATTCCCACCAGCAGTGTAAGAGGGTTCCCTTTTCTCCACATCCTCTCCAGCATTTATTGCTTGTAGACTTTTGGATCGCAGCCATTCTGACTGGTGTGAAATGATACCTCATTGTGGTCTTGATTTGCATTTCTCTGATAATGAGTGATGTTGAACATCTTTTCATGTGTTTGTTAGCCATCCGTATGTCTTCTTTGGATAAATGCCTATTTAGTTCTTTGGCCCATTTTTTTGATTGGATTATTTATTTTTCTGGAGTTGAGCTGCATAAGTTGCTTATATATCTTTGAGATTAGTTGTTTGTCAGTTGTTTCTTTTGCTATTGTTTTCTCCCATTCAGAAGGTTGTCTTTTCACCTTGCTTGTAGTTTCCTTTGTTGTGCAGAAGCTTTTAATTTTAATTAGATCCCATTTGTTTATCTTTGCTTTTATTTCCAGTATACTGGGAGGTGGATCATAGAGGATCCTGCTGTGATTTATGTCGGAGAGTGTTTTGCCTATGTTTTCCTCTAGGAGTTTTATAGTTTCTGGTCTTACATTTAGATCTTTAATCCATTTTGAGTTTATTTTTGTGTATGGTGTTAGAAAGGGGTCTAGTTTCATTCTTTTACAAGTGGTTGACCAGTTTTCCCAGCACCACCTGTTAAAGAGACTGTCTTTACTCCATTGTATATTCTTGCCTCCTTTGTTGAAGATAAGGTGTCCATAGGTGTGTGGGTTGATCTCAGGGCTTTCTATTTTGTTCCATTGATCTATATTTCTGTCTTTGTGCCAGTACCATACTGTCTTAATGACTGTGGCTTTGTAGTAGAGCCTGAAGTCATGCAAGTTGATTCCTCCAGTTCCATTTTTCTTTCTCAAGATTGCTTTGGCTATTCGAGGTTTTTTTGTATTTCCATACAAATCTTGAGATTATTTGATCTAGTTCTGTGAAAAATACTGCTGGTAGCTTGATGGGAATTGCATTGAATCTGTAGATTGCTTTGGGTAGTGTACTCATTTTCACTATATTGACACCTATCTTACTGAAGCTATTCCAGAAAATTGCAGAGGAAGGTAAACTGCCAAACTCATTCTATGAGGCCACCATCACCCTAATACCAAAACCTGACAAAGACACCACAAAAAAGAAAGCTACAGGCCAATATCACTGATGAACATAGATGCAAAAATCCTCAACAAAATCCTAGCAATCAGAATCCAGCAACACATTAAAAAGATCATACACTATGACCAAGTGGGCTTTATCCCAGGGATGCAAGGATTCTTCAATATCCGCAAGTCAATCAATGTAATTCATCACATTAACAAACTGAGAAATAAAAATTATATGATTATCTCAATAGATGCAGAAAAAGCCTTTGACAAAATTCAGCATCCATTTATGATAAAAACTCTCCAGAAAGCAGGAATAGAAGGAACATACCTCAACATAATAAAAGCTATATATGGCAAACCCACAGCTAACATTATCCTCAATGGCGAAAAATTGAAACCATATCCCCTAAAGTCAGGAACAAGACAAGGGTGTCCACTTTCACCACTACTCTTCAACATCGTACTGGAAGTTTTGGCCACAGCAATCAGAGCAGAAAAAGAAATACAAGGAATCCAAATTGGAAAAGAAGAAGTAAAACTCTCACTGTTTGCAGATGACATGATCCTCTACATAGAAAATCCTAAAGACTTGACCAGAAAACTACTAGAGCTAATCAATGAATATAGTAAAGTTGCAGGATATAAAATCAACACTCAGAAATCCCTTGCATTCCTATACACTAACAATGAGAAAGTAGAAAAAGAAGTTAAGGAAACAATTCCATTCACCATTGCAACGAAAAGAATAAAATACTTAGGAATATTCCTACCTAAAGAAACTAAAGACCTATATATCGAAAACTATAAAACACTGATGAAAGAAATCAAAGAGGACACTAAAGATGGAGAAATATACCATGCTCATGGGTTGCTTGTAGATTTTTGGATCGCAGCCATTCTAACTGGTGTGAAATGGTACCTCATTGTGGTTTTGATTTGCATTTCTCTGATAATGAGTAATGTTGAGCATCTTTTCATGTGTTTTTAGTCATCTGTATGTCTTCTTTGGAGTAATGTCTGTTTAGTTCGTTGGTTCATTTTTTGATTGGGTCATTTATTTTTCTGGAATTGAGCTGTAGGGGTTGCTTGTATATTTTGAAATTAGTTGTTTGTCAGATACTTTTGATATGGCCGAAAGCTAGCAAAATGTTTTTGGAGGTACACACACCAACGATACTCAGATATTAAATCTCACATGTTAACAGTGAAATCTCTTATTTAGATTAGATTGAGGAACTGCTAAAATATATATCATTCTATAAATTCTATACATTTGGGTATTTTTAGCTAATATTTTTCTTAATTTTTACAAAATATTTAAATCAAACTCTAAAATACACCTTTTTGTTTTAAATTTAGCCTTTATTTTCCTTGTGAAAAAATTTAAGAATAAAATATTAGAATCTGGCTTATATAATAGAGAAATATTTACAAATACCGCTAAATATTGGCTGGAGCGCTTTTAAAATAACCATTCTCAACAGGACCTTTCAAGAAACTAAAATTTACTTGAGGTGCAAAAGATAATCTGTGGAGAAATGACCATGATTTTCTCTTTGAGTTCTAAGATTTCCAAAGTTTTGTTATCAACACTGATTAAAAAGAATAGCTTTGAAAATCAAGACAAGATTTTTCTGTCATGGAAAACACCACAGAGTACTCAGATATGACTAATGAGTATGTCTTTTGATACAAAGTTTAATTCCTATTTTCATTTGCTAAAATAAATCTATGTGAGCTATAAATGTATCAGGCTGGTTGCATCTAAATTTCTGTCAAGAATACTAGCTCTCTATGGCTCACAATTTATAATGGGTAGAACTGCATGGTGATTTATATGAAATCAGACTCAGGTTTTATTATAATCAAAATCAGTTTCTTTCTATCAAAGAGATAATAGTCACACAACATGAAAGGGCCTGTCAGACTATAACACCTTCACATCACTTATTCAAAATAATGTTAATGCCATGGGCAAAAAGTTAGGCGATTACATTGATTTTAGGATCAAGTTATTAATAAGGCCCAAAGATCCATAATTTTCATTTCATGGAACATTCACATTATTCCTAGGAGGAAGAACTGCATCCAGATAGATGAATAGGAATATAAAACTAAATTCCCTCGAGAATATGAAATAGAATGATATCCAAGAACTTTCAAGCTCACAAATAGAAGAGCAAAAGAACAGAAAGAGAAAGAAAGGGGGATCTGTGGTACTCTTAGGAAGACAATTCAACTAGAGTTAAGAATGGGCCAGGCTAGATAAAGCCAGGATTGAGACATCATTCAGAATAAAAGGGAGAAAGGAACAGGTGCCTGTAATCTATATTAGGCTGGAAGTGAGTCTAGACAATAGAACTGAGGGTTTTAAGTCTCAAGGGCTAGGTGGGGAAATGTTAAAGCAGAATAAAAAATTCAGAGTTTTTTAAAAACAGGCAAAATTTGATATTGACTTTACATCAGAATGGAAGATTTTTTGTCAACTAATGGCATCATAGACAAAGTTAACAGATAAAAGCCCAATTAGAAGTTATTGGCAGAGTTTAAGATTAACAAGCTTTAGGTTAGAATATCTGAGAAGCACTTGCAAATCAATAAGAAAAACTCAAAATCAATAATGAAAATAATCACCAAGTCAAATCAACTATTTTAAAAGAGAAAAAAAAAGTCACAAATGATATAGGGTGAGGATTTTCAGGTGGCTCAGACAATAAAGAGTCTGCCTGCAATGCAGGAGATCCATGTTTAATCTCTGGGTTGGGAAGATCTCCTGGAGAAGAGAATGGCTGCCCACTCCAGTATTCTTATCTGGAGAATTCCTTGAACAAAGGAGGCTCATGGGCTACAGTCCATGGGGCCACAAACATTCAGACACGACTGAACAACTAACACTTCCATGTTCAGGTACATTAGTATTAAGAGAAATGGATTATCTGAAATATATGAATCATTAGAGTATCAGAGAATTACCACAGAAGACAGGCAAATATCAGAAACTTTAAATATAAAAGTACAAGAAACATAACTTCTGAACTGCTGGTAGGAAAATAGATGGCAGAATACACCTGAGCCTGTACCTAAGAGCATATGTGTATATGGTGAGAAGAACTAGCAGGCCAAATGGCACAAGTGCAAAGGTATCATAAAATGGAGATCCTCAAAGAGTCTGAGTTTTCAAATCTTGCTAGCCTTGGTATTTCCTGTGTCCTATATTAATTTCCAGATTCTATGTTTGCACAAATTTAACTTGCAACTGTTAGTCTTCTTACAGCCTTTTCTATGGGCTAAACATTTGCTTAGCAAGACAGTAACACCGAGCACTATAGGTCTGTCTCTAGAGAGTATTTTCCAAAGAGAAACAGATAAGCTCTATCCACACACAAGCTCTGGGGAATCACAGTGTTACATGTCTTCCCTTGTGTTAATGTATCTGTGCATAGCCCTGGCCCAGGTTATTTTCCTTTCTTCTCTATGTCTCCTATGTGTATAATCAGGGGACTTCTGGACCTTCCAAATCCACAAACGAATCATGAGCATCACAATATTTCATCACTAGGACACCTTAGCTACCAACTTTCTCCAGAGGACTCATTGTCCAAATCCACCACTGTTATATATTTTAACCATTCCCAACCATTCCCAAACAATTGAACACTACAATAGAAAATGATTAATTGAGGACTCGAAGAGAGCCACAAGTTGTCTTATTATATGAGGTATTGTTTCAAGTAAAGTTTATGGAAGTCAAGCCATAAAGAAATTGTCCAGATAGCAAACTGAACATATTCATGTTTATAACTGACATAAGTAGTCTTTCAGTAATGTTACTTTATACTAGAAAATAAAAATGAAATGTTCTTAAAGTTAAAATAGTTCTGATGCAATTGTTGCAGTTATTTTTAGTTGCTAAGTCTTGTCTGAATTTTTTGTGACCCCATGGACTGTAGTCCTCCAGGCTCCCCTGTCCCTGGGATTTTCCAGTCAAGAATGCTGGAATGCATTGCCATTTCCTTCTCCAAGGGATCTTTCTGACTCAAGGATTGAACACCCATCTCTTCACTGCAGGTGGATTCTTTATCACTGAGCCACTTGGGAAGCCCTACAGATGCAATATCTTTTTAATGCAAGAATTGATTTTCCTTTAACAGAGTTGTTTCTGTATATGCAGCTCATGGTAGTCATATTGTTGAAAGAATATACCCTAGGAAATAGGTTTAAAAAAATGAAAAGTAGAAAATGATTCTGCAGACACTGGCCATTTCTGGAAGGTCTAATGCTTGAGTTACAGGACAAAAACCTATGAGATATTTAGACTTAAGTTACACTAAAACTTCCAGTTTTCACTAGGAATTTGTTGGGAGCTTATTGGGTTTCAGTACATTCTTTTTAATAGGACTCATAGACTCATGCTGGAGATGAATATGAGACTGAACAGGGGCATTTGATTTAATAACACTTAAATTCTCAATAGTCTTTAGGCAAACATGTGCTTATTTTGCAGAACAGTTTTGCTTATCCATAGTAGAGATAAATTAATGTCAAAATAATAATATTCAATTTTACTTCAAGAAATATGTGAGCTATGGGCTGAGATAAATGTAAAGCAAAAAGCATTAGTAAGTTTAAGTCAATGCAGTTCACTAAGAGAAAGTGTACCATGGGTTAAGGGAAGTGTACTTTTAGGAGAATCAAAGTTACTGATATAGTGAACAGTATAAATGTAGATCATTGGTTTAGAGCAAACATGGAGATGGAAAGGGATTATTTCTTTTCTGTCTTTAGATGGGATGGTAAGAGAAGTATGTATTTTAAAATGTTTTCCATAGAATAGGAATTTTCAGGTAACATAATTCATAACAATTTCAAAGCTACAATATTTAATATTGTATAAAGACAAGGTTCATTACAAACAAAGTTAGTGGAGGTGATGGAACTCCAGTTGAGCTATTTCCTTAAAAGGATGCTGTGAAAGTGTTGCACTCAACATGCTAGCAAATTTGGAATACTCAGCAGCGGTCACAGGACTGGAAAAGGTCAGTTTTCATTCCAATTTCAAAGAAAGGCAATGCCAAAGAATGCTCAAACTACCACACAATTGCACTCATCTCACACACTAGCAAAGTAATGCGCAAAATTCTCCAAGCCAGGCTTCAGCAATATGTGAACTATGAACTTCCAGATGCTCAAGTTGGATTTAGGAAAGACAGAGGAATAAGAGATCAAGTTGCCAACACCCACTGGATCATCAAAAAAAAGCAAGAAAGTTCCAAAAACATCTACTTCTGCTTTATTGACTACACCAAAACCTTTGACTGTGTGGATCACAATAAGCTGTGGAAAATTCTTAGAGATTGGAATACCAGACCACCTGACCTGCCTCCTGAGAAATCTGCGTGCAGGTCAAGAAGCAACAGTTGGAACTGAACATGGAACAAAAGACTGGTTCCAAAGTAGGAAAGGAGTATGTCAAGGCTGTATATTGTCACCTTGCTTATTTTAATTTATATGCAGGGTACATCATGAGAAATGCTGGACTGGATGAAGCACAAGCTGGAATCAAGATTGCTGGGAGAAATATCAATAACCTCAGATATGCAGATGACACCATCCTTATGGCAGAAAATGAAGAAGAACTAAAGAGCCTCTTGATGAAAGTGAAATAGGAAAGTGAAAAAGTTGGCTTAAAGCTCAACATTCAGAAAAATAAGTTTATGGCATCACTTGATGGCATCCCATCACTTGATCACAAAGAGATGGAGAAACAGTGGAAACAGTGACAGATTTTATTCTGTAGGGCTCCAAAATCACTGCAGATGGTGATTGCAGCCATGAAATTAAAAGATGCTTGTTCCTTGAAAGAAAATTACGGCCAACCTAGATAGCATATTAAAAAGCAGAGTCATTACTTTGTCAACAAAGGTCCATCTAGTCAAAGCTATGTTTTTTCCAGTAGTCATGTAAGGATGTGAGAGTTGGACCATAAAGAAAGCTAAGTGCTGAAGAATTGATGCTTTTGAACTGTGGTGCTGAGAAGGCTCTTGAGAGTCCCTTGCACTGCAAGATCTAACCAATCCTTCCTAAAGGAAATCAGTCCTGTATATTCATTGGAAGGACTGATGCTGTA
Organism: Nanger dama; assembly: GCA_917880005.1. Lineage (NCBI taxonomy): Eukaryota > Metazoa > Chordata > Mammalia > Artiodactyla > Bovidae > Nanger > Nanger dama. The sequence continues at coordinate 2,216,812 of CAKJTW010000114.1, forward strand.
ACTGAAACTCCAATACTTTGGCCACTTGATGTGAAGAACTGACTCATTGGAAAATACCCTGATGCTGGGAAATATTGAAGGTGGAAAGAGAAGGGGACAACAGAGGATGAGATAGGTGGATGGCATCACCGACTCAATGGACATGAGTTTAAGTAAACTTTGGGAGTTGGTGATGGACAGGGAGGCCTGTTTTATTTCAGTCCATGGGGTCACAAAGTTGGACACAACTGAGTGACTGAACAGAACTGAAAGACAAGGTGGTAAGTTTAGGCTTATTGGATTTGTTAAGTGTTAACATTTTGGGAGTATTCATTATATTTCAGCCACTTTTTAATGCAAACTCATTTATTTTAGTATGCTTCTATTTCCATGAATCTTCTCATTTGTTATAGAAACCATTTGAGTATTCTTTATTTCCACCATCCTTATAAGGAAACCAAGAGGAGAGGTTAAGTAATTTTTGAGATGGAGACAAAACATCTCTTAAGTAAAACAGCCAGAATTTCTATCTAGTGAATGCTATTGTTCAAATATTATCTCTCACAAAAATAGCCACAACTTGTTAGATGCTAACTATATACTCATATACGTTATATATACATAATACTCAAAACAACAAAACAAAAGTAAAGTATATTTCTATTACCCACGTTTTAGAGGTAGGAAAACTGAGATATAATTTAAAGGATACAATTCCCTATAGCTATATGATTTTCCTCAGTAGTATTCAATACAGCAGATGCAGAATCAAAAGATTTAGATGCAGAGTTGGTGTTTTGCAAAATAGACAAGAAAAAAAAAAACCAAAGAAAATAAGACATTTGAGTATTCTGATGAGCAATATTTTTCAGTTATGTTTCACAAAGTCTGTTTGCCTAGAGAAAAAGAGTTTGAGCTCAGTGTTAAAATTTGGAAGATTAGGTGGTGGTCCCTAAGATGCAACATTTTAGAATTAATGTTTTCAGAGGAGCATAATTATATATGATATTAGATACATGTGTGATTTGATATAAACTGTAGTGTAACTTGTTGTTGGAGGAAGAAAGCGGGAATAATGAATGAACAGTGGGATTCATCCGCATACAGTTCAAAGTCATCTATTAATGTAACGATAAGGCAGGTTTGATTATTCAAGCCTAACAGTACTTCAGTGAATGGATATGTGAGTTCTAGTTATTTTTAGACATCAAAGAAGATGATGAAGAGTGTTTTTCGTGGGTGGTTTGAAAGTGAAGTGAAATGAAAAAAATAGTGCAAGGGATGAGGCTCTTGACCACTCTCCATTTTATCCCAATTTATGGGAAGGGCATATTTAAGAAAGTTTCCATTTTATTTTTCTTATCACCTCTTTCCCTTCTTTCTTTTTCTCTATAAGATGAGAGAATGGGCTGGAATTTTGTGAGCTGAAACTGAAGCTATAGACATGAGATAAATAATCTTTCATTTCTCTAGCTTTTTTATTGGACAAATGGTATTGATTATTTTTCAAAGTATAATTGTTTTCTCTCAAGCCCTAGAAACTTAAGGGGCTAAAAATATAGATTTGGCATACATAAATTGTTGCTCTTTACTATTTTAATATATTTGACATTTCTTTAATGGTAGCAAACTTTGGAATAACAATGGCATCTAGAAAGAAAACAAAACTTAATATATACATTAGCACATTTGTTTATGAAGAAGAAAAACAGGTTTGAATTTATGCCTGTCACTCAAAAATGTAGTCATGGAGTGCTATTTTCAATGTCTGAAAAGAATTTCTTCCATACCCAGTTAGGACGTAGCACACTGGGGTCATTTGGAGGTAAACTTAATACTCCAAACTGCTGCTTTATAGAAAGAAGCACAGTGTTGATAAAAAATTAAGAGAATCTAATATGTTTGATTAGACTGGAGAATGTGTGAATTTGATGATAAAGAGATATTTAGGAAGCCTAGAACCAACACTCCTCTCACTTACTGAAGCAGAGCATTAGGTGCTGGTGGCTCAGATGGCAAAGAATCCGCTTATAATGTGGAAGATCTAGGTTCGATCCCTTGGTCAGGAAGATCGTCTGGAGGAGGGCATGGCCTAGAGAATAGAAAATAATCATGGGCATAGGAGCCTGGTGGGCTACAGTCCATGGGTCACAAAGAGTCAAACACAACTGAGTAACTAAGCACAGTACAATGTGATATTATCAGGCATAAAAGATGTCTCAGTTAACATAAAATCATTGACAGTTTAGTTGCTTCCACAATATAAAGTGAATAGAATACTGGAGACAAATTCTTTAAGATACATTTCTTTCATTTCATGTTTTATATGATAGTAGAGTATTTAAAGCAAGTAAATTAATAGTTTCCAAAGGATGTAATATCTGTCCACAACAATGAGTATAAAAGATATAAGCTTATTGCAAAGGAGGGGTCCTTAATTGTTCAAAATGGACAGCAAAGAGATTTAGAGATTAAAAGGGAATTAAAAGATAAGTAGAAGTTTATCAAGTAGATAAGGAAAAGTAGAATCAAATCCAAAGCTAAAAAGGTCTAAAGGCATAGAAAAGCAAAAGCATGTAGTATGATCTCAGAGCTGCTAGAAATTCTGAATACACTGAAGGAAGGCATGGCAAGATGGAAGGCTGGAAAGAGACTGGAAAAGGATACAGCATAGATTGCATTTTTTTAACATAGAATTTTTGTTTATTAAAATTCTTTTTGAGTAAGAGAATGCATTTAACGGTAAGATTTTAAGCAAGCTAAACCATATTTGACTTTCAAAGGATAGCTGATAATGCAAGATGGACTTTATAAGCAAAAATATAAACTGCCATAAAATATGTGGGCAGCATTGAATATCATAGCTGAAGGAGATGGAGATGGATGAGATATGCTATATTTGGTGGATAGTAAATAATTCAAGTCAGCAAGATTTAACAGTTGCTTGATGTTAGTATTAAAGTTGCAAGGTCAAGGAGAAAAGGTAACTCCGAGATATTTTTGTCTAAATGACTGTGTGCATGCTTTTGCCAGCAGATGGATAGTGGAGCTTTCTGGGAAAATGTGAATATTGTTTGGGATATCTTGAAGAGTGATTATATAAGACATTGTATAAACAGCTAGATTTAATCCATAATAGGTAGTCTGCAAAGCAGCATTTGTTCTTCTAACACCATGTTTTCTGAAGGAGCAAAATTTCAAGTAAGGAACTCTCTGCTAACTAACCCAAATGCAATGCCAAAGTCTGGAGGCAGAAGGAATATTTTATCTATACATTTCAGAAACAGATACAATGACAGAGCAACAAGAAGTTGTAAATCTGCCTGGTGAATATAAAGTAATGAACAACCTAATCAATTTAATTCAAAATAGGCTTAAAATAAAATTGAACAGACTCTCCACAAGATCATGCTCTTGGAGTCATTCTCTGCAATTCCCTGAAGGTAGCCTGGTCCCTTTAAGTCAAAGCTACTTAACATCTTTCTCTTTGTATTATCTTATAAGTAAATTCATTGACAACTGAAGATGTATTTGGTAATATCACAAGCAATTATGTTTATGTTTTTAATCCTAAGAAATTTTCTTGGAGAGAAATCATGTTTGTATTTCTATGTGTATTGTCTAGCTTGTGGTACACCTATTCCTCTGCCAAAGAATCATCTGAGTTTTGGGATTTTTCAAAAAAATTCTGAAACATGAAAAAAAACCTAGAAAGGTATCAGTTACTCTTTTTATTAAATTTAAATCTCATTATTTATATACTCAGTACTGCTAGTTTCTCACCTCAAGTCCTTACCTCTGTCTGAGTTTATAACACTTATTTCTGTTGTAGTAATCCACTAAGTCTGGGTTACTATACTTTAAGTAAGGTTTAATATCTAAAGTCTTCTAAATACTTTTAATGACTAATTTAAATTTGAATTCTTATATTCTTACAAGGGAACACCCCAAATATGGGTATAGGCTCAAATATATATATTTTAATAAGAGAATGAACATATTATATTCAGAACATTTTTATCTATACATGTAGTATTTGAAAATTCAAACAGAAAAGTATTTTCAATAGGAATGTTTATTAATATTTAATGAGCTTTCATACCAGTGTCATGCAGGAGCAAGATTCTAGATATATTAGAAATTTGATTTTTTTTTAAGTGTGTCTTATGAATACTGAGAAGCACAGCCTAGAATTATGATACTAGAAGGAAACTCTGTCCTAGGAAGGTTAGAAGGCATTTATCACAACAAAAGACAAGGTCAGAGCAAGAATCATAGGAAGATACTTGTGACAAGGAGACCTTGAAAACTGAATTGTAGCTGCTTCCTTTTTCGCTGCCATTAAGATAGGATGGATAGCAAAGCCAGAGGCAAGAGTATGAGCCAGGGGTGGGCAGAACATCAGCCAAGCTTATATTATTCTGTGTTCATTTACAGCAGTGTTTTAATTATCTGAAAGGATAAAGAAGTAAAATTTTCAAAAAAGAAAAAAAATTGGAGGATGTGGGAAGTATTATTTGCAACTGTTATTTTCATCTCTTAAAATGCTAAACAACTTTATATGTAAATCTTCTAATTACATATCATAACTTTTATGGGATGTTGAACAAAATTAACTAGTCTTTATGGTTCAGAAAAGCCAGTTCATCATTATGACCAAAAACAGTATAGGCTGAAAACATTGTGTGGACTAACACATGTAGTTACGTAAGTACTTATTTTTTAGTTACATAGATCAAGTTGTGTAAGTATAACCATGGCAAAAACTTGTATTTAGAGAATATGCATTTAAAATTCTAATGGCCTATTTTCACTGTTCTACTGTATTCAGCAGGCATTCCACACTTTTAGGATATGCTTCTGATGTACTTTTTCTGAAATAAAAATGCATTAATCAAGAGTGAGGGTAGAAATTTATTTTTAGTGTTCAGAAGAATTTTGGTTCCACTTAAATTGTTTGTATTTCTTTTTCTTCTTTCCCGATTTTTAGTTTGTCTGTGAACTCGTATATTCTTAAAACTACAATTGCCTTCTGTGTGTGTGCGCTCAGTCATGTCTGACTCTTTGTGACCCTGTGGACTATAGCCCTCCGGGCTCCTCTGTCTTTGGGATTTTCCCAGAAAGAATACTGGAGTGCATTGCCATTTCCTTCTCCAGGGGATCTTGGCAACCCAGGGATCAAACACATGTCTCCAGTGTCTCCTACACCAGCAGGCAAATTCTTTACCACTAAGCTATCTGGGAAGATCAACTGCCTTTTGTATAACCTGTTAATTTTTGTGTGCATGAATGTGTCTCTGTATATTTCTATATGCATTTTCACACTTGATCAAAAATTCCCTAAAAATAGTGCTTTATGTTCTTTCACACAACCCAGAAAACAGTTCTTTGGATTGTCTATGTCACACAACCTAGGCACACAGAAACAGAAATTTTATCATGATCTGCTTACTTATTAGATAATAAAAATGAAAGAATGGAATACAATAAAACTGTAAGTCAGGAGAAAAATTTTAAATAACAATTCAGTCTTCTTAATTGCAGATCAAATATTGGAATTTAATATGGTAAAGTGATTTACCTATCCATAGGAGAAAGCAATGGCAACTCACTCCAGTACTCTTGCCTGGAAAATCCCATGGACAGAGGAGCCTGGTAGGCTGCAGTCCATGGGGTCATGAAGAGTCAGACACTTACTGAGCGACTTCACTTTCAATTTTCACTTTCTACTTACATGCATTGGAGAAGGAAATGGCAAACCACTCCAGTGTTTTTGCCTGGAGAATCCCACGGACAGTGGAGCCTGGCGGGCTGCCATAGATGGGCTTGCACAGAGTCGGTCGGATACGACTGCGGCGACTTAGCAGCAGCAACAGCAGCAGCAGGATAAAAGAAGTTTTTGAGAAAAGTCAGCTCCTCAGAAAGACCATTATAAAGTGTCTAAAATTTCCATATACAGGACCATGGAAGAATTCATCTGCCATCCTGCTTTTGGCTCATAGGCAGATTAACTTGCCTATTTTTATCTGAGCATGGGAACTGTCCAATTTTAACATGGCAGACAATGCTACTCATCACTACATTTCATCTTTCTTCTTGGTTGGTATTCCTGGGTTCCAAGATTTTCACTGCTGGATCGGCATTCCTGTCTGCCTCCTGTTTTCCCTGACCCTGCTGGGGAACAGTATAATTATCATTACCATCAAACTAGAGCCAAGCCTCCACCAGCCTATGTATTTCTTCCTTTGCATGCTGGCAGTGAATGATTTGGCCCTTGCCTCTTCCACAGCACCCAAGATGCTTGGCATCTTTTGGTTAGATGCACATTGGATTGACTTTGATATCTGCCTAGCACAGTTGTATTTCATCCACACATTTTGCATAATTGAGTCAGCCCTCCTAGTTGCCATGGCCTTTGATCGCTATGTAGCTATTTGCATCCCATTACATTATACAACCCTCCTGACAACAACAATGGTCATTAAAATGGGTCTAGCTAGTGTGATCCGAGCTACCTTCCTGGTTTTGCCAGGTCCCTTTCTCATTAGAAGACTACCATATTATACCAAATATGTCATCAATCATGCCTATTGTGAGCACATGGCTGTGGTGAAATTGGCTAGTGCAAACACCCATGTTAACAGAACATATGGAATCTCTGTGGCCCTTTCAGTGATGGTATTGGACCTTGGGCTCATAGCCACATCCTATCTCAAAATCCTTCAGGCGGTCTTCCGGCTCTCCTCTCAGCATGCCCGCTCAAAAGCGCTGGGCACCTGTGCTGCCCATGTGTGCACTATCCTTGTCTCCTACACACCTGCACTCTTTAGCTTTCTAACTCACCGCATTGGCAAGAAGGTGCCTCCAAGCGTTCATATCATTTTTGCAAGTTTGTACCTTCTGGTGCCGCCCACAGTCAATCCCCTGGTGCATGGTGTCAAGACCAAGCAGATTCGTGACCGAGTGATTGGTCTCTTTTTCCCAAACAACAAAACTTCTGAAAACTAAGATATTTAAAAACAAACCCATGGCAGTAAAATCTTTTTCATGAAGTCATAGTACATTAATAATAGTTACAACCTTGTCCCCAATATATTTCTTGATTCATCTATGGTTTTAATTGGGGATATTTGATTCTGTACATTTATTTTTTTCTTTATTTTCAATTTTTATGCTTTCTTTATTTTAGAAATAAAAATGCGTTTCTTTGCATTCACAAAATGTTCAATTATTGAAATATTTGGCATTTCAATAAATGTTAGCAACAATTGTCATTTTTTTGTTAATATTACTTCACATTCTATATTTATTCATAATATTTAATAATAACCACTCATGTGAAATGACTAGGTTAGTTATTGTAACAACTTAAAACTTCTCCACATACTGGACATTGCCATTCTTGAAAACGTTTTTTTTCCCATTTTTAATTGTTACATGCTTTGTTTAAAAACTGTAGAGTAAAAATCATTTTCAAGTGTCTTTTTACTTATTATTTTAGTAGCAATGATGAATCAGCATGCAAAAAATGAAGCACATTTCTCTCAATATTTTATGTTTATTCCCATACATTTGCTCTTCTTTTAGGCCTCATGATAGGTTTTTCAGTCTCCTTATGCTTGACAAATATTATAATATTTTGGCAACCTCCTAGGCAAGAGTCACTTCTATTTTACTAGGGAAATATTCAGTCAGGGTAACCTGGTAACATGATTATGGAACCTCAGGAACACTTGAAATACTTAAACACTTTCACTTCACACTTGTGAAAATCTATTTATCCATGTTCAGTTCCCTTTTCGTTGGCTTCAGAGAATATCAATTTTTCAGTCACATTCATCCAGTGCTGTTTGCAAACAATTTGCTTCCCAATTAGGAACATTAATTTTACTATGCATGTGGCACAGAGGACACTAATTTAGACCCATCTATAAATGTTCTGTGCAAAATATCCTTTTACTTTTAGGATTGTTTTATGGAATGAATGTTCACTGAATTGGCAATTGTTGATTCTTGACAAATATTGGAATATATTTTTTAAATACTTATTGGCCAAAGAACGTTTTCAAATGAATGAGCTTCCTAACCTCTGACTTTTTTTTCCTGCTGTAGCCATAATCTTACCTATTTATAACTGTATTTGTATTGCATTAACTTTTGTATGAATTATATTGCAAATAGCTTGATTCCTGACAATAATGTAAATCTTCCTTTTTTTTTTTTTTTCAATGAGTATACACTGAGTGGCTCTATCAGACATTTTAGAATAGAGTTCGGGGGAAGATAAATTAATTTCAAATGTTGCTTCTGTTACTAATGACTGGCTTAGTTTCATTTTTGACTGTATAAATTCTGAGTTTCATCACTGATTAGACAGAGGAAATAATTTTTATACTTTATAGTGTCAGAGCAACGATTAATTTAAATGATGAATGGAAGACAGTTATCACAGTAATCAACAATCTTCTTCCATATTATCATGGATAGTGCCATGATAGGTACTGAAAATGGGAAGATCTGTTAGAAAAGATGTTTTTCCAAATACCTATAGAGTTCTGAAATAGATAGCTCTACAAAGATATCCTCTTCGTTATTCAACATTCTCCAAAGTGGACATTTCATACTTATTCACCCACCCAAACCATCCTAAAAAATTTATTGTCTCAGTAAGTAAGAAACACATCAAGTCACTTAAGTGAGTGGGAGAATCAGTTAATGTCATAAAGCATTTATTAAGTGTCAAATATTTGCCCAAATATATGAGAAACAAAATAGTAAAAAATGAACTAATTTTTATTTAAAAAATCAGCATATATCCCAGATAATAAAAAAGATAAATTCAAAGTAACAGTTTAAAAATTGTGCAGGTAATTGTGGAATATCAAAAATATCACGATGAGACAATTTTCTAAGGTATATTGGAGAAGATGTTAGGAAAAGGATGAGTTGAATCTTGAAGAGTAATAATAACATATCCAGGGAGTAAGGGTGTCAAAGGTTTTCCAAGAGGCAACATCACAATGGAGGTGAATAGACACTGTATGAAAAGTAAAAATACATCCAGAAGAGAATCATGGCATACTAAAAAGAAGAATAAAACTTAAAGAAAAAAACATAATTAGAAAAGCAGGAGGGGCATCCAATAAGAAAATATCTAATTTGGGGTACTGTGAACATCATACGTCACCTTGAAAAATAAAGATTTGAACATAGAGAATGGTGAAAGGGCCATACAGTTTTGTATACAATGAATGACCTTGTCTCCATGTGATAAATCTAACCAAAAATCAGCATTTATTTAATTAAACACTACATTATATTTTGCACTTATAGAGCCTAATACTACTTTTGACCTACTTCACAGAATATGACTTTGTCAAGTCCATGGGGGCAATTTGTAGCACACAGGCTAAATCCATCTTGCTACCTCTTTTTCTAAATAAAAAAATTTATTGGATCACCATCATATCCATTGATCAATGTATTGTTGATGGAAGCTTTGGCACTATAGGAGCAAAGTTGAATAATTAGGACAGAGATTATACAAAAAGTTTAAAGTATTCACTATCAATCTCTTTATATAAAAAGTTTGCTAATCTATAATTTAGGGCAACAATTCACTACATCATAATGTGTTAGTTGAGATTCCCCAGTGACTCAGTGGTAAAGAATCTGCCTGCCAATGCAGGTGATGCAGGTTTGATTCCTGGGTCAAGAAGATACCCTGGAGAAGGAAATGGCTACCCACTCCAGTATTCTTGCCTGGAAAATTCCATGGACAGAGAAGTCTGGTGGGCAACAGACCTCAGGGTCACATTAGAGTCAGACATGACTTAGTGACCTAACAACAACAAATTTTTGATCAGATATAGGTCTGTTTTTTCATTCATTTCTTCCTATATACACACATTCATGTGTATAATTTAATTTATTTTAGTTCCAGGAACAACAACAGATATCAATGACCAAAATGTGCATATATAATACAGAAACAAACAGTATCCTTTGAGAGATTAATAGATGTTCCTTTTTAATAATTGCTACCCGTTCAGTTCATTCACTCACTCGTGTCTGACTTCTTGCAACCCCAAGGACTACAGCACACCTGGCCTCCTTGTCCATCACCAACTCTCGGAGTTTATCCAAACTCATATCCATTGAGTCACTGAGGCCATCCAACCATCTCATCCTCTGTCGTCCCCCTTCTCCTCCTGCCTTTAATCTTTGCCAGCATCAGGGTCTTTTCAAAGGATTCAGTTCTTCCCATCAGATGGCCAAATTATTGGAGTTTCAGCTTCAGCATTAGTCTTCCAATAAATATTCAGGGCTGATTTCCTTTAGGATGGACTGATTGGATCTCCTTGCAGTCCAAGGGACTCTCAAGTGTCTACTCCAACATCACAGTTCAAAAGCATCATAATTTGGTGCCCAGCTTTCTCTATTGTACAACTTTCACATCCATACAGGACTACTGGTAAAACCATAGCTTTGACTAGATGGACCTTTGCTGGCAAAGTAATGTCTCTACTTTTTAATATGCTGTCTAATTGGTCATAACTTTCCTTCCAAGGAGAAAGCATCTTTAAATTTTTGGCTGCAGTCACCATCTGCAGTGATTTTGGAGCCCCAAAAATAAAGTCTGTCACCATTTCCACTATTCCCCCATCTGTTTACCATGAAGTGATGGAACCAGATGTCATGATCTTAGTTTTCTGGATGTTGAATGTTAAGCCAACATTTTCATTCTCCTCTTTCACTTTCATCAAGATGCTCTTTAGTTCTTCTTCACTTTCTGCCATAAGGGTGGCATCATCTGCATATCTGAGGTTATTGATATTTCTCCCAGAAGTCTTGAAACCAGCTTGTTATTCATCCAGCCCAACGTTTCTCATGATGTACTCTGCATATAAGTTAAATAAGCAGGGTAACAATATATAGCCTTGACATACTCCTTTACTGATTTGGAACCAGTCTGCTGTTCCATGTCCAGTTCTAACTGCTGTTTCCTGACCTGCATACAGATTTCTCTCTGGTATTCCCATCTTTTTCAAAATTTTCCAGAGTTTGTTGTGGTCTACACAGTCAAAGTCTTTGGCATAGTCAATAAGCAGAACTAGATGTTTTTCTGGAACTCTCTTGCTTTTATGATGATCCAATGGGTGTTGACAATTTGATCTCTGATTCCTTTGCCTTTTCTAAAACCATCTTGAACACCTGGAAGTGCATGCTTCATGTACTGTTGAAGCCTGGCTTGGAAAATTTTGAGCATTATTTTACTAGTGTGTGAGATGAGTGCAGAATTTTCACGGTATCATCTTTGAGGATTTGAAATAGCTCAACTGGAATTCCATCACCTCCACTAGCTTTGTTTGTAGTGATGCTTCCTAAGGCCCACTTGACTTCACATTCCAGGATGTCTGGCTCTAGGTGAATGATCACACCATCATAGTTATCTGGGTCATGAAAATCTTTCTTGTATAGATCTTCTGTGTATTCTTGCAACCTATTCTTAATATCTTCTGCTTCTGTTAGGTCCATACTATTACTGTCCTTTATTGAGCCCATCTTTGCATGAACTGTTCCCTTGGTATCTCTTATTTTCTTGAAGAGATCTCTAGTCTTTCCCATTCTACTGCTTTTCTCTATTTCTTTGCATTGATCGCTGAGAAGGGCTTTCTTATCTTTCCTTGCTATTCTTTGGGATTCTGCATTTACATGGGTATATCTTTCCTTTTCTCTTTTTCTTTTCACTTCTCTTCTTTTCACAACTGTTTGTAACGCCTCCTCAGACAACCATTTTGCCTTTTTGCGTTCCCTCCTCCCCCTTGGGGATGGTCTTAATCCCACCTTGTGTCCAGTGTCACAAACCTCTGTCCATAGTTCTATATAAGAACAAATATATGTAGTAATCTGTCTAGATATTTAAGTCTGTATAAACCTAGTAACAGAAACAGATAAAACTTTAACAGAAAAGACCAATTAGATTAATATCTCTCATGAATATAGATACATATGTCTTCAACTGTTAACAAATAAAATCTAATAATATATTAAAAATATTACATTACATCCAAGTGAGATTTATTCCATGTACCATTTTACACCAGTCAGAATGGCTGCGATCCAAAAGTCTACAAGCAATAAATTCTGGAGAGGATGTGGAGAAAAGGGAACCCTCTTACACTGCTGGTGGGAATGCAAACTAGTACAGACATTATGGAAAACAGTGTGGAGATTCCTTAAAAAATTGCAAATAGAACTGCCTTATGACCCAGCAATCCCACTGCTGGGCATACACACCGAGGAAACCAGAATTGAAAGAGACACATGTATCCCAATGTTCATTGCAGCACTGTTTATAATAGCCAGGACATGGACGCAACCTAGATGTCCATCAGCAGATGATTGGATAAGAAAGCTGTGGTACATATACACAATGGAATACTACTCAGCCCTTAAAAAATAAATTTGACTCAGTCCTAATGAGATGGATGAAATTGGAACCGATTATACAGAGTGAAGTAAGCCAGAAAGAAAAACACCAATACAGTGTACTGACACATACATATGGAATTTAGAAGACAGTAATGATGACCCTATATGTGAGACGACAAAGAGACACAGAGGTATAGAGTGGACTTTTGGCCTCTGAGGGAGAGGGAAAGGGTGGGATGGTTTGGGAGAATGGCAATGAAACATGTATATTTTCTTGTAAGAAATGAAGCATCAATCTATGTTCAATGTAGGATGCAGGATGCATGGGGCTGATGCACAGGATGATTCAAGTAGAGGATGTGGAGTGGGAGGTGGGAGGTGGCTTCGGCATTGGAAGATTGTGTTCACCTATGGCTGATTCGTGTCAATGTATAGCAAAACAAACACAGTATTGTAATTAAAAAATAATTAAATTTAATAATAATTAAAAAAAAAACAAAATCAGTGAATGTTACTCATCACATCAACTAGTTAAATCATATGATGATATGAATTGATGCAGTAAAAACTATTTGTGTGTGAAGGAGAGATAACAATCCAACAGCCAGGAGGAGAACAAGATGGCAGAGGAGAAAGTGGACATGGAGTACATCTCTCTCTATGGATGCATCACGAATACACCTTCAGACACAGAAATGCATGCAGGACACCAGCTGAGAATGGACAGGAGTACCTGACCAGCAGAAAAAAATATATAGAACCACCCAAAACTCGGTAGGACCAAGTAACTAGGGGGAAAAATATAGGCATGTTAGTAGGAGTGGACCTGCCCTCAGCGGGTAGGGGAACTGAAACAGGGGTCCAGTCCCCACATTGGGGCAAAAGTCTGAGTCAGAGGACAAACATTTTAGGGTCAGAGTGAAACAGCTGATCTGTAGCAGCCTAAATGGAATGAGGATCTGACAGCCCTTGTACAGCCATACGTACTTCAGACAGGGATTCTGGTCCCCTGAAGGTGCAGCAGCTAGGAGCTGGAGTTTAGGGATTATTCCACAATCCCAGGGCGAGGGTTGCTATCTGCAGAGAGATGGATTAAAGGGGGCGTGAGGGAGGAGATTGTGGTGGGAAATGCCTGTGGAGGAAAGCTGGGCAGCCATGGAAACAAGGAGATACTGCTGAGTCACGTGTAGGAGGTGGAGCCATCACCATAGCCTCTCTCCCTACATGCCAGCACCTGCAGCTGAACAATAGAGAGCTGACCCATCAAACGCCTGGCACACTGAACTACAGAGTAGGACTCCACTCAAGGTGCCCCTTTAAGTGCCTGATGCGCTGATCTACTGAGTAGCTCCCCAGCCAGGGGGGGCCCATATATGTGCCTGACACACTGAACAACAGAGATGGACCCCAGGCAAGGGAGTCCTCAAAGTGCCTGAACAGGTGGAGCTATGGAAAAGACTGGCCAAAGAGGCCTTCTGATCACCAGCTACAAGAGGCTCAAAAAAAGACTCTGATAGGGCAATAACTTCTGGGGTGGAAGGAGTCCATGTCCCTGCACACTTTGTACCACCGGGGTCCCCACAAGCCAAGCAGCTGTGCCACCTTCAAGCTCAAATCTCACAGGGGCAGAGCTGCCATAGGCAAAAAAAAATCTTGCGTCTATGCATGCAGGGTCACTTCGGTTATGTCCAACTCTTTACAACCCTGTGGCCTGCCAGGCTTCTCTTCAGGAAGGGGGTTCTTCAGGCAAGAATACTGGAGTGTATTGGCCAATACTGGTTGCCTTACCTTTCTAGAGCATTATGTTTCCTGCTGCCTTAGGCGCCAACCCTCCTGAGTACCTGGTGCTCTCAGAACCCCTCCAACCCAAGTAGCTGCACCACTCCCACACCTGGCCCTCACAGAACCAAACCCAAGTGCTCAAGGAAGCCTCAGGAGCAATCCCCAGTGGACGACCCACAGGCAGAGGTGGAAATAAAAACCACAGTTGAAACCCAGGGTCATTGTGGATAAGGAAGAAGACTTAAAACCTTCCCACCAGCTGTACATGCTGCAGATTAAACCCACATGATCAACTAAGCAGACTATTTCTCTATGGAATATATGAAAGGACACTGAGAGCTCCCGCCAAAAAAACAAAACAAAACAAAACAAAAAACAAACAAAACACACTAGTTCTGATAGCTGAGGACATTGGAGGCAAGAAGGCAAAGGAGTAGGACCAGATTAGAATCTGAGCTGCCCCCATAGCAGGTCCAGAGATCAGCACAGTGTTGGAAGGCATGCTAAGGAATTGAGGTGGACGGTGACTCCCAGAGAGGGAAGACTCTGATAGCAGTGACTCAGGAAAATTATGTATTATTCTTATGTTTTAAGAATATGTTCTTTGTTCTGTAGATTTTTTTAAAAATTTCCCCTCCCCCATTGTAATTGTCAATTTTATTGGCACTATGAAATCTAATTAAGCTTTTGAGCCTTTTTGGTTCCTCAGTCACATTTTTTGTCACTGATATAAACCTCTGCCTCTACATTGGTCTTTTGCGGTTCTGTGGAGTTTTTTTCTCTCTCTCTCTTTTTTTTTTTTTCTGTCTCTCTATTTTTAATTTCAGTTTTTAATTTTTAAATTTATCATCTTTTAAATATATTTATTCATTTGTTTGCTTTTCCTACTATTCTTTTCCCCTTGCAGTTAATCTTTCATGTATATAAATCTTATCTACCTCTATTTAACTTCGCATATCTATTCTTTCTTTCTTTTCTTTCCTCTCAACACATTTGTTAGTTTTATTTTCATAGCTTTATTCCCCAATTGGCACCTTGCTTTAGTTTTGTTTTCCCGTTTGTGCTTTAGTTAGTTTTGTTCTTATCTTGTAGATATAAGTTTTGGTTTATTTTCTTCACTGGGTCAATCTATTGTAGTTTATTTTTGTTGGGCTGTTTTGACTTTGCTTATGGGTGTATATGTATATGTGTATATTCAGCCATATTTTTTATTGTTGCTAAAAACCTCTGCCTCTACGTTGGGCTTTTGCAGTTCTGTAGAGCTTTCCTTTTTTCTTCCTTTGATCTTTTTGTAATTTTAATTTTTTAAACCTATTATATTTTCTTTTACATTTATTCCTTTGTTTGCCTTTCCTACTCCTCTTTTCCTCTTGCAGTTAATCTTTAATGTACGTAAACTTCTTCATCTACCTCTAGTTAACTTTACATATCCTTTCTTTCTTTTTTTCCTTTCCTCTCAACATATGTTTTAGTTTTGTTTTCATTGCTTTATTTCCCACTTGGCACCTTGCTTTACTTTGGTTCTCCAGGTTATCCATTAGTTAGTTTTGTTCTTAACTGGTAAATAAATTTTTTTCTTTCCTTTGTGTGCCAGGTCAATATATTGCACTTTATTTTTGTTGGACTGTTTTGACTTTGCTCATGGATGTATATGTATATGTGTATAGTCCATTATTTTAACTGTTATTTGCCTGATTTTGTAACTGTCATTTGTCTGGGGTTCATCTTTGGTTTCTCATTTTGGGGTATTTGTTTTAATCTCACTTATTGACATAACAAACCACTCGTGGAATCTTTGCTCCTGACCAAGGATCAAGCCCTGAGCCTTTGGAGAGGGAGCTCTGACTCCAAAATCCTAAACAACCAGGGAACTAACGTCAGGGAGTATCAGGTAGTGAGAACTCACACAAAGGAAACCACTTTAATACAAGTGGTTTGGGCATCACCCAACCGCCAATAGTACACTGTGTAGGACATCTCACCTAAACAACAAACAAGACAAAAATACCAGCCCAATCATCAGCAGACAGGATTGCCACTTCTCTTAGCCTTGTCCATCAGAGGAAAAACAAACAAACAAACAAACAAACGAAAATTTAACTCAGCACAAATCTCACCCCATAAAAAGCTTACACAAGCAACTGGACCAAACTTAAGAGGGCAGAGGAAATAGGCAAACTACCTCAAAAAGAATTCAGAATAACGATAGCAAAGATGATGAAAAACCTTGAAAACAAAATGGAGAAAATGCAAGAATCAATTAACAAAGACATAGAAGAATTAAAGAATAAGCATAGAGAGACAAACACAATTACTGAAATTAAAAATGCTCTAGAAGGAATTAATAGCAGAATATCTGAAGCAGAACAAATCAGTGACTTGGAAGATAAAATGGTGGAAATAAATTCTGAAGAGCAGAATAAAGTAAAAAGAATGAAAAGAACTGAGAACAACCTCAGAGACTGCTGGGACAATATCAAATGCATCAACATTCAAATTATAGGGGTCCCAGAAGAAAAGAGAAAGGATATGGGAAAAAATTTTAAGATTATAGTTGAAAATTTCCCCAACATGGAAAAAGAAATAGCCAGTCAAGTCCAAGAGGCACAAAGAGCCCCATACAGAATAAACTCAAGGAGAAACATGCCAAGACACATACTAACCAAACTAACAAAGACTAAATTCAAAGAAAGAATATTAAAAGCAGCAAGGGAGAAGCAACAAGTAACATACAAGCAACACCTCATACTCTTAATAGCTGATCATTCAGCAGAAACTCTGTAGGCCAGAAGGAAATGGCAGGATATATTTTAAGCACTGAAAGAGAAAAATCAACAACCAAGATTACTGTACCTGGCAAAGATCTCCTTCAGAATTAAGGGAGAAATAAAAAGCTTTTCAGACAAGAAAAAGTTAAAGGAATCCAATGCCACCAAACCAGCTTTACAACAAATGTTCAAAGGACTTATATAGTCAAGAAATACAAGAGAAGAAAAAAAGATCTACAAAATCAACCCCAAATAATTAAGAAAATGGCAATAGGAACATCAGTTCAGTACATATACATCAATAATTACTTTAAATGTAAATAGAACCAAAAGACACAGACTGGCAGAATGTATACAAAACCAAAACCCATAAATATGTTGTCTATAGGGAACCCACTTCAGACCTAAAGACACATATAGACTGCAAGTGCGAGGATGGAAAAAAAAAAAAATTTCCATGCAATTGGGAAACAAAAGAAAGCTCGAGTAGCAATCCTCATATCAGACAAAATAAACGTTAAAATAAAGATTACAGGAGATACAGAAGGACACTACATAATGATCAAGAGATCAATCCAAGAGGAAGACATAACAATTGTAAATATCTATGCACCCAACATAGAAACACCTCAATACATAAGACAAACACTAACAGACATACAAGGAGAAATTGCCAGTAACACAATAATAGTAGGAGACTTTAACACCCCACTCATACCAATGGACAGGTCATCAAAACAGAAAATTAATAAGGAAACACAAGTCTCAAATGACCTATTAGATGAGTTGGATATCTGATGTCTTCAAGACATTCCATCCAAATCCAGAAGGATACACCTTCTTCTCAAGTGCGTATGGAACATTCTCCAGGATAGATCACATCTTGAATCACAAATAAAGCCTCAATGAATTTAAGAAAATGGAAAACATATCAAGCGTCTTCTCCAGCCACAACATTATGAGACTGGATATCAGTTGAAAGAAAGAAAATAAAAACTGTAAGAAACACAAACACATGGAGATTAGAAAACATGTTTCTAAATAACAAACAGGTTACTGAAGAAATCAAAAGGACATCAAAAAAATTCTAGAAATAAATGACAGTGAAAACATAACTCAAACCCTATGGTATGCAGCAAAAGCAGTTCTAAGAGGGAAGTTTATAGCAATACAATCCTACCTCAAGAAGCAAGAAACACATCGAACAGACAACCTAACTTCACACCTAAAACAACTAGAAAAAGAGGAACAAAAAACCCCAAATTTAGTGGGAGGAAAGAAATCATAAAGATCTTATCAGAAATAAATGAAAAAGAAATCAAAGAAACAACAGTAAAGACTAATAAAACTAAAAGCTGATTCTTTGAGAAGATGAACAAAATTGACAAACCTTTAGCCAGACTTATCGAGGAAAACAGAGAAGACTCAAATCAAAAAGATTAGAATTGAAAAAGGAGAGGTTACAACAGACAATGCAGAAATACAAAGGAGTATAAGAGACTATTATGAACAACTATATCACAAAAAATGGATAACCTGGAAGAAATGGACAGATTCTTAGACAAGTTCAATATTTAAACAACCCAGTTATCAGCACTGAAATTGAAGCTGTCATCAAAAATCTCAAGCCCAAGACAGAGATGGCTTCACGGGAGAATTCTATCAAACATTTAGAGAAGAGTTAATGCCTATACTTCTAAAACTCTTTCAAAAATTGCAGAGGAAGAAACACCTCCAAACTCATTCTACGAGGCCACCATCACCCTGAAAACAAAACCAGACAAAGACAACACAAAAAACGAAAACTACAGGCCAATATCACTGATGAACATAGATGCAAAAATCCTCAACAAAATTTTAGCAAATGGATTTCAGCAGCACATCAAAAAGCTCAGACACCATGATCAAATATTATCAAATTGATTTTATTTTAAGGATGCAAGGATTCTTTAATATATGCAAATAAATCAATGTGATACACCATATTAAAAAATGGAAAGATAAAAACAATATGATCATCTCAATAAATGTGGAAAAAGCCTCTGACAAAATTCAGCACATTTATGATTAAAACTCTTCAAAAAATGGGCATGAAAGGAACATACCTCAACATAATAAAAGGCATATATGATAAGCCTACAACAAACCTTATTCTCAATGATGAAAAACTGAAAGCATTCACCCTAAGATCAGGAACAAGACACTTTCCCCACTAGTATTCAACATAGTTCTGGAAGTCTTAGCTATAGCAATCAGAAAAGGATAAGTAATAAAAGGAATCCAGATTGGAAAAGAAGTAAAGCTCTCACTGTTTGCAGATGACATGATACTGTACATAGAAAACCCTAAAGATAGTATAAGAAAATTACTATAGCTAATTGGTGAATTTAGCAAAGGTGCAAGATACAAAATCAATACACAGAAATCACTTGCATTTTTATATGCTGCTGCTGCTGCTAAGTCGCTTCAGTCGTGTCTGACTCTCTACGACCCTATAGACGGCAGCCCATCAGGCTCCCCCATCCCTGGGATTCTCCAGGCAAGAATACTGGAGTAGGTTGCCATTTCCTTCTCCAATGCATGAAAGTGAAAAGTAAAAGTGAAGTTGCTCAGTTATGTCTGACTCTTAGCAACTCCATGGACTGCAGCCTACCAGGCTCCTCCATTCATGGGAGTTTCCAGGCAAGAGTACTGGAGTGGGGTGCCATTGCCTTCTCCACATTTCTATATATTAACAACGAAAAATCAGAAAGAAAAACTCGGGAATCAATCCCATTCACCATTGCAACAAAAAGGATTAAACACTGAGGAATTATCTTACCTAAGGAGACAAAAGAACTGTACACAGTAAAGTATAATACACTAATCAAAGAAATCAAAGATAACATAAACAGATGGAGAGATATTCCATGTACCTGAGTAGGAAGAATCAGTATTGTGAAAACGACAATACTACCAAATGCAATCCAAAGATTCAATGTGATTCCTTTCAAATTACCAATGAAATTTTTCACATAATTAGAAGAAAAGTTTCACAATTCATATGGAAATACAAAAGACCCCAAATAGCCAAAGCAGTCTTGAGAAAGAAGAATGGAGCTGGAGGATTCATCCTTCCTGACTTCAGATTGTACTACAAAGTTACATCACCGACAGTATGGTACTGGCACAAAAACAGAAACAGAGACCAATAGAACAAAATAGAAAGCCCAGAAATAAACCCATGAACCTATGGGTACCTTATTTTTGACAAAGGAGGCAAGAATATACAATGGGGCAGAGATAGCCTGTTCAATAAATGGTGCTGGGAAAACTGGACAGCTACATGTTGAAGAATGGATGAGAATACTTCTAACACCATACACAAAAATAAACTCAAAATGGAGTAAAGACCTAATTGAAGACCAGAAACTAAAAATCTCTTACTGGAAAACATAGGCAGAACACGTGATGACATAAAGAAAGATCCTCTGTGGCCCACCTCCCAGAGTAATGGAAATAGAAACAAAGGTTAAAAAAAAAAAAAAAAAAACTGGGACTTATTTAAACTTAAAAGCTTTTGCACAGCAAAGGAAATGATAATGAATGTGAAAAGAAAACCCTTAGAATGGGAGAAAATAATAGCAACTGAAACAACTGAGAAAGGATTCATTTCCAAAATATAGAAGCAGCTCATACAAGTCAAAACCAGAAAAACAAATAACCCAATCAAAGAGTGGGAAAAGGACCTAAACAGACATTTCTCCAAAGAAACACATTTCTCCTAACAAACACATGAAATGATGCTCAACATTGCTCATTATTAGAGAATGCAAATAAAAACTACAATGAGATATCACCTCACACCAGTCAGAATGGCCATCATCAAAAAAATCTACAAACAATAAATGCTGGAGATGGTGTGGAAAAAAGGTAAGGCTCTTGCACTGTTGGTGGGAATGTAAATTGATACAGCCACTATGAAAGACAGTATGGAGATTCCTTAAAAAACTGGGAATAAAACCACCATATATGATCCAACAATCTCACTCCTAGGCATATACCTTGAGGAAACCAAAATTGAAAACTACACATGTATCCCTTTGTACATTTCAGCACTATCTGCAATAGCTAGACCATGGAATTAACATAGATGTCCATCAACAGATGAATGGATAAAGAAGTTGTGGTCAGTCAGTTCAGCTGCTCAGTCGTGTCTGACTCTTTGAGACCCCAAGGACTGCAGTATGCCAGGCATCCCTGTCCATCATCAAATCCCAGAGACTACTCAGACTCATGTCTGTCACGTCAGTGATGCCTTCCACCATCTCATCTTCAGTCATCCCCTTCTCCTTCTGCTTTCAATCTTTCCCAGCATTAGGGTCTTTGCTAATATGTCGGTTCTTTGCATCAGGTGGCCAAAATATTGGAGTTTCAGCTTCAGCATGAGTCTTCCAATGAATATTTAGGACTGATTTCTTTTAGGATGGATTCGTTGAAACTCCTTGCAGTCTAAGGGACACTCAAGAGTCTTCTCCAACATTGCAGTTCAAAAGCATCAATTCTTCGGTGCTCAGATTTCTTTACACTCCAATTCCCACATCCATATATGGCTACTGGAAAAACCATAGCTTTGACTAGATGGACCTTTGCTGGCAAAGTAATGTCCCTGCTTTTTAATATGCTATCTAGGTTGGTCATAGCTTTTTTTTTACAAGAAGCAAGTGTCTTTTAATTTCATGGCTGCAAGTCATCATCTGCAGTGATTTAGGAGCACCCAAAAATAAAGTCTGTCACTGTTTCTATTGTTTCCCCATCTATTTGCCATGAAGTGATGGGACTGGATGCCATGATCTTAGTTTTCTGAATGCTGAGCTTTAAGCCAACTTTTTCACTCTCCTCTTTCACTTTCATCAAGAGGCTCTTTAGTTCCTCTTCACTTTCTGCCATAAGGATGGTGTCATCTGCATATCTGAGGTTATTGATATTTCTCCTGGCAATCTTGATTTCAGCTTGTGTTTCATCTAGTCCAGCATTTCACATGATGTACTCTGCATATAAGTTAAATAAACAGGGTAACCTTATACAGCCTTGACATTCTTCTTTCCTGATTTGGAACCAATCTGTTGTTCCACGTTGAGTTCTCACTTTTGCTTCTTGATCTACATACAGATTTCTCAGGAGGCAAGTTTGGTGATTGGGTATTCACATCTCTTTCAGAATTTTCCAGTTTGTTGTGATCCACATAGTCAAAGGCTTTGACGTAGTCAATAAAGCAAAAGTAGGTGCTTTTCTGTAACTCTGAAGTTGTGGTGCAGGAGTTTCTTTTTATGGCTGAGTAAAATGTAATATTACTCAGCCATAAAAAGAAACTCCTTTGAGTCAGTTCTAATGAGGTGCCTGTATTTTATTCTCTGAATGGAGTGAGGAGATTGGAGGAAAAGGAAGAGTAGTTTTGAATTAAATAAAGAAGACAATGAGATTACTCTAAGGCTAGACTTACTCCTTAACAGTGTAAACATGATCTACTTTATTTGTTAGAGGCCTGTAATAAAATAAATCTATGGATTTTTAACCCATTGAAACTAGTTTATCCTAGACCTTTTCTCTTTTGCATGTTATTAGACATATTATTTAAATATGTAATAACATTTGTGGAAACTACAATTCTTGAAATCATCAAAACAATGATATATGGTATATGAAAAATACAGGACATATAGCAATAAATAAATGAGAGCTAATGTGTGTATGCAATTCAAATTTTTTATCATTGGGCAAAATTTTTCAACTGTATATTTAACACTGATTTCACACTTCTACAAATGTTTCAGCAACTTATATGTTATACTAAACTTTATGGAAATATATATAGATATATTTATATATGGGACTAATAACATTTATTTTAATTTGAGATCAAAATTGCAACAATTTCTCATTTTTTTAGTGTAAGGCCAGCCAAAACTTTTTATTGAAATGATCTCCTGTTTCTAGGTACGGTTTTTTTCATTAGCCAAACCAAGAAGACACTTTCCAAAATTTTTGTCTTCACTTTCTTATAGTGAAATAAGAAATTAAGCACACTGTGAAGGAGAATCCTTCAAGAGCATATTGAATTTCCCCCAATCACATTGTATTGTTGTTGTTTAGTGGCTAAGTTGTGTTTGACTCTTCTGCCACCTCATGGACTATAGCCTGGCAGGTTCTTCTGTCCATGGGTTTCCCTATTCAAGAGTACTGGAGTGACTTGCCATTTCCTTCTCCAGAGGATCTTCTTGACCTGAGGATCAAACTCTCACTTCTCCTGCATTGAAAGGTGGATTCTTTACCACTGAGCCCCCAAGGAAGTCCACATTTACACTCACTTACATTAACATATTATAAATAAATGTAATTGAAAATATTAAAAGTGTTATGCTGTATTTAAGGTTCTCAAAAATATTGAATATTTATGTTCTATAGGTTTAAGAATAAGACTTTTATAGTCCAATCCCAATTATTTTTGCATATGGCATTCTATTTACTTAAATGCATGTGTGTACTAAAGTTGCTTCAGTCGTGTTGGACTCCTTGTGACCTTAAGGACTGTAGCCTCCCAGGCTTCTCCATCCATAGGATTCTCCAGGCAAGATGCTGGAGTGAGTTGCCAAGCCCTCCTTCAGGGAATCTTCCTGACCCAGCAGTCAAACCTGCAACTGTTATGTCTCCTGCATTGGCAAGCAGGTTCTTTACCACAAATGCCACCTCGGAAGCCTAAATTTACCTAAATGGCATCTTACAAAAAGAAGAGTTAAATCATAAAGACCAAAAAGTATACATTACGTGCTTCTTGTTGAACCTAGAGTTGAACTGATAGAACTGTGTGAAGTGTGTGAATATTATAGTAAATACACTAAAAGACACATGTCTCAAGTGCAACATGGACATCCATGAATCTACTTTTTCTGTTAAATGGGTGTAGGTTAGGTAACATTCTTTGTATTATTTTTTTCCCAAAGTCAGTATGCGGCTTAATGGTGCTATTTTTTCAACCCAGATTATCTGTCTAACTTAAGAAAAATTCCTCTATTTCATGAATAAAAACAATTTCTCTTAGACTTAAAATTCTAACAAAATATCCACAATATCATTGTTTCTTTTCCTTTGCCATCATACTGAACTACCATAAAGTAAAATCTGAAAAAATACAATTTGTTACATTTCCCTCATTAAAAATATGCAACTAACAGTTAAAGAATGTCATCACAAACCACCAAGTAACAGCTTGGTAAAGAACTGTTAATGCTATAAACAGTACCTCTCTCAGAGTGTCCTCATGATATCATGCTGACCACTGGAGAAAACTATAACTTTAGGACATTTTTTTCAGTTAATTATTGTATTCAGATAGAATTTTGCATAAGGGAAAAATGATGTAAAAACAGAAATTTGGAATAAATTTAGAGAAAGCAGCATTTACAACATTAACGATATAAGAATAAAAGTAAGGATGTCAAATGAGATTAATTTAGTATAATCTAGAATTTGCAAGGTGCTGTCTTTCTAAAGTCATCTGAGAAAGACACAATTGGATAGTTTGGGGGCAATTACACCACTATAAAGCTTAGCCCTATAGGATTTGTGATATCACTTAAAGATATTGTCGGGTTTGAGACATTAGAGTTGTAAAGACTTTGCATCAGATTCTACTGGTGCGCAACATCAATAGGACTCATGGTCAGAGAACTAGGGAGTTTCAGTGGGTTCTACAGTATTGGAAAAACATAGATTAATGAAATCCTTTCCTACTTTCAAAGCAATTTAATTCTAGTTGGATAAAAATGATGTGCACACAAAGTTTATGACATTAACTCTGTAATTATAAAAACATAGCTCATGTGATAAAGTCAAGATCACTGGAATGGAATTTGACAAACCTATAGATCCGTGGGCTTCCCTGGTGGCTCAGAGGTTAAAGCGTCTGCCTCCAATGCAGGAGACCCATGTTCAATCCCTGGGTAGAGAAGATCCCCTGGAGAAGGAAATGGTAACCCACTGCAGTATTCTTGCCTAGAGAATCCCATGGACAGAGAAGCCTGGTAGGCTACAGTCCATGGGGTCGCAAAGTGTCAGACACGACTGAGCGACTTCACTTTCACTTTCACTTATAGATCCAGAGGTTTTACCCACCTCCTGTGAAACCTGTATGCAGGTCAAGAAGCAACATTTAGAACTGGACATGGAACGATGGACTGGTTCAAAATCAGGAAAGGAGTACATCAAGGCTATATGTTGTCACCTTGTTCATTTACCTTACATGCAGAGTGCATCTTACAAAATGCTAGGCTAGATGAAGCACAAGCTGGAATTAAGATTGCCAGGAGAAATATCAATAACCTCAGATATGCAGTGACACCACTCTTATGGCAGAAAGCGAGGAAGAACTACAGAGCCTCTTGATGAAAGTGAAATAGGACAATGAAAAAGCTGGCTTAAAACTCAACATTCAGAAAACTAAGATCATGGCATCCAGTCACATCACTTTATGGTAAATAAATGGGCAAACGACAAAAACAGTGACAGATTTTATTTTCTTGAATTCCAAAAGCTCTGCAGATGGAGACTGAAGCCATGAAATTAAAAAATGTTTGCTCCTTGGAAGAAAAGCTATTACCAACCTAGATAGCATATTAAAATGCAGAAACATTACTTTGGCAACAAAGATCCTTCTAGTCAAAGCTATGGTTTTTCCAGTAGTCATGTATGGATGTGAGAGTTGGACCATAAAGAAGGCTGAGTACCAAAGTATTGTTGCTTTTGAACTGTGATGTTGTAGAAGACTCTTGAGAGTCCCTTGTATTGCAAGATCAAACCAGTCAATCCTAAAAGAAATCAATCCTGAATATTCATTAGAAGGACTGATACTGAGGGTGATGCTCCAATACTTTGGCCACCTAATTTGGAGAGCCAACTCTTTAGAGAAGACCCTGATGCTGAGAAAGATTGAAGGCAGGAGGAGAAGGGGACCGCAGAGGATGAGATGGTTGGATGGCATTACTGACTCAATGGACATGAGTTTGAGCAAGTTCCAGGAGTTGGTGATGGACAGGTTAACTTGACGTGCTGCAGTCCATGGGGTTGCAAACAGCTGGCACGACTGAGTGACTGAACAACAACAAAATAGATCCATAGAATCAAAAGTTCTATCTTGCGATGTAGCTTAGAATTTGCTTGTGACTTTTTGGGCTTATTTATACTGGGAATTCACTAAGCAAAGGCCATTGCAGGAGACAAAATATTAGAAAACACAATCATACACAAGCATGTTCACACATGTATCAGTTTTACTCACATTACATAAATTACATCTACTTTCATATTGATAAATTATATCAACACACATTGTAAACCTTCAGGTTCACTGATGGATATCTTTAACAAATCCCAAACTACAGATAATCATTCAACTTTTCTCCTTTTTAATATTTGTAACTTCTACCCCACAGTGAGAAACAGACCTCCCATTAATCTCAGTTTTCAGATTCACCAAATCGAACATGCACTAAATACTTTTTAGGTTACTGTAAAGATGCAATTAGATGCTGAGGGGAATTTCATTATTATGTTTATTCAATAAATTGTATTCTGCTTATACCAGTGTCAGAACTATATTAGGAGTAGAAGATAAGAAAATGAACTAGACAAGTCTTTTTTTTACCCCCTAGATCTTACTTTAAATTTTCCAATAGATATCTGTACTGGGTGAGTGAAAGTCACTCAGTCATGTCTGATTCTTTGCGACCCCATGGACTATACAGTCCATGGAATTCTCCAGGCCAGAATACTGGAGTAGTTAGTTGTTCCCTTCTCCAGTGCTTCTTTCCAACACAGGGATTGAACCCAGGTCTCCCGCACTGAAGGTGGATTTTTACCAGCTGAGCCACCAGAGAGTTGCCAGAGAATACTAGAGAGCTCTATTACTTTAAATAAATATTAATGTATATGGATTTTATGGCACGTGTTTTTCCACCAGACTATCCTTCAAAATTGCTTCTTTAAGTGAACATCAAACCAAATCAATAAAAGCAGTAAGAGAGTCAGTCCAAGTCATTAAGAATTTATTGTGCCACATTATGACAAAATGAGATAAAGTTAAATTATTAGACATCTTGTAATTCACCAGGGGCTTCACTGGTGACTCAGATGATAAAGAATCTGCCAGCAATGCAGGAGACCCAGGTTCAATCCTTGAGGTCAGGAAGATATCTTGGAGTAGGGAATGGCTACCCACTCCAGTATTCTTGCTGGAGAATCCCATGGACAGAGGAGCTTGGTGAGCTATGGGGTCACAAAGAGTTGGACAAAACTGATCAACTAAGCACACACACACATAATTCCCTAAACTACAGATACATTTTAATATAATATGGTTTGAACTGCACAGATCATTGTGGATTACAAAAACACTGACCCCAAAAGGAAACCTCAGTTAAGGAATCTTGAGAAGAAGATACCAAAAAAAGTCTGAACCTAATGTTATAGAATGAAGACTATTTTACCAATCAGGGTCAGGGTCTCCAGGCAGAGTATATATCACAATTAATGAGAGTTAAAATAATAGAAATGGATACATCTCTTAAGTATAAAAATGTCCTAAGAGCAAAAAAGTCCAATTGGAAAAATTCTGACTTTTGGCACTATGCATATTATTGGTCATCTTTTTGTAACTAAAGGCAATGAAGAGTTAATGGTGAAGACCACACACAATATTGTAAGACAGACAACCATAACTCCATAAAAAAAAAAAAAATTATAGTCCAAAACCTGAACACATAGATACAATGAAAATGTTACTTTTAGCCCTGAAAGAGTCTGAAATTGTACTTCACAAACTACATGGAATGTGAACATCTCAGGATCATAACAAAAACATGAAGTGAATATACGTTAATCAGAAGGTAGAATGTAGAATAAGGGAGAGGATCCAAACTCACATCTCTAAATATTCCAGGTGCTGGTCTTGGCCACCAGTCGTCTGTTTCATTAGGCCATACTCACTACTCTTCCTTTATAGTTGCTTTTATCAACTTACATCTTATCTTTACCATTTAAAATTTCTATTTAAGTTTTATAAGAACTACTATTCACCAATCCACAAAAACATTTACAGTAAAAGCAATTTTAAGTTAACAAATGCAAATGCAAGTTCAAATGTATGAATCCAACTGCAGCAATTATTTTGAAAATTAGTTTCAAGGAAACGTAAAAATAATAAATCTATGAGCATAATTTAAAAATATATATGTAGCTTCACTTGTAGAACTTATTTTCCTTTTCAGTTATAGTCATACAACACATTATTTAAAACTTTATTTCACCTATTTGTAAGACCATAACATAAAACAAGGAAGTACATTGCTAATCATTCAACATTGACTTACAACAGTTCAGTTCAGTTCAGTTCAGTTGCTCGGTCGCGTCTGACTCTTTGTGACCCCATGAATTGCAGCACGCCAGGCCTCCCTGTCCATCACAACTCCCGGACTTCACTCAGACTCATGTCCATCAATCAAGTCAGTGATGCCATCCAGCCATCATCCTCTGTCATCCCCTTCTCCTCCTGCCCCCAACCCCTCCCAGTATCAGAGTCTTTTCCAATGAGTCAACTCTTCACATGAGGTGGCCAAAGTACTGGAGTTTCAGCTTTAGCATCATTCCCTCCAAAGAAACCCCAGGGCTGATCTCCTTCAGAATGGACCTCCTTACAGTCAAAGGGACTCTCAAGAGTCTACTCCAACACCATAGTTCAAAAGCATCAATTCTTTGGTGCTCAGCTTTCTTCACAGTCCAGCTCTCACATCCATAAATGACCACAGGAAAAACCATAGCCTTGACTAGATGGACTTTGTTGGCAAAGTAATGTCTCTGCTTTTTAATATGCTATCTAGGTTTGTCATAACTTTTCTTCCAAGAGTAAGCGTCTTTCAATTTCATGGCTACAGTCACCATCTGCAGTGATTTTGGAGCCCCCACAAAAATAAAGTCTGATGCTGTTTCCCCATCTATTTCCCATGAAATAATGGGACCAGATGCCATGATCTTGGTTTTCTGAATGTTGAGCTTTAAGCCAACTTTTTCACTTTCCTCTTTCACTTTCATCAAGACGCTTTTTAGTTCCTCTTCACTTTCTGCCATAAGGGTGGTATCATCTGCATATCTGAGGTTATTGATATTTCTCCCATCAATCTTGATTCCAGCTTGTGCTTCTTCCAGCCCAGTATTTCTCATAATGTACTCTGCATATCAGTTACAATGCAGAGTGATGATATACAGCTTTGATGTACTCCTTTTCCTATTTGGAACCAGTCTGTTGTTCCATGTCCAGTTCTAACTGTTGCTTCCTGACCTGCATATAGATTTCTGAAGAGGCAGGTCAGTTGGTCTGGTATTTCCATCTCTTTCAGAATTTTCCACAGTTTATTGTGATCCACACAGTCAAAGGCTTTGGCATAGTCAATAAAGCAGAAATAGATGTTTTTCTGGAACTCTCTTGCTTTTTCGATGATCTAGCGGATATTGGCAATTTGATCTCTGGTTCCTCTGCCTTTTCTAAAACCAGCTTGATCATCTGGTAGTTCACAGGTCATGTATTGCTGAAGCCTGGATTGGAGAATTTTGAGCATCACTTACTAGTGTGTGAGATGAGACTTTAGTTACTATCAATTCAAATTTTTCTATTTGAGTTTAATATATAAGAACTCCACTATATATGCTTCTGTAGTAGGCTGTGTGATTTTTTTTTCAGGAAATAAGAAAATATGACTACCATTTGATGCATATAGTAAAACCCTCATTCCCCACTTAATGATTACTTCATAATCATTCAGTAAGGAACTTTAGGATAATGAAGTGTTACAATAAATGATATAAGAAAAGGACAAATTTATTTTCATATATACTAGAATCATAATACATTATACTGAATTTCTTTTGCAGTCCCCAAAATGATACTTGATATATTTTGACATAGGCTAAAATATTATCATTTAATTTTGCTTTTAAGAAACTTCTGTCACCAAGAGTCAATTGAGCTTAATTTTTATACTATATATCATGTGTAGATTAGATACGACTAATTCTGTGTGTTTCAACAAACTTTGTATCCAAAACAAGCTAAGATGTTTAAATAGGAGTCAAGGCCTTATTGTCTTGAATGCAAAACCAGAACATTGCTCTTCAGCACGCAATGAACCTGAGAAAGCCAAACTCTCAAGAACATTTTTCTCAGTACTTGTTTCTGCTATTGTTTGAAATAAGATAAATGAGAACTCAAGATGCATCCTTAGAGTGGAAAATCTTGCATATTTGATCTCGAATCTGTTTGGTCTTCACACCATAAACAATAGGATTGAGCAAAGATGGGACAAGCAGATAGAGATTGGATAGAAGAATGTGAATATAAAGTGGAATATGGATGGAACCCAAACCTGGGTGCAAAAAACAAGAAGAAACTGAGAGGATAAACTCAAGGAAGGTACAAATGTGTTAAATGCAAGTGTTAAAAACTTTGAGTCTAGCTTCTTTTTGAGTCAGATTGAAGATATAGTTACAAATATTCAAATGTAAAAGAGTATGATGAAGATTATATCAAATTAGAGTATAGTAAAACCACAAAGAGACCATAGATCTTGTTGATATAGTATCTTCTGCTGCCAGCTTCACAATGGCCATGTGTTCACAGTATGAGTGGGGAACCAGTGGTCCAACAGTGTTCAGATCAGGAAATTCCCAAAAGGAGCAGTGATGTGCATGGCATAGAAAGATATGCTGACCCAGAACTGCATAGACTCCCAGCCAGGGATCCCAATCAGTGTCAGCACCGAGGGCATGAAGACTGTACCATTGAACTGGAGCATGTTTGGTTTGAACTCTCTGGTTTAGAGTCTGATTCAAGATGGCGCTTTTTGTTGAGTATCTTTCTTGCTTTATGTTTTTACTTAGGTACATACCATCAGTAGTTAAATGTGGTTTTAAATGGCATTTTGACACACATACTCATTTTTTTTTTTGATATTGCAGTTAAATTTGGTTGTGAATGCAGATAGAGTTTCCCTGAATAATTTATTTTGAATTTTCCTTCTGTTCTCTATTTCTCTATCTCTTTTCTTTTTATGTATACAGATAGATATAAACACATACACACTTGGAAGCTTACAAGTATTCACTATATAGAGAGGAAGCACTCCTTCCAGTCAATGTGAATTCCTATGGTTTTTGCAAAATTAGTTGAAAACTATCTCACTGAATGTAGTTAGGTCTTTTAAGTTAACTTCTCCTAAGTTAATAAGATCTGATATAAACGGTGTGCTAAATATAACTTTTTTGCCCCAAAGAACTTCCAATTCGTTCAGATAGTCTAGTAGAAGTAAAATAATAATAACAATACCAACACACTCTTAGGAGCTGCTCTAGATCTTAGGAAAATAAGTTATAAAGTGGCTTTATCAAAGATGACACAGGCAAAACTCTAGCGGTGACAATTACACATGACAAGTGGTATGCTAAGTATGAATACGGGACACATAGAGAGGTTGTAACAGAGTATTTAGAATCTGCTTTTATCCCAAAGTTGGAACCTAGGGAAATTCTCTGAGTATTATGTATAAATTTAAATATTTTACAGATAAATAATTAAAATAGTATGTAATGACAACAAAGAAATAAGTCAAACATTTGCTATACTAAAATGTGATACATGAACTTCTCATATGCAAATTTATTTCTGCCAAAACTGAACTGGGAAAATTTTTACCTGATAGAATAATACCTAAAAATTGAAAGTTTTATGATTATTTCTCAAGGAAACTTTTCAATTACCAAAATCTAATCAAATAATGATATCTATATTTTCATATGTATACCAAAATTTATTTTATCAGTTTTTTTCTAGAATAATAAATCAGAAACTATCAAAACTATATACATAAAACTTTAGATATTCTATGCAATATTGAATAAGTTACTATATTTGTTCAGTGGGATTCAAGTTCATGATATGATTACTGATTTAAAATAAGCAGTTTTAATATATTTATTAAATCCACCTTTGGATACTATTTTCTGTATGCTCCATTCATTCTTTATGGAAGTAGTGTATTTTACAAAGGTGCTGCTGCTGCTGCTAAGTCGCTTCAGTGGTGTTCGACTCTGTGCGACCCCATAGACGGCAGCTCACTAGGCTCCCTCTGTCTCTGGGATTCTCCAGGCAAGAATACTGGAGTGGGTTTGCCATTTCCTTCTCCAATGCATGAAAGTGAAAAGCAAAAGTGAAGTCGCTCAGTTGTATCCGACTCTTAGCGACTATATGGACTGCAGCCTACCAGGCTCCTCCATCCATGGGATTTTCCAGGCAAGAGTGCTGGAGTGGGGTGCCATTGCCTTCTCCATTACAAAAGCTATTTGCTGGCAATTTCCATATTTAAGTATTATTATAATTTCTTGGAGGCTTATTTTTCTCTTACATACTGAAAATAGGCACATCATTCATATGACTCTCTCTCCAAACACCTCATAGAATACAGTAAATCAACCCAGTGTGGCATTTACTTTTTACCCATATTGGTTGACCACAGATTCTCTTCTTCAGATAGGATTGTGCAAAATTACTTGCAGGCATTATAGAAACACACTCATAAATGAGCCCCAAATGCAGCCTATTATTACACTAATCTCTAGTCCCTTAAAGCTATAATTCACAGGGTTATTTGTTTGCTTTTCTAAATCATCATCCATCTTACTGAGGAAGAAACACCCAGTCTCTGCCCAATTCTCTGTCCCTCATTAACTTCATGTTTCAATTCCCTATACCCTCACAGAAGTTTAATGTAAGGCTCATATTGTCTTAGTTTACCATTACTGCCTTTACTACCTTTTCCCAACTCACATTTTCATCACACTTTTTACTCGTGGTATAACATATTAGCTACTCCTTTTGACCTGGCACAATATCCTTGCTTCTTCAATCCCTTACTTCTACATGCTTTTATGATCTCGTATTATAATCTAGATATTCCACTTCTCCAACAGAGAAACTTACTTAAAGGAAAAAAAATCACAATTCTGGAAGGATTTCCAATAAAATGTATGCAGCACTGAATTCCCTGCTGATGTCCAGACATTTATGTTCATAAATTTCACCTTTCTCTTCAAGCTCTCTGCAATAACTCTTTTCTGTTGGGCATAAGATGTTTGTAACATTTTACAAACTCTAGACTCCTTCTCTCTGCTACTCCCTACCCCAGCAGGCATGGCAACTCCTCTTTCAGTTAATGCCTAGTTATGTTTTGATGAGAAGTGAAATTTCTTAGTTGTGGGTGACTCTGCGATCCCATGGACTGTAGCTTACCAGGCTCCTCCTTTCGTGAAATTTCCCAGGCAAGAGTACTGAAGTGGTTGCCATTTCTTTCTCCAGGGGATTTTTCTGACCCAGGGATTGAACCTAGGTCTCCCATATTGCAGATAGACGCTTTACCCTCAGCCACCATTATCACTCCTTTACTTCCTCTCTGATAATTACTATATATATGTATATGTACACATGTATATATATATATATATATACCCTTCCCTCAACATTTGTATATTAATCATATATTAATTTAGTAGCCATTTCCCTTCTGATAAAATATAATTCAAACATATGCTGTGATTTTTCTGCTAATATCTGCTGTCTCAGTTTAAATGGTGCTATAATTCCGACTGTGTCACTATGAATCACCATATTTTCAAAATCAATTTAAGTGATTTTTAAACTGCTGCCATAAGACTTTGTCTCCATAATTCTTGAAAGCGTGTATATTTAGAAAAAAGTCAAAATTATACTTTATCCAAACACATCAAACATTTTAAAGGACTCTTCTAAGTTGAGATTTGTGCAGTGCTTAAAATTATTTTTTTTAACATACAAATTTTGTTTCCGTAACCCCAGTATCTTGTTTTCATCCAGTCTCAAGACACCCTCCTCTTTTGTTGCTTTTTCTCTTACTGTATGTTGTTGATGTGCTGGGTTCCATCGACAACTATATTCTTCCCCATGGTTCTTTTACTTCTCATTAAAAATGGGGACCTGCCCAGACATATTTTCCATATTTTCCAGTCCCATAGTTTCACTAACCACCATTTCAGAATAAATAAATAGTCATAAATTAATCTAAAACAGAGAAATCATCTTCTAAACTACCTCTTAGGCAGTTCCAACTTGTGAAATTACTCCATTTGGGGGACTAGGGAGAAATCAAAGCACATATGGGCTTTAAATTCAAGTATCTTTATTTGATCCAGGTTTGCCTGTAGTACAGTCAAAATATTTCAATAGGTTCAGGATTTCTATAAAGGTATTTTATTATGTCTAATTACATATGTGAAGAAAAACCCTCAATTCATTTAGAAGAAAAATGGAAAATCATACATTCCTTCAAATCCAGTCATACATTCAGTGACTAAATACTTTGTGATAAGAGATTCAGTTTTCAAATTTGCTACTAATAGTGTAAGTAACTTTAATATATCATCACCATTACAAACATATCTTGCATAAAAACATATATGACAGAATTCTGCAAACTAATTTAGAATTCTAGAAATACTTAGCTAGGCTTTCCTCTGTTAGTAATGCTTCCTCTAGGTTTCCTCTGGCACAACCTTGGACCTTCCTATGAGACAAATACTCATTTTTTTATTATACTCTCAATCAGACATTGTCTCCTCTATGAATAATCACCTAATAATATTAGCAACATTCAAATTTATTAAATATATCTAGTAGGAATGCATTAGCATTTTACTTTCCCCAGACTTGTTTAATGTCAAAAATGTGTGCAAAACTCAATGCATTTGCAGATGCATTTGCTTTGTTTTAAGATGTATATATGCATGGATAAGGAGGGTGGTGTGGACTAGGAAAAGTAAAGAACCAGTCTAAGAAAGATGCTAAGAATTTAAGTATCTTAATGTATGAGTTTCCTCTGTTATTTCAGTATTACCTTTGAATACTCACATAAATCAGGCTATATACTTGTTTTAATTGAAGATATGAAGAGAATCATTAGGAGTGAGAAGGGGGAAGGAAAGGTGGAAAATGCTAACCAGACCGAGAGAAACTCAGAAATATTTATTATACTCCTCATGTCTTAGGTGAAATCCTGACAAATATGATTCTCCTTTTAGGATTTCATAAGAGTGACTATATACAATTACAGAATCTAATTTCCCACAGTCTCCTTAGATTCTTTTTTTTTCTGTGTCAATCTTAGAGGCACCTAGAAGAACACATACTCACCAGTTCAAATCTCCAGTCTTCTTACATGTGTGCCCTGGGATGGTAATATATAATTACACATGCAACTATAATGAAGTTGTTTCCAATAAAACAGATAAAGGACAAATCATCTATCCCTCTCTCTGGCCCTTTCTCCTTTGGTAACCATAAGTTTGTTTCATATGCTTCTGGGTCTATTTCTCTTTTGTGTATAAATTCATTTGTATCAATTTTTCAGATTCCACGTGTAAGTCATATCATATGATAATTGTCTTTCTCTGTCTGGCTTACTTCACTCAGTATGACAATTTCTAGGTCCACCCATGTTGCTGCAAATGGCATTATTTCATTCTTTTATATGGCTGAGTAATATTTCATCTTATGTTTTACACAAGGAAAGATGGTTGACTTTGGGAGGATACTTATTGGTTTGTAAAGTGAGATTTCCACATAGATGTATTGTAATTATTATTATCTCCATTACAAAGTCAGTCATAACAAGGAGGGAACTCTGAAACTATCACAATCCTTTCTATGGTATAGTCCAGAAGAACACACAATTAGTTTGTACTCATATTTCTGTCTTCTTGCTTGCTTTAAGTGAGCTAACCTAGTCTGTGTTCAGAGTCAATTCAGGCAAAATCTTGGGTAAACATAATTCTCATTACTCATGACCTTTATGTATGACCATTTTGAGCTTATTTCGCTCATCTGTAAAGTAAAAAGATTTGGTCTTCTTTGTCATTAAAAAGGCAGACAGATAAAAATTAGCCTGCCTGGCATAACTTTCCACAACTATATTAGCTAATCATGTGTATGTTTCACATACACAGAGACAGAATCAGAGTAAGAGTCTTTCATGAACAAGTGTGATGGAAGCCTTCAGGCAAGGCTCTTCATCTTCATTTTAGAAGGCAGGAGTGGATGAAGTAAACAACTTTGAAATTAAGTTTAATTGCAGGAAAAAAACCCTCTAAGCTAGAATTATTCTTTTCATAGTATTAGATTTCTGGATACAATGTACTAAATTAAAAGAATGTTAATCTGTCAAAACTTATGTATGACAGTTCTCTTTTTGTATGACACTAAACACAGTATTTAATTTATATGCAGAGTACATCATGAGAAACGCTGGGCTGGAAGAAGCACAAGCTGGAATCAAGATTGCTGGGAGAAATCTCAATAACCTCAGATATGCAGATGACACCACCCGTATGGCAGAAAGTGAAGAGGAACTAAAAAGCCTCTTGATGAAAATGAAAGAGGAGAGTGAAAGAGTTGGCTTAAAGCTCAACATTCAGAAAACTAAGATCATGGCATCTGGTCCCATCACTTCATGGGAAATAGATGGGGAAACAGTGGAAACAATGTCAGACTTTATTTTGGGAGGCTCCAAAATCACTGCAGATGGTGAGTGCAGCCATGAAATTAAAAGATGCTTACTCTTTGGAAGGAAAGTTATGACCAACCTAAACAGCATATTCAAAAGCAGAGATATTACTTTGCCAACAAAGGTCCATCTAGTCAAGGCTATGGTTTTTCCTGCGGTCATGTATGGATGTGAGAGTCAGACTGCGAAGAAAGCTGAGCGCCAAAGAATTGCTGCTTTTGAACTCTGGTGTTGAAGACTCTTGAGAGTCCCTTGGACTGCAAGGAGATCCAACTGGTCCATTCTAAAGGAGATCCATTCTGGGTGTTAATTGGAAGGACTGATGCTAAAGTTGAAACTCCAGTACTTTGGCCAGCTCATGCAAAGAGTTAATTCATTGGAAAAGACTCTGTTGCTGGGAGGGATTGGGGGCAGGAGGAGAAGGGGACGACAGAGGATGAGATGACTGGATGGCATCACTGACTCGATGGACATGAGTTTGAGTGAACTCTGGGAGTTGATGATGGACAGGGAAGCCTGGTGTGCTGCGATTCATGAGGTCGCAGAGTCAGATATGACTGAGTGACTGAACTGAACTGAAACACAGTATTTAAGTCCATAACTATATTTTTTTTCAATAAAGTGTGAATAGAAAGTACTTCAACATAATGAAAGACATTTGTGACAAACCCACAGGTAACACACTCCAGAGTAAAAAACTCAAAGTTATTCCTGTAAGAGCAAGAACAAGATAAGGATGTCCACTCTTGGCACTCCTAGTAAACAAAATATTGCAAGTCCCAGCCAGAGCAATTAGGTGAGAAGAAGAAATAAAGTTCATTCAAATTGGAAAGAAGTGAAATAGTCATTATTTGTGGATGACATGATTTTATACACAAATTACTCTATCAACTTCACCATGATGTATGAATATAGTAACATTGAAGAATACAAATTGGATGTTGAAAAATTTGTTGCATTGCTATATGCTAACAGGGCCTTAGCAGAAAGAGAAATTAAAACAACCATCCTATGAGCAGTCTCAACCAAAGTAATAAAATGAATTTGGGAATAAATTTAACCAAGGAAGTAAAAGACCTGTACAGACTTTTCTGAAAGAAATTGATGAACACACGAATAAATGGAAACGCATTCTGTGTTCATGGCTTGGGAGAATTAACACTGTCAAAACGTCTTTATCACCTAAAGCCATCTACATATTCAGTGCAATTCCTATCAAACTCCAAGGAATATTTTTCACAGAAATAAAAAAAAATCTAAAATGTATATGGAATCAGAAAAGAACCATTATCTACAATATCCAGCTATCTCATTTCTGGGTATTTACTGGGAAACACAAAATTAACAGGAAAACCATTAAGAATAGTATACATATACTCAGCTAACTTAGGTAAAATCTTGGGTAAACATATTTCTCATTACTCATGACCACTATGTATGACCATTCTGAGCTTACTCCCCCGATCTGTAAAGTGAAGGATTTGGTCTTCGTCATCAAAAACCTTAACCTGCACTGGCATAACTTTCCACAAATATGTGAGCTAATCGTGAATGCTTCACACACGGAGACAGAACCAGAGTAAGAGCTGTCCATGAACAAGTGTGATGGAAGTTTTATATATATATATATATATATATATATATAAACATAAAGGTTTATATATATAAACATAAAGGTTCTGTATATATATAGAATATGTATAATCTCCCCTTATAGAATTAGTTGTTTCTTCTTCAGATATAGTTATAGAACTTGCTTTTACCTAAAAAATATTGATATATCATATCATAGGTCAAAACAAGTATATTAAATGCACAGTTTTTTATATTTACTTAACGCTTCCATTAACTTCAGTTATAACTCACATTTTAGTATGATTTTAATGTTTAATAATATAAATATGCTTTCATTGCTTAATATTATAAATATAAAATATAAATATGTTTCAATGTATAAGGTATAAATAGACTGAAAGCTAAACACATAATTGCAGAACAAAGAACTTTAGGGCCTTAAATACAATAATAATGATGATAATAAGTAAATTTATAAACAACAGCATAGATTGTGTTTCATACACAATATATTGTAATTCACACTGATATTTTTATACAGTAGCATTGATGCCGCTTCATATTTTTAAACAGAAGAAGCAAAAAGTATTACTATTTATTTGCACTTTTAAAAGATGTCCTTAAAATTGATTTAATTAAAAACAAAGTCTTCATAATTTATTCTTCTGTGTTATCTACTGGCTAAATGTATGCTCCAAGTAATTCTGTATCCATACAAGTGAAATTATTTGAATAGGAATCAGAGCTTCAGTGTTGCAAATGTAAAATCTAGAATTCTCTATTTCAGCAAACAAATGAACAGAAGAAAGGAAACAATCGCAGTAAAAATTAGTGTTTCTCAGATTGAATTTGTATTATTTGAAATAAGATAGATGAGAGCTCAAGATGCATCCTTCAAGTGAAAAATCTTGGATGCTCGATCTCGAATCTGTTTGGTCTTTACACCATAAACAATAGGATTGAGAAAAGGTGGGACGAGTAGGTAAAGATTAGACAGAAGAATGTGAATGTAAGATGGAATATGAAACCCAAATCTGTGTGTAAAGGAGGAGAAGAAACCCAGGAGATAAAACACAAGGAAGACACAGATGTGGGCAATGCAAGTATTAAAAGCTTTGAGTCTAGCTTCCTTCTGAGGCAGTCTGAAGACAGTTACAAATATTCTAATGTAAGAGAGTGTGATGAAGATTATATCAAATCCAAGTATAATGAAAGCCACAAAAAGACCATAAATCTTGTTGATTCGAGTATCTTCTGCTGCCAGCTTCACAATGGCCATGTGCTCACAGAATGAATGGGAGACCACAGTGGTCCGATAGTGTTTCAGCCGGCATTTGATGAGGATGAGACACAGAGCTATAAGGACACCTGCTCTGAGTGTCACTCCAACCCCAATCTGAGTGAGGAGTTTGTGGGTAAAAATAGCTGCATGTCTCAGAGGATCACAGATTGCCACATAGCGGTCCAAGGCCATGGCCAGCAGAATACCTGACTCAGTACACTGGAAGGTATGGATGAGCCACATCTGAAAGAGACAGGCATCAAAAAGTATTTCTGGTGAATGGAACCAGAATATTCCTAACAGTTTTGGTAGGATACAGGTGCTGAGAGCAATGTCTGTCACTCCAAGCATTGCCAGGAAGAGATACATGGGGTCATGGAGGCTGTGTTCAGATTTAATGATGACCAAGATTAGCAAATTTCCAAATAGAGCAATGATGTACATGGCACAGAAGGGAAAGCCGATCCAGAACTGCACAGACTCCAGGCCAGGGATCCCAATCAGTGTCAGCACTGAGGGCATGAAGACGGTACCATTGAGCTGGAGCATGTTGGCTTGGAACTGCTGGGTTTAGAGATTCTGATTCAAGATGACAGTTTGTATTGAGTGTCTTTCTTAATTTCTGTTTTTACCTAAATTCGTACCATCAGTGGTTAAATGTGGTTTAAAATGGCATTTTGACAGACATATTCATTTTTATGTAACAATTAAATTTGTCCAGGAATACAGATACAGTCTTGGATGATGTATCTCAAAGTTCTGCTTCTGTTTTTTATTTCTCTCTCTCTTTTTCTGTTACGTATATAGAAACATATACACTCTCAGAGACATACAAATACTCACCATAGAGAGAAGAACCACTACTTCTAGTCAATGTGAATTCTTCTGGTTTTTGCATAATTAGTTAAACCCTATCTCATTGAACGTAGTTTGTTCTGCTAAGCTAACAAGTTCCTAGAACAAAAATTCTGTGTAACATAACTGTTTTATTTGTTTCTTTGTTTTTAATCAAAGAACTTATAATTCATTTGGACTGTCTAGTAGAAGTAAAATAATAGTAATGATCATGACAGACTTTTAGAAGTTGCTCTAGATCTTGGGAAAATAAGTTACAAAGTGACATAGTCAAAGAAGACATAGGCAATGATCTAAATGTGACAAGTATATAAGACAATTAGTATGCTAAGTATGGATATGTTACATATAAGGTTGTAACAAGTATTTAGAATCTGTCTTTATCACAAAATTGGAACCCAGGTAAATTTTTTGAGCTATAAGACAATTAGTGTGCTAAGTATGGATATGTTACATATAAGGTTGTAACAAGTATTTAGAATCTGTCTTTATCACAAAATTGGAACCCAGGTAAATTTTTTGAGCTATAAGACAATTAGTGTGCTAAGTGTGGATATGTTACATATAAGGTTGTAACAAGTATTTAGAATTTGTCTTTATCACAAAGTTGGAACCTAGGTAAATTTTTTGAGAAATATGGATAAAATTAGTATTTTAGAGATAATAATATAAAATAAACTGTAACATAAAAATAAAGAAATAAGGCAAACGTATATTGGTATAAAATGTGATACATGAATCACATGCAAATTTATTTCTGCAAATTTAAACTGGGAAAATCTTTACCTGATTCAATAATATCCCAAAACTGAAAGGTGCTATGATTATTTCTCAAGTTATCAAAATCAGAGCAATTAATATCTATATTTTAAATATGTCAAAATTTATTTTATCAATATTATTCCAGGAAAATAAATCAGAAAGTATCAAAACCATGAACATAAAGCTTAAAATATGCTATATATAGAGTAAGTAACTATATGTGTTCAGTGGAAGTCAGTTTATCATGTGATTCCCAATGAGAAATAACCAGTTTTAATATATTTATTACAAGCCACTGTTGGACACTATCTTACAGCTCTGTTTTCTGTCTGCTCCGTTCATTTTGCTATGGAAGTGATTTACTGTTGCTCTAGTCATTAAGTCATCTCTGACTCTTTTTTTTTTTTCTGGAATAAATTTATTTATTTATTTATTTATTTATTAAAATTAAATTTATTTATTTTTTTAATTACAATACTGTATTTGTTTTGCCATACATTGACACAAATTAGCCATAGGTGAACACAAGCTCCCAATGCCGAAGCCCCCTCCCACCTCCCACCCCACATCCTCTACTCTTTTGTGACCTTTTGGAGTGTAGCGTACCAGCTGCCTCTGTCCATGAGGTTTCCCAGGCAAGAATGCTGGAGTGGGTTGCCATTTTCTCCTCTAGAGGACCCTCTCATCCCAGGAGTCAAACCTGCATCTCCTTCATTGGCAGGTGGATTCTTTACACTGAGCCACCAAGGCAGTCCATGAAGGTATTAGTGTATGTTATAAGACACTTGCTGGCAATTTCCATATGTAAGCATTATTTAAATTCCTTGGAGGTTTATTTTCTCTCACATATTGAAAATAGGCACATCATTCATATTGCTGTTTCTCCAAATATTTCCTAGAACCCTGAAAATCAACCCAGTATGACGTTTACCTTTTACTCATACTGGCTGATCACAGATTCTCTTCTTCCAATAGGGTTGTGCAAAATTATCTGCAGGATCATGGAAATCCACTTGTAAATGAGCCCAAAATGCAATCTATTATTATACTATTCCCTTAGTCCCTGAGAGCTGCAATTCAAATGCTTATTTGCTTGCTTTTCTAAATCACTACCCAACTTTGTGGAGGAAGGAATACAAGAATCTCTCTGGCCATTTCTCTGTCCCCATTAAACTTTCATTTTCAATTCCCTATACACTCACAAAAGTTTCATACAAGGCCCATTTTGTCTTAGTTTACCATTGCTGCTTTTACTACTGTTTTCTGATTCACATTCTTCTCAAACTTTATATTCATGGTATAACATATTAGCTACGCTTTTCCCCCGGACACAGTCTCCTTGCTTCTGGGGTTTGCACGGCGTTTGCAAAGAGCTGGAAACAACTGAAGTGACTGAACTCAGCACAGCTCACTATCATTCCTTTACTTTTTATCTGGTAAATTGCATATATATAAGTAAACCTATATATAGGTTTATTAGTTTTGCCTCAAAACATGTATTTTAATCATGCATTAATTTATCAGTTATTTCCTTTATGATAAAATATATTTCAGGTTTATACACAATTGTTTTAATAGGTGCTGTGATCTCACTGTGAAATATGCTATAATCCTAAATGAATCCCCATGATTTGCTATATATTTTTAAATCAATTTAAGTGATTTTTAGACCATTGCCATGAGACTTTGTCTCCATAATTTTTGAAAGTTCATATAGTTGAAGAAAATTCAAAATTATACTCGATCCAAATACAATGAACTTTTTAAAGGACTCTTCTATGTTGATTATTTGTGCAGTGCTTAAAACTATTTTATCTTTAAAATAGCAATTTTGTCTTTATAAACACAGTCTATTTGTTTTTTTCCTTCAGTCTCAAGACCACTCTTCTCCTTTGTTGCTTTTTCTGACTCCCTTTATTTCATTGATGCCTTGAATTCCATTGAAACCCATATTCTTTCCCATGGTTCTTTTTCTTCTCATTATATATGGCTCTCTACCCAGACATTCTGTCCAACCTCAGAGTTTCACTTACAACTGACTTTCACTAAATAAATAATCATACTTCAATAAATCTAACCTGAACACAGGACACATATGCTTAACCACCTCTTAAGCAGCTCTACAGGCTTCCATAGTGGCTCAGAAGACAAAGAATCTGCCTGCAATGCAGGAAAGCCAGGTTGATCCCTGAGTCGGGAAGATACCCTGAAGGAAATAGTTACCCACTCTAGTATTCTTGCCTGGAGAATTCCATGGAGACAAGAGCCTGGCCAGCTACAGTCCATGGGATTGCAAAGAGTTGGACACTACAGAGAGACTGAATGTTCATGCAAGGAGTTTCAAGTTGGTGATATCTCTCTATTTCAGGGATCAGGGAGAAGCCAAATTGGATTTGGTCTTTAAATTCAGTTATCCAGCTTTGCCTGTCCTGTAGTCAATATACTTCAATAGAATTTACACAAAAGTCTTTTATTATATATAATTATATACAGGAGGAAAACTCCCTCAGTTTCTCTAGAAGAAAACTGGAAAACCATTCATTCCATCAGACCCAATCACACATTTAGTGACTAAATGCTTTAGCAATAAGAGAAACAATTTTCATATATATATTAATAAGCCAATTTTAATAAATTATCATTCTAACAAGTTTATCAGCTATAATGAAGTATATGCTAGAATTTTCTAAACTAATTTAGAATTCTAGTTGTACTTACTAGGCTTTCCTCTGCTTGTTATATTTCTTTAGGTTTCTTCCTACCATTTCTTTGTCTTTGCCATCAGACAAATACCATTGATTATTAAACATTCAACTCAAGCATTACCTTGTCTATGAAGAGTCTAATGACATTCTATTTAAAATTCAAAAGTATTTGTTTCTGGCCTCAATATGTGACTATTTATTGAAAAATCTAGGAGAAATGGAATAGTATTTTAATTTCCTCAGATATGTTTAATATCAAAAATGTGCAAAACAATGC
Source organism: Nanger dama (assembly GCA_917880005.1). Taxonomy (NCBI): domain Eukaryota; kingdom Metazoa; phylum Chordata; class Mammalia; order Artiodactyla; family Bovidae; genus Nanger; species Nanger dama. Next base: position 2,260,899 of record CAKJTW010000114.1, read on the forward strand.
ATTTACAAATTCATTTGCCCTGTTTTCAGATGTATATCTGCAAGGAGAAGGGGATGAATTAGGAAAGGTAAATAACTAGGCAAAGAAAAATATTAGGAATCTAATTACCTTAGTATATGTTTCCTTTGTTTTTATTTCAGTATTATTTTTAATACATAAGGTAGAATATATACTTGCTTTAGTTGAAGATATGAAGAGATTCATCAAGGGTGAGAAGGGGAAAGAAATGCGAAAAATGCTAACCTGACCAAGAGAAACTCAGTACAATTTATTCTCCTCATGTTTTAGGTGAAATCCTGACAACTAAAGTATTTATTATTCTCTTCTTGCGGTTTCATAAGAGAATCTCTTTATACCACATTTATAGAGTCCAATTTCCCACAGTCTCCTTAGATCCTTCCTCTGTGTAGATCTCAGAGGCACCTAGAAGAACACATACTCACAAGCTCAGTTCTTCAGTCTCCTTTCACGCATGCGCTGGGATGGCAATATAATTGCACATGCAGTTATAAAGAAACTGTTTCCAGTGAGACAAGCAAAGGACACATATTATATCAGCAGTTCAGCAAGGGCATGATGTAATGCTCTTGAGGAATGGAGTTAATAACAAATCATAAACAATAGTGTAATTTTTCCAGCTTTCAATGGCTTCTAAATGCATGAATATTGGACAACAAAATAAGCGTCGATTCTAGGACTCTATCTCCAGTATATTCTGAGACACATAATTTCACTTCACAAGGCTTAGAGAAGTGGAAACAGTGATAAGAGCTGACCATAATACTTTTGAAATCTCTTTCTAGGAGATTCAGGCATTTTAAAAATTAAAGTTTCAGTTCAGTTCAGTTCAGTTCACTTGCTCAGTAGTGTCTGAATCTTTGTGACCCCATGAATCACAGAATGCCAGGCCTCCCTGTCCATCACCAACTCCCGGAGTCCATCCAAACTCATGTCCATCGAGTCAGTGATGCCATCCAGCCATCTCATCCTCTGTCATTCCCCTTCTCCTCCTGCCCCTAATCCTCCCAGCATCAGAGTCTTTTCTAATGAGTCAACTCTTCACATGAGGTGGCCAAGATTCTGGAGTTTCAGCTTTGCATCATTCCTTCCAAAGAACACCCAGGGCTGATTTCCTTCAGAATGGACTGGTTGGATCTCTTTGCAGTCCAAGGGACTCTCAAGAGTCTTCTCCAACACCACATTCAAAAGCGGCAATTCTTCAGTGTTCAGCTTTCTTCACAGTCCAACTCTAGCATCCATACATGACCACTGGAAAAACCATAACCTTGACTAGATGGACCTTTGTAATGCCATAAAGAAATCTTAATAATAAGGCGCTTACTCCTTGGAAGAAAGGTATGACCAACCTAGATAACATGTTGAAAAGCAAAGACATTACTTTGTCAAAAAAGGTTCGTCTAGTCAAGGCTATGGTTTTTCCAGTGATCATGTATGGATACGAGAGTTGGACTGTGAAGAAAGCTGAACACTGAAGAATAGCCGCTTTGAATATGGTGTTGGAGAAGACTCTTGAGAGTCCCTTGGACTGCAAAGAGATCCAACCAGTCCATTCTGAAGGAAATCAGCCCTGGGTGTTCTTTGGAAGGAATGATGCAAAAGCTGAAACTCCAGAATTTTGGCCACCTCATGTGAAGAGTTGATTCATTGGAAAAGGCTCTGATGCTGGGAGGGATTGGGGGCTGAGGGAGAAGGGGACGGCAGAGGATGAGATGGCTGGATGGCATCATGGACTCGATGGTCGTGAGTCTGAGTGAACTCCGGAGATGGTGATGGACAGGGAGGCCTGGCATGCTGCAATTCATGGGGTTGCAAAGAGTCGGACACGACTGAGTGACTGAACTGAACTGAACGGAATAATAAAATATCTGGTGAAAATGTAGACTAATGAGTGTTTTTGCAATAACATTGTATCTTAATATCATAAAAGAAAATTAAGAAGACAATCTTTGCAACATAGGTGTTATAAATTTTTATCCCCAAATCCTTTAATAGTTGTTCATTAGGTCACTAGTGGGGAAATAATTAAATTAGAGGAACGGCTCTGTATAGTCCATGAGGTCACAAAGAATCGGACATGACTTTCACTTTCACTTTTCCCTTCTCTTGTGTGACACAAACTTGACTATCACAGTCCAATTATTTTGTAGAATGTCCCTAAGTGGGGTGTGTTTGATGAGTCCTCATGGTTAGATCAGATTTTCTGGGAATGCCATGGAAGTAAGGCTCTTTCCCTCTCATGTATCTATTCCTGGTATGAATTTGCCTTATGACTGATAACTGTTACTGATAATTTAACTAAGATGGGGCTTGCCAGAATTTGTCCCAGTTAAGTTATATATTTTCCTTTGGTATTCAGTACTTTGTGGGAGAAACTTTGAAACTATAGAGATTTGTTACATTATCTTTGTTCCATATTTGTTTCAATGGGTAATAAGTAGCCACTGCCACCTCTTTAACATTCAATTTGTTCCAGATTAGGCCTGTGGGAGCACCATAATCTGGCTTTTGCATATTTTTTGACATGCGCTTGGTATTCTTTGATAATTTCTTTGCTTTTTGGTACAACAGTGTATTCAATGTACTTTCACTAACCTGGCCCTGGAGTTATCTATTTTCTGAAGAAGTTTTGGCTCTTTTTCATACAAATCACTAGAAGCTGAGATTTGCCTTAATTTCTTTGGCTTTCAACCACATAACAGTGATGTCCACTATGTAGTTCTTGTCAGTTTTCATCTCATGAATTCACAAGTTTAGTTTCTATTCCATTTCTTCAGGCTTCATCATGTACTATAGATGTTATTCTAACACCTTCAAGAGGGTCCTCACATAAGGATGCAGGAATTTTCTTTTTCCTTTTTTCTGAATATACCACATCATGGATTCACTGACAGTGAACTCACAACAACACTATGAATTACACCTGAAAGAAACGTGTGTACCACATACATTGTGTCTATAATGTACATGCAAGCTTCTTGTTCCTAGGAACATTAGACAGCACTATATTTGGAGGCATTTTAAACAGCAAATTATCATCAAGATTACAAGAATGTTTAAATCATGGCACAAAATACATCATGAAGAGGACATTTATTTATAGTATTAGAAGTGAAACTTAAAGGAAGAGTATTACCTTGTTTGACCCCAGCTGGGGCACGTGCAATTTCTCATACACTGAGCACGTCCACACATGACCATAAAAAGCTCTGAATATTAATTTTGGGTAATAAATTGAACTATGTTGTGCTCCTATTCATCTGTGATAGTTTTCATTGTTCTTAAATCAGTTTTGTCTGAAAGCAATGCAGTTAATGATATCCATGTGTAGAGTCATCACTTGTTCTGTTGGAAGAGGATGTTTGCTATGGCCAATATGTTCTCGTGGCAAAACTCTGTTAGTCTTTGGCCAACTTTATTTTCTACCTCAAGGCCAAATTTGTCTGTTACTCCAGGTATCTCTTGACTTCCTACTTTTGCATTCTAGCCCCCTATAATGAAAAAGATATCTTTTAGGTGCTAGTTCTAGAAGGTTTTGTAGGTCTTCATACAACTGTTCAAATTCATCATCTTCAGCATTACTGGTTGGGGCATAGATTTGGATAACTATGATATTGAATGGTTTGCCTTGGAAATGAACAGAGATCATTCTGTCATTTTTGAGACTGCGTCCAAAAACTGCATTTCAGACTCTTGTTGATTATGATGGCTACTCCATTTCTTCTAAGGGATTCTTGTCCACAGTAGTAGATATAGTGGTCATCTGAGTTAAATTCTCCCATTCCAGCCCGTTTTAACTCACTGATTCCTAAAATGTGGATGTTCACTCTTGCCATCTCCTGTTTAACCATTTCCAATTTACCTTGACTCATGGACCTAACATTACAGATTCCTATGCAATATTGTTCTTACAGCTTTGGACTTTAATTCCATCACCAGTCACATTCACAAGTGGATGTTGTTTTTGCTTTGGCTCTGTCTCTTCATTCTTACTGGAGTTATTTCTCGAGTCTTCTCCAGTAGCATATTATGCACCTACCGACCTTGGGAGTTCATCTTTCAGTGTCATATCTTTGTGCCTTTTCATGCTGTTCTTGAGGTTCTCAAGGCAAGAATACAGAAGTGGTTTGCCGTTCCCATCTCCAGTGGGCCACATTTTATCAGAACTCTCCACCATGACCTGTCTGTCTTGGATGATACTACATGGCATGATTAACAGTTTAATTGATTTAGACAAGGCTTTGGTCCATGTGATCAATTTGATTAGTTTTCTGTGACTGTGGGTTTCATTTGGTCTGCCCTCTGAGGGATAAGGATAAGAGGCTTATGGAAGTTTCCTGATAGGAAAGACTGTCTATGGGGGAAACTGGCTCTTGATTTGATGTGTGGGGGCATGATCAGTAAATTTTAATTGAATTTTCTGTATTCTTTGCAGCCAAGATGGAGAAGATCTATATAGTTAGCAAAACAAGACCGGGGGCTGATTATAGCTCAGATCATGACTCTTTATTACAAACCTCAGACTTAAATTGAAGAAAGTAGGTAAAACCACAGGGCTATTCAGGTATGACCTAAATCAAATCCTTTATGATTATACAGTGGAAGTGACAAATAGATTCAAAGAAAGATATGATAGATACAATGCTTGAAGAACTATGGATGGAGGTTCAAGACATTATACAGGAGGTAATGATCAAGATCATCCCCAAGAAAAAGAAAATCAAAAGGAAAAATGTTTGTCCGAGGAAGCTTTACAAATATCTGAGAAAAGAAGAGTAGCTAAAAGCAAAGGATAAAAGGAAAGATATACCCATCTGAATACAGAGTTCCAAAGAACAGCAAGAAGAGATAAGAAAGCCTTCCTCAGGAATCGATGCAAAGAAATAGAGGAAAACAACAGAATGTGAAAGACTAGCCATATCTTCAAGGAAATTAAAGATACCTAGGGAACATTTCATGCAAAGATTGATGCAATAAAGGACAGAAGTGGTAGGGACCTAACATAAGCAGAAGATATTAAGAAGCGGTGGCAAGGATACACAGAAGACTATATAAAAATATCTTCATGACCCATACAATGACGATGGTGTGATCACTTGCCCAGAGCCAGACATCCTGGAATGTGAAGTCAAGTGGGCCTTAGGGAGCATCATTATGAACAAAGCTAGTGGAGGTCATGGCATTCCAGTTGAGCTATCCTAAAAGATGATGCTGTGAAAGTGTTGCCCTCATTATGCCAGCAAATTTGGAAAACTCAACAGTGGCCACATGACTGGAAAAGGTCAGTTTTCATTCCAATCCCAAAGAAAGGAAATGCCAAAAATGCTCAAACTACTGCACAATTGAACTCATCTCGTACACTAGCAAAGTAATGCTCAAAATTCTCCAAGCCTAGCTTGGAGAACCATGAACTTGTGAACCATGGACTTCCAGATGTTCAAGCTGTATTTAGAAAATGCAGAAGAACCAGAGATCACATTGTCAACATCTGTTGGATCATCAAAACTGTAAGAAAGTTCCAGAAAAACAACTGCTTTATTGACTATGCCAAAGCCTTTGACTGTGTGGATCACAACAAACTGTGGAAACTTCTTCAAGAGATGGGAATACCAGACCACTTTACCTGCCTCTAAGAAATCTGTATGCAAGTCAAGAAACAACAGTTAGAAATGGACATGGAACAACGGACTGATTCCAAATCAGGAAAGGAATACATCAAGACTGTACATTGTAACTCTGCTTATTTAACTTATATGTAGAGTTCAGTTCAGTTCAGTTACTCACTCATGTCTGACTCTTTGTGACCCCAAGGACTGCAGCACACCAGGCTTCCCTGTCCATCACCACCTCCCGGAGTTTACTCAAACTCATGTCCATTGAGTTGGTGATGCCATCCAACCATCTCATCATCTGTCATCCCCTTCTTCTCCCACTTTCAATTTTTCCCAGCATCAGGGTCTTTTCAAATAAATCAGTTCTTCACATCAGGTGGCCAAAATATTGGAGTTTCAGCTTCAGCATCATTCCTTCCAAAGAAATTCCAGGGCTGATCTCCTTCAGAATGGACTGGTTGGATCTCCTTGCAGTCCAAGGGACTCTCAAGAGTTAAATATGCAGAATATATCATATAAATTAAACATGCAGAGCACATGATGCAAAATGCCAGGCTGGATGAAGCATAAGCTGTAATTAAGTTTGCCAGGAGAAATATCAATAATCTCAGATATGCAGATAATACCACTCTTATGGCAGAAAGTGAAGAACTAAAGGACATCTTGATGAAGGTGAATGAGGAGAGTGAAAAGTTGGTTTAAAACTCAACGTTCAGAAACCTAAGATCATGGCATCCTGTCCCATCACTTCGTGGGAAATAGATGGTGATACAATAGAAATAGTGAAAGACTTCATTTTCTTGGGCTCCAAAGTCACTGAAGATGATGACTGCAACCATGAAACTTAAAGATGCTAGCTTGCTCCTTGGAAGAAAAGCTATGACAAACCTGTGGTGGTGAGTCGCTCAGTCGTGTCCGACTCTTTGCGACCCCGTGGACTGCAACCTACTAGGCTTCTCTGTCCATGGGATTCTCCAGGCAAGAATACTGGAGTGAATTGCCATTTCCTTCTCCAGGGATGACAAACCTAGGAAACATTATAGAGCAGAGACATTACTTTGCCAACAAAGATCCATCTAGTCAGAGCTATGGTTTTTCCAGTATTCATACATGGATGTGAGAGTTGGACTGTAAAGAAAGCTGAGTGACAAAGTATTGATGTTTTTGAACTGTGGTGTTAGAGAAGACTCTTGAGTGTCCCTAGGACTGCCAAGAGATCCAACCAGTCAATCCTAAAGGAAATCAGTCCTGAATATTCATTGGAAGTACTGATGCTGAAGCTGAAACTCCAATATTTTGGCCCACAGATGCGAAGAACTGACTCATTAGAAAAGACTCTAATGTTGGTAAAGATTGAAGGTGGGAGGAGAAGGGGACAACAGAGGATGAGATGGTTGGATGACGTCACCTACTCTATGGAAATGAGTTTGAGCAAGCTCCAGGAGTTAGTAATGGTCAGTGAATCCTAGAGTGCTGCAGGGGTCGCTAAGAGTCGGACATGACTGCATGACTGAACTGAACAGAGTTTCAGTGTAGGATGATGAAAAAGTTCTGGAGCTGAGTTGTGGTGGTGGTTACATTAAAAACTGTGATTATTTTAATGACACTGAACTGTATATTGAAAAATAGCTAAAATTGTAAGTTTTGTCTTATGGATATTTTACCATCACAACAAAAATTCTTTATCACATACTTTATTAAACTGAAAACAAGAAAACCCTATGGATTCTGAATCAAAATAATTTCAATTTAGACATTTCAAAATGGAGATTATAATAGGCTGAATAATGACCCACTGCATGGTGACTGCAGCCATGAAATTAAAAGACACTTACTCCTTGGAAGAAAAATTATGACCAACCTAGATAGCATGTTGAAAAGCAGAGACGTTACTTTGCTAACAAAGGTCCGTCTAGTCAAGGCTATGGTTTTTCCTGTAGTCATGTATGGATGTGAGAGTTGGACTGTGAAGAAAGCTGAGTGCAGAAGAATTGATGCTTTTGAACTGTGGTGTTGGAGAAGACTCTTGAGAGTCCCTTGGACTGCAAGGAGATCCAACCAGTCCATTCTGAAGGAGGTCAGCCCTGGGATTTCTTTGGAAGGAATGATGCTAAAGCTGAAACTCCAGTACTTGGCCACCTCATGCGAAGAGTTGACTCATTGGAAAAGACTCTGATGCTGAGAGGGATTGGGGGCAGAGGGAGAAGGGGACAACAGAAGATGACGTGGCTGAATGGCAACACTGACTCGATGGACGTGAGTCTGAGTGAACTCCGGGAGATGGTGATGGACAGGGAAGCCTGGTGTGCTGCAGTCCTTGGGGTCACAAAGAGTCAGACATGACTGAGTGACTGAACTGAACTGAAAGATGTTTATGCCCTAATCTCTAGAACCTGTGAAGATGTCAGTTTACATATTGAAAGGGAATTTGCAAACGTGATCAAGTTAAGCATCTTGACATATACAGAAGTTTATGCATTATCTAGATGATAATAGGGAAATTTCTGAAATTTCAGAGAAGGTAATGGGACAACAGAAGCAGAATCATGTTAGGAATACAATGTAAGGAATGTAGACAGTCTCTGAAAGCTGAAACAGGCAAATAGACAGATTCCTACTTAGACTCTAGCAGAACAGAGACCTGGTAACCCATTTTAGACTTCTAACCTCCAAATCAGTAAGATAATAAATCTATGCTTCAGCCCAACAGATTTGCAGTAATTTGTTACAGTGATAATAGAAAAGTAATACAGAGATATCTTACAGTCAGTTGAAGAAACAGTTGTTGTTTTCAAAACAGGGCAAGATTAATCCTATAGAAATTACTATATTGATGACTTATGGAGAAATAAATGGCAACCCACTCTAGTATTCTTGTCTGGAGAATCCCACAGACAAAAGAGCCTGGCAGGGTATAGTCCATGGGGTCGCAAGAGTTGGACATGACTTAGTGACTAAACCACCGCCACTTTGAATTTGATGATTTAAATCCTCGTACCAGTCTGTCTGTGGGTGTATATCAACATAGCACCATCAGTGAAGTGGGTATTTTCAGACATCTTGGTAACTGGATTTTAAAGCATTGGAAACATAGAAATGAATCAGAAATGTCTTCTAGAGGAAACAGCTAGAGATTTCAGAAGGAGGAAAGAACATGTAGAATATTTCTGCATAATGTTAAAGATTCAATTTGAAAAAAAATACATAATTCAAACAATATATTCAATGTTGTTATATAATGGGACTAGAAATCCTTATGGACTCATGGTGCTATGGTTTTACTAACTCAAATTCTCTGCAATAGGATGATATTTAGTGTTTGCTTGGCATATGATGAGAGCATTATTTGGCATAGTCCTTATCTAGAAGGGGAAAAAAATAATACACTCATTGAAAAGTAGTTAGCCAATTATTTGCCTATGTAGATAAAAATTGCAATCATGTATCCCATTGCTCATATGAATTGAAAGATAATTCCATATGTGTCAAAATGCAGACTATTGTGGATAAGCCCATGCCAACTTAGTGCTTTTGTGTCCCATAAACAAGGATGAACTTGATTCATTCACCACAAATATGAAGCTCATTTTCTTCATAAAAATACAAAAAGGCATGGAAAGAAATATCTAACTGTGCAAGTAGATTTATTCAGAATTCACTTATTCATTTGTTTTTTAAATAAAACTTGTTTTGACAGTACCCTCTGACTCATGGCTAACTGTAGTATTGAGGATAATGTGTAGCAGAATCAATACAATATTGTAAATTTTTAAAAAAGGAAAGAAAAGAAAAATCAATCTCTTAAAAAATAAAAGAAAATATAATCGTTAAAAATGATGAATTCATCAAATCACCATCACGTACATTTTAAATATCTTAAAAATACAATGCCATACAGAAATCCTAATGATAGCTAGCTGGAAGCATCTTTTCAGCACAGGGAACTCAGCTCAGTGATCCACAATGACCTCAAGGGGTGGGAGAGAGGCTTAAGATGGAGGGATATATGTTTACTTATAGCTGATTCATGTTGAATAGCACAAACCAACACAACATTGAAAAGCAGTTATCTTCCAATAAAAATTTTAAAGAATTTTTTTAATTTCAAAAATAAAACTACATACTAACTTTTATAAAGAAAGCTGAGCCCTGAAGAATTAATGCTTTTGAACTATGGTGTTGGAGAAGACTCTTGAGAGTCCCTTGGACTGCAAGGAGATCCAATCAGTCCATCCTAAAGGAAATCAGTCTTGAATATTCACTGGAAGGATTGATGTTGAAGCTGAAACTCCAATACTTTGGCCACCTGATGCAAAGAACTGACTCATTAGAAAAGACCCTGATGCTGGCAAAGATTGAAGACAAGAGGAGAAGGCAATGATAGAAGATGAGATGGTTGGATGATATCACTGACTCAATGGACATGAGTTTGAGTAAACTCCAGGAGTTGGTGATGGACAGGGAAGCCTGGCGTGCTGCAGTCCATGGTGCCAGAAAGAGTCAGACATGACTAACTGACTGAACTGAACTGAACTAACTTAAAAAAATATTTAGTAAAAATGTAGAATGAAGAATATTCATGCAATAATGTCATCTTAAGAGCATAGATAGAGATTAAGAAGACAATCTTTCAATAGAGAAATTATCAATTTTCTTATGTCAAAATTCCTTCAATAGACTTCCATAGGGTCACTAATGGGAAAAAATAACTAGATGAAAGGGGAAGTTCTGCATCAGCTTCAGATGATATTTACATCACCACTAGAAATGAGGGAAACTCAATTTCACTGCATCATATGTTTTGACATGCTGCTGCTAAGTCACTTCAGTCATGTCCCACTCTGTGTGACCCTATAGATGGCAGCCCACTAGGCTCCACCGTGCCTGGGATTCTCCAGGCAAGAGCACTAGAGTGGGTTCTCATTTCCTTCTCCAAAACATGAAAGTGAAAAGTGAAAGTGAAGTCACTCAGTCATGTCTGACTCTTAGCGACCCCATGGACTGTGGCCTACCAGGCTCCTCCGTCCATGGGATTTTCCAGGCAAGAGTACTGGAGTGGGTTGTCATTGCCTTATCCGATTTTGACATGAACATTACATAAAAGTCTGAACCACAGATGTATTTTCAAAAGTTTAGTTAGTTAGAAATAGGTCTGGATGATTAAAATATTGATGAATTCAGGGTAACACAATTTTTATATAATAATCATGCTTAAAGAATATGTCCATAAAATGTAGAGACATTCCTTGTCATGTTCATAAGAACTATGATTATTCTGCAGAAAATTTCAGGAATATAGATTAGAAAAACTCAATTCTCACCTTTATGATTAGCAAGACATGTAAGTTCTTTATATTCAAGCCCTCATAAATGAATAAAAAGTTATAGAAAATAGTACTCAACATGTAAATGGTTGCACAAATAGGAACTAGCATATTTGTTGACATTATAGTATTCTTACTGATAAGAACAAAGAGTTGTATTACATTTTCAGAGAAAACCACTTCTTCATCCTGCTTCGAATCTGTTGGGTCTTTACACTATAGATTATTGGATTCATCACGGGAGGAAAGAGAATATAGATGTTTCCCATAAGGACATGAACCAAAGGTGAGAGATGCTTTCCAAAGCGGTGTACCATAGTGAGACCAATGATGGGAATGTAGAAAACCAGAACTGCACAGATGTGGGAGACACAGGTCTCCAGAGCCTTGAGCCTCTCTTTTTGAGATGCAATTGCCAGCACCGTATGCATGATGAAAACATAGGAGATGAGAATAAGGACAGCATCCAATAACAGGGTACAAATCACCAGAGCCAGGGCATAGAAGCTATTGAAGCGAATGTCAGAGCAGGCCAGCCGGAGTAAATCCTGGTGCAGGCAGAAGGAATGAGAGAGAATGTGAGGTCTGCAGTAAGGAAAGAACTTCAAACGGATGATGACAGGAAGAACAGACAAAGAGCTTCTTGCCAAAATGGTCACCATGAAGTAAACGATCCGGCTATTAGACAGAATGGATGTATATCTCAGAGGATTGCAAATTGCTATAAAGCGATCAAAAGCCATGGCAAGAAGGAGTCCAGACTCCATGAAAGATAGTCCATGAACAAAATATGTCTGGGAGATGCAAGCATCTAGACCAATCTCCTGGATGAGGCCCCACATAGTCCCCAGCACCGTGTATACTGTGGACAGCCCCATGAACAGGTCAGTGAGGGCCAGCATGGCCAGGAAGTAAAACATGGGCTCATGCAGGCTCAGCTCAGTATGAATCACATGCAGCACCAGGCAGTTTCCCAGGAAAACCACAGCATAGATCAAAGAAAAGGGAACTGAAAACCAGGGATAGTATTGTTCTAGGCCAGGGAACCCCGTGAGAATGAATATTGAAGAGTTGATATTGGAAGCAGAAGAAGCAAACATGAATATCTGAAAAATAATTTACAAGTTAAAAGAAATATTTATTCAAAGTTTTGTTTAAACTGTCTGCTGTCTATAAGAATAGTCAGATATAACACAGTTTCTTGGATTATCACCCAGGGAAAGCTGATTGTAGAATCCCAGGGACTGTCAACTCTGTATTAGAAGTTACAGCACAAGATGACTTCATAGGGAACCTCCTTGGTATTAGCCTCAGAAGTTAGAGAAGATAATCAAGATCCAGCTGACTTTAGGCAGGGTGAGTCATAAACTTCATTCCCTTTCAGTCTCTCTGAGAGACTAGCAGCACACAAGCCAGGTGACAGTGACTGCAGTTATTGAGAGCACAATGCTGTCTTGCTCTGCTGCTCCTGAGAAACCTCTGCACACTCCCTCCATCCCAAGTCCTTGAGCCCAGGCAGTCAGAATGTTCACATTTATGAGAAGAAAAGTAGAGGACTGACTGTGCGAGTCCAGTGAACCTATGCTCCTGGGAAACCTGTGTCCCCTTGGGTGAATGATGCAAGTGAGAGATTCTGTGTGGTCACAAAGAAGCTAGTAGTGCCCTGGAAATGTGAGGAAGAGATGGATAACTGCATTTTCCCGGGAGTCCACAACTCTTTTTAATCTTAGAGGAACATAAATGCATGGATTGAAAATTCAACACTTACTCAAAAGAAGAAGGCAAAACACGAACATTCAATGGGAAAATAGAATTCTGAAGCATTTTTCTTGACTTGTTTTCACTTTGAAATAAGAAATATATTTTAGTAAGTCTTATTTATTGTTTTATTATTTACTTATTCATTATTTATTGCTTATTTATTATTTATTGATTTATTCTTAAAGAGATGGGAATGCCAGACTATCTTACCTGCCTCTTGAGAAATCTGTATGCAGGTCAGGAAGCAATACTTAGAACTGGACATGGAACAATAGACTGGTTCCAAATCAGGAAAGAAGTACATCAAGGCTGAATATTGTCAACCTGCTTATTTAACCTACATTCAGAGTACATTATGCAAAATGCAGGGCTGGATGAAGCACAAGTCAAGATTTCCAGGAGAAACAGCAACAACCTCAGATATGCAGATGACACCACCCTTATAGCAGAAAGCAAGGAAGACTAAAGAGCCTCTTGATGAAAGTGAAAGAAGAGAGTGAAAAATCTGGCTTAAAACTCAACATTCGGAAAACTAAGATCATGGTATCCAGTCACATCATTTCTTGGCAAATAGGTTGGGAAATAATGGAAACAGTGAGAGACATTATTTCTTGGGCTCCAAAATCACTGGAGATGGAGACTGCAGCCATGAAATGAAAAGACATTTGTTCACTGGAAGAAAAGCTTAGTCAACATGCTGCTGCTGCTGCTAAGTCGCTTTAGTCGTGTCCAACTCTGTGCAACCCCATACACGGCAGCCTACCAGGCTCCCTGTCCCTGGGATTCTCTAGGCAAGATCACTGGAGTGGGTTGCCATTTCCTTCTCCAATGCATGAAAGTAAAAAGTGAAAGTGAAGTCGCTTAGTCTAGACAGCATATTAAAAGTAGAGACAATACTTTGCCAATAAAGGTCCTTCTAGTCAAAGCTATGGGTTTTCAAGTAGTCATGTATGGATGTGTGAGTTGGACTATAAAGAAGGATGAGCACCAGAGAATTGATGCTTTTAAACTGTGTTGTTAGAGAAGACTCTCAAGAGTCCCTTGGACTGCACAGAGATCCAACCAGTCAATCCTAAAGGAAATTGGTCCTGAATATTCATTGAAAGACTGATGCTGAAGCTGATGCTTCAATAATCTGGCCACCTGATGCAAAGAACTAACTCAATGGAAAAGACCCTGATGCTGGGAGAGATTGAAGGCAGGAGGAGAAAGGGACACCGCGGATGAGATAGTTGAATGGCATCATGACTCAATGGACATAAGTTTGAGTAAGCTCCAGGAGCTGGTGATGGACAGGGAAGTCTGGTGTGCTGCAGTTAATGAGATCATAAAGAGTTTGATATGACTGAGCAATTGAACTGATTTATTGTTTTTCTCTAAATTTCTTTTTTTTTTTTTTTTAGTTGACCTTTCTGTCTTCTGAACTGTAGTGAAGGCATAATAAAGAGAACCATATATTTATTTATCTTTCCTTCCTGTTATGTTGCCCTCTGTGCTTCCAAGACTTGCCACAGACTCGGCTGTAAGAATGTTTCCTGGTGTTTGGAAAGCTCTCTTTTAAGAGTCTCTTCCCGGGACGGGATTCCCTTCCCGGGACGGAGCTCCTTCCCTACCTCCTTTGTCTCTTTTTTCATGTTTTATATTTTTTCCCACCTGTTTTTGAAGCCAATGATCTGCTTTGCTGGATTCCTGATGTCCTCTGCCAGCATAGGCATTTCTCCAAAGAAGACATATGGATGGCTAACAAACACATGAAAAGATGCTCAACATCACTCATTATCAGAGAAATGCAAATCAAGACCACAATGAGGTACCATTTCACACCAGTCAGAATGGCTGCGATCCAAAAGTCTACAAGTAATCAATGCTGGAGAGGGTGTGGAGAAAAGGAAACCCTCTTACACTGTTGATGGAAATGCAAACTAGTACAGCCATTATGGAAAACAGTGTGGAGATTCCTTTAAAAATTGCAAATAGAACTGCCTTATGACCCAGCAATCCCACTGCTGGGCACACACACCAAGGAAACCAGAATTGAAAGAGACACATGTACCCCAATGTTCATTGCAGCACTGTTTATAATAGCCAGGACATGGAAACAACCTAGATGTCCATCAGCAGATGAATGGATAAGAAAGCTGTGGTACATATACACAATGGAGTATTAGCCCTTAAAAAGAATAAATTTGAATCAATTCTAATGAGATGGATGAAACTGGAGGTGATTATACAGAGTGAAGTAAGCCAGAAAGAAAAACCCCAATACAGTATACTGACACATATATATGGAATTTAGAAAGAGAGTAATGATGATCCTGTATGTGAGACAACAAAAGAGACACAAATGTATAGAACGGAATTTTGGCCTCTGAGGGAGAGGGAGAGGGTGGGAGGATTTGGGAGAATGGCAATGAAACATGTATGCTATCATGTAAGAAACGAAGCACCAGTCTATGTTTGATACAGAATACAGGATGCTTGGGGCTGGTGCACGGGGATGATCCAGAGAGATGACATGGGGTGGGAGGTGGGAGGGGGTTTCAGGATTGGGAGCTCATGTACACCTGTGGCTGATTCATGTCAATGTATGGCAAAACCAATACAGTATTGTAAAGTAGAATAAAGTAAAAATAAATAAATAAATAATAAATAAGAGAACCATATAATAAAACTTTTTGAAAATATGCTATAATAATGACACACATTTGGGCTTCACAGGTAGCGCTAGTGTAATAATACACCTGCAATGCAAGGGAAATAGATTTGATCCCTGGGTGAAGAAGATGCCCTGGAGGAATAAATGGCAACCTGCTTTGGTATTCTTGCCTAGAAAATTCCTTAGACAGAGAAGCCTGACAGGTTACAGTTCATGAGGTTTCAAGAATCAGATAAGACTGAACACAGACACATATTGCTAAAACATTCATTTAGGGTTAATTATACTTTGTTCATCATACACTTATCCATGAAATATTTAATGTATTTTCTCATCTTCATATGTGTATGATTATTGTCAAGTGCTGTATATGAAACTTTAGATGACTTTTATTCAATTTGTTCCTCTGAGACAACCCAGTAAATCTTTTCTTGTTTAAAAGTTTCAAATATAGCACACAAAACAGTTTTCTTGATTCATTTAGAGTAAGTTTATCTGATGTCTCATGATGCTCAAATTCCTTAGTATGTGTTTTCTACAAAGAATGACAATCTCCTACCTGACAATAATGCAACCATCAAATCATGAAATTAACACTGATACATTACTATCTTTGAAATTGTAGAACTCAAGGCTGTATATTGTCACCCTGCTTATTTTACTTCTATGCAGAGTACATCATGAGAAACGCTTGGCTGGAAGAAGCACAAGCTGGAATCAAGGTTGCTGGGAGAAATGTCAATAACCTCAGATATGCAGATGATACCTCCCTTATGGCACAAAGTGAAGAGGAACTAAAAAGCCTCTTGATGAAAGTGAAAGAGGAGAGTGAAAAAGTTGGCTTAAAGCTCATCATTCAGAAAACAAATATCATGGCATCTGGTTATCACTTCATGGGAACTAGATAGGGAAACAGTAGAAACAGTGTCAGACTTTATATTTTTGGGCTCCAAAATCATTGCAGATGGTGAGTGCAGCAATGAAATTAAAAGACGCTTACTCCTTGGAAGAAAAGCTATGACCAACCTAGATAGTATATTCAAAAGCAGAGACATTACTTTGCCGACGAAGGTCTGTCTAGTCAAGGCTATGGTTTTTCCTGTGGTCATGTACGGATGTGAGAGTTGGACTGTGAAGAAAGCTGAGTGCTGAAGAATTGATGCTTTTGAACTGTGGTGTTGGAAAAGACTCTTGAGAGTCCCTTGGACTGCAAGGAGATCCAACCAGTTCATTCTGGAGGAGATCAGCCCTGAGATTTCTTTGGAAGGAATCATGCTAAAGCTGAAACTCCAATACTTTGGTCGCCTTATGCGAAGAGTTAACTCACTGGAAAAGACTCTGATGCTGGGAGGGATTGGGGGTAAGAGGACAAGGGGACGACCGAGGATGAGATGGCTGGATGACATCATTGACTCGATGGATGCGAGTCTCCAGGAGTTGGTGACGAACAGGGAGGCATGGTGTGCTGCGATTCATAGGGTCACAAAGAGTCAGACAAGACTAAGCGACTGAGCTAAACTGACTGAACTGAATGTAACTTTCTCCAATTGTACCTTTAATGTAATTTATATTTAAAAAGAATTCTGGTTCAGAATTATTTGTGTTAGTATTAATAGTTCTGTTATTTTAGTCTCTCTCTGATACTTCCTCTAACTTGTCTTGTTTTATATGACACAAACTTGAACATCACAGGTCATGTATTTTGTACAATATCCCTCAATGGGGTTTGTTTGATGGGTCCTCATTGTTGATTCCAATTATGCAGGAATGCCATGGTTGTCAGTCTCTTTTCTTCCCATGCATCTGTTTCAGGTTTTTCCTGTTATGAATTTGCCCCATTGTGGATGATTATCTTGTTAGGTGAGGTCAGCCAAGGTTTGTCCCTATAAAGTTACATATTTTCTTTTGGCATTTAATAAGTATTTTGAGGAAGAGAATATTCACTATTATTATTTTTATTGTTCAATTTAATGTTGATTTTATAATGTTCCAGATTTGGCCAATAGGGGGCACCATAATCTTATATTTTTGTCTTATGTTCATTATTCTTGGAACACTTCTTTGGTTTTTGGTACAACAGTGTATTCAATGTACTTTCACTAACCCGGCCCTGGAATCATCCATTTTCCCAAGAAATTATGGCTCGTTTTCAAACAGATTCCTATTCAGAAGCTGAGATTTGCATTCTAGACAGGTCTTTTCTATTGGATAAACAATGCTCCTATTGGTTCTTTCAGGGGCATTAGCTAGGTATTAAATCTACCTATTTATACTGAAAACCTTGATTCCACCTTTATACAGCTACTTCTCATTATTCATGGTAGTTGTGTTCTATAAAGTTGCCACATACACTGAACTGGTGACCACAGAAATATTGTTTCTAGGGGAAATACAAGGGTATGTTTCTACAAGTCTTGGTCACAGCATCTTTGTGTGTGTGTGTGTGTGTGTTTGTTTTTGTTTTTGTTTATTTTGCTTTTGACAGCTTTGTGCACATAATAACAGAACAGAACTACTGTTATGTTATATAGATTCACTTGCCCATGACTCTATAAAACAAGCCAGTCTCACAAGCACTGAAAATTAGTTCATGCACAACACTGTTTCCCTACATAACACTTAGCAGAATTTTAAAAATATCTTCCTGACTCCTGAGGGAGCACGTGTCAGAGACCTGTGTCCCCCAGGATGACCAACACTTCAGCTCCAAGCTTATTTTCAACATTCAGAGGCCCAGTGGCCTCCTCTCCATGCTACCCTGGGTCACAATGTCAGCAAAAACATCTCAAGCCCAGCAGTCGTGGGACTTAAAATGCACTGGAGCAAGAGGCCAGTGCACGTTGACATTCCAGGGAGAGCTCTGAGGAGTGGCCTGTAAGGGATGCCAAGAAGCTCTTTGAGGTTAAGGATTCCACCAGAGTTCTACACCATGCTTTACTAAGATAAGCAGTGGGTTTTCTATGAAACTGGATAGGATTCAAACCCCATAACTGTTTTCTATGAATCTGTGACCTGAGGAACTACCTGCATCATATATCCATAAGCTCAAGCCCTGAACCATTGGAGTGGAACACTGACTCAAAGACCCTAGACTACCAGAGAACTAATGTTAAGGAGTATCAGATAGCAAGAACTCACACAAAGGAAACCACATGAATACAAGACCTGGCATCACCCAACCACCAGTAGCACCCTGTGCAGGAGGCCTCATTTAAAAAACAAACAAAGCAAAAATACAAACCCAAGCATCAGCAGACAGGATTACCACTTCACTCAGCCTTGCCCATCAGAGGAAAAACAAACAAAAACTCAGCACAAGTCTCACCCTATAGGAAGTTTACACAAGTGACTGGACCAACCTTAGGAGGGCAGAAACCAAAAGAAGAAAGGATTCAACCTTCTTCAAGGAAAGAATTCAGCATGAAGCCTGCAAAAAGAACACCTAAGTACAATAAGTTTAAAAAAAAATAGTGACAAGGAAGAGAAATACGACACAAATGAAGGAACAAACTAGAAACACAGAAGTTCAAATAAATGAAGAGGAAATAGGCAAACTACCTGAAAAAGAATTCAGAATAATGATAGTAAGTTCAGTTCAGTTCAGTAGCTCAGTCGTGTCCGACTCTTTTTGACGCCATGAATCGCAGCACACCAGGCCTCCCTGTTCATCACCATCTCCCAGAGTTCACTCAGACTCACGTTCTTCGAGTCTGTGATGCCATCCAGCCATCTCATCCTCGGTCGTCCCCTTCTCCTCCTGCCCCAAATCCCTCCCAGAATCACAGTCTTTTCCAATGAGTCAGCTCTTCTCATGAGGTAGCCAAAGTACTGGAGTTTCAGTTTTACCATCATTCCTTCCAAAGAAATCCCAGGGCTGATCTCCTAAGTTCCAAGGGACTCTCAAGAGTCTTCTCCAACACCACAGTTCAAAAGCATCAAGTCTTTGGCGCTCAGTCTTCTTTACAGTCCAACTCTCACATCCATACATGACCACTGGAAAAATCATAGCCTTGACTAAATAGACCTTTGTTAGCAAAGTAATGTCTCTGCTTTTGAATATACTGTCTAGGTTGACCATAACTTTTCTTCCAAGGAGTAAGTGTCTTTTAATTTCATGGTTGCAGTCACCATCTGCAGTGATTTTGCAGCCCCAAAATATAAAGTCTGACACTTTTTCCACTGTTTCCCCATCTATTTCCCATGAAGTGATGGGACCAGATGCCATGATCTTCATTTCCTGAATGTTGAGCTTTAAGCCAACTTTTTCACTCTCCTCTTTCACTTACATCAAGAGGCTTTTAGTTCCTCTTCACTTTCTGCCATAAGGGTGGTGTCATCTGCATATCTGAGGTTATTGATATTTCTCCCGGCAATCTTGATTCCAGCTTGTGTTTCTTCCAGTCCAGCATTTCTCATGATGTACTCTGCATATAAGATAAACAAGCAGGGTGACAATACACAGCTTGACATACTCCTTTTCCTATTTGGAAACAGTCTGTTGTTCCATGTCCAGTTCTAACTGTTGCCTCCTGACCTGCATATAGGTTTCTTAAGAGGCAGGTCAGGTGGTCTGGTATTCCCATCTCTTTCAGAATTTTCCACAGTTTATTGTGATCTACACAGTCAAAGGCTTTGGCATAGTCAATAAAGCAGAAATAGATGTTTTTCTGGAACTCTCTTGCTTTTTCCATGATTCAGCAGATGTTGGTAATTTGATTTCTGGTTCCTCTGCCTTTTCTAAAACCAGCTTGAACATCAGGGAGTTCATGGTTCACGTATTGCTGAAGTCTGTCTTGGAGAATTTTGAGCATTACTTTACTAGCATGTGAGATGAGTGCAATTGTGTGGTAGTTTGAGCATTCTTTGGCATTGCCTTTCTTTGGGATTGGAATGAACACTGACCTTTTCCAGTCCTGTGGCCATTGCTGAGTTTTCCAAATATGCTGGCATATTGAGTGCAGCACTTTCACAGCATCATCTTTCGGGATTTGAAATAGCTCAACTGGAATTCCATCACCTCCATTAGCTTTGTTCGTAGTGATGTTTTCTAAGGCCCTCCAGCATGTCTGACTCTAGATGAGTGATCACACCATCATGATTATCCGAGTCGTAAAGATCTTTTTGTACAGTTCTTCTATGTATGCTTGTCACCTCTTCTTAATACCTTCTGCTTCTGTTAGGTCCATACCATCTTTTTATGAAATGTTCACTTGGTATCTCAAATTTTCTTGAAGAGATCTCTAGTCTTTCCCATTCTGTTGTTTTCTTTTATTTCTTTGCATTGATTGCTGAAAAAGCTCTCTTATCTCTTTTGCTATTCTTTGGAATTCTGCATTCAGATGCTTATATCTTTCCTTTTCTCCTTTGCTTTTCTCTTCTCTCCTTTTCACAGCTACTTGTAAATCCTCCCTAGACAGCCATTTTGCTTTTTTGCGTTTCTTTTCCATGGGGATGGTCTTGATCACTGTCTCCTGTACAATGTCACGAACCTCGTTCCATAGTTCATCAGGCACTCTAACAGATCTAGGCCCTTAAATCTATTTCTCACTTCCACTGGGCATAGAAGAAACATGCTTCAACATAATAAAGGCCATATATCATAAGCCTACAGCAAACTTTATTGTCAATGGTGGAAAACTGAAAACATTCCCCCTAAGATCAGGAACAAGACAACAGGGTACTTTCACAGCTATCATTCAACATAGTTCTGGAAGTCATAGCTACAGCAATCAGAGAAGAAAAAAATAAATAAATAAAATGAATCCAGATCAGAAAGGAAGAAATTCAGCTCTCACTGTTTGTAGATGACATGATACTGTACATACAAAATCCTAAAGATAGTATCAGAAACTTCAAGAGCTAATCAGTGAATTTAACAAAGTTGTAGGATATAAAATCAATACACAGAAATCGATTGCATTTCTATATACTAACAATGAAAAATCAGAAAGAGAAATTATGGAATCAATCCCATTCACCATTGCAACATAAAGAATCAAATATCTAGGAATTAACTTACCTAAAGAGACAAAAGAACTGCACACAGAAAATTATAAGACAGTAATGAAAGAAATCAAAGACGACATAAACAGATGGAGAGATATTCCAAGTTTCTGAGTAGGAAGAATCAATATTGTGAAAAAGACTATACTACCAAATGCAATCTACAGATTCTGTGTGATTCCTATCAAATTACCAATGGTATTTTTCACAGAACTAGAGCAAAAAAATTCACAATTTATATGTAAACACAAAAGACCCCGAATAGCCAAAACAGTCTTGAGAAAAAGAATGGAACTGGAGGAATCAACCTTCCTGACTTCAGATTATACTATAAGCTACAGACGTCAAGACAATATGATACTGGCACAAAAACAGAAATATAGACCAATGGAGCAAGATAGAAAGCACAGAAATAAACCCATGTGTTTATGGGTACCTTATTTTTGACAAAGGAGGCAACAATATACAATGGGACAAAGAAAGTCTCTTCAATAAATAGTGCTGGGAAAATTGGACAGCTACCTGTAAAAGAATGAATCAGAACACTTCCTAACACCATACCCAAAAATAAACTAAAAATAGATTAAAGATCTAAATGTCAGACCAGAAACTATAAAACTCTTAGAGGATAACATAAGCAGAACACTTAATGATATAAATCAAGGCAAGATCCTCTATGACTCACCTCCTAGAGTAATGGAAATGCAAACAAAAATAAACAGTGGGACCTGATTATACTTAAAAGCTTTTACACGACAATGTAATATATTGTATATATATAATATGCAAGGTGAAAAGACAACCCTTAGAATCGGAGAAAATAATATCAAATGAAACAACTGACAAAGGATTAATTTCCAAACTATACAAGCAGCTCATACAACTCAATATCGGGGGTGGGGGGACCAAGCCCATCAAAAAGTGGGAAAAAGATCTAAACAGACATTTTTCCAAAGAAGACCTATAGATGCCCAACAAACATATGAAAAGGTGCTCAACATCACGCATTATTAGAGAAATGCAAATCAAAACTACAATGAGATATCACCTCACACTGGTCAGAATGGTGATCATCAAAAAGTCTACAAACAATAAATGCTGGAGATAGTGTGGAGAAAAGGGAAGGTTCTTGTATTGTTGGTGGGAATGTAAATAAATACAGCCACTATGAAAGTTAGTATGAAGATTCCCTAAAAAACTAGGAATAAAACTACCATATGGCCCAGCGATCCCACTCTTAGGCATATAACCTGAAGAAACCAAAACTGAAAAAGACATGTGTATCCCATTGTTCACTGCAGCACTATTTACAATAGCTAGAACATGGAAGCAATCTAGATGTCCATCAACAGATGAATGGATAAAGAAGTGTGGTACATATACACAGTGTAATATTACTCAGCCATAAAATGGAACACATCTGAGTCAGTTCTAATAGGGTGGATGAACATGAAGTGAAGTGACGTGAAGTCGCTCAGTCATGTCCAACTCTTTGCAAGCCCGTGGACTGTAGCTCACCAGGCTACTCCATCCATGGGATTCTCCAGGCAAGAATACTGAAGTGGGTTGCCATTTCCTTCTCCAAGGGATCTTCCCGACCCAGGATTGAACCCAGATCGCCCATATTGCAGGCAGATGCTTTAACCTCTGAGCCACCAGGGAAGCCCCAGATGAACATAGAACCTATTAAACAGAGTGAAGTCAGAAAGTGAAAGATAAATATCATATTCTAATGCATATATATAGAATCTAGAAAAATGGTACTGAAGAATTTATTTATGGGCAGCAATGGAGAAACAGACATAGAGAAGAGACTTATGGACATGGGGAGAAGGGAGGAGGGGGTGAGATGTATGGAAACTTACATTACTCAATGTAAAATAGATAGGCAACAAGAATTTGCTATATGGCTCAGGAAACTTAAATATGGGCTCTGTATCAGCCTATAGGTGTGGGATGAGGAGGGAGTTGGGAGGAAGGTTCAAAAGCTAGGGGATATATGTATATCTATGGCTGATTCATGTTGAGGTTTGACCAAAAACAGCAAAATTCTGTAAAGCAATTATCCTTTCATAAATAATAAATTAATTTAAAAAATCTTCCTCTGCTTCCTCATATATAAAAACTACCCTGTCTAACATTTAATATTTGCCATGCCAAAAGGCCATTTGAAACACTCAACCAGCTATCATTAGCTGAAAAGGGATAACATTTTTCAAAGCCTGAAATCTTGACCATTAACTTATTTGGCTTTTAATCACTCAACAATGTTGTCCACTATGAATTTTTTGTCGGCTGTCATCTCATGAATCCACAAATTCAGCTGTTATCCCATTTTCTTCGAGCTTCATGATGCAATACAGATGTTATTATAGCAGTTTCTGGAGGGCCCTTGTATATGGATGCAGGTATTTTCTCTCTCTCTCTCTTTTTTTTCTCCTGTATATAGTCTATCGTGGATTCACTGACTTTGAACTAACAACAGCAGTATGGATCACACTTGAAGAAAGGTTGTAACACACACATTTTCCCTGTAAGGCACATCCTAGCCTTCTTGCTGTTATACCAGACTGCACTATGTTTGGAGGCATTTCAAGCAGCAAATTTATCATCAAAAGCACAAAAATGTTTAAATTATGGCACAAAATACATCATGAAGATTCTTTACAGTATGAAGGCTGAACCAAGAAAGGAGAGTATTACATCAGGGACATGTATTTACATCAGGAGACTCAATTTTCTCCCTCTCTGAGCATGTCCACAAATAACTGCAAAAGCTCTGAATACTAATTTTGGGTAAAAATTGCCCCCCCTTCTTTTTACTATGTCATGTTTCACTTCATCATGATAGTTTTCATTGTTCTGAAATCAGTTTTGTCTGAAAACAATGTAATCCAGATTTCTTTTTATCAGTGTTCATGCAATGTTTTTTTTTTAACCTGTGCCTTTAAAGTGGTATCATGTAGACAATATATAATTATATGTTTTTAAAATCCACTCTGACAAGTTATCCCTATTACTTTTGATATTCAGATGTTTCACACCTAAAGTGATCTTTTATTTAACTGGATTAAAATCAGCCATGTTTGATAGTGTTTTCTATAAGTTATGCTTATTCTACTTTTCTCTTCTTTCTTATTTTTGCTTCCTTCTTCCTCTTTTTTCCTCTTCCCTGGTTTTAATTGAGCACATTAGATGATTCCTTTTTATTTGCTTGCATACCAATTTTACCTATTTTTCACTTTGTTTAGTGAGTGCCTAACCCAAGTTCACCTTTAAACAATAGTATGTCACTTTATGTGCTTCCCTGGTGGCACAGCAGTAGAGAATCTGCCTGCTATGCAGGAGGTGCAGGTTCAGTCCCTGGGTCAGGAAGATTCCCTGGAGAAGGAAATGGCAACTCACTCCAGTATTCTTCCCTAGGAAATCCCTTGGATGGGGGAACCTGGCAGGTTATAGTCTATGGGGTTGAAAAAGAGTCAGACATGACTTAGTGACTCAAAAAACATGCCACTTTATGAGTACCGAAGGTAACTTAAATTAGAATATTCCCAACTCCCAATTTCTCTTTCCCATGTTTTATAACATTGCTGTTAATCATTCACTTACCCATATAATCATAAAATAAATTCTTACAACTATTTCTTTGAATAAGTGGTCATCTATTATATCAATTAAAAATAAAAATAAAGTGCCTATTAGCTTCATTATTCCATTTCTGATGGTTGTTAAATATGGATCTAAATTTCTGATAATATCATTTTTTGTTACTCTGAGAAACTTTTAAAGTAATTCTTCTAAATTCCATATACAATATTGTAATTAAAAATAAATAAATTTAATAATTTAAAAAATAAAAATAAAAAAATAAAGTAATTCTTGCAGTGTCAGTTTATTACCTGTTGATTCTCTGTTTCTGCACGCCTGAGAAAATATTTCTGTTTCACTTTTGAAGGATAATGTCACTACATGTAGAAATTTCAACTTTTTTTTTCCTTAGAATACTCAAATATTTTATTCCACTCTATTCTTGCCAAAGTGCTAAATATCTACCATATAATCTAGCTATTTTGTGCCCAGCTATTACTCAAGATCAAATGCAGGCTTTGGACCTTACAGTCTAAAATGCATGACTTATATTTTATAGAAAGACATAAAAAGTAGAAGTATTGAGAATGTCAGAAAAGTTAGAAAGCTTTTAATAGGCTAAAGAGATACATGAATGTAGAGAAGAAAAATAAAGTACAACTAAAATCAGTAAATAATTTATTAGAAGCTAAGCAGTGTGGAAAGCACCACACAACAATTCTGATTCCACTTATTTTGTTAAATTTATTTTGGCTAACTTTATTTTCTGCAAAGTTAGGTTACTTTAATAAGTCTGTCTCCTTTAGGATCTTATGATACTTTGGTAATAGTAAAATGATCAGCTGTTCTACCCAAGAGAAAAATTACACATGCATTTTATATTTTCCCGGTGGTGCTGCCAGTCACGGCATCAGTATGCTCCTGTGGTCATATATTATCTTCCTTTTGAAATAAACAGAGATCCCAGAAGTGTATCCCCAACCAAATTCCATGAGCCTATTAACATTATTGTTTCTACACAAAACCCTCTAGTCTTCTGACATTCTTAGTTACTAGCACTGGAATAACTATGTTTAGACTCTGGTTCTTGACCTAAAGAATAACGAATCAGGCCTCTACTCTGCTGAGTTCATGATACTTGAGGAAACTGTATTGTATTTTTTTCTCAAAAGCAGACAAACATTACTAGAAATTAAAGGGTCATAAAGTGATCTAATTTTTATTACCTCTCTAGAAATATTTTTAATCCTTTATTAATGTCTGTTACCTCTATCTCAAACTTCAATAGTTCCAGATTTACTCTCACTGGCTTTCCTGGCTTAGAAGTTGACTATCTCTGGCTCTCCATCCCTTTTGTCTCCATTTATGCTATGGTTTTCCTGGGAAACTGCATGGTGCTCCACGTGATTAGGACTGAGCCGAGCCTGCACCAGCCCATGTTCTACTTCCTGGCCATGCTGGCCCTCACTGACCTGTGTATGGGGCTGTCCACCGTGCACACGGTGCTGGGAATCTTATGGGGGATCATTCAAGAGATCAGCCTGGATTCCTGCATTGCCCAGTCCTATTTCATCCATGGTCTGTCCTTCATGGAGTCCTCTGTCCTCCTTACTATGGCTTTTGACCGCTACATTGCCATTTGCAACCCATTACGCTATTCCTCCATCCTAACTAATGACAAAATCACGAAGATTGGAGTGGCAATCTTATGTAGGAGTTCTATGCTCATACCTCCAGTCATTATTCGCCTGAAGTTCTTAAATTATTGTCACTCTCACATCCTTTCTCACTCTTTCTGCCTGCACCAAGACTTAATTCGAATGGCCTGTTCAGACATCCGCTTCAATAGCATCTATGGTCTGGCCCTGGTGATCAGCAACTTGTTGTTGGATGCAGTGCTCATCATTATCTCCTATATCATGATCTTGCATGCAGTCTTAGCAATTGCATCACGAGAAGAGAGAATCAAGTCTTTGCAGACCTGTGTATCTCACATCTGTGCTGTTTTGGTTTTCTACATCCCAATCATTGGTCTGACCATGGTTCATCGTTTTGGCAGACACCTCTCACCCTGGGTTCATGTTCTCATGGGCAATGTCTATATCCTTTTCCCACCCTTGATGAATCCCATTATTTACAGTATCAAGACCCAGCAAATACGAAGAAGAGTCCAGAGATTGTTTTACTTGAAAAAATGTAAGTCTTAATATCAAATGTGAATGTATTTAAAAGTCAGCAAAGGAGTGCAAAAGGGTAAGAGTCAGTGAATAATTAAAATATGTTTAATCACTTTCATTTGAATGAGGCTTTTCGTTTTGAAACTATCATATTAGTGAAATTGACATGAGTTATGCTGTCAATGATTTTTGAATATCTGAAAATACATATATAATAGCTTCTGAATCATAATAAGGTCTAAGGCAGATTAGCTATTAAAATTCATCTCACTATGGCCAGTTTGGGAGTCATTCATTATAAAAAGGTATATTTTGCTGATTAAAATGCCCCAAGTAATTACTTAAGGACCAAAAATTATTTTACTCGAATTTTCCTTACTCTGAACTACATTCTTGTTTATTGTCTATCCATTTTCCCAATTTAGTCCCATGGCAAAGTAACTAAATAAGCATAATAG
This sequence comes from Nanger dama, assembly GCA_917880005.1. Classification (NCBI taxonomy): domain Eukaryota; kingdom Metazoa; phylum Chordata; class Mammalia; order Artiodactyla; family Bovidae; genus Nanger; species Nanger dama. The sequence continues at coordinate 2,288,496 of CAKJTW010000114.1, forward strand.
AGAATTTGACCTTTTGAGTAAATTTAAAAAGCAATGAAACAAGCAAACAACAAAAAATTAATCTTCATGCTTTTTGCCCATCAGCCAATCTTTCTCACTCCCACCCTACTGAACTGGAGACAGAGATAATCAGCAACTGCCAGAGTAGAAAAAAAAAAAAATAGACACTTGTGATTAGTTTTATTTTCTTAATCCAAGGAACAATAACAAATAGCTACTCTACTTGAAAAGCATTTGAAAATGTTTCCTATGAACCCATAGATCATTTAAATCCAATGGGGAGAAAATGTTACTGTGATCAAAGAAAAATGTTTCTAATTTATCTCCCCATCAAGACTCTGTGGTAGGTGCTATTTTCTAATATATATATGATTTGTAGTTTAAAACACACAAAGATTAAATGATACATCAAATTTTTAGGTGGTAGCAGGTGGTGTGACTTGAATATATTCTCTATTTTATTTTCAAATCAGACGAAAAATCTTTCTTTTCTATCTCCTCTCTGTACTTTTTAACATGAAGTTTGTTAAATGGTTCCACAACCATCATAAAATTTTATAAAATAAAAATGAACAAAAACAAAAATAAATCATGGATAGAAAAATAATGAACACATTTGGACTCTTGGTATGTGTAAATTTCCTTAAAACATTATTGTTGCAAAGATATTTATATAATCTACTTGATATGTTTAGGGCATGTTTTGTTAATGCATAGTATCAAATAGTAGTTCACTCTGTTTAGATGTACACACACTTTCTGATAAATTCTCAAAAATATTTAGTCATGAAATCACTACCACAATCAATCAAGATATGGAATATTTCCATCACCCCACAAGTGTCTTTTATCTCTTTGCAGTCACTTTTCTCCCACAGCCCCAAATTCTCCACTGCCTCCAAACTAATTTCTATCATAGGTTTTGCCTTTAAGAAAGCCTCTATTTGTGTGCTCAGTTGTGTCTAGTTCTTTTGTAATCCCGTGGACTGTAGCATACAAGGCTCCTCTGTCCATGGGATTATCCTGGCAAGAGTACTGGAGTGGGCAGGGACTGAACCCTCAACTTCTGTGTCTCCTGAATTGGCAGACAGATTCTTTACCACTGAGCCACCTGGGAAGCAGCTTTTAGAGAAAATCCCATAAATTGAATCATAAGGAATGTAGTCTTTTTGTCCAGATCATTTCACTTGCAATAATACTTTTGAGATTCACCTTTTTATTTTTCCCTACATCCACAGCTCATTTTTATATTTGAGTTTTATTCCATTGTACTACATAGGGAAAACTATTCATTAATTGATTGAGTTAGCATTTTATAGTTTTGATTTTGAAGGAAGCAGTTATAAACAGCTACACCATGCAATTTTAAAAGCAACTCCCTAATATTGTTAGAGTTTATTTTTAATTATCACAATAACAAGTATAATGGTCATAAAATAATAATTAGCTTATATTTATCAGATTCCTATTATACATCAGGCACTGTGGAAGGACACAGTAATGATTCTTACTGCTGATCTTTAGAGCCAGTCCATGGGTAAATCATAACCAATCAATTTTGCACATGAGGAAATTGAAGTAAAGGGATTTTTAAAAGTAGAAAATAATTGGGGGCACTTTAGTTTCACGGCACTTTTCCCATTGCCATTACTGTACCGTTTTACATTGCAGTTATCTCCCCATCATTCTATTTGTTTTTATTGTTGGTGGTGTTCATGGTGTGAATTAAAATTTTTAAATTGTGTGTTGCTTTAAATATGTTTTCAAATGCATTAGCACTTGAAGCAATCATTTAGTAGGCCACTTTTTCATCAGCCAATATTATGATATATAAAATTCTAATATAACAAGTTTTATACTTTATACTCAAATAATAACATGTGATGAGTTTAGTTTATTTTTAGTCTTATCTGCTCTCAAAGAGTCAATGGTTCTTCCACTTAAAATGTGAATTAAAGTTCTTGAGTTTAAAAAATATATTTGTTGTGGTGTCATATTTTCTGTCAATTGGAAACTGATATTCTGTGCCAGGAAAATTTTTTCTTTCACAGGTCTCTGCCACTAACTGTCACCTCTCTACAAACCCCTCATCATTGCATTGAAGGGGAAGCTGACATGGGCCTGTATTCAAGAACTGGATAGGCCTCTTTTTTAAGTCTGTAACACTTGGCAGACCCTTGCTGAATGGATCTTATCTTACCTCCTCACTCTGTATGCAATGCTGATTTTTCTCATTCTCTGCTGCAGTTTGATTTTCTCTTCAATCTAATTAGTAATCCAACTGTAAATGGCTCTTAGTCTACAAACTCTGAAAACTGACACATTTTCTCTTATTTCCCTAACTCTAATTTTTTTTTTTTAGCCTTTGGTTGCAGAATCATTTTTTTCTAGGCATAACAGTTCCCTTGACAACTCTGCTAGTCAGCATTCACCATGATTTTTGTGTCCCCCACAATGCTGTAAAGAACACCTAGATCCATATGCTACATTGTGGAAGAGCAAGAAACTGGTTCCCTCGCTGAATATACCATGTGCTGCTCTCTGATGATGGAATGAGATAGTTTGTATGGAAATCTCCCTCAGGAGATAAACAAGTAGTAGGTTATTAATATCCTTCTGCTTTTAACTTCTCCCTCAAAGCACATTGGATTTCTAGCTTCTCATGCCCTGGCACTCTAAATGAGTGCCAAAGAATACAGCTGAACCGGAGACCTTGAAGATTATATCTTTTCAATTCTCTTTGCTTATCTGTGTTTCTCTTCTCCAGCTCATGCTGAAAAGGGTTCCATTACTCTTTCTTTTTTTTTTTTTAATATCTAAAAGAAACTTCCTCTACATCCCAAACTCTTTGCTTTCTGTCTTTGTTCTAGCTGGTACCCTCTAACAGAAGTAGTTGATAACAGTAGGATGCTAGTGAAAGAAAAGAAAAATCAATAATATCCAAAAGGCAAAATATTATATATATATATATGCACACACATATATACACATATATATGTACACACATATATTTACATATTCTGAATGATTTCAACTAATTACTTTCTTATGATAATACATCTGAATTTTAGCAAATTCTACTTGTTGTAAAATAATGCTAATACATTTTTGGCATAAGTTAAACATTTTTCTCCACAGTACTATATTTAAATCAAGTCCCAACACCAACATGACACTGCAAAAGTGCAAACTAAATTTTACTATTATATTTGTAAATGATTATTGACATTTCAGTTCAGTTCAGTCACTCAGTTGTGTCTGATTCTTTGTGACCCCATGAACTGCAGCATGCAGGCTTCCCTGTCCATCACTAACTCCCAGAACTTGCTCAAACTCATGTCAATTGAGTCAGTGATGCCATCCAACCATCTCATTCTCTGTGTTCCCTTCTCTTCTGGCTTTTAATCTTTCCCAGCATCAGGATCTTTTCTAATAAGTTAGTTCTTCACATCAGGTGGCCAAAGTACTTGAGCATCAGCTTTAGCATCAGTCCTTCAATGAATATTCAGGACTGATTTTCTTTAGAATGGACTGCTTGAATCTCCCTGAAGTCCAATGGACTCTCAAGAGTCTTCTCCAATACCACAGTTCAAAAGCATCAATTCTTCTTCAGCCCTCAGCTTTCTTTATAGTCCAACTCTCACATCCATACATGATTACTGGAACAACCATAGCTTTGACTACGTGGACCTTTGTCGGCAAACTAATGTCTCTGTTTTTTAATATGCTGTCTAGGTTTGTCATAGCTTTTCTTCCAAAGAACAAGCATCTTTTAATTTCATGGCTGCAGTCACCATCTGTAGTGATTTTGGAGCCCAAGAAAATAATGTCTCTCACTGTTTCCATTGCTTCCCTATCTGTTTGTCATGTATAGATGGGACCAAGTGCCATGATCTTAGTTTTTTCAATGTTGAGTTTTAAGCCAGCTTTTTCACTCTCCTCTTTCACTTTCATCAAGAGGCTCTTTGCTTTCTGCCATAAAGGTGATATCATCTGCATATCTGAGGTTACTGATATTTCTCTCTGCAATCTTGATTCCAGCTTGTGTTTCATCCAGCGTGGCATTTCACATGATGTATTCTGCATATAAGTTAAATAACCAGGGTGACAATATACAGCCTTGATGTACTCCTTTCCCCAATTGAGAACCAGTCTGTTGTTCCATGTCCACTTTTAATTGCTGTTTCTTAATTCTCCAAGCCAGGCTTCAGCAATACGTGAAACATGAACTCCCTGATGTTCAAGATGGTTTTAGAAAAGGCAGAGGAACCAGAGATCAAATTGCCAACATCTGCTGGATCATGGAAAAAGAAAGAGAGTTCCAGAAAAACATCTATTTCTGCTTTATTCACTATGCCAAAGCCTTTGACTGTGTGGATCACAATAAACTGTGGAAAATTCTTCAAGAGATGGGAATACCAGACCACCTGACCTGCCTCTTGAGAAATCTGTATGCAAGTCAGGAAGCAACAGTTAGAACTGGACATAGAGCAACAGACTGGTTCCATAATGGAAAAGGAGTACGTCAAGGCTGTATATTGTCACCCTGCATATTTAACTTACATACAGAGTACATCATGAGAAACGCTGGACTGGAAGAAACACAAGCTGGAATCAAGATTGTCAAGAGAAATACAAGAACCTCAGATATGCAGATGACACCACCCTTGTGGCAGAAAGTGAAGAGGAGCTAAAAAGCCTCTTGATGAAAGTGAAAGAAGAGAGTAAAAAAGTTGGCTTTAAGCTTAACATTCAGAAAACGAAGGTCATGACATCCGGTCCCAGAACTTCGTGGGAAATAGATGGGGAAACAGTGGAAACAGTGTCAGACTTAATATTTTTGGGGCTCCAAAATCACTGCAGATGGTGACTGCAGCCATGAAATTAAAAGACGCTTACTCCTCAGAAGAAAAGTTATGATCAACCTAGACAGTATATTCAAAAGCAGAGACATTACTTTGCCGACTAAGGTCCATCTAGTTAAGGCTATGGTTTTTCCTGTGGTCATGTATGGATGTGAGAGCTGGACTGTGAAGAAGGCTGAGTGCTGAAGAATTGATGCTTTTGAACTATGGTGCTGAAGAAGACTTTTGAGAGTCCCTTGGACTGCAAGGAGATCCAACCTGTCTATTCTGAAGGAGATCAGCCCTGGAATTTCTTTGGAAGGAATGATGCTAAAGCTGAAACTCCAGTACTTTGGCCAGTTCATGCGAAGAGTTGACTCATTGGAAAAGACTCTGATGCTCAGAGGGATTGGGGGCAGGAGGAGAAGGAGACAACAGAGGATGAGATGGCTGGATGGCATCACTGACTCTATGGACGTGAGTCTGAGTGAAGTTCAGGAGTTGGTGATGGACAGGGAAGCCTGGCATGCTGCAGGCTTTCCTCTTTGCATGGGGTCGCAAAGAGTCAGACACGACTGAGTGACTGAACTGAACTGAATGTGCACACAGATTTCTCAGGAGGCAGGTAATGTGGTCTGGTATTCCCATCTCTTTCAGAATTTTCTAGTTTGCTGTGATCCCATAGTCAAAGGCCTCAGTGTAGTCAATAAAGCAGAAGTAGATGTTTTTCTGGAATTCTCTTGCTTTTTCTATGATCCAACAGATGTTGGCAACTTGATATCTGGTTCCTCTGCCTTTTCTAAATCCAGCTTAAACATCTGGAAGTTCTCATTTCACACACTTTTGAAGCCTGCTGTTGCTGCTAAGTCGCTTCAGTTGTGTCCGACTCTGTGCGACCCCATAGACGGCAGCTCACTAGGCTCCCTCTGCCTCTGGGATTCTCCAGGCAAAAATACTGGAGTAGGTTGCCATTTCCTCCTCCAATGCATGAAAGTGAAAAGTGCAAGTGAAGTCACTCAGTCGTCTCCGACTCTTAGTGACCCTATGAATTGCAGCCTACCAGGCTCCTCGGTCCGTGGGATTTTCCATGCAAGAGTACTGGAGTGGAGTGCCATTGCCTTCTCCTAGTTTTGTGAATTTTGAGCTTTGTGTTACTACCATGAGAGTCTATCACAATTGTGTGGTAGTTTGAACATTCTTTGGCATCGCTTTTCTTGGGACTGGAATGAAAACTGACCTGTCCTCTGGCCACTGCTGAGTTTTCCAAATTTGCTGGCATATTGAATGCAGCACTTAACAGCATTACCTTTTAGGATCTGAAATAGCTCCACTGGAATTCCATCACCTCCAGTAGTTTTGGTTCTGGTGATACTTCCTAAGGCTTACTTGTGTTCAGACTCCAGGATGTCTGATCCTAGGTGAGTGATCACACCTTCGTGTTATTTGGATCATGAAGATCTCTTTTGTATAGTTCTTTTGTGTATCGTTGCCATCTCTTTTTAATATCTTCTGCTTCTGCCAGGTCCATATCATTTCTGTTCCTTATTATGCCCATCTTTGCATGAAATGTTCCCTTAGTGTCTCTAATTTTCTTGAAGGGATCTCTAGTCTTTCCCATTCTATCATTTTCCTCTACTTCTTTGCATTGATCACTTAGGAAGGCTTTCTTATCTCTCCTTGCTATTCTTTGAAACTCTGCATTCAGATATATCTTTCCTTTTCTCCTTTGCCTTTAGCTTCTCTTCTTTTCTCAGCTATTTGTAGGGTCTCCTCAGACAACCATTTTTCCTTTTCGCATTCTTTTTCTTGAGGATGGTTTTGATCATCACCTCCTGAACAATGTTACAAACCTCTGTCCATAATTGTTCAGGCACTCTGTCTATCAGATCTAATTCCTTGAATCTGTTTGTCACTTCCACTATATAATCATGAAAGATTTGATTTAGATCATACCTGAATGGTCTAATTCCCTACTTTCTTTATTTTGAGTCTGAATTTGGCAATAAGGAGTTCATGAGCTGAGCCACAGTCAGCTCCTAGTCTTGTTTTTGCTCACTGTAGAGAACCTCTCCATTTGGCTGTAAATAGTACAATCAATCTGATTTTGGTATTGACCATCTGGTGAAGTCCATGTGTAGAACTGTCTCTTGCACTGTTGGAAGAGTGTATTTGCTATGACCAGTGCGTTCTCTTGCAAAACTCTGTTAGTCCCTATTGACATTTACTGGACACTTATTGTGTTCCAGATACTGTTATAAGTTCCTTATATATTTCCTCAATTTAACAAAATATCCACACATACAAAATAAGTTCCCTAATTTTATACCTAGAAGCAATGGAACCAAGATTTGATTATTAGAAATCTGACTACAGAGATTGTCCTCTTTAGTCACAAGCCTACACTGTGTCCTAATGCTTCAAACCAGCAATTCCAATTAATTACGTGAAAATGACTGCACTTTTATTTTTTAACTTCACTCAATAAAAGTATTTAAAGCCTTATGCCTTTTCATTCTTAAGTTTTATTATGATTCTATATATTCTCTGCACTATTTTGTCTTATAATTGCTAATCAAAATTACACTTTACTGACTCCTTTATTGTTTCTTTTGTGCTATACATGTCTTCAGTTTCCGCCTGATGTGTCAGATACACATTCTTTTATCAAATGTACTAATTAATTTATTTTTTTCCACTCTGTGCTGCTTGTGGCAGGATCTTAATTCCCTGACCAGGAGTTAATGAATTAATTAACTTAATTCCCTGACTCAGCAGTGAAAGTACTGAGTCCCAAAGTTTGATTGCTAGTAAATTACCCAGGTGCACATTCTAAAGTTCATTTTAAGTAACATGATATTCAGATATCTAAGAATTTTTTTTAATGTTGTATTAAGATGCCCTAGCAAGGAAAAGAGATGATTCTTAGCCATTAGCTCCTGCAAGAAGACACATAGTTCCAGAATACATTAACTGGCCTTGTCTCTGTGAAGAACTCTTATTTTTTTCTGAACTCTTGCTGAATTTTATAGGGCTGGTGCTTTCTTCTTGGAATGGTAAATCCTTGCACTTGCTGGATCCACTTGGAGGCCTCATTGATTCCCTCATTGCATCATTAATTCTCACAGCCCTCCCTGTGTCTATGGCTGCAAGGCAATTTTGCAAACAATCCCAACCCCATTTTTTCAAAAATATGTGGTTGGATGTTGGAATAGCTCTTTAGAATTATTGCCTTTGTAACTAGTAGTCTGTTTCTTTAACCTGGTCCTACATTATAATTAAAATACATTTACTTCTCTTTTTACTTTTATTATCTTACCAGGACCAGCATATTTTCATATTTTTTAGCTTCTCTATAACCTGGAGGTTGCTAAAGAGTTCCCGTGGTCTCTTATCAATTTAAAGAAAACAACCAGAGTCGCACTGTGCCAAATACACAGTATTCGACAGTGACCCATGCTTTATCTATTTCTTTTAATCTTCAAAAATACTGATATTTATGAGATCTTGGAGTTTGTGCCTGCTAAGTTGCTTCAGTTGTGTCCAACTCTTTGTGACCTTATGGACTCTAGCTCACCAGGGTACTCTATCCATGGACATTCTCTAGACAAGAATACTGGAGTGGGTTGCCATGACCTCCTCCAAGGGATCCTCCTGACCCAGAGATCCAGTCCACTTCTTTTACATGTCATGCATTGACTGGGGATTTTTTTTTTTTTTTTTACTTTATTTTACTTTACAATACTGTATTGGTTTTGCCATACATCAACATGAATCTGCCACAGGGGTACATGAGTTCCCAATCATTTTTTATAATAGCCAGGGCATGGAAGCAACCTAGATATCCATCAGCAGATGAATGGATAAGAAAGCTGTGCTACATATACACTATGGAGTATTACTCAGCCATTAAAAAGAATACATTTGAATCAGTTCTAATGAGGTGGATGAAACTGGAGCTGATTATACAGAGTGAAGTAAGCCAGAAAAAACAAAACCAATACAGCATACTAACACATACATAGGGAATTTAGAAAGATGGTAATGATAACCCTGTATGCGAGACAGCAAAAGAGACACAGATGTATAGAACAGACTTTTGACTGGGGGATTCTTTACCACTGCCACTGCCTGGAAGTTCAGTTCATTTCAGTCACTCAGTCATGTCTGACTTTCTGAGACACCATGGACTGCAGCACACCAGACCTCCCTGTCTGTCACCATTTCTCAGAGCTTACTCAAACTCATGTCCATTGAGTTGGTGATGCCATCCAACCAGCTCATCCTCTGTCTTCCCCTTCTCTTCTTGCCTTCGATCTTGCTCAGCATCAGAGTAGCCTCTAAAAAGTACTTGCTATCACTGTGTAAGACTAACAGTGTGGCTAGAACTTAAATTTGTGAACTAATGTATGAGGAGGTGAACAGACCTTGTGAGGTACTTAACTCCAAAGGAAGGCATGTTACAAGAATTGTAAATATGAGAATGCTCCATGATGCTGATCCACAGAGGAAAAAGATCCCAGGATTAGTGTGGCTTTAAACATAGACAGCTGAGGGAAGAACAAATTTATGTGGAAAGAGAGGGGATTTTCCTTATAAAAATATTGTAGTGGTTTCTTTATCTTGCATATTCTCAATTATGTAGCAGCATGGAGCTGCTCTTATTAAATAATTTGGGATGGGCTTTATCCTTTACCACTTTCTGATAAAAGTTTTTATGGAATTCATATTATTTTCCCTCTAAATGTTTGGTTGTATTCATCTAGCAAATTCATCTGGATCTGGAAAATTCCTTCTTGGAAGGTTTCAAACTACAATTTCTCAAGTAGATATGAGAGTACTTAGGTTATCTATTTCTTTCAAAATGAGCTTCAGTAGTTTGTACATAGCAAGGGATTTTCTCATTTGTCTTAGTTATTAAATATAGTGAAAATTTTTATTTTGTAATTGTATATTTTCTATTTCCTGATAATTTTGACTAAGTTTGTAAGTTATATTAATCTTTTAAAAAGTCAGTTCATACTCTCATTCTTGTAAATTTCAAGGCGATATATGTGATATCCAGCAATAAAATAATAAAGTTATCCTTTGTAAACAGGTATCAAGAGAACAATGAATCAAATTTCAAGTCCTAAAGCAATATTGAATACATGAATACACTCACATTATAATTTTGAAAGTTTAAAAATGAACTTTAAAGACAGAACTTACAGAGTTCTTCTACAGAATAGAAAGAAGAATAGAAAGCTTTACTGAGTATAATATACTTAATAAGCTTAAAATATTTTAAAAATTTGAGGTTTATACATGTATGGGAAACAAAATTTGCCAAAGTCACTTCTGTATACCCCTGTTTTCTTTTAATATCTAGGTGAAACAGCACAGAATTTAAACAAAATAGTAAATACAGAAAGAATCAGAAACAATACAATTAATCAGTAATCATATAAAAATCTGGAAATCATGATAAACTTAGATTTCTCTTTCTCACTGCTAAGTTTTAGAATAAAAATGAAATTCTATTTATACTTACCTAAAAATCCTACTACAAAAATGCTCAAAATATCCTCCATCAAAGTAAAAAATAATAATAATTTCAAGAGACAATTAAAGTAATTAAATATAAATCCTGGATACTTAAGCAATTAAGAAAATAATAGGGACATATTCAGGGGAGGTAGAATAATGTAAAGTCATCCTAGAGTTAAAGTTTCCTAGGGTTAGAGCTGACTCTTCCTTCTAACAGGCCTGGGCCACCTCCAGTTGGGTCTCTGACTAAGGTCCCTCATGACTCTGAAGTGTGAAGTCCGCTCAGTTGTGTCTGACTCTTTGTGACCCCATGGGGTGTAGCCTACCAGGGTTCTCCCTCCATAGGATTCTCCAGGCAAGAGTACTGGAGTGGGTTGCCGTTTCCTTCTCCAGGGGATCTTCCTGACCCAGGGATCGAACCCGGGTCTCCTGCATTCCAGGCAGATGCTTTAACCTCTGAGCCACCAGGAAATCACCTCATCTTTTACAAGAATCACTAGATATAATTTAATTACTTATAATTAGTTTAATTTAAATGTTCTTTTAAAAATATACACACTATCAGGAAAACTCTATATATTCTATCAGAATTTCTGTGCAAATATACTTGTGTGTAATATTCCATACATTAATATATGGGTGTATATTCCCTTACTTAAGATCATCTGATATGTATTGTTCTGCAACCTGTAATTTCTCTTTAAAATGTTTTAAGCTTATTTCCATATTAACATTTTACAGTAACATATTCAGTAATAACTACCAAATTTTAAAAATGTATTGCAATACATTCAGCCTGTGCATTTATATTTCTAGTTTTCATTTTTGTCATAAATGCTGTGAAGACATTAACATGTTCATGAGTTTTCGTTAGTACTTGTACAAGTGAACATGTTAAATATTCTTTATTTATTATTTTATAAATCATTTATGTTCTTAGACATCGACATCTCACTGTTTCTTTTCTTCCCTGATTAATACCTTTTACTGTTGCTAGTAAGAGTAACAATTATTACCACTTTGGTAAAATAAATGCAGTCTATAGTAGGATTATAAAATGATCAAGAGGAGCTTTGACATTCATTTGAGGAGCAGATGCAGATTTTTAATTCATTCCAGTGCTTTTACTAATGTATGGTGGTAGTGGTAAGGAATCCACCTGCAAATGCAGGAGACATAGAGACTCAGGCTGGATCCATGGTAGGGTAGATCCCCTGGAGGAGGGCATAGCAACCCACTCCAGTTTTCTTGCCTGGAGAATACCCATGGACAGAGGAGCCTGGTGAGCTAGAGTCTATAGGGTCGCAAAGAGTCAGACACAACTCAAGCAACTTAGCATGCACACATGCTAATAATCCGTAAATTTCTACCTCTGGCAAATTTTTCTCCTGTCTCCAGAGTGAAAAATTCAAATAGGTTTATGCCCCAAGGTCACCTAAAATCATTATGTCCCATACTGCCTGAAATCATACTTAGGAAAGAGGAAATATAGGCTTCTCAAGTGGCACTAGTGGTAAAGAACTCTCCGATCAGTGCAGGAGATATCAGAGGTGGATCTGATCCCTGGGTCAGGAAGATCCCTTTGGGGAGGGCATGGCAATCCACTCCAGTATTCTTTCCTAGAGAATCCCATGTCCAGAGGAGTCTCGTTGGTTACAATCCATGGGGTCGCAGAGCTGGACAGGACTGAAGCAATGTGTATTACACACAAGGAGGAAATATAAAGGAGATTCCTTTCTCTATTCTGCAGGTCCGGTGTATGTAGGATGCAGACTGATTACAGTAGTATTACTGGTAATAGGAACAACAGAAAGCCTTCCTTCATTTTCATTACATGCTGTGCAGTATTGTAGAAGCTTTACATAAACCATTTTACTTAATAATTTTAACAACCTTAAAAGTTACATAATATTTTGTGACTATTATAAATATAAGTGTACAGAATTCCAGAAAGAGTAAATGCACTCTGCCAAGGCCATACATCTGGAATTCAAGACAAACTTAGAGCCCAGATGCTCAGCTAATACACCAGGACGCTAAATACATGAGTACTATTTTCTCTGATTTACAGAGGTCATATTATAGGAGAATAAACTGAAACCCTGATAAGTTGATTTGAGATTTTTTTTTCATTTTTTTTTAGTGTGTGTGGGTGGGCCGTGTCTTCGTGTCTTCAGTTCTCCTGTTTGTCTATATTAACATAAAATTGAAATTAGCTATTGAATTTCTTTGCTTTAAACTTGTAACAAAACTCATTGCACAGACTCTAAAATGTCCATGGTCTGACACTGTCCTGAACGAAAACAGTGAAACAAGATTTTAACATGATCTGATTTACTGAAATCTTAATGGTATTGTTCTCTCTTAATCCTGGCATGATATAAGATATCCAGGCATACTGCAACTCATGGGGTCACAAAGAGTTGGACATGGCTGAGTGACTAAATGGAACTGAACTGAACTGACTCTTCAATTAGTGGAGTTACATAAAGAATTAAAGAACTATGCTGTTTAATCTACATCAGCAAAATTTCTTGCTCAAAGAAAAGATCTGGATAAATTTCTCCTGAATTTGCTTGTTCTTAACTCCATAAATGATGGGGTTGAGAGTGGGTGGTATCACCACATAAAGATTGGCAAGAAGGATATGTATATGGAGTGGTATACTGTGGCCCCAAAATCGGTGAGTAAAGAGTGAAAAAAGGCTGGGGTACAGAACAGTAATCTAACACACACATGGGAGCCACAAGTACCCAGAGCCTTGAGCCGGGCATCTTGGGAAGGAATTCTAAACGCAGTACACAGTATTAGGGCATAAGAGATGATGATAAGCACCACATCCAGGCATGTGGAAAACAGAGCCACAATCACCCCATAGTAGATGTTGACTTGGATGCTATCACAGGCAAGCCTGGCAAGGCCCATATGTTCACAGTATGAGTGACGAATAATGTTCCTTCCACAGTAAGTAAGCCGATAAACCAGAAAAACCAAGGGGAAACAGATGAGGAAACTCCTAATTATAGAAGCAATGTCTATTTTTCCAATGACTGAGGGTGTTAGAATGCTAGTATATCTTAGTGGATAACAGATGGCTACATAGTGATCAAATGCCATGGCCAGCAATACGGCAGACTCTGCCACAAAGATGAAGTGGAGGAAAAACATCTGGGACACACAGCTACCAAAAGATATACCCCCTTCTTGGAACCAGAAGATTGCTAACATCTTGGGTGTGGTGACAGTGGAAAGAAAGATATCTGCCAAGGCTAACATGGAGAGGAAAAGATACATGGGTTCATGAAGACTGTGCTCAGTGAAGATCAGAAATAGTAAGAGGGTATTTCCTATAACAGCGACTATGTACATGGAACAAATGGGCATGGAGATCCATGTGTGTGCATCTTCCAGTCCTGGGATCCCAATCATGGTGTACCAAATGTCTCTAAGGTTAGTGTAGTTTGAAGAGGTTGTCGTCTTTTACTCTGTCCTCTGATGCTGAACCCTGAAATAGGGTGAGGGAGAGAAAAAGAGAATGAGAATGAAGTATCAGGGCTATTTTATCAGATTAAGTGTGACTCTTGGCATTGCAGTAATTTAACTGAGTTAAAATAGGATGGTAATAAGTAATGATTCAAGGATGATAAGTCAAATAGACTTCACTGACATGAAAGTTACCATGACTTAATAGAGATAATGCTGTTGGTATTGATAATGAAAATAGCAATAGCAATAAACATTGAATGGGCTTATAATTTCATTTAGGCACTGTGACCGATACGTTATATTTATTGACTTACCATCATACAAGAAAATTTCTTTATAAGCTCTTGAGTATCATCAGTTTTCCTTCTTGTCTGACTAGTCACTCCTGGTGATTAATAGACACTTTTCTTTTTCTAGAGCTAAAGAAAAAAGTTTTAAGAATACTGGTGTGGCCTTTTAGGGAGGTCAGTAACAATCATTATTCTTATGATTTAATATGAAGACTTTCATTGTCAAATGAGAAGAACTTAGAAAGAGTAATATAAGTGTAGACAACCCTTACTTTGAACAGTGTTTTTATACCTTAAGAGTGTGCATATTGAAACCATGTTCTCTCTTGTATGGTCCCAGGATGCATGCATTTCAGGTGAACTAATCCTGTGCAAAGCAAGGAATGATAAATCATCATTCTAACACAGTGCATATGTCCTCTCATCCCTCACATACTTTATCTTCCTTCGTCCAATCTCACTTGCCTACCCTCCTTTTTTTTTCTCTTTTCCCATTTATTTCTCCCAGCTTACATTCAAATATATGTCCTTTCCTCTTCTTCTTTTTTTAGCTAAAATTTGAATACTCTTTCCGGGGTCGAGGGCAGAAACAGCTTGTATATAATGAAATAGAAAATGAGTTTCACTATGTTCAATACAGGATACAGGATGCTTGGGGCTGGTGCACGGGATGATCCAGAGAGATGACATGGGGTGGGAGGTGGGAGGGGGCTTCGGCATTGGGAGATCATGTACACCTGTGGCTGATTCATGTCAATGTGTGGAAAAACCAATACAGTATTGTAACGTAGAATAAAGTATTAAAAAAAATAAAAAATAAAAGAAAATGAGTTTCAAGCACTCAAGAATTAAACACACAGCATTAAATAAGTTAATGAATATTTCTTTAAGCTCACTCTGTATTTAATAACTCACTGAGGAAGGAATCAAATATAGATCATAAATATTTTCTATTTCAAGGATTCCTACCCCTGTGAAGGTCACGGAATGTGGACAACAAAACACCTCCCTTCAAAGAAAATCAGGATAAAATAATCTGAGATAGTCAATCACATGTGTATGACACAAGCATAACCTTCACTAGAGAGATAATGAAAAGATTCATGGAAGTATGGTTATTAGTCTGTTTCTCAGAAACAAAAAAACCTCAGGAAAGAACAAAAAGATAAACAAAAAGCTAAAGTAAGGTATTTAAATCACTGTAAAAATAAGATCATCTAGCTTATTGAGAGCTTAGAGATATAAGAAATATAACTGAGCAAGTAGATTGTGTCTTGAAGATACAGAATTTTTAAAGTCAAGCTAATGGCTTCATGGCTTTGAGTTTAGTTTGTCACATGAACTAATTTATTAGTTAACAGTATTTACTGAGTCTCTAATATTTTAGCAAAGTTTTAAGAAGAATATAATATGATAAAAAATTAAGATTTATTTTTCAGAGAAGCTTTTGTTGGTGGGCAATTCTTTTTTAAACCTCCTATCTCCCAGTAGCATAGCTAAACAACTCTTAATTACAAACTTTGCAATATTGTTCACTAATACATTTCAGTTTCCATGTAGCTATATCTTCAGCATCCAGTATAACACATTTTTGTTGAGTAAATATAGTTTCAAAGTTGGTGAAATTTATTGAAATGAAGAAAGATAGCTCTCCAGAGTTGCTCTAGGAAACTTTTCCAGCACATCAAAGCAGCCAGGAATGTAGCCTTAACAGTGAAAACAGGGTATAGAGAAGAAATACGTCAAGAAAAAATTAAAAACAGACTGTCAGGTGATGGGTTATATGAGGGATAAGTGAAAGGCAATAAAATATTTGAGACATATTGTTCGGGGAAGAATAGTGATACCTCTAACCAACAAAGGGAATAAGCTAGGGGATGCAGAATTCATAGAAAGTTAATGCAATTGTTCTGAAACTATTAATATTTAACAAGTCTATGGATGACTGAGGAACTTAATGTGACTGACTGACTCAAACTTGCCTAGTGCCCTGGAAAGAGAACTGGTCTAGGTATGAGGCTCTAGCTGAGCTTGCCTCAGTTATGCCATAAACAGACTGAGATCTTGGTAGAAGCATTTCATCACTCTGGACTCTCTATACATTCTAGATTAGAATCAAATTAATGGTTCCCTTCTAGCTACAGAAATCTAAACTTCATTCCCCACTTGTGAGCAATCCCTTCTTTAATCTTTCTTCTCCTTTGATTTCCTTGATCCCATTATACCCCTGTCTTCCTACTACATTTGCATGGTTCTGAGTCTTTTCTCCAGTGCTATTCTTATTATTTGCAGTGTTATCATTATTGCTGTTATTATTATCGTTATTGCTCTTATTGTTCAGTGCCACCTCCAGACTGCTGTGTTGAGAGTAGAATGTCAGATAAAACACTAGACCTTCACTAGTGAAACTATTGGGCTTTCACTAGCATCTAGTACAATTTTAAGAAATTAGTGAGGATAAAGTCTGATCACAGAATGCAAGACATTGGATGTGTAACAGCTGAAAACAGCAGTGGAAGGCAACTTGAGAAGATTGGGGCTGAAGAAAGGAAAACAGTTCTCATGGTAAAGAATTTGAAGGAAGAAAGTGAACATCTTTTGCAATTTAAGTTTCCATCATAGAAAAAAACCAAATCATTCAAGCTACCATATGGGTGTTCTGCTTCTTTTCTTGAGGCAAAATGGAGTCAGAAGAATATGGGGTATATGGAAAATTTTCAAAAGACTCACATATGATCCAAATATTTATAATAAATTGAAAGGCAGTGCTTAATAGGGGACTTCTCTGATGGCTCAGCAGTAAAGAATCCACCTACCAATGATGGAGATGTGGGTTTAATTCCTGGATCAGGAAGATCTCCTGGAGAAGGAAATGGCAACCCACTCAGGTATTCTGGACTGGGAAATCCCATAATAAGAGGCACTTGGCTGGCTATAATTCATGGGCTCACAAACAAGTTGGACATTACTGAATGATAAGCAACCACAACGGCATGCTTATTAGAGTTAGTGTCAAAACTCATATAGACAAAAATAGAGAGGGAGAGAGAAAGAGAGATACTATTGAAAATAAAAGGTGTATAGAACAGAAAACAAATGAATAAGCCATTGTCCAACAGAAGTGAAGGCTATTGAGGTGAGAGGAGAGAAATATTTTATAGCAGGATGAGTCAACTGATTCTTCAGGAAAGTTCAATTTTTCAGAATCGAGAAAAATTAAACAGAAAGAAGAGAGCTAATCACAAGACACCATAGCTGGCTGGCAAATGAAGGAAATGATGAATTAATTCACAGGTGGTTCCCAAAGATAAATGGGATTCCAAGGGACCAAAAGAGAAAAAGGTTTGGTCAGGGGAGGGGTGGGGGAGGGATGGATTTTTTTTCTGTTCACCTGACACTAATCAAACACAAAATTCTGTTCTGGATCTTTCTAATCTCTTTTCTCCCTAACTACAGGTCTGAAATTATACTCATTCATTTTTTCTTCTCTTACACTTATTCTATCCACTTTCCTTTCAGAGGTACTTTCATCTTTTAAGTGAATGAACTGAACTGTACTAATATATTAAAATAAATCCATAAAGACAGAGAAATTAGCTGATTTTGAAAACCAGCTTAGATATCAATTCAACTACAGTTTCTAAGATAAACAGAGATACCATGATCCTCATAGCTCACTGTCTAGGCTTCCAAAAGAAGCCTTCAGCCATTCAGTTCTATTCTAAAGATCTTTTATTTATTTATTTATTTTTAATTAATTTATTTTTTTCTTTACTTTATTTTACTTTAAAATACTGTATTGGTTTTGCCATACATTGACATGAATCAGCCATAGGTGTACACGTGCTCCCAATCCTGAATCCCTTTCCCACCTCCCACCCCATATCATCTCTCTGGATCATCCCCGTGCACCAGCCCCAAGCATCCTGTATCCTGTATCGAACATAGACTGGTGCTTCATTTCTTACATGATAGTATACATGTTTCATTGCCATTCTCCCTAATCACCTCACCCTCTCTCTCTACGTCAGAGTCCAAAAGTCTGTTCTATACATCTGTGTCTCCTTTGCTCTCTCGCATACAGGGTCATTATTACCATCTTTCTAAATTCCATATATATGTGTCAGTACACTGTATTGGTGTTTTTCTTTCTGGCTTACTTCACTCTGTATAATCTGCTCCAGTTTCATCCATCTCATTAGAACTGAGTCAAATTTATTCTTTTTAAGGGCTGAGTAATACTCCATTGTGTATATGTACCACAGCTTTCTGATCCATTCATCTGTTGATGGACATCTAGGTTGTTTCCATGTCCTGGCTATTATAAACAGCGCTGCAATGAACATTGGGGTACATGTGTCTCTTTCAATTCTGGTTTCCTCGGTGTGTATGCCCAGCAGTGGGATTGCTGGGTCATAAGGCAATTCTATTTGCAATTTTTAAGGAATCTCCACACTGTTCTCCATAATGGCTGTACTAGTTTGCATTTCCATCAACAGTGTAAGAGGGTTCTCTTTTCTCCACACCCTCTCCAGCATTTATTGCTTGTAGACTTCTGGATCACAGCCATTCTGACTGGTGTGAAATGGTACCTCATTGTGGCCTTGATTTGCATTTCTCTGATAATGAGTGATCTTGAGCATCTTTTCATGTGTTTGTTAGCCATCTGTATGTAAATATCTTTTAGAACCTCAGTATTTTCCATTATAATTTCCATTATTTCCCTTCTCTCCAATACTCACTGGTTACCTCACTCAAAGCAACTTCTTACTGCAGCAGTGGGGTCATATTGAGGAACTGTGGTAGAAGGAGATGCCATAAATTGGTGAGCCAGCTGATCTGAGAGACCTTGGAACTTTGTCAGACACAGGTCACGAAACAGACCTCGTGGGTTTGTTACTTACCAAGAAGGAAGTTACACAAAATGCTCTGCTTTGAAATTTTTTTTTCTTCTTATTCCCAACCACTTATATCTTTCTTTCTCATATTCTCAGCTTGTGATTTAAGTCATAATTTACTATTTTTATGGTTTTTACCATCCTAATTCTATCTTGTTCCAAATAGATAAGAATACAATTCCCCATCAGGGGAAAAAAAAAGCCTCAGCATATAGAAACCACTGTCAGAGCCTCCTGAGATGCCAGTTCTTTCAGTTCTGTGAAACGGGCTTCCACACCCACTACATCTAGCCTTGTGTCTTGACTCCTGTTCTGTTTTAGATAAAGTGAGACAAACTCCTTCTGCAACAAACTATTCCAAAGAGAGTTTCAACAAGCAAGCTGAAAATAAATAAAGAAACCACACAGAAACCTGTGAGATAGAATGTGAAAAAAATAAAAAGAATCTCAAGAATCTGTGACTGACTACAGTCAGAGCAAGAAAAACACAGGCCCTTTTCTTCTGATGTTCCCGACTTTAGATTTATCCCAAATTTTAAATCCTGAAAAATTTTGTCCTCACAAAGACTGACTGTTTTAAAAGTTATAAATCACTCTCAATGAACCCTTCATTAACTTGAAAGATCATGGTCCAGCCAGGTAGCCAGAGATTCTCATTATTAGCAAATATCATATCACAAGCATTGGACATGCCTCCACTGCAAGTCTTGGGTCTCCTTAAATCATGGCCCTGGGCAGGTGCTATAAGGTAAGCATATATGGCAGGAAAATAATCACAGGTCCTTCGGACTAGGAGTGAGATTAGTATGTTATCTGAGACTCACAGGACCCCTTTGAAATCCATCAAGCAGTCACTTACTGTCCAGCATTGGACACCAGGCCCTCATTACCTCCTTTATTCTACAGCCACAGACTTACAGACATCCCATAAGACAGGTTGTCTGTCCTTGATCTAGGTTCCAGTGTGGACTCAGAGGCTAGTTCTATAGTTTTCTCTATCCCAGGAGAAATAAAACTCAAGAGAAGTTGGGAATACAGAAAAATGTTTGTGGTCTTCTGAGATTTTTATCCTTTTATTAAGGCCAAGAAAGACACACTGAATGAATAAATAGGCTTATGGGAAGATCATACTTCTTAGACAACCCTGGGGAATTAGCAACAGCAGTAGCAACCCACACATAGACTTCCCTGAAAACACAAAAAATCATAAAAATATAAGATGTTGTCAAGATTTCCATTTATTAAATGCATGAGCTGTTGTGAGAGTTGGAAGGTCTAATTTTTAGTGTTGAAGGAACACAATTCTTAGGAATTTGCTATCTCTCAAGAAACATTAAAAAAACCCATGGGGGTTAGAGCAATCAAATATTTAAGACTTTTTTCTTATTAAGTGAAAGTGAAGTCATTCAGTCATGTCCAACTCTTTGCGACCCTGCGGACTGTAGCCCAACAGGCTCCTCAGTCCATGGGATTCTCCAGGCAAGAATACTGGAGTGGGTTGCCATTTCCTTCTCCAGGGGATCTTCCCGACCCAGGGATTGAACCCAGGTCTCCCGCATTGCAGGCAGACGCTTTAACCTCTGAGCCACCAGGGAAGCCCCTTTCTTATTAAAGATGAGTCAAATATATTAATAGGTTCTTGGGAAAACTTTGGGAGAAGGTGAAGGATAGGGAGGCCTGGAGTGTTGCAGTCCATGGGGTCACAAAGAGTCGGACATGAATGGGTGACTGAACAACAGCACCATGTAAAGCAATATATGAGGCTTCCCTGGTGGCTCAGATGGTATAGAATCTGCCTGGATTGCAGAAGACCTGGGTTCAGTCCTTGGTTGAGGAAGATTTCCTGGAGAAGGGAATGACTACCCACTCTAGTATTCTTGCCTGAGAAATCCATGAACAAAGGAGCCTGACGGGCTACAGTCCATGGGATCACAAAGAGGCAGACATGACTGAGCTACTAACCCTTTAACTTTCAAAGCAATATACAATCCTCAAACCCTGCTAACTATTTAGGAAGGGAGATATGTATGTGGGGGGAGATTAGCCTTTAATATCCGCTACTGTTGCCATAGTACTTAGCAAGTTTAAAACATATTTCTGATGTATCAGTATTTTAAAAACACAATGACTCCTGATATTATTATATTTCCAGTGACTAGATGAGGGCATTGAAATCCTGAAAGTTCATCTGCACATATAGTAAGAAATTGAGCTAAAAGTTGAATGTAGGTTTGCCTTTGTCCAATCCCATGCTTTTCTTAAGCAACATTGTCATTAAAATTTTAGAGTGACCAAGCAAAAGTGATTTTCCAACAGAATAAAAGTCATTAATTTAAAGTCAGAAACTGCCTAGGCATGGTTTATTATTTTTATATGGAAGATACTCTGCAAATGGTATTGGATTATATGGACCATAATTACACTCTATGGCAGAGATCCAACACCCCATCATGCACCCACCTCAACCAGAATTGCAATATTAAAAAGAAAGACTCCAATTTGTTTTCTATATATAGCTCTTTAGTTTCTTTAGGTAGATATATTTCCAAGTATTTTATTCTTTTCTAGATGATATGGGAAGGGTGGTGGGAGGGGGCTTCAGGGTTGGGAACTCATGTACACCTGTGGTGGATTCATGTCAATGTTTGGCAAAACCAATACAGTATTGTAAAGTAAAAAAATAAAATAAAAATAAAAAAAAATTAAAACAAAATAAAAAGAAAGACTCCAATTTGAAAGGAGTGGGATAAAAAACGTGATAATAGATCTATCAGATCTATCTATATTTCTCTATATAGTATCACCCTGGTATAATCAGACAGAGGTTGTTTCTGGCTTGTGCATAACTCTACCCTTGGTTCTTTCTGATGTCCACCTTCGGTTTTCCCTCAGTAATGCAATATACCCCAGCAACACAATAGATAATGCAGGTTCATGATTAACGATTTAGCCAACATGAACTCATGGTTTTAGGGAACTAAAAGGGTAACAAGATTTATAGTTCATCAATACAATGAAATTCTTAAAGAACTATGGCATTTACAGTTTTAACTGTGTGGCTAATTATTCTTTTGAGGGTTTCCCAGGTGGTACTAGTGGTAAAGAACATGCCCACCAATGCAGGAGACTTAAGAGACACGTGTTCAATCCCTGAAACAGGAAGATTCCCTGGAGGAGACCATGGAAACCCACTCCAGAATTTTTGCCTGGAGAATCCCATGGACAGAGGAGATTGGCAGGCTACAGTCCACACGGTCACAAAGACTTAGACACAACTAAAGTGACTTAGAACACATGCATGAACATTTCCTTTCTCTCATGGTGGGAGATATGAAATCAGCAAGGGAGATGGAATGTTACAGGAAAGAACACAAACAGAGAGCCCTTAGACCAGAAGAAGAAAAAACTAGAGCTTAAACACTATAAAAAAATCTTCACAGGCAGTGATTTGGACAATAAGCAATATATAAATACTTCTTCTCTATCCATTATTCTAAATGTTCATTGAGAAATAATCTCAAGATTTGTATGGAAATACAAAAAAGCTCGAATAGCCAAAGCAATCTTGAGAAAGAAAAATGGAACTGGAGGAATCAACTGGCCTGACTTCAGGCTCTACTACAAAGCCACAGTCATTAAGACAGTATGGTACTGGCACAAAGACAGAAATATAGGTCAATGGAACAAGATAGAAAGCCCTGAGATTAACCCACACACTTATGGACACTTTATCTTCGACAAAGGAGGCAAGAATATACAATGGAGTAAAGACAGTCTCTTAAACAGGTGGTGCTGGGAAAACTGGTCAACCACTTGTAAAAGAATGAAACTAGACCCCTTTCTAACACCATACACAAAAATAAGCTCAAAATGGATTAAACATCTAAATGTAAGACGAGAAACTATAAAACTATAAAACTATTTCACACCAGTCAGAATGGCTGCGATCCAAAAGTCTACAAGCAATAAATGCTGGAGAGGATGTGGAGAAAGGGAACCCTCTTACACTGCTGGTGGGAATGCAAACTAGTACAGCCATTATGGAAAACAGTGTGGAGATTCCTTAAAAAATTGCAAATAGAACTGCCTTATGACCCAGCAATCCCACTGCTGGGCATACACACCGAGGAAACCAAAATTGAAAGAGACACATGTACCCCAATGTTCATTGCAGTGCTGTTTATAATAGCCAGGACATGGAAGCAACCTAGATGTCCATCAGCAGATGACTGGATAAGAAAGCTGCGGTACATATACACAATGGAATACTACTCAGCCCTTAAAAGAATAAATTTGACTCAGTCCTAATGAGATGGATGAAATTGGAACCGATTATACAGAGTGAAGTAAGCCAGAAAGAAAAACACCAATACAGTATACTGACACATATATATGGAATTTAGAAGACAGTAATGATGACCCTATATGTGAGACAACAAAGAGACACAGAGGTATAGAGTGGACTTTTGGCCTCTGAGGGAGAGGGAAAGGGTGGGATGGTTTGGGAGAATGGCAAAGAAACATGTATATTTTCTTGTAAGAAACGAAGCGCCAATCTATTTTCAATGTAGGATGCAGGATGCATGGGGCTGATGCACAGGATGATTCAAGTAGAGGATGTGGGGTGGGAGGTGGGAGGGGGCTTCGGCATTGGGAGATTGTGTTCACCTATGGCTGATTCGTGTCAATGTATGGCAAAACAAATACAGTATTGTAATTAAAAAAATAAATAAATTTAATAATAATGAAAAAAAAGAGAAGTAACTGTGTCTCATGTTGGATTTTGCATTACATTTTTAATCAAACAATAAAACTCTTTATCCTGACAGAGTCCTACACCAATTAAATATACTTTCCTATGACCTTCTCTATCCTAGGAGAGGCCCTGATGAAACCACTGCTATGAGGTTTGTACTAGCCTCTAGAGAGAACCAGAAATTCCCTGAACAGTAAAATTCTTCTGCATAGTAAGGTCAGATACAAAGATAATCTGCTTGGCCAGTGCCCTGCTGGCAGTGAACACTGTCAGAAATGAGATAAGGCTATTGAGAAGGCAGATTAGGTTTAATTAGGGACAGAGAAAGTTCTGAATCTACAATGTCTTATCTTCTTGATAATTGAGTCCAAATATCCCTTCATATTGTGCCTTTAGGATATATGTATTTGAGTAAAGTATAGAACCAAGGAGAATGCTTTTCTTAGCACAATGGAGGTCCTCACAGAAGACTTCCGTCAAATCTCAAACTTCCAAGGAGGCTTTACAGTGAAAGTCTAGATATGTTGAACTTCTAAAGTGAAGTGAAGTAGCTCAGTTGTGACCGATTCTTTGTGACCCCATGGACTATAGCTTCTCTGTTCATGGGATTTTCTGGGCAAGAATACTGGAGTGGGTTGCCATTTCCTTCTTCAGGAGATCTTCCCGACCCAGGGATTGAACCCGGGTCTCTCGCATTGTAGGTAGACGCTTAAGGTAGGTCAAATACTAAGGAATTTTAAAATATTGGTGTATGTTTTCTTTCTTGTTGTTTGTTTGCTTACTTCTATACTAAAGTCATGTGGATTAATTTCCCAGGGAAGAGTATAGTATATGTCCCTTAGTACGAAGCATAGGGACAGAGTGGTTACTAGATGCTGCTGCTGCTGCTAAGGCACTTCAGTCATGTCTGACTCTCATAGATGGCAGCCCACTAGGCTCCTCTGTCCATGGGATTTTCCAGGCAAGAGTACTGGAGTGAGGTGCCATTGCCTTCTCCAGTGGTTACTAGATAGGGAAATGCTTACCAGATACAAAGAAAAAATAAAAGCCTTTCCTGTAAGCAGTGATGGTGTGAAGTTTAGTAAGAAATAAAATATGGAAGAAGATGAAGCCCAGTGCTCTCCTCTTATCTAGTCTTCATTCGTGGAATTGGTGAACATGCTGATAAACGCCTTTATTAATAAAGGGAGGCACTAAATACAAATGGTTCAGTTTCAAATAAGAAATCTGAAATAAAATTGATTTGCAGGCAGCATTGTGTTGACCCAGAGTAGTGCCTTAGACTATAAGTGGAATGTGGTATGTCTAGCTAGAGTATCTTGAAGGCATCTGCTGAATTTCCAACTTCCATTAGCTGTCCATGTGAAGCAGGGACCCTTATGTGTCTCACTGAAGGTGGCTTAAAAGAGCTGTGAGTACTGCTCTATACTTGTTAGGTGAGTGCCAAGATGAGAAGAATGGTCTTAAAATCAAATTCTATTAGCAGTATAGTCAATACTGGACCTTCACTGAAATCATTAGCAAGTCAGTAAAGCTATAAAACCGAGGCAACGAGTGGACTGATGGCACTGATGTTTTTGTTGTTGTTGTTATACTTAGACAAAAGATACAAGCTACAGAAAATTCAGCAATGGGTGCATTTCAGGATCCAAGAAAGTATAAGCAGTCATGACACGGTTTATGTTGATTTTTCCTTTCAATGTAGTGAAATTTTTAGAAAGAAAATGTTTGAATATCAGGATTCAATTTTGAGTTGATTCATAGCAAGAATGTTTAAGTTTAACACAGGCTTTCTTTAACTCAAAAGACATGATCTACCCTTAAGTGGGAGATTATGTCCATGGGATTTGCCAAGCAAGAATACATATAGAAAGCATGGATTAACTTTTACTATCAATATTAATAAAAATTCTGAACATAAACTTACTTATAAAATCAGTACACTGTGTTGGAATATAGTTTTATAACTGTTAGAAAACTCCTTTCTTTTCATGATATAAACCCAGAAGTTCTAATTTTAAAAGATACAACTAATCTCAAAGATATATAAGCAACTTATGCAGCTCAACTCCAGAAAAATAAATGATCCAATAAAAAAATGGGCCAAAGAACTAAATAGGCATTTCTCCAAAGAAGACATACGGATGGCTAACAAACACTTAAAAAGATGTTCAACATCACTCATTATCAGAGAAATGCAAATCAAGACCACAATGAGGTACCATTTCACACCAGTCAGAATGGCTGCGATCCAAAAGTCTACAAGCAATAAATGCTGGAGAGGGTGTGGAGAAAAGGGAACCCTCTTACACTGCTGGTGGGAATGCAAACGAGTACAGCCATTATGGAAAACAGTGTGGAGATTCCTTAAAAAATTGCAAACAGAACTGCCTTATGACCCAGCAATCCCACTGCTGGGCATACACACTGAGGAAACCAGAAGTGAAAGAGACACATGTACCCCAATGTTCATTGCAGCGCTGTTTATAATAGCCAGGACATGGAAACAACCTAGATGTCCATCAGCAGATGAATGGATAAGAAAGCTGTGGTACATATACACAATGGAGTATTACTCAGCCCTTAAAAAGAATAAATTTGACTCAGTTCTAATGAGATGGATGGAATTGGAACCGATTATACAGAGTGAAGTAAGCCAGAAAGAAAAACACCAATACAGTATACTGACACATATATATGGAATTTAGAAGACAGTAATGATGACCCTATATGTGAGACAACAAGAGACACAGAGGTATAGAGTGGACTTTTGGACTCTGAGGGAGAGGGAAAGGGTGGGATGGTATGGGAGAATGGCAATGAAACATGTATATTTTCCTGTAAGAAATGAAACGCTAATCTATGTTCAATGTAGGATGCAGGAGGCATGGGGCTGATGCACAGGATGATTCAAGTAGAGGATGGGGGTGGGAGGTGGGAGGGGGATTCGGCATTGGGAGATTGTGTTCACCTATGGCTGATTCGTGTCAATGTATGGCAAAACAAATACAGTATTGTAATTTAAAAAATAAATAAATTTAATTAAAAAAAAATAGATACTAAAGATATATGACAATTTATGTTTGGCAACACAGATAATATGTTAATTTGAAAGATGTAATTCTCAGATGTAGTATATTGGCAACATGCCCATCACATGATGGATTGACTTTCAAAGTATATAAAGTTATTTTTCAAATCAAAATTAACAATATGTAAACTGAATAAGAATGGGACTTCTCTGGCAATTGAGTGGTTATGACTCTGCACTTCCACTACAGGGGGTGTGGATTCAATCCCTGTTCTGGGAACGAAGATCCTGCAGGCTCCACAACATGGGAAAAAAACAAAACATGGGTAATAAATCAAACATACTGGGTTTAATATAACAAAAGTTGGCTCTTCACCTTCCCCTTTCTCTTTTGTTTCCCTTTCCTTTCTTTCCTTTTATTTCTCATCCTGAATGATTATGTCCTATAACTGTTGGTTGAAGTACAGATGTAGACATCTCCACTGTGTATGGGGTGGGGAGTGGGTATGGCTAGTGTGTCTAAACGGCATTGGTCCTGACAGTTGTGAGGAGGTTGGTTTGTGAGCGGTAGACCAGCATGGGATGTCAGAGCAAGAGAGAATGATAATGATGTTCAGATGGGAGTGGAAGGGAGGATATCAGCCCAGCAGGAAGATGGATTCTAAATGTAGTCAAGTGATGATCGCCAGAGCCTGAGCAAAGTGGGAAGGGTATATACCTGCGGGAGGTATCCCAAAATGAAACGTGGACCTGTGTGAGCTAAGGAGGATGCTCTCGCACTGGGACATGGCGGTCTGACACGAAGTTCTGGAACCCAAGTTGGGTGAGGAGTCCTCTGCATGATAGGGGGATTTGTACACAGGATGTCAGAGCCCATCTTGAGTGAGGAGGAAATCTGTACTGGAGAAAGTACAATGTTACCAAATATAACTCTCCACTATATACAGTAGTTCAGACTCAGTATTACTCCACTGTCTCTATTTAACTTGGCATGCAGAATACAGTTATAACTATTTTAATATCCATGTCTGCTATTGCTAGTACTGTGCATGCATGCCCAGTTGCTAAATCATTTCTGACTCTTTGTGACCCCATGAATTGCAGCCTACCAGGCTCCTCTGCCCAATGGGATGTTCCAGCCAAGAATACTGGAGTGGGGTGCTATTTCCTTCTCCATTTGCTAATAATATATATATCTTTGCATATGTTTAAATGAGATGCAGAGTATGTTGGGGCAGCTTAGAATTTTATGTTTATAAGAGAGTCTCACATCTTAGTGCTGTGAGATGCAGTATGTTGAATGACTATGTGTGGATAGTGTCTGTGGTATGACTGATGTCCTACTCTCTTACGAACCATGGCTTTCTTCTACTCTTTTTTAAAAACATGAGTGACTCTGACATGTTATGTAGTCTTAAAAAGTATATAAAACTTAAACTTCTAAGTCCTTAAGAAGTCAACTTCTCTACTAGGGTTCTCTTTATGATAGACTCAGTCCCTGTCTGAAAACATATGCTTTGTAGAACACTCTTTACTAAACATACTAAGAGAGAATGTATTAAAATATAGAAGACATCGTTGCTAAGAATACATGAATGGGTGACTGACTGTATAAGTATAGGTCTTAATACATCAAAGGATGGAAATGTATGCATTGTGATTCATCTTGGATCTGCTCTTCAAAGATATATTTACATCTATAAAAATATAATTTTGTTTGTTTATATCGACATGATTTAAAAACAGCACTATAGTACTAATTTTTCCTGAGGACAAAAACATAATATTGTTTTATCCCAATGCACCCTCTCCTTTTCTTCCAGAAGGAATCCTTCATTAATTTTTAAAAAAATTTGTTTCTGGTGTTTTAGTTTTGGCTACACTTTTAAGTAATATGATTTTATTAAAGAGTATGTACTGATTTCATATTTTTCCAGATAAGGTCAGTCATATTAGCTCCCTTACATCCTCTCCCATATCCAAATGTAGTTAACTCACTATTTTGCTTCTGCTTCCAAATTTAAACAAAACACTTAAATATACCTATATTTAAGCTATCATATATAATCTCTTTCTATTTATCTTTGGAGGATAAGCACATAAATATTAACACCATTTCCTCCAGTTGTGCCATGTTTAAGACATTTATTCAACTATGGATATTTATTATTTCCTAATATAATATATGAGGAGGGCATGGTGACCCACTTCATTATTCTTGCCTGGAGAATCCCCACGGACAGAGGAGTCTGGCAGGCTATGGTCCACGGGGTCACAAAGAGTCAGACACGACTAAGAACTAAGCACACACACACAATATATTATATATGTGTTTTAAAATAGAGATATTTCAGATTTTATTCAAGAAATTATTTGTTAATGTTGGATACTATTCTAGCACCAATTTAAAAGTAATGACAATACTCATTTTGATGGTTTTATCACTCTCATATTTTGAAAAATCAACATATCATTTTAAAAGAACAAGTCAAACAACCTAGAAATTAATCGTGAAAATGAACAGTATCATTTGAAGTATTTATTTAAATAACTTGAGGTTTATGTGGTTTATTGAAATATCTTATGCTTTATTTCTGCAGGTATAATTAACAGGAAAAATGTTCAGGTTTCAAGATGCTTGAATTTTTTTTTTTTTTTTTTTTTGTGGCCATGCTGCATGGCATGTGGGATCCTAGTTCTCCCACCAGAGACTGAATATGCACTCTTGCAGTGGATACATAGAATCTTAACCATTGGACCTCCGGGGGAGTCCCCAGATGCCTGATATTAATAGGTGTGACATAGATGTGGAGAAAGTGCTGAAACTTCTTTCAGAGTCATCTTAGCCAAAGTAAATATATTTAACATAAGTGGATATGTTAAGAAACAGAATCCAAGAATGAAATTTTTCTAAGCATTGGGATAGAAATAGAAAATAATACTCAATTTTTATTGCCACTTAATCAAAGACTGAAGCTTTCTAGACTAAAATAATTCTAGTAGATCTTACATTTTAATAGCAGTTATTCATTGTCTTAACTCTGAGTAGTTATTCAGATAGAGTTGAAAATATTCTAAGGATGCATTCCTTGATGGAAAGATGGCTAGAATTAATAATGCTGCCCCACAAGAGTTAGATGCATTATATTCTATCTTGAAAATCTGTGTTTCTCTCCCAGTAGAAACAGGTAGAAACTGATCTGGGCTGTGCCCCAGCCCCCCCCCCCCCCCAAATATCTTTATGGAGCTTATAAACAGTAGCTGGTTCCAGCCACCTACTCTCTTTTTAACAGGCATTCCTGGACTGGAAGCTGTACAAATATGGATCTCTATCCCACTGTGTATCATGTACTTAATTGCCCTCCTAGGAAACAGTACTATCCTCCTCATTATCAAAACCACCTCCAGCCTTCACGAACCTCAGTACATCTTCCTGTCTATGCTGGCAGCCACAGATGTGGGTCTGTCTTTATCAACTCTGCCGACAGTACTCAGTGTCTTCCTCCTGAATCACAGAGAGATTGAGTTCCACTCCTGCCTAACGCAGATGTTCTTTATCCACACCTTCTCCTCCATGGAGTCAGCCATCCTGCTGGCCATGGCCTTTGATAGATTTGTAGCTATTCACAACCCACTGCACTACACAGTAGTCTTAACCCATTCTCGGATTATGGGGATGGGGCTTGCAGCCATGATTAGGGGCATGGTGTTGATGGTACCTTTGCCAATTCTGCTCAAGCGATTGCCCTTCTGCAAGGATGTCATTCTATCACATTGTTATTGCTACCACCCTGATGTTATGAAGCTGGCTTGTGGCCCTATCACAGTCAACATCGTTTATGGGTTGTCCCTTGTCCTGTGCTCCTTTGGAGTTGATTCTGTGTTCATCGTCATTTCATACAGCCTAATTTTGAAAATAGTGCTGGGTATTGCCTCCAAAGATGGTCAGCTCAAGGCACTTAATACTTGCGTTTCCCACATTTTCACCGTCTGCATCTTTTATGTGCCGCTCATTGTGCTGGCTCTAATTCATAGGTTTGGTACATTCACATCTCCTCTTCTTCATGTCACTATGGCCAATCTCTTCCTCTTCTTGACTCCTGTTCTCAACCCCCTTGGTTTATAGTCTAAAAACAAAACAGATAAGGTTCGCAGTGCACAAGGTATTCAAGTGCAGGAAAAACTTGCTCATGTAATCAAATATGAGTTACATAAAAAAATGCCAAACTGAATAAAACAGAGAGTAGAATGGTACTTGGTAGGGACTGGGGAGATGAGGAAATAGGAAAACTTTGGTCAGAGTACACAAACTTTTAGTTATGAAGTGAGTAAATTCTGGGTATCTAATGTATAACACGGTGACTGTAGTTAACAATAATGCATTATATACTTGAAAATTGCTTAGAATATATTTTAAGGGTTCCAACCACAAAAAGGAAATGATAATTATGTGACTGTGTAGATCACAAGAAACTGTAGAAAATTCTTCAAGAGATGGGAATATCAGACTGCCTGACCTGACTCCTGAGAAATCTGTATGCAGGTCAAGAAGCAACAGTTAGAACTGGACATGGAACAACAGACAGGTTCCAATCAAGAAAGGAGTACATCAAGGATGTATATTGTCACCCTGCTTATTTAACTTATATGAAGAGTTTATCATGAGAAATACTGGGCTAGATGAAGCACAAACTGGATTGAAGATCTCTGGGAGAAATATCAATGGCCTCAGATAAGCAGATGACATCACACTTATGGCAGAAAGCGAAGAAGAACTAAAGAGCCTCTTGATGAAAGTGAAAGAAGAGAGTCAAAAAGTTGGCTTAAAACTCAACATTCAGAAAACTAAGATCATGGCATCTGGTCCCACCACTTCATGGCAAATAGGTGGGGAAACAGTGGAAACAGTGACAGACTTTATTTTGGGGGGCTCCAAAATCACTGCAGATGGTGACTGCAGACATGAAATTAAAAGATGTTTGCTCCTTAGAAAATTTATGACCAACCTAGACAGCATATTAAAAAGCAGAGACATTACTTTGTCAATAAAGGTTAGTCTAGTCAAAGCTATGGTTTATCCAGTAGTCATGTATCAATGGAGAGTTGGACTATAAAGAAAGCTGAGAGCCAAAGAATTGATGCTTTTGAATTATGGTGTTGGAGAAGACTCTCAAGAGTCCCCTGGACTGCAAAGAGATCCAACCAGTCCATCCTAAAGGAAATCAGTCCTGAATATTCATTGGAAGGACTGAAACTGAAACTCCAATAATTTGGCTACCTCATGAGAAGAAATGACTCATTTGAAAAATCCTGATGCTGGGAAAGATTGAAGGCAGGAGGAGAATAGGACAACAGAGGATGAGATGGTTGGATGGCATCACTTATTCAATGCACATGAGTTGAGTAAACTCTAGGAGTTGGTGATGGACAGGGAGCCCTGGCTACAGTCCATGGGCTCACAAAGAGTCAAACGTGACTAGGTGACTAAACTGAACTGACTGACAGTATTAACCAACTCTACTATGCAATAATTTTGCAATATATAAGTGTATCAAATACATACATTATATGCCTTATACTTGCAGAATGTTATATGTCATTTATAGTTCAATAAGACCAGGAAAATTTGTTTTGTGATTTTCAAAAAGAAGAAAAAAATGAGATGCCTAAAAAAATAGAATCAAGGGCACAATTGGCAGACAGCAACAGAGTCATAATAAAGTTCATGCTTCTTCAACAACAAAAATGGATATATTCAAATAGAAATTTTATATAAAATAAATTATAAAATACAGATAAAGTCAATGCCCAAATTTGAGGCAGACAAAAATATGTCATATTGTTGGAGTGCAAGAAAAAGGATGATTTCATCTGCATTTTAAAAACTTTCCTTCAAATTGCACAGTAATTGTGATATAAAATCCTCATAGGAGATAATTAATCCTTAGATAAATCTGATTTCGCTCTATCTAAAAGTAATAATGATTTTTAAAAAATAAATAAAAGTAACAATGATTTAAATGTAGATGTAATCTAGAGATTAAAATGGAGCAAGGTTCATGATAAAATAGATTAGAATTGACAGATACTGTGAGGTAAGAGCCTTGGAGAAATTCTTGACAATAATAATTGTTTGCTAGGCAAGCAAATATGCCTAATTAAGTGCATGCTAAGTCACTCAGTTGTGACCGACTCTGCAGTCCTCTGTACTGTAGCCCACCAGGCTCATCTGTCCATGGGATTCACCAGGCGAGAATACTGGAGTGGGTTGCCATGCCCATCTCCTGGGGATCTTACCAGTCCAGGGACTGAACTCCTTTCTCCTGCACTGCAGGCAGATTCTTTACCATGAGCCACCAGGAAAGACCCTAGTTAAGTGATACTCATACTGTTCTAAGAAACAACTGGATGTCTTATTGTTTTATGTCAAGAATACTACTCTTTCCACTCCAGTCAGTCATTTACAGGCCAATAAAGAAGTAAATGATAATTAAAATATTAAAATGTGAGGCTTTATAAAGATGTGCTCAGATTATTACTAAATTCCATTTATTATTATGAGAGGATAAATGCTTCAACACCGTGCACACAACCCTGGCCAAATACTGGGATTAGAAGCTTCGTTTTTGTCTTCTGTCTTTTAAATATTTTTTTGTATATGTATATTGTATTAGTCATCTTAGATAAAAGTTTTAATTTTAATTGTTCTTACATTTTTCCATTCAAGAAACTGAGAAGCCATGTAATATGTATTTTTTCTTCTTTGGTTGTTTTTTTGGGTTTGTGATGATCCAAACATTTCCTCTGTACTTTTTAAATGGAATTTATCTCATGTGAAAAGTTGACATATTGGAAAAGACTGTGATGCTGGGAGGGATTGGGGGCAGGAGGAGAAAGGGACAATAGAGGATGAGATGGCTGGATGGCATCACCGGCTCAATGGATGTGAGTCTGAGTGAACTCCAGGAGTTGGTGATGGACAGGGAGGTCTGGTGTGCTGCGACTCATGGGGTCGAAAAGAGTCGGACATGACTGAGCGACTGAACTGAACTGAATTGAGAGAATTTTATCTCTTCTCATTCTCCAAATTGCTTTAGTACACAAGAATTGCACCTCCAACTGGAATTTAAGGACTTATAACTCAAGTCTTTGGTGATATACTGTTTTGTTTATATCTCATTTATGGGGAAAGCAAGATCCTTTGTCCCTTCAAAGCAGACATAAAAACCTATCAATTCCTATCTTCACTTGCTGTTGCAGTAGGCGGTCCGTATTTAAGGATTACTTCAAATGTTCACTTAGCTTTTTGAAAATATTGAAAATCGAATTGTAGGCTTTAAAATGACATTATGGAATATGAATTACATATTTACTCCAATTAATAGTTATAAGTTTTTGAAGAATGCTTAAAGCTGTATATGATTGAAACTATAATAAACTAAACTGTCTACAAAAGGATGGGGGATGGTATCAAATGTGATAATAATTGTGTTAGGAGTGGGGAGATTTTGAGTGATTCATACACTTTCAAATGTTCTAGACTTTTAATAAACCTGTTATGTTGGTTCATATTTGCCCATCTAAAATTTTAGTTATACCATACATTTACATTTAAAATCTTATTTTTTTAATTAATTAATTAATTATTTTTACTTTACAATATTGTATTGGTTTTGCCATACATCAGCATGAATCCACCACGGGTGTACATGTATTCCCCATCCTGAACCCCCTCCCCTCTCCCTCCCCATATCATCCCTCTGAGTCATCCCAGTGCACCAGCCCCAAGCATACTGTATCTTGCATCGAACCTGGACTGGCAATTCGTTTCTTACATTTAAAATATTAAGTTAAAAGTCTGTGAGCAACCTAGAGTGATGGGAAGAGATGGGAGGTGCCAGGGAGGCTTAAGAGGGAGGGGACATATGTGTACCTCTGGCTGATTCATGTTGATGTATGGCAGAGACCAGTACAATATTG
The DNA here is from genome assembly GCA_917880005.1 of Nanger dama. Classification (NCBI taxonomy): domain Eukaryota; kingdom Metazoa; phylum Chordata; class Mammalia; order Artiodactyla; family Bovidae; genus Nanger; species Nanger dama. The sequence goes on from CAKJTW010000114.1 coordinate 2,323,307, forward strand.
TGAAACAAGTATTCTTCAGTTAAAAATAAATAAATTTACTTTAAAAGTCTGTGAGCCTAGTTTTTAAAGATTCTAATAAGACCACTTAGTAAAAATGCCATAAGTAACACCTTTATATTCTTTGACGTATGTCAGGACATTTTAAAATGTGAAACAAGCTCTGTACTTATTTTAAAGGATTACTGCAAAGGGAGGAAAAATTGATCAGTGGAAACAAAATAGCTCAGCTAATCATTTATGAGGTAAAAAAAAAGGAATCTAAATGGTCTGTATATGGCCTTGTCACATGTAAGGAAGAGGGCATCAATAAAGCTCATCTATGTTGTGCGGGGAAGGGTGGTTCCTTACAGTAAGCTGCTTCCTAGACTAAAAAGAGCACTCTTAAACTTTGCTATGTGCAAATTAATCATGGGAAACCTCACAAAAATGCAGATGGAAAGCCAAAGAGGCAGCTCTCATGCTTGTTGTCAATACAGATCCTGACCTGAAGATATGCTTTGTGTATCTGGCAGGAAGTAACAGTAATTCATTATTAACAGGAGGAAGAAATATCTTCTCCTTCCCTGGCAATAGCTCAGTCAATGAAGACCGTTACCATTTAGCCAATAAAAAGCTGCTATACTACAAATTCCATTTCCTCGAATGTTATTTTGTTTTAAATACACCCCGCCCTGCCCCCAACTTCCTCTTCTCTATAAAAGTTTCCTCTCTTTTTGCTTTATGGGGACTGCATGTTGTTTGCCATAATTTCAAGTGCACATGTGTGCTGTCGTGTGTGTGTGACCGACTCTTTTTAACTCCATGGACTGTAGCCCTCCAGGCTTCTCTGTCCATTGAATTTTCCAGGCAACAATAGGGGAGCAGGGTACCATTTCCTACTCCAGGGGATCATCCCAACCCAGGGATCAAACCCATGTTCTCCTGTGTCTATTACATTGACAGAAGGAGTCTTTACCACTGAGCCACCTGGGAAGCCCTTAATTCCATGTAACCAAATTGCAATTCTCTGCTGCTTCTAAATAAACCTGCTTTGCTAGTAAAATAACTGGTTACTTTATTATTTAGATTAACAGCTGTGTTTCATGGTCACTAGGCTCAGATAACATGCATGCATGCTCATTCTTATCTGATTCTTTGTGACCCCATGGACTGTAGCTCACCAGATTCCTCTGTCTGTGGAATTTTCCAGGCAAGAATACTGGAGTGGATTGCCATTTTCCAAATACACTATACTCTTTATATATAGGAATGCATTACTACTCATAAATACTCATTTTATAGATAAGCAAACAAAGGCACATTTCATTAAATTAATTTGTTAAAGGACACCAAATTGCCCAAGTTTAGTGGAGCTTTGATCCCAAGCAGTTTGGCTACAAAATTTTGGTTTTTATTATTGAACTCAGTGACTCTGTAAACTCAGTCAAAAAACTTGGACTTAAATTTTTAAATATACTACAAATATATTTCATGAGCATGGACAAATATATATATTTTTTACATTTAGCAAGTTCATAATTTTGTGAGTTTTTATGTTGTTGCTCAGTTGGTCAGTCGTGTTTGACTTTTTGCAACTGGATGGACTGCAGCGTGCAAGGTTTCCCTGTCCTTCACCATCACTCAGAGCTTACTCCAGAACTCATGTCCATTGGATCGGTGATGCCATCCAACTCTCATTTTCTTTCATCCACTTCTCCTGCGTTCAGTCTGTTCCCAGATCAGAAGCTTTTCTAATGAGTCAGCTCTTATCATCAGGTGGCCAAAGAACTGGAGCATTAGCTTCAGCATAAGTCCTTCTAATGCATATTCATGGTTGATTTCTTTTAGGATTGACTGGTGTGTTCTTGCAGTCCAAGGGACTCTCAAGAGTCTTCTCCAGCACCACAGTTCAAAAGCATCAATCATTTGTCACTCAGCCTTCTTAATGGCCCAACTCTCACATCCATACATGACTTCTGGAAAAGTCATAGCCTTGACTATATGGACCTTTGTGGACAAAGTAATGTCTCTGCTTTTGAATATGCTATTTAGGATGGCCATAGCTTTTTTTCCAAGGAGCAAGTATCTTTTAATTTTATGGTTGCAATCAACATCTGCAGTGATTTTGGAGCCTCCAAAAATAAAGTCTGTCACTGTTTCCACTGTTTGCCTATCTATTTGCCATGAAGTGATGGGATCAGATGCCATGATCTTCATTTTTTTAATGTTGAGTTTTAGGCCATTTTTTTCACTTTCCTCTTTTCATTTCCATCAAGAGGCTCTTTAGTTTTCTTCACTTTTTACCTTAAGGGTGGTGTCATCTGCATATCTGAGGTTACTGATATTTCTCCTAGCAATCTTGATTGCAGCTTGTGCTTCATCCAGCCTGGCTTTTCACATGATGTACTCTGCATGTAAGTTAAATAAGCAGGGTGACAATATACATCCTTGACATACTCCTTTTATAATTTGAAACCAGTCTATTGTTCCATGTCTGGTTCTAACTGTTGCTGTTTGACCTGCATACAGGTTTCTTAGGAGGCAAGTGAAGTGGTCTGGTATTCCCATCTCTTGAAGAATTTACCACAGTTTGTTGTGATCCACACAAAGACTTTAGCATAGTCAATGAAGCAGGTATTTTTCTGGAATTCTCTTGCTTTTTCTATGATCCAGTGGATGTTGGCAATTTTATCTCTGATTCCTCTGCCTTTTCTAAAGCTAGCTTCAACATCTGGGATTTCTTGGTTCACAAACTGTTGAAGCCTAGCTTGGAGAATTTGGAGCATTACTTTGCTAGTGTGTTACTGCTACTGTTAAGTCACTTCAGTCGTGTCCGACTCTGTGCGACCCCATAGACGGCAGCCCACCAGGCTCCCCCGTCCCTGGGATTCTCCAGACAAGAACGCTGGAGTGGGTTGCCATTTCCTTCTCCAATGCAGGAAAGTGAAAAGTGAAAGTGAAGTCGCTCAGTCGTGTCTGACTCTTAGCGAACCCATGAACTGCAGCCCACCAGGCTCCTCCGTCCATGGGATTTTCCAGGCAAGAGTACTGAAGTGGGGTGCCATTGCCTTCTCCATTACTAGTGTGTTAGATGGGTGCAATTATGCAGTAGTTTGAACATCCTTTGGCATTGCCTTTCCTTGGGATTGGAATGAAAACTGATCTTTTCCAGTCCTGTGGCCCTTGCTGAGTTTCCCAAATTTTATGGCATGTTGAGTGTAGCACTTTAATAACATCATCTTTTAGAGTCTGAAATATCTCAGCTGGAATCCATCACCTCACTAGCTTTGTTCATAGTGATGTTTCCTAAGGCCCATTTGACTTCACACTCCAGGATGTCTGGCTCTAGGTGAGTGATCACAGCATTGTGGTTATCTAGGTAATGAAGATCTTTTTTGTATAGTTTCTGTGTATTCTTGCCATTTCTTCTTAGTATCTTCTGCTTCTGTTAGGTCCATAACATTTCTGTCCTTTATTGTGCCTATCTTTGCATAAAATATTCCTTTGGTATCTCTAGTATTCTTGGAGAGCTCTAGTCCTTCCCATTCTATTGTTTTCCTCTACATCTTTGCATTGTCCATTTTACATTGAGGTGTAGTTGATTAACAATGTTATGATAGTTTTAGATGTTCAGCAAAGTGATTCAGTTATATGTATATACGCATCCATTCCTTTAAAAATTCTTTTCCCATTTGGTTGTTACATAATATTGAGCAGAGTTCCTTATACTATACTATAGGTCCTTGTTTACCCATTTTAAATATAGCAATGTGTACATGTTGATCCCAAACTCTGTAACTATCCTTTTGCCTTCCTTCCTAACCTGCATAATCATAAATTTATTCTCTAAATCTGTAAGTCAGTTTCTGTTTTGTAAATAAGTTCATTTGTATCATTTCTTTCTAGATTCTACATATAAGGATATTATATGATGTTTCACTTTGGTTTACTTCACTCAGTTTGACAATCTCTATTTCATTCATTTTAATGGCAGATTAATAGTCCATTTTATATATGTACCATATATTTATCCATTCCTCAGGGACTCATATCTATAAATGAGAAATCTATGATAAACTTCATTTTTGTTCTAACAGTCTATGTGTGTATGGCTCTAAAGGAAAACTCATCAGTAACTGAATTGGTATATTTTTGTCTGTTTTGGGGGATCTTCTTTCAACAATCTTGAATTCTTTAATCTATCCAAAAGAAAACTAATTAGCATGCTTTAAATTTTTCTGTCAAAACTGATCTGGCTCAACTTGCATTGTCTCAAATGTGTGACAGTATTTTTCACATTGAATATAATTGAGATTGACTTTTTAAAGATGGCTCTTCAAGGCCACGGCTGCCTCCCCTCCAAGTCCTCCAGATGGCAGGCTTGAAAACCAGACATGTGCTGCCCTCTACTGGCTGGTCAGCTCACTTCTGCGGAGCTCAGGCTGAGGTTGTGAAGGGGAGCCTCCGAGGAGGGGTGTGCTGCTCTGCACCAGCACCTTCACTCTGGGAAGGGTGTAGGAGGGGCCATGGGGGCCTCCCAAGAACTCTAGGGGGATGGGAGAGCCAGGACCTGAAATCCAACGGCAGGGGAATTAGGTCTCCATGAGGTTGCAGGCCTGAGACATCTGGCCTACTGATGAGGATGCAGAAAGGCCAGTAGGGACAGAAAGGGAAGGTGGCTCAGAAGTGGCAGGAGGCTCACAAGTGAGAGGCCACAGAAGGATCCAAGCAAGCAGGGTCTCACCACCCCCTTCCCAATAGCTCTGTCAAAGCCAGTCCATACCTCCAGGGAGCCCAGCAAGCCCAGGTGGGACTTAGAGACCACCTGGGGAGGCTGTGGGGGACCTGGGCCAGCACAGTCAGGGAAGGGCAGGGAGGAGAGGGATGGAGGAGGGGCTGAGTTCCAGTCCCCCAGGAACCTGGTGCCCAGAAATCTTGAGTCAGAGCAGGAGACACATTCATGAGGGCAAGCTTGAGCCTGAGGCATAAAAGCGAGAAGGAAGGAGTGGGTCACACAGCAAGAACACACACTCCTGCACCCGTGTCACTCAGAACTACTCCAGAGGAGAATGGGAGGATGGGGCAGAAACACACACACATGCCTCTTTTTATATCAAATTGAATTTGGTCATGAATTCATAAACACATGAGTATTTTGTACCTAATGGCCTTTCTTGTACTGTCTGATATTTCCAACAAATTCTTCTAAGGTGAGAACTTCCAATGGAGACAAGAGTGAAAAGATAAACAACCACTAGTGAAACACTTAATTAAGTGCCTATCGTAGGTCAAGTGCTCTTTGGGTTGGATATAAAACAGAGCAACTTCATGCTCTCATCAAGCTTACCTGAAATAAACATGATGAACACTGACAAGGATAATACTCAGGTGGGCACTAAGGAAGTCTTCTGAGAGAGAGATAAGTGACCTGACACTTGAGCGACAAGAATTCATTTCTATCTTCCTCTGAAGATGAAGGCAGAGTGTCCTCCACAAAAGGAACAGCAAAAGCAAGAAACACGTGACTTTCGGGGAACAGGGGGCAGTAGGGCGGGGCCTCTGGAAGGGAAGAGGAAAGGGCTATTGCACCAAGGCCCCTGAGGTAGGACCCCTAGCAGACTCCCCTGGAGCGCCGTCCCCTGAATGTCCCTAAATACTCAGCCAGTTCTAGTTTGGGTCCAGCCATGGCAGTCTTGGGCATACAAAGTTTTGAGATGGAAAAGATAAACTGAGGAGTACTACTTTCATGACATCCTCCTGCCATGACTGGAATACCGAAGAGGTAGGTGTGGTGGAAGGAGGGCTGAAGTGCCTACAAAGTATTGCTTAAAGTAAGAGGAAGTGACCTGCCCTCCCTGGACTGAGGGTGCTGCGGTGCATCTTCCACACTAAGAGTAGTCGAGCAAGGAAACCTCCCACTAAGAACTGGGAAGGCCAAATGGAGGAGGAGCCAGAGAAGGGGAGGAGACACCAGGAGAGGCCCCCTTGCATGTCTTTATTCTGAAAACAAGATCACAATACAGACTGGGTAAGATGGCAGAGCAGAAAGACCCTGAGCTTGGGTCCTCTGATGGGCAGCCCAAATTACAACTATTTGCAGAACAAGCACTGATAAAAAGACAGGAGCCCACCAGCATAGGTCTTCCACAACTACAGACAGAAAGCAGGAACCACACTGAGATGGCTGGAGTGGGCAGACTCACAATAGCATCATCAAGTACCATACTCCTGGGCGGACAACACACCAAGTAGAGAATTATATTGCAGGGGTTTTCCACAGGAGAGTTCTGACCCCCAGTCGGGCTTTCCAGCCCAGGGATCCTGCATCAGCAAGATGAACCCCCAGAGCATTTGGCTTTGAAGGCAAGCAGGGTCCTAATTTTGCGTGTCCCACAGGACTGGAGCAAACAGAGACTTCAGTCTTAAAGAGCACACACATGCACTGGGACCTAGGGCAAAAGTGGTCACTTGATGGAAACCTGGGTTAGAGCTGCCTGCTGGTCTGAAAGAGTGTCCCAGAGAGGCAGTGGGTGGGTGCGGCTCAGGCTATGGGTATAGACACTAGTAAAAGCTGTACTTTTCACACTGCCCATGGGATTCTCATGGCAAGAATGCTGGAGTGGGTTGCCATTTCCTTTTCCAGTGAACCATGTTTTGTCAGAACTCTTCACCATGACCCACCCATCTTGGGTGGCACTGCACAGCATAGCTCATAGCTTCATTGAATTATGCAAGCCCCTTTGCCACGACAAGACTGTGATCCATAACAGGGATTGACAGAGGAGCCTGGCAGGCTAGTCTATGGGGTCACACAGAGTTGGACACAACTTAGCGACGGAACAGTAACAGCCACACTTGGAAGCTTCTTCTACTGGTGGACACGAGTGCTGACAGGCACTGCTGTGGGATCTGTCTTCTAGTTCATTAGCCCCAGGAGCTACTTTGGGTGGGCTTCATCAGTCCCACCCAACAGCCTGTAGGCACCAGTGCTGGGACGTTGTTGTGATTGTTGTTCAGTCGCTAAGTCATGTCTAATGCTTGGCAGCATGCAAACGGACTGCAGCATGCCAGGCTTCCCTGTCCTTCACTATCTCCCAGAATTTGTTCAAACTCAGGCCCATTGAGTCAGTGATGCCATCCAACCATTTCACTCTTTGTTGCCCCCTTCTCCTTCAGCACTCAGTCTTTCCTAGCATCAGGGTCTTTTCCAAAAAGTCAGCTCTTTGCACCAAGTGGCCAAAGTATTGGAGCTTCAGCTTCAGCATCAGTCCCTCCAATGAATATTCAGGATTGATTTACTTTAGGATTGACTGGTTTGATCTTCTTGCTGTCCGAGGGACTCTCAAGAGTCTTCTTCAGCACCACAGTTCAAAAGCATCAATTCTCAGCCTTTTTGGTCCAACTCTCATATCTGTTCATGACTACTGCAAAAATTATAGCTTTGACTATACAGACCTTTGTCAGAAAGTAATGTCTCTGCTTTTTAACACACTGTCTAGTTTTGTCACAGCTTTTCTTCCAAAAAGCAAGTGTCTTTTAATTTCATGATTGCAAACACTGTCCACAGTGCTGGGATGCTTCAGCCCAAACAAGTAACAGCCCCACCCATCATTAGACAGCTGAGTAAAGACGTCTTGAGCCGACCGCCACCTCTAGGCATGCCTCTAGACATGGCACTGCCCACCAGTGGGCCAAGACCCAGCTTCCCCCACCAGTAGGCAAGTAAGGGCCCTGCCCTCCAGGAATCCTTCACTAGCCTCTGGACAGCCTCACCTCACCAGGGTGGAGAATGCAAGAAAACCACCGTCCTGCAGACTGTGGACGCAACCTGTACACAGCAGGTGGCATCCTGTCCTAGGACCAACTAGGCCCCAACCCTGCCTATTAGCAAGCCAATACAAGCTTCAGGACATGCCAGATTCGATCCCCACTGTGTCAGGAACTACCCCCCTACCTCCACCCTGCACCAGTGATCTGACACCAACTCGGGATACCTGGGCCCTGTGGCCAGACTCCAGGGCATGGCTCTGCCTGCCAATCATCTGGCACTAACCCCAGGACCTGCTTCACCCACCAGTTGTTGGGCAATAGCCCTGGACTTTTCTGGACCCTGGCCATGCCCGCCAGTGAGCCAGCACTAGCTTCAGGTCCCATGGGGCTCTGCAGCCAGCTTCCTTGTGACCAGGCACCACTAATGAACAGCTGGCAGCCTCCACACAAGGAAGGCCCTAGCAGCCAGGCCTATGACCCTGCCTCCACAGTCCACCCCCAGCAACAGAGGGAATACCCCCAGAGCAGGGTCCCCAACCTCCAGGATCTAATGCCTGATGATCTGAGGTGGAGCTGATGTAATCATAGCCAAAATAAAGTGCATAGAATTGCCAATAAGATATTGAATAGAAGGAGTAAAACAGGGCATCCTGGTCTTATTCTCTATTTTACAGGAAAAGTTTTTGTCTCACTATTGGATAAACTCTTTGAAAAAGCCCTTTGATTTTTTTTTTTTTTTTTAATGATGATTACCTTGTCTTTCTAAAACCCAGGAACAATATTAAGCAAAATGAAGAGGCCAAGACTCAGAAAAACATGGCTCAGTATTTTAATAAGTATGAAGATACATTTGGTCCCTCAGAGGATTTACAGAACAAAGAATTTTGACCACAGCACAGCTTAGTTTGCCACTTCAAGCAGAGCTGTACTGGAGAAGCCTAGAAGTTTTAAAAGCAGGTAAGTTTTCTGGACTCTTGGAATATCTTACCAAAACTTTGAGATCGGCGCGGGGCCGCTCAGAGTTCGGGGTGTGAATAGTTTCAGCTTCCTGGCCACCACAGGGTCTCGAGCGGCTCCTGAACTAGCTGTATTGTCTTGACACAAAGTTAGGCATAGATTTCCTGTAAATGAACAGATGTTCTGAAACATCTGTATGTTCCAGAAAGCTTTATTGACAAAGAACCTCGGTGCTGAATGTGGGCCACGGGCCATGGCTTCCTGACCACACAGCGGAAAGCTCGGCGTGGACTGCTCGGTCAGCGTGTGGCCTTGAGAGGCCACTAGACCCACTTCCCTGCCTGGGGGTGAGGAGGCGGTGGCAGGCCCCACTGCACACCTGGGCGGGCTGGGTGTGTGGCAGGTGTTGACACTGAGCGTGCCGTGTGCCTGAAGCATGCCATCCGTGTTCCAGTTTGTGCCCTGATTCCTGGGTCACGTGATTTGACAGTGTCCCACCGGAAGAGGATGATCACTGCCAGCAGTCTTCCTGGAAGGGGGCTTAGGAGTTGTTGGCAGGCTGCTGGATCTGTGGTTCTGGTTGGGGGCTGGCCTCCTGTTTCTTCAAGCCCAGGCACCTCAGAAGGCGCCCTATGGCTGGGGTTCTTGGGAGACTTCTGGGGAGCCTGGTGTGGAGAGGGTTCAGGAACACCTGACTGGGGGGCCCTGGTGTTGTGATGCCCCCTGGAGTTACCTGCCTCTGGGCTGGCTTCCACGTTGAGTGATTTTGCTTGCATCAGCCCCACTGAGCGGAAGTGCAGGCTGCCTCAGGGTCGGGCGGGGGTGGGGGGGCGTCCAGTGTGGCAATGCTGGTGGGTGTCTGATGCTTCACTTTTGCCCCTGTTCCAGTCAGCTGTTGGCCACGAGTATCAGTCAAAGCTCTCCAAGCACTGCTTGCAGGTCGACTCTGTCTGGGGGTTTGGAGGCAAGTTTGCTGTCCAGGGGGACAGAGTGGTCCAGGTGAGTAAAACGTTGTGAGCAGACAAGAACTGGGCTAGTGGTTTCCCCTTGGGGGTCAGTCAGGAAGGAGGCTCCTGGGTGCTGGCCACGTGCAAGTGCTTCATTACCAGAAAGGGATCGTGTGTGCCTGTCTCTGGCACGTGTGTGAAGCTCCCACAAGATGGTTTTAAGACCTCAGGAGAGGGCAGTACTGGAACCCACCCCTGCTTCAAGCTACCTCAGCATTCTCGCCAACCACATAATCCCACCATGGAATTATCCATAACATGGCTTCTGTCTGCACGGGGTATCCTGTGTTGAGCTTGCCACCAAACCCTATAGGATAGATGTCAGGCAGCTTCTGGGGTCTTCTCCTGCAGAGGTCCATAGAAAAGCCTTGGTCAGAGACCTGCTTCTCAGGAACAACACCAGTCTCAGAAACCCAAACTTACTCTTTAACAAGCAAAGAGTTGGCATACATTTTAAGGAGGGTATCCAGTAACCTAAGAAGTCTATGTTAGTGGGATCTTAGAGTGGAGAAAACTGTGCCAGAACCTTAAGTCCATGAAAGAGAACAAGTTGACATGGATGAACTCACCACCCAGAGCCACCATAAGAAGTATATTAGTTAGCTTGCACTGTGTAACAAACAACCTCAGAACCTAGTGGCTTAAAATGATGTGTGTTTATTATTTCAGGTTCTTTTGGTGGGGTCAGAAATTCAGAAATGGCTTAGCTGTGCGATTCTGGCTTGGGAGTCCCTCATGAGGTTATCGTCAAGATGTCATGTAGGGCTGCAGGTATCTGAAGGTTGTTCTGGGGCTGGAAGATTAGCCTGCAGGATGGCACACTCATAGGGCTGTTGGTGGAGGCTCAGCTCCTCACCACATGGACCTCTCCTCAGGCTGCTTGAGCGTCCTCACAACATGGAGCTGGCTTCACCCAGGGCAGGAAGTCCAAGAGAGAGTGAGGAAGAGTCTGAAATGCCTCTGACGGCCCTCTTTTCAGTAATTACATGCTATCATTTCTACCTTATGCTATTCATTAGAAGTGAGTCACTAAGCTCGGTCCATACTTAAGGGGAGGGAGATTGGGTTCCTTTCTGAGCAGAGGAATACCCCCAAACTTGAGGACACAATTTAAAACCACCACAACAAAATCCCAGGGACAGCAGTATTCTGGAAGCTTCTTTCAGCTTAGACTTTGTGACCAACGATGGGATGGTATCAACTGTCGCTAGTCCCCCTCCCACCTCCCCACTCAGAAAGTGGCCTCAGCTGGCTGTGTCTATGGGGCCTAAGACCTCTGAGTGTCGGCCAGTGTATCCTCACTCTGGAGATCACACTCATTCTCTTCTAAGCATCACACACCTGGAACCCAGCATCCTGGCCAACCCAGGGACCACACCCCATCCTTTCCCACAAGTTGACTCCAGCACCAGTTTTTAAATACTTATTTATTTGGCCATGCTGGGTCTTAGTTGTATCGTGTGGATCTTTTAGTCACAGCATGTGGGCTCTTTAGTCGTGGCATGTGGGATCTAATTCCCTGAGCAGGGGTCAAACCCAGGTCCTCTGCATTGGCTGCATGGGGTCTTAACCACTGGAGCATCAGGGAAATCCCAGTAGCAGCATTTTTTGAAGCAATAAGACAAAATGAGCCTTCGATTTTATAAAGTCTCAGCCAATTCTGATCAAGAGTGCCTGGTCACATTTGCTGAGTTTTTGGCAACTCGGCAGCATGTCCAAAAATTGGGCCCAATCACACATACAGGCTCATTCTATGATTTCCAGGACACAGCAGTAAACATCAGTTCATGTTCAGCAGGCCCAAAGAGAACAGCCATTGTGTGATTATCTACTGTTGCACAGTGAACCACCCAGAACTTAGTGGCTGCAAACAGCCACCCATTATCTCCCATCAGGCTGTGGGTCGGGGAGCTGATTGGGGCTAGATGTGTGGTCGATCTCCAGTAGGGACACTCCTGCATCTACAGTCAGCTGGTGGGTCAGCTGAGCTTGGCTGCTCAAGGGTAGGCATGGTTCATGATGGACAAGCTGGCTGTTGGCAGGGGTGATGATGGGAGTCTTGTCCTCCAGCAGGCTGGCCTGGGCTTGTTCACAGGGAAGTGGCCAGAGAGCAATGCTCTCAAGGCCCCGTGAGGCTTGTCACTTTGCCTCTTTCTGTTGGCCAAGCCAAGTCACAAGGCCAGCCCAGAAGCTGCAGAAATACGCTGTGCCTCTTAATGGGAAATGTTGTAATGTAGTGTGGCAAACGGGGCAGTTACAGGCCAGGGAAGGAGAAAAATGGCCTCCTGCAATCTACTCCACCATGGTCTACAGCACCCCAGGCTTCCCTGTCCTTCACTGTCTCCTGGAGTTTGCTCAAACTCATGTCCATTGAGTCTGTGATGCCACCTGACCATCTCATCCTCTGTCACCCACTTCATTGGATAGAACTGAACATCTTCCTGCTAAAAACTCTTTAAAAACATCTATTTCAAGCCAAGGGCCAAAATCACACTGAATAGTGATGTGTTACAAGTGGTCTCATTAAAGTCAGGGACAAGTCAAGGATGCTGTGACCACCTCTGTTAATGATCAATGCTCTGAAAGTTCTAGAATGTGCTATCAGGCAAGAAAATTCAATAATAATTGTGGTTGCTGAAAGAGGGAAATAAAATAGCCACTGATGAAAGATGATATGATGGCCTACCTGAAAAACCCAAAAGTATCTGCTGAAACATGGTGATAATAGAATAGCTCTGTCAGGGAGTCAGATGCTAACAACTCTCCAGAGTTATTGTTGGCAAAAGAATCACGTAACTGCTGGAAATTGCAGTGGAGAAAGGATGCAATCCAAAAGAGCAAGGTGGTGGGGGAATAGAAATACCCTATGATTAAACTTAAGAGGAATAAAATACCAATCTGCACAAAAATGTAAAGATCTACTGAGGAACAAAGGATGGAAGGAAGGGATCGGGGGAGGGAGAAAGGAAGTTTGTATAGATGGATGGATGGATGGATGGATGAATGAGTGGATGGGTGGATGGATGGATGGGTGGTTGGATAGATGCATGGACAGATGGGTGGTTGGATAGATGAATGGATTGATAGATGGAGGATGGATGGATGGGTGGATAAATGGATTAGTGAGTAGATAGATGGATGGAGAGATGACTGGCTGACTGGGTGGACAGGTGGATGGATGGATGGGTGGATGGATGGATGGATGAATTAGTGAGTGGATGGGTGGGTGGATGGATGAATTAGTGAGTGGACAGATGGATGAACAGGCTGGCTTGCTGGATAGGTGGATGAACAGAGGATGGAATGAATAAAGCAGATGTTTACACTCCAATTCTAAAAACATATTCTACGAAACTGAGTAGGAGCCGGGCAATGATTGTTTTCTCCAGAACAGTGGCAAGTGTTTGGAAACAGCCTAAGTGCTCATCAGTGAGGGGTGAGGTACAATCTGTGGACACCCCACAAAGAACAGACCTCCCCCCTCCTTCCAGCCACCTTCCCAATCCCCAGGAGTTCATCAGGGTTTCTGCTGATGTCCCGCCCCCAACCCCATCCTCACGGTCGGAGGGGGGATGCTGCTTGAGTTCACCACCCGTTAAACTCAATTCATAAGATGCTCCCTTTATTGAGATACTTTAATAAAACCTCCGGGGAATCCTCAGCACCTTCATTTCTAAAAAGGTGGCTCTAGTGAACCCTCTGGGGCAGAGAGAGCAGAGCAGATACACCAAGAACAAGTGCATCAGTGCAGGGTGAGTTAACCAGCCTCACGCTCACCCTTAGAAACAAGGAAGACAAACGGACAAGAAAGCCTTCACACTTTTTGCTCCACGTATCTTAATAGCTCAAAAAGTGAAAATGAAAGTGTTTCGCTCAGTCATGTCCAACTTTTTGCGACCCCATGGACTGTAGCCTAGCAGGCTCCTCCATCCATGGAATTTTCCAGGCAAGAGTACTCGAGCGGGTTACCATTTCCTTCTCCAGGGGATCTTGGATCTCCCAGGGATTAAACCCAGATTTCCCACATTGCAGGCAGATGCTTTACCGTCTGAGCTACCAGGGAAGCCCCTTAATAGCTCAAAGAGAGTTTTTAAAAAGGCAAACTTTTAAAATTCCCGTATCCCAGGGGAATAAGCATGTACCACATGCCTGGAGTTTGCATCCCAACCACAACCACCATCCAGAAGCAAATGGAAGACTCGCCTGGCTTCTGCTGGGGTTTATTTCCTTCCTCGGCTATAAGATATCGCATCACTCTGCTGTCAACGGCTCACTCTCAGCTGAAACCTCTCTTTGCAGAGACAGCTTCAGAGACGAGCCTGGGGGGCTGCCTGTTCTGCTACAACGACCCTGCTCAGCCCGCCCTGCGGGGCTACTTAGCTAGGACCGCCTCTGCCCCCTCGAGGACGAAATTGGAGTCCCCAAGTGTAAATCGTTAAAACACTTGCTTAGCAGTAAACTGACATGGCATGCTTCCTCGCCTTAAAATTAGAGTCACAGGAGAAAGACATTCGGAAATACAGTGAATTCTATGGGGAACAGATACGCCCGAGAGAAAGCCACACCATCTGTGGCTGACAATGGGCACTTCAAAGCAGGATATGAGCACCACGGTCAAGCTGTCTTTCCCAACAAGATGGCTGTGTGAGCTTCTTCCCATCAAATGCTACACATGTGGCACCACCCAGACAACAAGTGTGGCCTTGTTTTCTGAGACTGACCGTCCGCACAGCCCAGCACCTCCTATGAGGGTTCGCTGGGCTCCCCTTCACCAACACCATGCCCCACTCCTGCAGCGCTGCTCAGCTCAGAGCCTGGAGCTGGGGACGAGCCCCACGGGGAGGCTTCAGGACGCACACAGCTCAGCAAACCTACTGACTTGGCTTCCCCTGCAAGCTGGCCCATGACAGTGTCCACCAAGGGGAAGAGGAAAGACAGCATTTAGAGCAGGAGGTACAGATGCCTGAGGGGACTCCCCGCACGCCCAGGACACTGCGATGACCAACAGGGACGTGGCGGCCTCGGCCTCCACTCCTCATGGAGCACGTCCAGCCCTGGTGAGCCCGCAGTGCTCTCCCTGGAAGTTTCCACAGAACGTGAAAATCTGAGATTCACCAACCCTCAAAATTCTCCAAAAGTGAATGCAATGGATGCGTAAATTTAGCAGTTAAAAGAATACCTTTGAGACAAATTGGGTTTAATAGAAAGAAAATAATTGTTTTGAGAAACAAACTGATTCTCACATCTATAATGCCATCAATGTTAAACTATATTCAAGTGATATTTTTTCTGGAATACTAAAATATTTTTTCACGTTTTATAGATAAGGCATTTTCCCTGAGGTCAATGTTGTCTCTGGTTGACTGACAGAGCTGAGATTACCCACTGTGGTCAGAAAATCCTTGTACTTTGAATTGTTCTCTGTGAAGCCACCAAAACATCCTAGAATTTGCCACGGCGTAGCAACAGAGCAAGGAAAAATCCACTTGTGCACGTGCACACATGAACACACACACAGAGTTAGATGTCCACCTTAACGCCAGATCCAGAGAAACCTGCCTACCAGGAAACACACACACACACACACACACACACACACACACACACACACCTAAACACAGGCACCGAATCCACTGGGATTCCTTTAAAATTATCCTTTCATCACTTTCAAGACAAGAGGCACAGGGCTCCTGAAACTGACAAGGCACGCAGGCTCCTCACTGCGGGCGTCCCTCATGTCCTCGTGGCTGGCTGTGCGCAGCGCCTCATCTGCAACCGGTCTAGCTGAAGGGACCGCAGAGAGGTGGGGCTCGAGGTTTCACATTTGATGGTGGTCCTGTCATCTCGTACCTCTTCCCGTAAAGCTGGCAGCTAAGGGAATGAGGTAAGTGTAAAACTGGGTGACAATAGACTGTGTCGAATATGTGAATCTGGAGCTCTGTGCATAGCTGAGTGGCTGTGGAGCAGCTGTCCCCATGTCGGCGTTTCTGTCATCGAATGTGCCGTTGATGCTCTAGTGTGACAGTCCCGCCCCCCCCCCCCCCCCTCGGGTGGCAGGGACCCCCACGTGGCAGCCCCCAGGCTTGCTCTCTCCAGATCATCCACCCTCTAGAAGTTTCCCCACCCTCAGCAGGAGTGGGTGCTGCAGGTGTGTGTGTGTCCTCGTGCCCCGTGTGACACTGCATGACTAACCACAGTCTGTGTTAGCACGCTTCCTCCCGTGCTCTTGGGATCAAGTAGCATGGCGGGAACGCAGAGGCTGGATTGTGCTACAGTCAGGGCTCACTCCTGCTGAGCTTTGGGGTGAGTACAGGCCGGCCTGGTCCCGCGGGGGGCACAGAGGCCACTCCCTAGGAGTGGAGGGTCAGCAGGTCTCCAGAGGTCGCGTCCGGGAGAGGAGCCCTCAGCAGCAGAGAACGTGACCTTGGCGCTGGCCTGCCACCTGAGTGGTCAGAACATGGCCTGAGTCTCCCTCGCGTCCGTGCACACGGGTGTCCCTCCCACAGCAGCAGTGCTGCTGGCCATGCCCTGCGTGCACGTTCTCAGAGGGAACAGGGCCCAGAGCATCAGGGTTCACAAGGCTGCCCTGCCCTGGGCCTCTCCATCCAGAGGCCAGTGTTTAACACAAAAGTGCCCCGGCATGTGGGGGTAGCCACCGCCGAGGGGCCAGCCTCCCTTGCAGGTGCTGCTCTGGGCGGTCCGCTGGTGGGTCCGGCCCGGGAGCCCAGCCCTGCTCGAGCCACTCTGAGAGCAGGAGGCTGTCTGCTCTGTCCTGTTCACGTCTCAGCTGGAAAGCTGAATTGGGTTTTAAGTTTTTACCAGCAGCTTTTAGCTATATGTCAGAATAAAGTCAGCCACAGAGTTCTCTCCTTGATCTGCTTGGTCCTTCACGTTTCTGTGAATTCTCAAAGCAGCTGAAGCCCAGAATGGGGTGGGTGGCGGTGGGGTGTCTGGAGAGGAGGGGCTCGGGCACCAGCCGCCATCCCAGGACTGACTCGTCTATGTGTTTGTTTCCAGTTTACCCGCACTACTTCTGTAGGTGATTATACAGCGTCCAGAATACGAGAAAGGCTACATTTTGAACTTGATGCAGTCTTTAATCTGTCAATACTTGTTATATGGACCATAAGATATTTTATTACAGAGTTTTTAATTAGTGAAAAATTCATGAATACCATAGAGAAAATATTTTAAAATTTAATGTTTCTTATATTTATGTAAACTTATGACTTCATTTATATACTTACTTTTTCTTGTATATCCAGGTTATGAATATCCTTTCAGATCAGTTCATGTTCTGATACCTGATTTTAGTCTTTCAAATGATTGTACTGTAATACTTGTCTGTATAAATCCTACGAACAAATATAGGGCTTTTGCAAATGATGCATTTATTGTAATTATTCTTGTTTAATTTTTAAATGTTAAACCATGAGAGAAGGGGTTTTACTGTGACTGTAAAATCATCATGACACGGTGTGCATTATCCTTCCAGAATGTAACCAAGCTCTCCACCAATCACTCTGAAATGAGTGAACTTAATTTCAACCAATTGTTGTATTTTCACGACTGACCTAAACTGTACTTTCTTTCTGGGAAGAAATGCTTTTTGTCTGCACCGTGAAGCGATTTAAAAGTACTGGGTGTTAGATGTGAGCTTCTAATGAAATTTGGGCTGAAAGGATAACTAGAAGAAGACTATGAAAATCTCTCCTGTAACCTAGTCTCTGTGGACCCAGATCCCTCCTCTCCGGTGAGACTCTTCGAGGACCAGTCGGGATGCCCTGCACCCGCTGGGGAGCCATCGAGCTGGACAGTGAGGGCGCCACATCCCTGACAGACAGCATCGTGCAGCTCTGACAAAGGCCTTATTTTTCGGATGTAAATCATCTTTTTACATCTGTTTGTAAACATGTTTAAAGAATGGACCTAGGCATACATTTTTAGATTTTGATGACATAGCCATTTTGGATAGTATAAGTAGCAAATGTAACTTTTACTTTTTCAGCAGCACATTAAAAAAGCCAGCAAGAGATGCATTCAGATCACGGTGCCTTTTCAGATCATGGTGCCTTATTATGCAGCTGATATCTCAGTAGACACAGACGGCATGTCTCTTTACATGTGTGCTCTGCCTTTACTTGTACAATTCATTGTTAACATTCTGATTTTCTATTAATCTTTTGTGAACTTCCTGAATATGTGACAAAGTATGTACAGTCTACTTTTGAACTATTTTTTATCACAGTATTATTTATTGCTTTCTTTCAATAAAGTACTGAAGCAAAATTTCCCACTGCCAATAACGAGTGCCGAGGGTAAGCTGTACTCTCAGTGAGAACAGACCAGAGCTGGTAATGGGAACCTGTGTCATCACACGGACATTCTGTTAAGACAAATGGATGGATACAATGGAAAGGCTAGAAGGCGGAAGTATAGGGGTCCCCAAAGGACGACCGACCTGGTATTCATGTCCTTGGCTCCGGAGACAAGGGACTCCAACACTTCAGCACCTGCGGGGACAGGGCCCCTCTGCTGCTGAGGCGTGGGCAGCGGGCCGAGGGTGGGAACAAAGTGCCGGTGTCGAGGCTCACCGTGGATCCCAGGGCGGGGTGGCCGAGGGCAACCCTGACGTGGACCCGAATGATGCACTAGGGAGTGTGCATGTGCACACTTGTGTGTGGGAGCTTTTCATGGTACTTTAGTCAACAGTCTTTATTGTTCATATATCCATAAAAACAAGGATGTAGCAGGGGGAGATGGGAGGGAGATTCAAGAGGGAGGGGACACACGTACACCTGTGGCTAATTCATGTTGCTGCACGGCAGAAATCAAACCGACACTGCACAGCAATTATGCTTCAGAAAAAAAGAACATAGCAAGGTGGTCAGGAAAGTATGAAAAAAGATTTCTCATAGAGATTTATAATCACAACTCTGTGTACATCTGGGAGCAGGCTGCCACCATCATCAGACTTCCCAACAGCATCAGACGTTAGTCGAGCATCAGGACTTCCCCCAGCATCAGGCCCTCCTCCAGCATCAGGTGCTCCCCCAGCACCAGGCCCTCCCCCAGCATCACACCCTGCCCCCAGCATCAGGGCCTCTCCCAGGATCAGGCCCTCCTCCAGCATCAGGTGCTCCCCCAGCACCAGGCCCTCCCCCAGCATCACCCCCTGCCCCCAGCATCAGGGCCTCCCCCAGGATCAGGCCCTCCTCCAGCATCAGGCCCTCCTCCAGCATCAGGCCCTCCCCTAGCATCAGGCCTTAGTCCAGTATCAGGCTCTCCCCTAGCAGCAGGCCTTAGTCCAGCATCAGACATTCCTGCCCTTTATCAGGGCCCTCCCCCAGCATCAGGCCCTAGTCCACCATCATGCCCTCGTCCAGCATCAGGCCCTCCCCCAGCATCAGGTCTTAGTCCAGTATCAGGCCCTCCTCTAGCATCAGGCCTTAGTCCAGCATCAGACATTCCTGCCCTTTATCAGGGCCTCCCCCAGCATCAGGCCCTTGCCTAGCATCAGACCCTCCCCCAGCATCAGGCCTTAGTCCAGTCTCAGGCCCTCCTCCAGCATCAGGCCCTGGTCTAGCATCAGACCATCCCACCCCAGCATCAGGGCCCTCCTTCAGCATCAGGCCCTCCCCCAGCATCAGGCCCTCCTCCGGCATCAGACCCTCCCCCGGCAAAGGGCCTTAGTCCAGAACGAGACCTTCCCCAACCATCAGACCCTAGATCGCCATCAGGCCCTCCTCCAGCATCTGGCCCTAGTCCAGCATCAGGCACTCCCTCAGCATCAGGACCTCCCCCAGCATCAGGCGTGGCAGCCCCACGAGTCTGACACTCCTGAGCACACTTAGGCAGCCCAAGAGCAGCAGGACAATAGCTCTTGCAGGATGTGCATCTTTAGGAATCACCTGCAGAGCAGCAGCAGCTGGGGTCTATTTCAGGCCAAGGAGAGGCAAAGAAGAGGCACTTGTGCCAGAGGCAGCGGTGGGTGTGGGCACGTTCCCCAGCTCTGCTTCCTCCCCGAGGGGGCTTTGCTCTCCTGCTCTTCTCACATGGTCACTCCAGGGCCCCAGGGCTGTGTCCTTCCAGATGCACAGTCTCCTTGATATCTCAAGCCCAAGTCCTGAGTTGTGTCCCAATCCGGCATGGCAGAGGGCTGGGAACACCCAAGCTCAAAGGCTGAAAGGATCCCAGGGGAACAGCCGGGCACCAGCGGGTGGCAGAGCAGGGGATGAGGGTGTCCACCCACAGAGAGCCCCACAGCAGCACTGGAAGGAGAGCAGGGATGCCTTAGCTCACTTGGGGACGTTGCCTGGCCTCAGCACTCAGATGGCACCCCCAGCAGCTCTGGGGACACAGGAAGCTGGTGAGTGACACCACGCCACTCGGGCCGTGTGGGTGGGCGCTGCTGACCGTGGCCTCGGTTTTCATTCCGGTTCCAACTGTCCCTCCAAGGGCTGACGGGCTCCTCCTCCGAATGGCACAGATTATTTTCTTAGTGTGGCTGAACACATCCCGGCTTGTTTCTGTTGGCACTGTTGTCGCTCTTCGTGTGTTTTCCTCTTTTCAACCGGTGTTTGCTGCTCTTCCAGTTTAACATAGGAGCAGCCCGTATTTTCTGCATTTCTTAGTTGTCAGCGTTCCCTGGGGCTTTCCAGGTGGCGCTAGCGGTAAACATCCTGCCTGCCACTGCAAGAGATAACGAGAGATGAGGGTTCGATGCCTGGGTTGAGAAGATGCCCTGGAGAAGGGCATGGCAACCCATTCCAGTATTCTTGCCTGGAGAATCCCATGGACAGAGGAGCTAGTGGGCTACAGTCCCTGGGGTCACAAAGAGTCAGACACGATTGAAGCAGTTTAGCACACACTCAGGTTTTAGTTCAGTCACTCAGTTGTGTCCAACTCTTTGCCACTCTGTGGACTGCAGCACTCCAGGCTTTGCTGTAATTCACTGTCTCCTGGAGTTTGCTCAAACTCATGTCCATCGAATCAGTGATGCCATAGAACCATCTCATTCCTGTTGCATCCACCAGAGAGGTGGCTGGGGCTCGGCAAAGCGCACGGTCCCACTGCGTGGATGTGAACCTGCCCTCACCACTCCCTCACCGTGACCATCACTGTCTCCTCCTCTGTAAGCCAGGAGGTGGCAGCACCTGCTTGGTAAGGGGCACACACAGCATCTGGTATATGATCAATGCGCCATCCGTCTCAGTGCTGTATTTACTAATAATAGGGGTAGCATTTAATAACCTGCTCCTTTTTCTCTCTTCTGACTTCACTGTGCTCCAGACCACATCTGTTTTACTTACCCTGTAAATCCCACAGCCAGCAAAAAGAAGACACTCAGCAAATATCTGGCTGAAGAGGCAGGAACATACCCTGTCCTTGAGGAGATGAAGCCGAGTGAGATGGGGGCCTGATGATAACACTGTGTGATGAGGAGGCCCCAGGAGGGCCTGCGTGGCTGTGGGCTGGGGTGGGGGGCATGGGCAGAAGCCCTCATGAGCTCCTGGGGATGGGGAAAGTGGCAGGAAGGAGGGGATGCTGTTCCTTGTGGGGTGCCCACAGATTGTACCTCACTCCTCACTGATGAGCACTTAGGCCGTTTCCAAACACTTGTTACTGTTCTGGAGGAAACAATCATTGCCCAGCTCCTACTCCATCCATTTCGTAGAATATGTTTCTCACTGAAGTATAAACATCTGCTTTATTCATTCCATGCTCCGTTCATCCACCCATCCAGCCAGCCATCTGTTCATCCAGCCATCCACTCGGTAACCCATCCATCCATCCACTCTTAATTCATCCATCCATCCACCCATCCATGCACTCATCAACTGATCTGATCATCTCGGACCCTAAAGAAGACAGACACCTCCTCCGCTCCTCCCAGGAGGACACACAGTGTGAGTGACAGGAGCCTTGTGGGGACAGCGAGGGAGACACAGAAGGGACATATATGCAGACCCTCCTCCCTCTGAACGGTGAAGCACCCACCTGGTCCTAACGCCTCCTTGCTGGTGTGTCCAGGCCGGCCCTTTTTCTTTTTGCCAAAAAAATGACGGATGTAGGACTTGATGCCCTTCTTTTGGGGGCTTTCTGCAGCGAGTCCTGGCTGCTGTTGCTGTTGCTGGGGTTGCCCCCGGGGCCGTCCTGAGAGCCTGTCGAGCTTTGGGGAGAGAAAACGACCTTTAACTGGCACCCTTGTGCAAACACACATCCCTCCACAAGACCTACTGATAGAACCGGCCACCCAGCAACACCCACGCCTCAACCTCTCAGCAGAGAGTAGAGTCTCCCTCACCAACCACACTCCACATGAGCAATGCAGGCTTCCGGCCACAAACAATGGCCCCAGGAAGCTGAGATTCTCTGACTGGAGCTCTCCCCCAAGGAGGGCTTCACACAGACGAGCTGGTGCAGAGGGCGCTCCGACCCTCCCTCAGGGTCGCTGCTCGGCAGGTGACAACGCTCCCAGAGAAGGCGAGCTCCCCAGTTCTGGGCAGTTCCCCCCGCCTCCCGCAGGGTGACCATCCTCGGCCGTGGCAGGAGAGCGACGGTCACTGTGCAGGGCTGCTGGTCAGGGGACCACATGTGCCCTCCATCGAGTGCTGCCTGGCTCACGACGGGAGCTCAGCAGGTGGGGGTCTGAATGAGGACAGTGCCAGTCACAGGAGGGGGACAGACAGTCTCCTGAGAGGAGACCCCTGAGGAAAAGGGAGGGACCCTCAAGAGCAAATCCGAGAGGCACGGAGGCGTAACCATCAGGAACGTGCCCCAGGCCGGGCAGACCTCTAGCAAGAGCAGGAAGAAATCTCCCCCAGGAGTCAATACGTAGAGACAGATGTTTTCTAAAATCACTGAGGTCACTGAGCTCTTCTACCCCAGCACCTGAAGTTCACCACTAAACACAGGCACTGAATCCAGTGGGATTCCTTGACAATCATCCTTGCAACTCCTTCAGGACAAGAGGCGCAGGGCTCCTGGAAACTGACGACGAGGCGAGCAGGCCCCTTACTTGCGGGCGTCCCTGATGTCCTCGTCGCTGGCTGTGCGCAGTGACCTCGTGTCCAGCCGGTCCAGCCCAAGGGACGGCAGCGAGGCGGAGGTCGAGGGTTCACATGCCATGGTGTCATCTTCTACCTCTTCCTGTATATCTGGAAGCTGAGGGAGTGAGGTAAGTGTAAAATTGGCTAACAATAGACTGTGTCGAAAAAGGCCACACAGGCTTTACATTATAACCAGAAACTTATTTGAAAATATATTAGCTATGCTATCTGCCAAGTACAAAAAAATGCCTTGTTCTAGCTTAATGCCATCTTAAAGGACTGTTTGTTCAAGAGAAGCGGTGCCGTGGAGCAGCGAGAGCACCCCACTGAGTGCAGAGACCCCGGACGGGAGCCTCCCTGCTGCTGGGCTCTGAACTCCCTGAAATCCAGCGAACAGATGGCCCTGCCAGGCAGGACAGCAGAGCCACGCCACCACCGTGAACCCTGCATGGCATGAACTGCCCTGATGAAAGGACTGTGCTCATTGCCAGATGCTGCTCAGAAGCACCACTAGCAAGAGTAAGAAACCTCTCAGCAAAGCCGTCCAGACCTTTCTATTTGAAGGAGAAAAGGAAACAGCTTGTACCACCACCCAAGATCATTTGTAGTGATGATGCAGGTTACTGAGCCCATGACGACAAGTGAAACACAGAAAAGGTACCTAAGCCCTCCACGTGAACACCATGTGTCTGGCTTGTATTTCTCAGTAACATACAGACCGGGGGCTACACACTGAAGTGCTTACACCCAGTTTGAGTGTCATTTGCTCACTGTGGTTTACATAAAGCTCTCCTTGGTCTTCACTAAGAAATAATCTTGTATCAACCTAGAGGGGTGGGATGGGGAGGGAAATGGGAAGGAGGTTCGAAAGGGAAGGGATGTATGTGTACCTATGGATGGTTCATGTTGAGGTTTGACAGAAAAGAACAAAATTCTGTAAAGCAATTATCCTTCAATTAAAAAATAAACTAAAAAAAAAAAAAGATGATCTCGCCTGGACTCCCAGCTTTTCTGCTAGTCCTGGGTCTGAAGCTAGGAAAGACACTGGTGGCAACAGTGTGGGGAACAGATGAGCCCCTTCGGGGTCCAGACAGGTCTCACTTGTACATTCGGCTGTGTGGTTAAGCAGGGGAGGTTTGAGGAAACATGCATGGCAAGTATTTTGATAAACAATGAGTGTGTTGTTTTAACCAACTAACCAGTCCTTTTTAATGGGATTCTGTAAAGAATACTGATCCCATGCAGCCCCACAGGAGCTTGGTGACAACAAAGTGACTTAGTGCAAAATACAGCTGAACTCATTTAACAGCAGCTGGATAAACTGGGCACCTCCCCTGATCTCTACCAAGAAACCTCAGACAACAGAAGGCTACAAAGGCTAGAATTATCCACGTGGAACTGAACAGGGATCAATCTCAAATTCAAGTTAAAATAAGCACTTATACAAATCAGAAAACAACAAAGAACAGAGCAGGGAAGTGATACACCTGGGTTGACTATGGACTCAGTGGAGACAAACACCTGCCTTAGAGTCAGGGACCATGGCCAGCCCCTTCCCCCGGGCCTCCTCCTAAGGAAGGCTCTGGGTCCGCAGCCTGGCTGCCCTCCCCCAGGATGGGAGCCGCCCCACTGGTGCCCACGTGACTAGGATGGGCAGTGCCGTCTCCTCACTTAACAGGAGGGCAAAGCAGGCCACAGAGCGGGCGAGTGGCACACCCAGGTCACCAACCCCAGGGTGATGGCGCTGCTCTGCTGTGCCCAGCAGAAGGGCTCCCGGGCACTGAGCTGCCTGAACTGGAGCACGGCTGCCCGAGTCCTGCAGGGAGGCCCCAGGAGTGCTCGATCAGCGGGCTGGGAGTGGGAGAGGGACAAGGAAGGCCAGCCCTCGGGGCACTGGACTCCAACAACGGGGGCTCAACCAAGTGACCAAAGGGGAGAGGCAGCGAGCTCCCTCCTGATGCTCCCTCCATCAGGGATGCCGTGATGGACACGAGAGCCTCTGGAGCAAAGCGGGCTGGACGGCACCACAGGAAGTGTCCAGGCTCTGATCAGACCAGTCCGAACCACACTGCTGGGTGTGGGAGCCTGGGCACGGTGCTCGGCCTCTCTAAGCCTCAGTGTCCCTGTCTGCTGAATGGGGATAACAGCAGCCTGGACCTCACCTGGGCGTCTGCGGGATTAGATGACAGACTCGGAAAGCACTCGACACGGTGCCTGGGGCACAGAGTCTCCTGCACACTGCTACCCACCGTCATTAAATTGGCTTCCCCCAAATCTAACTTCTATGGCTCTGATTCAGTCATTTGTTTAAAAAAAAACTCTAAGCGGAAATTCCAGGGTGGTCCAGACGTTAGGACTTGGCACTTTCACTGCCAGGACACCGGTCTGATCCCTGGTTGGGGATCAGATACGATCCCATAAGCTGTGCAGCATGGCCAAAAAAATAAGTAAAGAAAATTTTTAAAATAATAAATAATACTATGTCTATTATAAATAAGCATGAGATGATTAGAAGGCAAAACAAGCGGGAGATTGGCAGACTGTTACAATTGTCCCAACAAATGACCTATTTCCAACAGAACCATCAGCATACTTTAAGTGGTGGGTGAGTTTCATTACTTCCATTAAAATGTCAATTATTCACCAGTACATAACCACACAGTGTTCATTCATGTAAAATGGTAAGGACTCTCTAATACTTCACAGAGAAACAAAGGCATGCTAAATTACTAAATAGTTTACCTTTCGACAATGCTTCCTTACATCACTAGGGTGATGCATGCAAAGAAATGAAGAGAAACCAGATTTATTGCGACTTTGAAGCTAAAAATTCAAGAATCAGTATAGACAAATACAGTATAGCAAAAATGATGGCAAACATATAAGTGAGATGAAGATTTAGAGAACATGTTATTGGAAACAGAACATTTTTTTTTGACCACAGAAATTAAATAAGCTATTGAAGATTTACTAGAGAAACACTATAAATTATTACTCAGGAAGATACAATTCTATTACAACATCATGATTTATTAAAGCACAGCATTCTGTACAATAAAGGCCCTTAACCATTGTCTATTCTCAGCCTAACCTCTCTATAAGTTAGTTTCTCTTCATAAAAAAACATGTTATACTTTAAAATAGTAATTTAACTGATGAGGAAGTTACCATAATACCTATCTGAACACTGAACAAATCGAACCATCTACTGGACATTAACATAAAATGCTTACCTAGAATTTGATTTAAAACTTCTCAAAATAAATTTATTAAAGCAAGTTCCCTGTGAAAATATGTAAGAAAGAAAGCTAACATAATAGCAGGCGCAGTCTTTACATTTTATTCACCACAGAAGATGCTTTTTTAAAGAGTCTAGTAGAGACATTAACTGTGCAAAAGCTGATGAGATTTATAGTCTTAAAAACAAGCACCAACACAGAAAGGATATTGTGTCAAAAGTCCACTAAGTCTACACTTAAGAAGATCATTTCTTTATGTAAGGATAATCTCATTGATGAATTACACATGATATGTGGTTTAGGATCCGTCTACATTATGCTTGTGACTGCGTAGTGATATGCTAATTCAAACTTACTGCTATGGGGGAAAAACACCATTGGATGAGACATGAAGACAAAGCACAAACCCGACTAAGGGGCCACCTGCTGTGGACCACAGCACTGCTATGACCAGAGCAGGTGGGAGGACGGGGGAGGGGAGATGGGTGGGCCAACTACAGCCTCGGGGGCGAGGCGGGGCAGTGGCGGGAAGCTGGGGTCTGGACTGACAACCACTAAGCAGACAACAGGATGAGCCAGGAAATCAAAACCAGTGATGAAAGCAGACACACCATCAGAGAACTCCAACAGCAGGACAAAATATACAGAACTGTTCTTTTCCAAATACTCGAAAAGAAATCAGTCATGAAACTACAGAGAAATCGTCAAAGAATTTTAAATATCAACTAATTAGCCAATGATGCAAATGAGAAAAACAGTGTCTCAAAAGACCACAAAATGGACTAGTTACCACTTCACATGCCGCTAAATGATTCACAGTTAATTTAATTCTATGCCGACTAACAATGCAGGTAATATGAAACGGGTGGTAACCAAAAAAAAGTGATAATACAAGTGAAGTTACAAAGCAGTGTTGTAAACATGATTTCATGGGGTAAACAGCAATGCACTCACAAAACCTAAGCTAAACATGGAAGAAAGCTGGAACATGTGCTTTAGAGCCGCACACTCTGTCACCAAAAGCCCTAGGTCGTCATCCCGTTTTCAGACTCGGAAGAGTGAGGAAGCCAGACTTCTTCACTGGGGCCCTGGGGCACTGGGCTTTTAACCTGGTTTCACACGCAGAGCTGGCCTGAGCATGCGGCCAGGCCCATCAGTGAGCAGACCAGTTTAGATTCCTAAGCCAGGGGTCCAAATATCAAGACTAATTTGTCGCTGTGCGATTATGGAATGATTTCGCTCAGTCGTGTCCAACTCTTTGCGGCCCCATGGACAGTGGCCTTCCAGGCTTCGCGGTCCATGGGATTTTTCAGGCAAGAATACTGGAGTGGGCTGCCATTTCCTTCTCCAGGGGATCTTCCCAACCCAGGGATCAAACCCGGGTCTCCTGCATTGCAGACAGACACTGCACCATCTGAGGCACTAGGGAAGCCCGATTCAAGACTAGGCAGTTTTAAAAATCTTACACCTCTGAGCGTAGCAAATGTACCTGATTTTCTTCTGGGTAAAAACAGAAGAAACAAACAAACAAAAGAAAACCAATGTGCTCGGGGAGGGACGTGGCAGGGAGGAGGCAGACACATACCCGAGTCACGAAGCCCAGCACCTCTACTTCCCGCTTAGGGCTGTGCTGCCTCCTTTCGGGCTTGGAGCGCCCTCTGCTGGGCGGGCAGGAGTCGGCACGCAAGGAGGCGGGATTCAGGTTGAGGGAGTTCAAGGATTTAGAGCACCGAAGGTTGCTTAAGCTCTCCATGCCCACGCTGCTCTCAATCCTCTCGGCCCACTGGTCCATGTTCTTTTTGTGGATCAACCTAAAATAGAATAAAATCATCACCTGCCTTTGTCAGCAGAGGAACATGTCTGGACAGCAAATTTGGGCTTGCATTGTGTGTCACGATTAGCAAATTCCAGGAAGAGGTGCTCAATTAACATCTCAGCAAAAAGGTTCAGCTTTCCCTCTTTGGAATATTCTCAAACTTAGAATAACTTATCACTGAGTCCTACAAAGTGGCCCCTGATCATTCACGTTCGATTTGACTTATTTACTCTAACATTCTGATGGGGCCTGGGTGGTGACTCTCCCTGTGAGGAGATACCTGAAGCTGACAACCTTTACCTTCCCTGCTCTCAGGGCAGAGAGGCACGTCAGTGCCTCAAATCTTTTCCACTGGGAATCCGGAACTCTGTATAACCAAAACAGCGATTCACGAGCAAGCTGGAGTTTCTAAACACAAGTCTCCAGACCAGATGAAGTGCTGAGTTGAATTTTTAATTTTTTTTTAAGGTTGTATATGTACAAACGCATCACTTGATGAAGTTCTCCACCAGCTTTGTGTGAGTTTCTGGATCCATGTCAATGTGCTGCATTAACCTAGAATTCACAGTTACTGCTCTTCTCCCCTAATGTGTCATGGATGATTTTATATACAGATTAAATACATGATTATGCAAATAAAATGATTTTCAAATTAAAATACAAGATCCTTACAGGTAGTAAACTCTCCAGTTTCACTTTTACTTATACATCTTGAAAGTTTTTCACTGTTGACAAGTTGATGGACAGAATTTCCCATTTACATCAAGTCAACTTGTTGCATAAGGAAAAGTCACTTTTACCTGACAACTTGCTATAAAAATAAAACTATTAATATATAACTGATCCAAGTGTCCTACGGGGATGAGGAAAGACAATCTTTCTGAGCTTGTCTGTGCTCAAACGCAGCCCACAAAACAGTCTGCCTCAGCGTCAAAAGTGCAGGCGGCACCATCTGCGTTTGCCGGTTGTGCCATTCACCCCTGCCTTTTCCCCGAGCCCCCCGCACTCGACCGGCAGGAACGGGCACCTCGGCCAGGGGTGACGGGATGAGAACAATCTGAGCAGCAGCTCTGCCAGGTCTTGTGCAGGGTCACCGGCCTGTGGCCACTCTGAACGTGGACGCGGGACAGGAGGCACAGCTGTGCGGGGCAGGCCTCGGGGCCCCCAGCCACCCGGCTGCACCCAGAACCAGGGCCCCCTGCTCACCACGAGGTGGGCCTTTGGGTTCTATCCTGTTTTGTAAACTGTTATAACTGCCAAGACTGGGTCTAAAGAAAACATTTTAAATATACTGATGAGATGAGAAAAACTCAAACACATGTCCTTGGATCACTGTCTTACAACAAACCAATCTTCACAATGTATTAAGTTAAAAAGGAAAATGCAGATCTGAGTGGGAATTTGCCAATCCCAGAACCCCAGCTTTTCTGTTCCAGGTGGCTTTTCACCAGAACGTGGAAGGCTCCGAGGGACACACGAGGGCGAGCCCTCAGTGCTGGAGGGTGCACGGGCCACAAGGGATGCTGCCTTGGCACCTCACCCACCTTGGGGCCCAGAGCTGAGGCGGGGATACCCCACAACGCCCCCCTCACAGGGTGCTGACACCACACTGTGGACAGAATGCCCTGGCTGACTGAGCTCTATAATCAAGGGCAATCTCAGAACTGAAAATTCTCAAAGCAGACCTGAAGTCAGTTTTCTTACTATGGAACACTCAGACTTCTCTAAGCAGAAGACAGCTCCTCAGAGAAACCGAGTTTCCGGAGAGCTGGGCTCAGGCGCACCCACCAGATCTCTTCGTTGATCTTCTCCAGCTGCTCGAAAATCATCACTGCCGCAGTCTTGGCATCGGCCTGCCCACTGGGCGACGGCAGAGCGGGCGAGCTGAAGAGGGTGACCCCGTCGCCCTCGCCGTCAGACGTGCCCTCGTTCCTCTGGAACACCTGGGCCACGTTGGCCAGCATGCTGGCTTGCTGCCCACGCTCCATGTCCTGATCTTTCAGGGGCTGCACCTGGGCACGAGAGGACCACGTCTCATTAGCAACATTCTGGACAGCTCAAGTCTATCAGGAACTGAACACAATTTTACATGGAAGCCCTGACTTTGGACAAATGGGCCATGCTTATGAGACACTGCCATCTCTTAAGCGAGCAGTACTGAAGAAACGGGCAGGAGGAGAATCCGGTTCCTAGATGGCCTGGTGACATTCAGGTCTCAGCGTGGACGGAAGGCAATCCTATGGGGTTATTCACAAGGGTGGGCTGATGGAGTCAGAGACAAAAACCGAAAATTAAAAAAATACATCCTTGCTTCCATCAGCCAGGCTGAAGGAAAATTGAGGAGAAAAAAAAAAATCCTTCAGCTCCGCTGCCACTGGGTCCACCCCACCGGTCATCACTGGTACTAGTTCGCCGAGGAGTGCCGTCCTCGCGGGTTCCCAGCTCTCCATTTTCCAGGCTAGTCTGAACATGCACAGACAGGAGTGAGCAGGGGCAGCCAGGGGACGGGAGGGCCAGCCTCCCGTGGCTCTCCTCTCAGGGCACAGGCCCTCGGGCTGTTCTGGGGATGGCCCCTACACCGCAAAGGCGGCTCTGTCATCTGAGATGCACGGGAGAGTGCCTGCTGGGCCCCGTGCCGCCCTCCCGCTCTCACACCTCATACCCTTCTCTCCGCAAATCTCCCCCTGCCCCACTCTCACCCAGGTCCTGCCTTGTTTTCCCAGACATGATCTCAAAGCAACAGAGGGGCAGCCTCGAGGTGCTGGCTTGCCGGCTCCCTGTCCCCCGTGGCCAGTACCCTCGCCTTCTGTCTTCGTCACGACCCCTCCCCAGGGCTGGCCACCCCTTTTCCTGGATCCAGGACCACCTGCCATCATTCCTGCTCTGTTCCAGCGAACTAGCTGCCTATGGGTTCACCCCCATCAGCCCGATCAGCACATCCTCTCCATTCTCTCGCCTTAAAATCGCACATTTTTGAACATTTTAATTCTGAGAAACTGTCCTCTAAGTGTTCCATAGCAAATATAAACACTCAGAACAATACTAACCCTTATAAACTGTAATGAATAAGAAGTTACATCTCGGGTGTAGAAAAGCTTCTGGAGGAAACATGGCAAGCCATTGACCACAATGAAGCCTGTAGAGAGAAGCTGGACTTGGGGTCGGGATTCGGGTGGCAGGGGACAGGACTCACTCTATTGCCCTCGCTCCTCTCATTGCTTTAAACTGTCTCCATGGACCTCACATTCATTCCTGGGCATTCCTCACATTCATTCCTCTACACCCCACTTCACTTCCTCACGGGGTAAAACAAGTCAAACGGGCCAAGTTTCCGAGTCCCTCGACTCAACCTGGCAGCTCTGTGCTGTCGGCCACGGCAGTCACTCGCCTTGTGCAGCCACTGAGGATGTGACGCAGGCCGGTGCAAAGCTCGATGTGGAAATCACACAGATTTCAAGACTTGCAGTGAAAAAAGCCTGTAAAGCAGCCTGCTCATTTTTAGGAAATTTTAGATTGTGTATGTGGCTCACATTATCTTCCTGATGGACAGCACTGTCCACGTGAAAGGCTCATGCTTTGTCTCAGCTTTCGGGTGAACCCAGAAAGGACTACTCAGAATTCTGAGCCACACACAACGGCCACACACTCTAAATCCACCTATACTGCAAATCGCATTCAATGTTCAAAACCGGAAATGCTATACACATTACAGCAGTGGACTAGCCATAAGGAAAATGCAACTCCACTTCCGCTAAGCATCTGTAGTGACTGTAACAATGAACCCAGCTCAGTTCAGCTCTTAACAAATTTCTAAAGGATTTAGAGATTTAAGGACCTTGTTGTTTTGCATTTCTTCTAAATGCTTTTTTGCATTTTCAACTTCCCATAGGAGAGAATTCTGAAAAAGATACACACAGTACTTTAGAGTCAATTCTTCACAGACGTTGCGTGGACTGCGGGATGGCTACTCTCCTGTCTGAAAGCACAAAGCACCTCGGAATGAGGGGCGGACCTAGCGCCCAGAGTGAAGTGTCAGCACGAAGCCGGATGACAACTTTGAACACTAACTTGTACACAGAAAAACTCCTCCTTCCCCGACTGATCTTCTAGATACAAGGAGGCCAGGTCCCTGGGCTAAGTGAAACTGCTTTATACTTGCTTTCAGCTTTTGCAGTTCAGTGGTCACTCAGGAAACGCGCAGGTTTCACATGCAAAATTCAAACCTGAGACAAAACTATCCCCACCTCAGGGCCAGCCTACATGTCAGGGTGAAGTGAGGTCTCTAGTGAGGTGTGGGTGTCATCTTGGGTTTTGTGGGGGAAAATGTGCCGCAGAACTTGTAGTGACCATGGGTCTCTCTCAGACAAGCGTCGCCCAAGCGCCCGACCTTGGCGAAGGTTCTGGGCCTTGTCTTTAGGGCACTGGTGCAGCTGGGACAGGTTTTCACCGAACCCGAACCAGACTGTTGCCCACTGAGTTGCTCTGATAGAGGTTCTCAGATATTTTCCAAAGCAAATAAAAAGAGAGATGGCTAGAGTTGGAATACGAGAATGCTTGCTTTGATTGCTTCAATCTTTCCTATCACATTATATAAAAGATCCTGAACTAAACTTATTGATTTGGCTGCATCGGGCCTTAGCTGCATCACATGAGGTTCCTTTGATGTGAGTGTCGCGTGGCACATGGGATCTTAGCTCACCAACAAGGGATCGAACCTGCATCCCTGACTTTGCAAGGCAGGCTGCCAGCCACTGGACTGCCAGCAAAGCCCCAGAAATAAACTTCTAAGAAAGAAACGAAGGAGTGAGGGTGGACCTAGAAGAATGTCCTAGCACAGCAGCTGGTAACATCGGGGCCATTGGTGGATCCGCCTCACTGATGCTTTCTGTAAGGGTTGCAGGCACACATCTATGTCTGTTCCTTCACACACTGCCTGTGGATGCTGTCACGCTTCTTGACTAGCACGAAATGCTGCTACTCTAACCAGTAAAGACATTCACTCTGGGGCCCTCTATGGGAGTTTTCCAACTCCTGTCCTGGAGATTTCCCCCACACACAGACCGGGCCGAGCCAGGCCAGGTCACATGCGCCTCTTGTAAAGGGGCCATGAAGCTCGCTCACCTTATCCTCCAGAGCAGCCATTCTCTCCTTCAGATGACACGGAAGCCTCTCATCTGAAACAGATAGAAGCTTATCCACGGTATCTGATAAGTGTTCATTGTGTTCTTCATTCATTTTTTTCTCTTTGCCTTGCCTAAAACAGGAAAAACGAAAACTCATAAGCTTCCAGAGCAAGTATAGTCGTTCTTTTAAAAGCACCGGGGAGCCGCGACGTGAGCGGCCTGTGGCCTGGTTCCCGAGGCGGTCCCCTCCCACGGCCACCTCTGGTGGGCTCTTGAGCATCCCCAGAGCAGACGGGCAGGTGCAGAGGGAGGCAGGGACTTCACTGGTTAAAGTCACTCCCAACACTTCTCTTTGGCAGAGCACCTGGGGACCTTAGTGCCACCAGCCATTTCCTGTCGAAGGGGCTCGAGGAGCAAGCAGATTTACACTCAGAAACAAGTACACTTGAAAGGGGATCGGCTTACACACACGTTGGTGGAGGAATTTCCCAGTATATAAACAGAAGCTTGATTCTGGATTAAGGGTGTAAAATGAATTCAAGTTATAAAGCAAAAAGTGAGAAAATTCATTTTGGAAAAAAAGCCAGTGGAGATAGACTTTCACATATTTTTCTTTACATGAAACATCACTTGAATTCTTTGGAATGATTGCTCTTGTTCAGTCACTCAGTCGTGTCTGACTCTTTGTGACCCCATGGACTATAGCACGCCAGGCTTCCCTATCCTTCACTATCTCCCAGAAGTTGCTCAAACTCACGTCCATCGAGTCAGTGATGACATCCAACCGTCTCATCCTCTGTTGCACCTTCTCTTCCTGTCTTCAATCTTTCCCAGCATCAGGGTCTTTTCCAGTGAGTCAGTTCTTCACATCAGGTGGCCAAAGTATTGAAGCTTCAGCCTCAGCATCAGTCCCTCCAATGAACAGTCAGGACTGATTTCCCTTAGGATTCACTGGTTTGATCTCCTTGCAGTCCAGTGGACTCTCAAGAGTCTTCTCCAACACCTCAGTTCAAAAGCATCCATTCTTTGGTGCTCAGCCTTCTTTACGGTCCAACTCTCACATCCATACATGACTACTGGAAAAACCATAGCTTTAACTAAGTGGTCCTTTGATGGCAAAGTAATGTCTCTGCTTTTTAATATGCTGTCTAGGTTGGTCATAGCTTTTCTTCCAATGATAATTCATATTCAGTTCAGTTCAGTTGCTCAGTCATGTTTGACTGTACGACCCCATGGACTGCAGCATGCCAGGCTTCCCTGCCCATCACCAACTCCCAGAACTGCCATCCAACCATCTCATCCCCTGTCATCCATTCTCTTCCTGCCTTCCATCTTTCCCAGCATCAGGGTCTTTTCCAATATGAAAATTCATATTAAAAAACTGGAAATAATTACCTCAAGCAATTTTTAAATGTAATAACAAAGTTGGAAAGTCTGTGATTTATAAAACGAGCATCAATTTCCTCATTTAAAAAGCTCTTTTAGGACCTACTGTATTAAAAAAAAATGGAGAGAAGACAAAAGAATGATATATTTGAGATTGGCCCTGTGTTAGAAATTGCTGAGGCCAATTGATTGGTAATGGGTATTTATTATACTACTCCGTCCACTTTTGTGCATGTTTGAAATATTCCATCATAAAAATATAAAAAACAGGTTGCTGCTGCTAAGTCGCTTCAGTCGTGTCCAACTCTGTGCGACCCCACAGATGGCAGCCCACCAGGCTCCGCCGTCCCTGGGATTCTCCAGGCAAGAACACTGGAGTGGGTTGCAGTTTTCTTCTCCAATGAATGACAGTGAAAAGTGAAAGTGAAGTCGCTCAGCAGTGTCCGACTCTTCGCGACCCCATGGACTGCAGCCTACTAGGCCCCTCCGTCCATGGGATTTTCCAGGCAAGAGTAGTGGAGTGGGTTGACAGGTTATTTTCTGTTAAAACAGAGTCTTCTCCAGCAACACAATTCAAAAGCATCCGTTTTTCAGTGTTCAGCCTTCTTTATGGTCCAACTCTCACATCCATACGTGACTACTGGAAAAACGATAGCTTTGACTATATGGACCTTTGTCGGCAAAGCGATGTCTCTACTTTTCAATATGCTGTCTAGGTTTGTCATAGCTTTCCAAGGAGCAAGCATTTTTAATCTCATGGCTGCAGCCACCGTCTGCAGTGATTTTTGAGCCCAAGGAAATAAAACCTGTCACAGCTTTCCCAATAAGGCATCGGCATTCAAATATTTTTAAAGCAAAACAAAAGTTTACTTTGAATTGGCTTAGTCATAAACAGCATCCCAATCTCAGCAGCCTCTGAGCAACAGTTCTGAAAGTAAGGAAGTGCACCCCTGATCGGGAGACACTGAGCTCTCTGCCTAAGCAGGGAGGGAGCCTGACCGAGGTCTCATGATGGGAGTCGGAACCACAGTCCCTTGGGAGCCCGCATGTGGGGCTCTGCAGCCAGCCCAAGAGCACAGCTATGGTGGGGACAGCACTGGCACCTGAGGCTGGGCCTGGGACCCCCCACGCCGCTTCCTGGAGGGTCTGTGCCGCTGTGTGGCCAACCCTTCCGGGAAAGCTCTCTCAGGGCCCTCTGATGCGAGCCTCCACCATCGCCCTTTCCTGGCGCGCCTTCTGTCGCAGCGCAACTACCGTTCTCCTCCAGCCTAGGAACAGCCATCCTACACACACACACCACGTCTGGACCAGCAGTGTGGCATGTGGGACTCCAGCGCCATGTCCGAGGCAAGCACCTCCACACCTGGGCACCATGCCTTCAGTTTCACAGGCCTCGGGCTGGCTCCCTCAGGTTTGTTTGAGGGCCACGCGTAAGGTCCAACTGTATCCTGAGCAGCTCCCATGCCTGGCTGGTCAGAGCAACAAGCGTCCTCCTTGAACGTGGGGACCCCCTGGCCCCTGCCCACCACCTCCGGGCGACCACATCTGGCCCTGCTCCAAGGTTGGGTGCCTGGCTCAGCAGACAGGGCCACACATGCAACTCGACGGCAGAGACAGGAGCGGTGGGGAAAGGCAGCGCCGGCCCTGCCCAGCCGCGTCTCCGGCCCCCACGCCCCTCTCCTCCATGCTGCTGTGTCTCTCTCCCGCCTGTTGGCCAAGAACAGCGTCAGCTCCGCTCGCAACGACACTGTCCTGATGGCACGTGGGCTGTGACCGCAGAGGCAGCAAGCGGGCCATGCTCTGTGTGGACCACTGGCCCCCGGGTTCGCGGGGGGCACACCCGCACGCCTGCTCACGCAGCCAGCGGCTTCTGTGTGTGACACGTGGGTGACGCAGGGTGCTGGTGACCGGCTCGTGGGAGGAGAGGTGCTCCCTCTGGCCCCAGGCCTCACACCCGCGGCCGCTGTGCCCCCTCCTCAGACTGCCTGTGGTGAGCCAGCGCGGGCAGCAGGCAGTGGCAAGCACGGGACACACGAGGGCACATGTTCTACCTTGCTAAGCTGGGAGGTAAGTTCAAACAGTTTAGCCTCCTTAGTGGCAGAGCTTCTGGAAGACAAAAGTTCAGGCTACAAGGCCAACTGGGGACAGACAGCAAAGATGCCAGGGGAGAGAAGAAACCAACCCTTGAGGGGAAGATCACAGGCTGAAGGGCGCCCCCTGGCAGCTATGAGTGACCCTGCTCTGGGAGGGTTTGCAAGCACAGGACACCACCTGCCTCCAGAGACCGGCCTGCCGCTCAGGCGCTCACTGAGCTCCAGGCAACGCTCCGACAGCTGGGCCAGCACAGGGCTGGCCGGCCTCTCCATGCCCAGCCAGTGCCCACCAGTAGTGTGGGGCAACACCTTTCCCACCAGAAAAACGGAGTGGCTGGCTGGCTGTGGGGACCATGCCCCCAGCAGCGCCACGTCTCCTGGACGCGGCCTCTCACCCGTGGGCTCCAGGGGACTGCAAGCTGGGAGTGGGGCCCCGGGTCTGCACCATGCCCCGCTGTGACTTAGTCAACAATGTATGAATAAAGACTTAAAACTGTGTTCATTACAGAGCCATTTTGGCCATCTCTTAAACGAGAATGGGATTTTTCTCGTTCTTTATCCTGCTAGGCTTTGAGGTGCTGACTGAACTCTGAGCAGCAGTGACTCGGAGCTGAAGCATCCTGGGGACACACAGAGCACAGGACAAAACTGGAGGGAAATTAACGTAGGGATGACACGGGAGTGGTCACTGTCTGACACTCAGGGAGTGCTCCCATCTCAGACGGGCAGCACGACCCCCGCGCCGCGCTTTTTTCCTTTGTGGACTGAACAGCATCGGGAGAGGCATGGTGGGACAGCACTGGAAAAGGCCCTCCCTGCGCCCCCGCCCCTCGAGGACCAAGAGCAGCACCTTGGAGGGCGCAGCCACCTGCTGAGCCAGCTCAGCAGCCACTTCTGTCAGCATCTCCTGCAGTTTCTGCTCTACCAGGTCCAGGCACATCCTGCAACCGTCGGTCTTTATCCTCCTTCTACAAGGGAGAGCAGAACATCAAAATGGGCCAAGTGGTGTAGCCTCTGCCATTTTTAGTAAGCTGAGACAAAACCTAAAGGCATGTGTCTACAGGATTAGTTCTGTTTCAGAAGCTGCATCATGGTAGTTTTTCTCTCAGTGTTCCTAGGCTTGGTCTCAGTGGGCAGAACACCTCCTGCCAGAGTATTTGCTTTTCCTAAATGTCTCCAAAGAAGTGTTTTTTTTTTTAAAGTTCTTATATATTAAAGAAGATCAGGTTTCTGTAGAAGCTTATTCATTCTTATCGACAAGTTAAGGGTCAGTACTGACCCTTCTTAAAACATCACCAGAATCATCATTTGAAGGGAACCCTACCGACCGCAGATGGCCATG
Source organism: Nanger dama (assembly GCA_917880005.1). Taxonomy (NCBI): domain Eukaryota; kingdom Metazoa; phylum Chordata; class Mammalia; order Artiodactyla; family Bovidae; genus Nanger; species Nanger dama. Next base: position 2,361,071 of record CAKJTW010000114.1, read on the forward strand.
GGCTTTTAAGCCAAACTATGGCTTTCATCTCCTCTGAAATACAGACCTGATCAGAGTGTGCCTTGGGAAATACCAGACAACTAATATTTGTAAATGCATGATCATTCTTTTAACAGATCTTCTTACTCTGAAAACTTTCAGTGTAGAACATTTAGATTCTTTTTGAAAAAAAAAAAAAAATGAAATTATCTATACGCTCGGGTTCCTGAGAGGTTAGCATTTATTTCTAAGCAGCTTTCTTATTTTTTCTGTGTGTGTATTTCTCTATGTACATACGTAAACAATAAGATGTGCTTTAAAACCCTCAGAAAACAACAGCATATGGTATGTAGTTTTTTCTGATCTGCCTTTACAGCCATTATTTTGTATATCGTAATGCTCTTAATTAGCATTCCATATCATAAATTTCAATGGCTTTCTAGTATTTTATTTTTGTAGTGGGGCCAATGATACACTTTGTCACACACCAGACTGACTCACTTTTTTTGGAGAAGCCAGATTTGGTTTTCCTGGTTAAGTCCTGATTATCTGAGACTACACAGGAACAGGAGCAAGTAAAGCTCACCAAACCACAGGAAGTACAAACCCTAATCAGACTGGAGCTCTAACCCTGCCTTTTGTCACAGTGACCACAGTTCCCATTGGGCAGCCAGCTGCTGTGCAGTTCCCTGCTGTTCTCTGCTCTTTTAGTAAAAATGCTAACAAGCCAACAGATTCAAGTCAAGTAAAACAAGAGTCAGCAGTGGAATTCCACAAAATGGTTAACCCAAATCCCAAACAATTCAAACCTATAAGTTGCAGTCACCCTCAATTTTTAAAAAATGTATTTCCTTTCAGTACAGCTGATTTATCATGATGTACATGCACACTTTTGAACGCAGTATTTTAGGGTCATAAGAACTTTACACTGGGACTTGATTTCCAACGTGGGAGTCACATGAAAAGGTCTTTACCTTCCTTCCTCAGTATTCACTACTATAAAAGTCAGACACAGTCCAGGAAACGCCATTACCTGTCGATGCATAGAATCCTTCTTTGCGATTTCATTTTCAAGTTTCTCATCGAGGCTGTGCGCAGAGATGGCTTCGCGCTGTGCAGCCAGGTAGCGTTTCTCAAGCACAGTGATGCTCTTCTCCATGTCCTCCTTCTGGGCCACAGCCTACACCAGGCATTGCAGAGGAGAAAAGGTAAGTCATTATCATAGAACACTCCGATACACGTAAGAGTAAAAAAGTGGGATTAAATCCTAAGTTTCAAATCAAACATAAAATTATGTCCTCAAAATTAAAGCCCTCGCCATGGCAGTTTTCTGAGATGTGAGCAAAAACGCGCCTACCTCACATGTCACATTTGCCACGATGGCACCCATCTGTCTTAACGTCTGTCTGGCCACTCCATTTACCAAGCTTTTTTCTACATCATAAACCCAAACAGCAAACAAAAAGTACACTAAACTACTCTGTCATTGCAAGAATTCCAGGAGGGAAGGTATCTGGCATGAAATGAGGACCTCTGTCTCCTACACCATACAGGCGGGCTTGACCCAGAACAGGGAGGGACCTTCAACAGATCCGACAGGGGGCTCTGAGGCTCATTTCCTCGGGTAAAAGTTGGAAAAATCTCATGCAATTTCCTCAAAATTAAATAAGAATATTAACGAGTGGAAACAGAAGTCAAAGTGTAACACAACTGGGAGCAGCCTTCTCAAGCCTAGTTCTTCTAAAGCAGTTACACCACATGTAGGAAACGCTCAAACCAGCAGCAGAGCTGGCTGCCGGTGCGACTCCTGGCCGCCAGCTCAAAATCCATTTCAGGTCCCTCCGTGCTCACTAAGTAACCGATGTTGTCCTAACATTAAAAGTGAACGGTCTTAAAAACGCTTTTTCCAGAATTCTCTACGTATTAACCTCTGCCAACTAATCTCCTCCTGTTGCCAAAGAGTAGTGTGAACAGGTTATACAAACATGTGTCAATATTTCTGTCATTTTGAGTTCTCACACAGAATTACTCACACCGAGCTACTAAACAAGTACACCTGCTGTACCACATGTTGGAGGGGTGCACTCTGAGATGGTCTCACGGGGGAGGGGTGAGGCAGGGTGGGCGCTGTCTGTCTGCGCAGAGAGGAGAGGCGAGGCTCACAGGAGGAGGCCTGAGCCCCCAGCTCTCTTCTGTTTTCACAGTGACCGTGAGGGAGTGTCTCATAAACCACGACATCTGCAGACACGACCACCAGAAACATCCTGATTCTGCGTGGTTACACAGCACGGGCCTGAGGATCTGAGGGCGAGCAAACGCCACTCGACTTGTCTGACTGCCGGCATCACTGTCACGCATGCCTTCAAGGAGCGGAACCTCAGAAAACTAGAGAAGACAGTCAGGCAAGCTGCCTCAGCAGAGCCTACACAGCACGCTCCCATCTCTCCGAGAAAATGGGCTCCACAGACGTTCAGACTCCCTGAGTGAATCAGAAGGACATTTCAGCATCATCAGGAACACATTCAACAGGCAGGTAGGGGGATGAACTGGGAGACTGGGCTTGACCTATATACACTACTGATACTATGCATCAAGTCCACAACGAGTAAAGACCTACTGTACAGCACAGGGAACTCTACTCAGTGCTCTGTGGTGAAGTTAATGGGTAGGAAATCTAAAAAAGAGGGATATATGTGTGTGTGTGTGTGTGTGTGTGGGGGATATATATATGTATGATTGGTTCACTTTGCTGTATAGCAGAAATTGACACCGCAGTGTAAAGCATGGTATGTTTTCTTGCTTGTAAAGCAACTATACTCCAATTAATGAATGAGGGGATGAATGAATTTTTAAAAAGGAACACACTGGGCCCCCTAGAACGTGTGGATATGAGGAGTCCACACCCAGGGTGCAGCACAGCGCTAGGACTGCCCTCATGTTGGTCCACTGCCAACGGACCGCCTGGGCCGGGCCTCTTCTACCCCAGAGACCTCGATGCAGAGGCGGGGAAGGCAGCCAGTCACGGTCTCGCCAGTGCTCTGCTCTTGTTCACGCAGCCATGCCAAGGCTGAGATCACTGGGAGAACAAGGGTCCCGCATTCCGCCTCAGGACAACAGACACGTCCACTGTCACTCACTTCATGAACATCCCGCTGTAGATGCATATTAACTTCCATGGACTGGAAGACGTCCTTCCTGGCCGTGTCCAGGTCCTTCTCCAGCTGTGTGATTCGGGCAGAGAGGGCTGCCAGGCGGTCCTTCATGTGCCTCTGCTCCCGTGACTTCTTCTTGATGATTTTCCTCGAGCTCCACCACCTGATCCAGGACTTCGTCACGGGTTCTCTAAGGGGGAAAGGAAACCTTAGACAGCCTTGTTTCAGGAGGGAGGGAACGCAGCACTTCCGGGAAATCAGTGAAGTCAAAACTGCCTTCTGCGCTCTGGAGCTCACACGACCCTCACGGCCACTCAGACCTACGTGGTGCACTGGTGAAAGGTCTCAACAGTCCCGCACAGACTGGACAGTAAGACGAGAACCAGACAGAGAGTGAGACAGAGGACCTGCCTTTCCGTTGGCGCTTGGTATGTTTTCTTGCTTGTGATTTACATCAAGCACCCCGTACATTAGTATCTTTTTCAGGTTATTCTTCCCTTTAAGAATCATCAGCAAAAACCAAAACTATTGAATCAAAATAAAGAAATAAGTAAAGACAGCAAAACTCCATTTGGAAAAACTCAACTCAAAACTAAAAATACAGCATTAAAAAAAAAAAAAAATGGTGATGCTATCCATCCCAACTAGAACCAGGTGACTAGAGTCAGAATTCGTCTCCTACTGGACAAAGGGGTACTTAAGAGATCCTGCAGCTCTGAGCCACGAGTCTAGTTTACTAGTCATTAAAATAACCCAGGTGGGCTGGTCCTCAATCAGAAAGAGAAATAACATCTGATGTCCATGACTACAGCCTATATACTTTTTAAAATGAAAGGATACAAATGACAAACGCTTGGACTGCAAGGAGATCCAACCACTCCATTCTGAAGGAGATCAGCCTCTGGGTGTTCTTTGGAGGGAATGATGCTAAAGTGGAAACTCCAGTACTTTGACCACCTCAGGCATAGTGTTGACTCATTGGAAAAGACTCTGATGCTGGGAGGATTGGGGGCAGGAGCAAAAGGGACGACAGAGGATGAGATGGCTGGATGGCATCACCGACTCGATGGACGTGAGTTTGAGTGAACTCTGGGAGATGGGGATGCACAGGGAGGCCTGGCGTGCTGCAATTCATGGAGTCGCAAAGAGTCGGACACAACTGACTGACTGAACTGAACTGAACTAACTGAAATCACACGATGACTGATCAAACTTACCTCTTTATGTGTGGCACCTAATTCTTCTAACAAACTACACCTTTCAAGTGCTCCTTGTGTATTGATGTGTGCATATACTTTAGTGCACTTCTTAGTGTATGCTGCCGCTGCTGCTGCTATTGCTGCTAAGTCGCTTCAGTTGTGTCCGACTCTATGCGACCCCACCAGGGTCCCCTGTCCCTGGGATTCTCCAGGCAAGAACACTGGAGTGGGTTGCCATTTCCTTCTCCAATGCATGAAAGTGAAAAGTGAAAGTGAAGTCTCTCAGCAGTGTCCTACTCTTTGCGACCCCATGGACTACAGCCTACCAGGCTTCTCCACCCATGGGATTTTCCAGACAGGAGTACTGGAGTGGGTTGCCCTTGTATACTCACCCTAATACACGGCTACTATAACAGAATATATTTAATGTATCTCATTGATCTTAAGGTCCAGAAAATATGCTTATTAACCACTTTACATTCTAAGTTTGAGAGGAAAAAAAAATGTTATCCTAAAATAATTCTATTACCTAGCTTTTAACTGCATATTGATATACAGAATATAATAAATCTTGAGACATTTATACCAACGAATACTTTTTAACTGGGGGCTTCCCAGGTGGATCAATGATAAAGAATCCACCTGCCAATGCAAGAGGCCAGGTTTGATCCTTGGGTTGGGAAGATCCCCTGGAGTAGAAGATGGCCACCCACTGCAGTATTCTTGCCTGGGAAGTCCCAGGAAGAGAGGAGCATGGTGGGTTACAGTCCACAGGGTCGCAAAGACTTGGACATGACTGAGCATGGATGCAGGCAACACTTTTGCACCATAAAAACTCTGACTTCTTACAGACAAAATGTATTTACAAGAATTCAAGAAGCTCAAAAGTCAACTAGTTACATAAATACATGCATCATCCACCTAACAAGGCAGCAAGTGTACAAATCCAGGATGGCCAGGTGGCCTGGTACCTTCTTTTCCAGGGTGTTGTGGTACTCAAAGAGTGACTTCAATGCCTTGAGCACCTCCATCTCGCTGATCATGCTGGCTGGGGACTGTGCCTGTGACTTGCCCGCCGTCATCTGGAGGGATGGTACATGCCGGGAAGCCAGGCACTCCAGGTGCTCGAGCAGCAGCTGCAGGGCAGGGCCAAAGGAGCACCTTCAACCTCACGCTTGAATTCAGGGCCGATAACTCCTCTCAGCCTCATGCTATAGCCAGAAACATGCTAAGGCAAGTCAGAATTCCGCCAGTGCCGTCTAAAGTTAGAGTGGACTTCCCCAGTGGCCCAGTAGTTAAGACTCCACACTTCTGCAGGGGTCATGGGTTTTAATCCCTGGTCGGGGAACTAAGGCCCCACACAAACTGTAGCATAGCCAAAAATGTAAGTGAAGAGAACTCCCACCTCAAATGTGGACTCTCATCATAAATTTGAAGCAAAGTATGAGAACCCCAAACTCATCCACCCTGGTCTGCTCAGTGGGAAGATGTGAAAAATGACTTGAAAACCAGACAGAGTTTAAAGACAGCAACACGGAGCCCAGCGGTGACCCCCATTGGGCGAATGTCAACACGTGAGGCTCCCCCTACTGACCCTGATGTTATTCCGCTCTGCTATGAGCACAGCAACTTCTTCTTCTCTTGCAAGAAGCTGTTCCCGGCATACACTGAGTTCTTCCATAGATGTTGCCAACTCCTAGAAAACAGTTCCATGAGTAACTAAATGCAAACACAAATTAAAAAGAGAGCGAGCCTCTGAAGACTGACCCTGTCAAGTCTCTCCAGGCTCCACACAAAGGGTCTCCCTGCCCCTCCAGAGAAGAGGGGGTCCACTGACCCCAAGACCACACAGACCACCACAACTCAGACCTGGCCTTCAGCATCCATCTTGACCTGGCAGGCACGCAGCAGGGGAGAACCCGGAATCCAAGCCTGCCTTCTCAAGACCCAGGGAAGTCTGAGAAACTTCCTAAACATAAACCTAACAACACAAAGTGGATAGACTTTCTTCAACGACACACAGACAAGTGACCTAGAACCGCTGGGGAGAGTGAGGAAGAAAGGTAAGATCTACAAGGCCATTAGGTTTGGAGTTGTTCCTCTGGGAAAAGGCTGATGGCACCCCAAGGCCATCTGTTAGCCTGACTCCACTGAAGTCACCCAGTCATTCAAGAAACTGGATAAAATGTTAAATTCATGTTATATGTATTTTATCACAATGTTCATGCACGCGGTGCCATCCACGTGATGAACTTGCTCAAACTGAACCACATGGTGTCTTTCATTCTTCGATTTCTCTTTGCACAAATAAAAAAATCCTGGGCCACATATCCCTTACTTCATACTGAGTATTCAGCACCTAGAACACTGCCCAACACTTGTAAGAGGCATGTAGTAGACATGTGAAGCTATGAGGGTATATGTTATACACATAAGCAGTAGGTACCCGTCATTAAGATACTGGACACACTGTTCTGTGCTTTGTAAGATGGGAGATGTTAAGGGGCTTAGCTTTCCTGCTTTAAGGACTGACTCTATAGCTCAATCCACATGCCCCACTGACTCCTCCAGCCAGTGTTTCCCTTCTTGTGGGGCCCCCGCCCATCCTCTACGCAGTACCTGCACAACCACTTACAAGGTCAACCTGCTGGGGTCGATCCTGCCCAGAAGGCCAAAACGCCCTGGCTGGCAGGGCCCACAACCAGGCTAACAAAATGAAACACAACCCCAATGCTTTGCGGGGTGACGGCCAGTCTGACAGGCCCAGCCCCCTGCTGCTCTCACCTCAGGCCTCTCTGCTTCCAGGACTTGGGCCGAGGCCAAGTTATTCCTTGTCTTGGCCTTTGCCTTGGGGATGCAGCACTTCAAAAGTGCCCATAGGCGGGCCCTTCTGCGACCCATCCTCACGGATGGGGGCAGGCCCCCATCTAGGGGCAACTGCTGTTTTACGGTTAGATACCTCAGCACCTGAGCTATCACCACCAATCTCACACTACGACCACTGCTCTCACACACCTCTCACACACGAAGCTCTCACACACCACTCTCAGACACACTACTCTCACACTATAATCACTGCTCTCACACCATGACCATCAGCACTGCTGTCTCTAGAAGAAATGGCACAAAGGCTCTGCCTCCAGCACGTCTCCCAGGAGCCTGGAACCTGGAACCCACTCAGTCACAATGGGCTCCGTGGTAACAGGGGGGCTGGGCTCAGGCCCACCATCAAGGGTGCAGAGAGGGGGGAGGGGCTGCCAAAAAGATGACAGATGAGTGTGGGTGCAGGAGAAGGAAGGCTGAGCCCACAGCTCAGGCCCACCATCAAACATGACCCTGCAAGGGTAACCCTGATAAGTTGATTGGAGATTTTTTTCCTTTTTTTTTTTTTGTGGGGGGGGGGGGGGGGTGGGGTTTTTTTTTCTTCTTTTTTTTTTTTAAAATAAAAAAAAAAAATAAATTTAATATTTTTTTTTTTTTTTTTTAAAAAAAAACAAATTCTAAATTCTCAAATTTTAATGTTTTTTTGCTGTGCTTTTGGCCAAAAAAAAAAAAAAAAATTTAAAAATATTTTTATTTTGTTTAAATTTTTATTTTTTTTTTTTTTTTTTTTTCTTTGTTATTTTATAATAAAAAAAGAGATATTGGGACTCATGGGGTCACAAAGAGTTGGACACTGGCTGAGTGACTAAACGGAACTGAACCGGAACTGACTCTTCAATTAGTGGAGTTACATAAAGAATTAAAGAACTATGCTGTTTAATCTACATCAGCAAAATTTCTTGCTCAAAGAAAAGATCTGGATAAATTTCTCCTGAATTTGCTTGTTCTTAACTCCATAAATGATGGGGTTGAGAGTGGGTGGTATCACCACATAAAGATTGGCAAGAAGGATATGTATATGGAGTGGTATACTGTGGCCCCAAAATCGGTGAGTAAAGAGTGAAAAAAGGCTGGGGTACAGAACAGTAATCTAACACACACATGGGAGCCACAAGTACCCAGAGCCTTGAGCCGGGCATCTTGGGAAGGAATTCTAAACGCAGTACACAGTATTAGGGCATAAGAGATGATGATAAGCACCACATCCAGGCATGTGGAAAACAGAGCCACAATCACCCCATAGTAGATGTTGACTTGGATGCTATCACAGGCAAGCCTGGCAAGGCCCATATGTTCACAGTATGAGTGACGAATAATGTTCCTTCCACAGTAAGTAAGCCGATAAACCAGAAAAACCAAGGGGAAACAGATGAGGAAACTCCTAATTATAGAAGCAATGTCTATTTTTCCAATGACTGAGGGTGTTAGAATGCTAGTATATCTTAGTGGATAACAGATGGCTACATAGTGATCAAATGCCATGGCCAGCAATACGGCAGACTCTGCCACAAAGATGAAGTGGAGGAAAAACATCTGGGACACACAGCTACCAAAAGATATACCCCCTTCTTGGAACCAGAAGATTGCTAACATCTTGGGTGTGGTGACAGTGGAAAGAAAGATATCTGCCAAGGCTAACATGGAGAGGAAAAGATACATGGGTTCATGAAGACTGTGCTCAGTGAAGATCAGAAATAGTAAGAGGGTATTTCCTATAACAGCGACTATGTACATGGAACAAATGGGCATGGAGATCCATGTGTGTGCATCTTCCAGTCCTGGGATCCCAATCATGGTGTACCAAATGTCTCTAAGGTTAGTGTGGTTTGAAGAGGTTGTCGTCTTTTACTCTGTCCTCTGATGCTGAACCCTGAAATAGGGTGAGGGAGAGAAAAAGAGAATGAGAATGAAGTATCAGGGCTATTTTATCAGATTAAGTGTGACTCTTGGCATTGCAGTAATTTAACTGAGTTAAAAAGGATGGTAATAAGTAATGATTCAAGGATGATAAGTCAAATAGACTTCACTGACATGAAAGTTACCATGACTTAATAGAGATAATGCTGTTGGTATTGATAATGAAAATAGCAATAGCAATAAACATTGAATGGGCTTATAATTTCATTTAGGCACTGTGACCAATACGTTATATATTGACTTACCATCATACAAGAAAATTTCTTTATAAGCTCTTGAGTATCATCAGTTTTCCTTCTTGTCTGACTAGTCACTCCTGGTGATTAATAGACACTTTTCTTTTTCTAGAGCTAAAGAAAAAAGTTTTAAGAATACTGGTGTGGCCTTTTAGGGAGGTCAGTAACAATCATTATTCTTATGATTTAATATGAAGACTTTCATTGTCAAATGAGAAGAACTTAGAAAGAGTAATATAAGTGTAGACAACCCTTACTTTGAACAGTGTTTTTATACCTTAAGAGTGTGCATATTGAAACCATGTTCTCTCTTGTATGGTCCCAGGATGCATGCATTTCAGGTGAACTAATCCTGTGCAAAGCAAGGAATGATAAATCATCATTCTAACACAGTGCATATGTCCTCTCATCCCTCACAAACTTTATCTTCCTTCGTCCAATCTCACTTGCCTACCCTCCTTTTTTTTCTCTTTTCCTATTTATTTCTCCCAGCTTACATTCAAATATATGTCCTTTCCTCTTCTTCTTTTTTAGCTAAAATTTGAATACTCTTTCCGGGGTCGGGGGCGGAAACAGCTTGTATATAATGAAATAGAAAATGAGTTTCACTATGTTCAATACAGGATACAGGATGCTTGGGGCTGGTGCACGGGATGATCCAGAGAGATGACATGGGGTGGGAGGTGGGAGGGGGCTTCGGCATTGGGAGATCATGTACACCTGTGGCTGATTCATGTCAATGTGTGGAAAAACCAATACAGTATTGTAACGTAGAATAAAGTATTAAAAAAATAAAAATAAAAGAAAATGAGTTTCAAGCACTCAAGAATTAAACACACAAGCATTAAATAAGTTAATGAATATTTCTTTAAGCTCACTCTGTATTTAATAACTCACTGAGGAAGGAATCAAATATAGATCATAAATATTTTCTATTTCAAGGATTCCTACCCCTGTGAAGGTCACAGAATGTGGACAACAAAACACCTCCCTTCAAAGAAAATCAGGATAAAATAATCTGAGATAGTCAATCACATGTGTATGACACAAGCATAACCTTCACTAGAGAGATAATGAAAAGATTCAATGAAGTATGGTCATTAGTCTGTTTCTCAGAAACAAAAAACCTCAGGAAAGAACAAAAAAGACAAACAAAAAGCTAAAGTAAGGTATTTAAATCACTGTAAAAATAAGATCATCTAGCTTATTGAGAGCTTAGAGATATAAGAAATATAACTGAGCAAGTAGATTGTGTCTTGAAGATACAGAATTTTAAAAGTCAAGCTAATGGCTTCATGGCTTTGAGTTTAGTTTGTCACATGAAGAACTAATTTATTAGTTAACAGTATTTACTGAGTCTCTAATATTTTAGCAAAGTTTTAAGAAGAATATAATATGATAAAAAAATTAAGATTTATTTTTCAGAGAAGCTTTTGTTGGTGGGCAATTCTTTTTTAAACCTCCTATCTCCCAGTAGCATAGCTAAACAACTCTTAATTACAAACTTTGCAATATTGTTCACTAATACATTTCAGTTTCCATGTAGCTATATCTTCAGCATCCAGTATAACACATTTTTGTTGAGTAAATATAGTTTAAAAGTTGGTGAAATTTATTGAAATGAAGGAAGATAGCTCTCCAGAGTTGCTCTAGAAAACTTTTCCAGCACATCAAAGCAGCCAGGAATGTAGCCTTAACAGTGAAAACAGGGTATAGAGAAGAAATACGTCAAGAAAAATTAAGAAAAAAAACAGACTGGCAGGTGATGGGTTATATGAGGGATAAGTGAAAGGCAGTAAAATATTTTGAGACATATTGTTCGGGGAAGAATAGTGATACCTCCCTAACCAACAAAGGGAATAAGCTAGGGGATGCAGAAATCAGAGAAAGTTAATGCAATTGTTCTGAAACTATTAATATTTAACAAGTCTATGGATGACTGAGGAACTTAATGTGACTGACTGACTCAAACTTGCCTAGTGCCCTGGAAAGAGAACTGGTCTAGGTATGAGGCTCTAGCTGAGCTTGCCTCAGTTATGCCATAAACAGACTGAGATCTTGGTAGAAGCATTTAATCACTCTGGACTCTCTATACATTCTAGACTAGAATCAAATTAACTCATAGATGGTTCCCTTCTAGCTACAGAAATCTAAACTTCATTTCCCACTTGTGAGCAATCCCTTCTTTAATCTTTCTTCCCCTTTGATTTCCTTGATCCCATTATACCCCTGTCTTCCTACTACATTTGCATGGTTCTGAGTCTTTTCTCCAATGCTATACTTATTATTTGCGGAGTTATCATTATTGCTGTTATTATTATCGTTATTGCTCTTATTGTTCAGTGCCACCTCCAGACTGCTGTGTTGAGAGTAGAATGTCAGATAAAACACTAGACCTTCACTAGTGAAACTATTGGGCTTTCACTAGCATCTAGTACAATTTTAAGAAATTAGTGAGGATAAAGTCTGATCACAGAATGCAAGACATTGGATGTGTAACAGCTGAAAACAGCAGTGGTAGGCAACTTGAGAAGATTGGGGCTGAAGAAAGGAAAACAGTAACTAGAAGTATCAAAAGATACTAGGAAGTTTTCTTTTGAACAGATGAAATAAACATGATGCTTAAAGTCAGTGGATTCTCATGGTAAAGAATTTGAAGGAAGATAGTGAACATCTTTTGCAATTTAAGTTCCCATCTTAGAAAAAAACAAATAATTCAAGCTACCATATGGGTGTTCTGCTTCTTTTCTTGAGGCAAAATGGAGTCAGAAGAATATGGGGTATATGGAAAATTTTCAAAAGACTCACATATGATCCAAATATTTATAATAAATTGAAAGGCAATGCTTAATAGGGGACTTCTCTGCTGGCTCAGCAGTAAAGAATCCACCTACCAATGATGGAGATGTGGGTTTAATTCCTTGGTCAGGAAGATCCCCTGTAGAAGGAAATGGCAACCCACTCCAGTATTCTAGACTGTGAAATCCCATAATAAGAGGCACTTGGCTGGCTATAATTCATGGGCTCACAAACAAGTTGGACATTACTGAATGATAAGCAACCACGACAGCATGCTTATTAGAGTTAGTGTCAAAACTCATATAGACAAAAATAGAGAGGGAGAGAGACAGAGAGAGATACTATTGAAAATAAAAGGTGTATAGAACAGAAAGCAAATGAATAAGCCATTGTCCAACAGAAGTGAAGGCTATTGAGGTAAGGGGAGAGAAATATTTTATAGCAGGATGAGTCAACTGATTCTTCAGGGAAAGTTCAATTTTTCAGAATCGAGAAAAATTAAACATAAAGAAGAGAGCTAATCACAAGGCACCATAGTTGGCTAGCAAATGAAGGAAATGATGAATTAATGCACAGGTGGTTCCCAAAGATAAATGGGATTCCAAGGGACCAAAAGAGAAAAAGGTTTGGTCAGGGGAGGGGTGGGGGAGGGATGGATTTTTTTCTGTTCACCTGACACTAATAAAACACAAAATTCTGTCCTGGATCTTTCTTATTTATTTATTTATTTATTACAATACTGTATTTGTTTTGCCATACATTGACATGAATCAGCTACAGGTGAACACAATCTCCCAATGCCGAAGCCCCCACCCACCTCCCACCCCACATCCTCTACCTGAATCATCCTGTGCTCGAGCCCCATGCATCCTGCATCCTGCATTGAACATAGATTGGTGCTTTGTTTCTTACAAGAAAGTATACATGTTTCAATGCCATTCTCCCAAACAATCCCATCCTTTCCCTCTCCCTCAGATTCCAAAAGTCCGTTCTATACCTCTGTGTCTCTTTTGTTGTCTCACATATAGGGTTATCATTACTATCTTCTAAATTCCATATATATGTGTCAGTATACTGTATTGGTGTTTTTCTTTCTGGCTTACTTCACTCTGTATAATCGGTTCCAGTTTCATCCATCTCATTAGAACTGAGTCAAATTTATTCTTTTAAGGGCTGAGTAGTACTCCATTGTGTATATGTACCACAGCTTTCTTATCCAATCATCTGCTGATGGACATCTAGGTTGCTTCCATGTCCTGGCTATTATAAACAGCACTGCAATGAACATTGGGGTACATGTGTCTCTTTCACTTCTGGTTTCCTCAGTGTGTATGCCCAGCAGTGGGATTGCTGGGTCATAAGGCAGTTCTGTTTGCAATTTTTTAAGGAATCTCCACACTGTTTTCCATAATGGCTGTACTAGTTTGCATTCCCACCAGCAGTGTAAGAGGGTTCCCTTTTCTCCACATCCTCTCCAGCATTTATTGCTTGTAGACTTTTGGATCGCAGCCATTCTGACTGGAGTGAAATGGTATCCTGGATCTTTCTAATCTCTTTTCTTCCTAACTACAGGTCTGAAATTATACTCCTAATTCTTTTTTTTTTTTTCTCTTACACTCATTCTATCCACTTTCCTTTCAGAGGTACTTTCATCTTTTAAGTGAATGAACTGAACTGTACTAATATATTAAAGTAAATCCATAAAGACAGAGAAATTAGCTGATTTTGAAAACCAGCTTAGATATCAAATCAACTACAGTTTCTAAGATAAACAGAGATACCATGATCCTCATAGCTCACTGTCTAGGCTTCCAAAAGAAGCCTTCAGCCATTCAGTTCTATTCTAAAGATCTTTTATTTATTTATTTACTTTATTTTACTTTAAAATACTGTATTCGTTTTGCCATACATTGACATGAATCCACCATGGGTGTATAAGAGCTCCCAATCCTGAATCCCTTTCCCACCTCCCACCCCATATCATCTCTCTGGATCATCCCCGTGCATCAGCCCCAAGCATCCTATATCTTATATCGAACACAGACTGGTGCTTCGTTTCTTACATGATAGTATACATGTTTCATTGCCATTCTCCCTAATCACCCCACCCTCTCTCTCTGCCTCAGAGGCCAAAAGTCTGTTCTATACACGTGTGTCTCTTTTGCTCTCTCGCATACAGGGTCATCATTACCATCTTTCTAAATTCCATATATATGTGTCAGTATACTGTATTGGTATTTTTCTTTCTGGCTTACTTCACTCTGTATAATTGGCTCCAGTTTCATTCATCTCATTAGAACTGAGTCAAATTTATTCTTTTAAGGGCTGAGTAATACTCCATTGTGTATATGTACCACAGCTTTCTGATCCATTCATCTGCTGATGGACATCTAGGTTGTTTCCATGTCCTGGCTATTATAAACAGTGCTGCAATGAATATTGGGGTACAAGTGTCTCTTTCAATTCTGGTTTCCTCGGTGTGTATGCCCAGCAGTGGGATTGCTGGGTCATAAGGCAGTTCTATTTGAAATTTTTAAAGGAATCTCCACACTGTTCTCCATAGTGGCTGTACTAGTTTGCATTCCCACCAGCAGTGTAAGAGGATTCTCTTTTCTCCACATCCTCTCCAGCATTTATTGCTTGTAGACTTTTGGATCGCAGCCATTCTCACTGGTGTGAAATGGTACCTCATTGTGGTCTTGATTTGCATTTCTCTGATAATGAGTGATGTTGAGCATCTTTTCATGTGTTTGTTAGCCATCTGTATGTAAATATCTTTTAGAACCTCAGTATTTTCCATTATTTCCCTTCTCCCCAATACTCACTCAAAGCAACTTCTTACTGCAGCAGTGGGGTCATATTGAGGAACTGTGGTAGAAGGAGATGCCATAAATTGTGAGCCAGCTGATCTGAGAGACCTTGGAACTTCGTCAGACACAGGTCACGCAACAGACCTCGTGGGTTTGTTACTTACCAAGAAGTAAGTTACACAAAATGCTCTGCTTTGAAATTTTTTTTTCTTCTTATTCCCAACCACTTATATTTTCTTTCTCATATTCTCAGCTTGTGATTTAAGTCATAATTTACTATTTTTATTGTTTTTACCATCCTAATTCTATCTTGTTCCAAATAGATAAGAATACAATTCCCCATCAGGGGAAAAAAAAAGCCTCAGCATATAGAAACCACTGTCAGAGCCTCCTGAGATGCCAGTTCTTTCAGTTCTGTGAAACGGGCTTCCACACCCACTACATCTAGCCTTGTGTCTCGACTCCTTTTCTGTTTTAGATAAAATGAGACAAACTCCTTCTGCAATAAACTATTCCAAAGAGAGCTTCAACAAGCAAGCTGAAAACAAATAAAGAAACCACACAGAAACCTGTGAGATAGAATGTTCAAAAATAAAAAAAAATCTCAAGAATCTGTGACTGACTACAGTCAGAGCAAGAAAAACACAGGCCCTTTTCTTCTGATGTTCCCGACTTTAGATTTATCCCAACTTTTAAATCCTGAAAAATTTTCTCCTCACAAAGACTGACTGTTTTAAAAGTTATAAATCACTCTCAATGAACCCTTCATTAACTTGAAAGATCATGGTCCAGCCAGGTAGCCAGAGATTCTCATTATTAGCAAATATCATATCACAAGGATTGGACATGCCTCCACTACAAGTCTTGGGTCTCCTTAAATCAGGGCCCTGGGCAGGTGCTATAAGGTAAGCATGTATGGCAGGAAAATAATCACAGGTCCTTCGGACTAGGAGTGAGATTAGTATGTTATCTGAGACTCACAGGACCCCTTTGAAATCCATCAAGCAGTCACCTATTGTCCAGCATTGGACACCAGGCCCTCATTACCTCCTTTATTCTACAGCCACAGACTTATAGACATCCCATAAGACAAGTTGTCTGTCCTTGATCTAGGTTCCAATGTGGACTCAGAGGCTGGTTCTATAGTTTTCTCTATCCCAGGAGAGATAAAACTCAAGAGAAGTTTGGAATACAGAAAAGTGTCTGTGGTCTTCTGAGTTTTTATCCTTTTTAAAATTAAGGTCAAGAAAGACGCACTGAATGAATAAATAGACTTATGGGAAGATCATACTTCTTAGACAACCCTGGGGAATTAGCAACAGCAGTATTAGCAGTAGCAACCCATACATAGACTTCCCTGAAAACACAAAAAATCATAAAAATATAGGATATTGTCAAGGTTTCCATTTATTAAATGCATGAGCTGTTGTGAGAGTTGGAAGGTCTAATTTTTAGTGTTGAAGGAACACAATTGTTAGGAATTTGCTATCTCTCAAGAAACATTTAAAAAATCCATGGGGGTTAGAGCAATCAAATATTTCTAAGACTTTTTTCTTATTAAGTGAAAGTGAAAGTGAAGTCACTCAGTCGTGTCCAACTCTTTGCGACCCTGTGGACTGTAGCCCAACAGGCTCCTCAGTCCATGAGATTCTCCAGGCAAGAATACTGGAGTGGGTTGCCATTTCCTTCTCCAGGGGATCTTCCCGACCCAGGGATTGAATCCAGGTCTCCCGCATTGCAGGCAGATGCTTTAACCTCTGAGCCACCAGGGAAGCCCCTTTCTTATTAAAGATGAGTCAAATATATTAATAGGTTCTTGGGAAAACTTTGGGAGAAGGTGAAGGACAGGGAGGCCTGGAGTGTTGCAGTCCATGGGGTCACAAAGAGTCGGACATGAATGGGTGACTGAACAACAGCAACATGTAAAGCAATATATGGGCTTCCCTGGTGGCTCAGATGGTATAGAATCTGCCTGGAGTGCAGAAGACCTGGGTTCAGTCCTTGGTTGAGGAAGATTTCCTGGAGAAGGGAATGACTACCCACTCTAGTATTCTTGCCTGAGAAATCCGTGAACAAATGAGCCTGATGTGCTACAGTCCATGGGATCACAAAGGGGCAGACATGACTGAGCTACCTACCCTCTCACTTTCAAAGCAATATACAATCCTCAAACCCTGCTAACTATTTAGGAAGGGAGATATGTATGTGGGGGAGATTAGCCTTTAATATCCGCTACTGTTGCCATAGTACTTAGCAAGTTTAAAACATATTTCTGATGTATCAGTATTTTAAAAAACACAATGACTCCTGGTATTATTATATTTCCAGTGACTAGATGAGGGCATTGAATTTCTCAAAGTTCATCTGCACATATAGTAAGAAATTGAGCTAAAAGTTGAATGTAGGTTTGCCTTTGTCCAATCCCATGCTTTTCTTAAACAACATTGTCATTAAAATTTTAGAGTGACCAAGCAAAAGGGCTTTTCCAACAGAACAAAAATCATTAATTTAAAGTCAGAAACTGCCTAGGCATAGTTTATTATTTTTATATGGAAGATACTCTGCAAATGGTATTGGAGTATATGGGCTATAATTACACTCTATGGCAGAGATCCAACACCCCATCATGCACCCACCTCAACCAGAATTGCAATATTAAAAAGAAAGACTCCAATTTGTTTTCTATATATAGGTCTTTAGTTTCTTTAGGTAGATATATTTCCAAGTTTTTATTCTTTTCTAGATGATATGGGGAGGGTGGTGGGAGGGGGCTTCAGGGTTGGGAACTCATGTACACCTGTGGCGGATTCATGTCAATGTATGGCAAAACCAATACAGTATTGTAAAGTAAAAAAAAATAAAAATAAAAAATAAAATTAAAAAATTGAAATAAAAAGAACGTCTCCAATTTGAAAGCAGTGGAATAAAAATGTGAAAATAGATCTATCCGATCTATCTATATTTCTCTATATAGTATCACCCTGGTATAATCAGACAGAGTTGTTTCTGGCTTGTGCATAACTCTACCCTTGGTTCTTTCTGATGCCCACCTTTGGTTTACCCTCAGTAATCCAATGTACCCCAGCAACACAATAGATAATGCAGGTTCATGATTAACGATTTAGCCAACATGAACTCATGGTTCATGGGAACTGAAAGGGCAACAAGATTTATAGTTCATCAATACAATGAAATTCTTAAAGAACTATGGCATTTACAGTTTTAGCTGTGTGGCTAATTATTCTTTTGAGGGCTTCCCAGGTGGTACTAGAGGTAAAGAACATGCCCGCCAATGCAGGAGACTTCAGAGACACGTGTTCAATCCCTGAGATAGGAAGATTCGCTGAAGGAGACCATGGAAACCCATTCCAGCATTTTTGCCTGGAGAATCCCATGGACAGAGGAGATTGGCAGGCTACAGTCCACACAGTCGCAAAGACTTAGACACAACTAAAGTGACTTAGAACACATGCATGAACATTTCCTTTCTCTCATGGTGGGAGATATGAAATCAGCAAGGGAGATGGAATGTTACAGCAAAGAACACAAACAGAGAGCCCTTAGACCAGAAGAAGAAAAAACTAGAGCTTAAACACTATAAAAAATCTTCACAGGCAGTGATTTGTACAATAAGCAATATATAAATACTTCTTCTCTATCCATTATTCTAAATGTTCATTGAGAAGTAACTGTGTCTTATGTTGGATTTTGCATTATATTTTTAATCAAACAATAAAACTCTTTATCCTGACAGAGCCCTACACCAATTAAATATACTTTCCTATGACCTTCTCTATCCTAGGAGAGGCCCTGATGAAACCACAGCTATGAGGTTTGTACTAGCCTCTAGAGAGAACCAGAAATTCCCTGAACAGTAAAATTCTTCTGCATAGTAAGGTCAGATACAAAGATAATCTGCTTGACCAGTGCCCTGCTGGCAGTGAACACTGTCAGAAATGAGATAAGGCTATTGAGAAGGCAGATTAGGTTTAATTAGGGACAGAGAAAGTTCTGAATCTACAATGTCTTATCTTCTTGATAATTGAGTCCAAATATCCCTTCATATTGTGCCTTTAGGATATATGTATTTGAGTAAAGTACAGAACCAAGCAGAATGGTTTTCTTAGCACAATGGAGGTCCTCACAGAAGACTTCCATCAAATTTCAAACTTCCAAGGAGGCTTTACAGTGAAAGTCTAGATATGTTGAATTTCTAAAGTGAAGTGAAGTAGCTCAGTTGTGACCGATTCTTTGTGACCCCATGGACTGTAGCTTCTCTGTTCATGGGATTTTCCGGGCAAGAATACTGGAGTGGGTTGCCATTTCCTTCTTCAGGAGATCTTCCCGACCCAGGGATTGAACCCGGGTCTCTCGCATTGTAGGTAGACGCTTAAGGTAGGTCAAATACTAAGGAATTTTAAAATATTGGTGTATGTTTTCTTTCTTGTTGTTTGTTTGTTTACTTCTATACTAAAGTCATGTGGATTAATTTCCCAGGGAAGAGTATAGTATATGTCCCTTAGAACGAAGCATAGGGACAGAGTGGTTACTAGATGCCGCTGCTGCTGCTAAGGCACTTCAGTCATGTCTGACTCTCATAGATGGTAGCCCACTAGGCTCCTCTGTCCATGGGATTTTCCAGGCAAGAGTACTGGAGTGAGGTGCCATTGCCTTCTCCAGTGGTTACTAGATAGGGAAATGCTTATCAGATACAAAGAAAAATAAAAGCCTTTCCTGTAAGCAGTGATGGTGTGAAGTTTAGTAAGAAATAAAATATGGAAGAAGATGAAGCCCAGTGTTCTCCTCTTATCTAGTCTTCATTCGTGGAATTGGTGAACATGCTGATAAACACCTTTATTAATAAAGGGAGGCACTAAATACAAATGGTTCAGTTTCAGATAAGAAATCTGAAATAAAATTGATTTGCAGGCAGCATTGTGTTGACCCAGAGTAGTGCCTTAGACTATAAGTGGCATGTGGTATGTCTAGCTAGAGTATCTTGAAAGGCATCTGCTGAATTTCCAACTTCCATGTGAAGCAGGGACCCTTATGTGTCTCACTGAAGGTGGTTGAAAAGAGCTGTGAGTACTGCTCTAAACTTGTTAGGTGAGTGCCAAGATGAGAAGAATGGTCTTAAAATCAAATTCTATTAGCAGTTTAGTCAATACTGGACCTTCACTGAAATCATTAGCAAGTCAGTAAAGCTATAAAACCAAGGCAACGAGTGGACTGATGGCACTGATGTTTTTGTTGTTGTTATACTTAGACAAAAGACACAAGCTACAGAAAATTCAGCAATGGGTACATTTCAGGATCCAAGAAAGTATAAGCAGTCATGACACGGTTTATGTTGATTTTTCCTTTCAGTGTAGTGAAATTTTTAGAAGGAAAATGTTTGAATATAAGGATTCAATTTTGAGTTGATTCATAGCAAGAATGTTTAAGTTTAACACAGGCTTCCTTTAACTCAAAAGACATGATCTACCCTTAAGTGGGAGATTATGTCCATGGGATTTGCCAAGCAAGAATACATGTAGAAAGCATGGATTAACTTTTACTATCAATATTAATAAAAATTCTGAACATAAACTTACTTATAAAATCAGTGCACTGTGTTGGAATATAGTTTTATAACTGTTAGAAAACTCCTTTCTTTTCACGATATAAACCCAGAAGTTCTAATTTTAAAAGATACTAAAGATAGATGACAATTCATGTTTGGCAACACAGATAATATGTTAATTTGAAAGATGTAATTCTCAGATGTAATATATTGGCAACATGCCCATCACACGATGGACTGACTGTCAAAGTATATAAAGTTATTTTTCAAATCAAAATTAACAATATGTAAACTGAATAAGAATGGGACTTCTCTGGCAATCAAGTGGTTATGACTCTGCACTTCCACTACAGGGGGTGTGGGTTCAATCCCTGGTTTGGGAACGAAGATCCTGCAGGCTCCACAACAGGGAGCCTGTTGTGGGAAAAAAACAAAACATGGGTAATAAATCAAACATACTGGGTTTAATATAACAAAAGTTGGCTCTTCACCTTCCCCTTTCTCTTTTGTTTCCCTTTCCTTTCTTTCCTTTTATTTCTCATCCTGAATGATTATGTCCTATAACTGTTGGTTGAAGTACAGATGTAGACATCTCCACTGTGTATGGGGTGGGGAGTGGGTATGGCTAGTGTGTCTAAACGGCATTGGTCCTGACAGTTGTGAGGAGGTTGGTTTGTGAGCGGTAGACCAGCATGGGATGTCAGAGCAAGAGAGAATGATAATGATGTTCAGATGGGAGTGGAAGGGAGGATATCAGCCCAGCAGGAAGATGGATTCTAAATGTAGTCAAGTGATGATCGCCAGAGCCTGAGCAAAGTGGGAAGGGTATATACCTGCGCAGGAGGTATCCCAAAATGAAACGTGGACCTGTGTGAGCTAAGGAGGATGCTCTCGCACTGGGACATGGCGGTCTGACACGAAGTTCTGGAACCCAAGTTGGGTGAGGAGTCCTCTGCATGATAGGGGGATTTGTACACAGGATGTCAGAGCCCATCTTGAGTGAGGAGGAAATCTGTACTGGAGAAAGTACAATGTTACCAAATATAACTCTCCACTATATACAGTAGTTCAGACTCAGCATTACTCCACTGTCTCTATTTAACTTGGCATGCAGAATACAGTTATAGTTAACTATTTTAATATCCATGTCTGCTATTGCTAGTACTGTGCATGTATGCCCAGTTGCTAAATCATTTCTGACTCTTTGTGACCCCATGAATTGCAGCCTACCAGGCTCCTCTGCCCAATGGGATGTTCCAGCCAAGAATATTGGAGTGGGGTGCTATTTCCTTCTCCATTTGCTAATAATATATATATCTTTGCATATGTTTAAATGAGATGCAGACTATGTTGGGGCAGCTTAGAATTTTATGTTTATAAGAGAGTCTCACATCTTAGTGCTGTGAGATGCAGTATGTTGAATGACTATGTGTGGATAGTGTCTGTGGTATGACTGATGTCCTACTCTCTTACGAACCATGGCTTTCTTCTACTCTTTTTAAAAACATGAGTGACTCTGACATGTTATGTAGTCTTAAAAAGTATATAAAACTTAAACTTCTAAGTCCTTAAGAAGTCAACTTCTCTTCTAGGGTTCTCTTTATGATAGACTCAGTCCCTGTCTGAAAACATATGCTTTGTAGAACACTCTTTACTAAACATACTAAGAGAGAATGTATTAAAATATAGAAGACATCGTTGCTAAGAATACATGAATGGGTGACTGACTGTATAAGTATAGGTCTTAATACATCAAAGGATGGAAATGTATGCATTGTGATTCATCTTGGATCTGCTCTTCAAAGATATATTTACATCTATAAAAATATAATTTTGTTTGTTTATATCGACATGATTTAAAAACAGCACTATAGTACTAATTTTTCCTGAGGACAAAAACATAATATTGTTTTATCCCAATGCACCCTCTCCTTTTCTTCCAGAAGGAATCCTTCATTAATTTTTAAAAAAATTTGTTTCTGGTGTTTTAGTTTTGGCTACACTTTTAAGTAATATGATTTTATTAAAGAGTATGTACTGATTTCATATTTTTCCAGATAAGGTCAGTCATATTAGCTCCCTTACATCCTCTCCCATATCCAAATGTAGTTAACTCACTATTTTGCTTCTGCTTCCAAATTTAAACAAAACACTTAAATATACCTATATTTAAGCTATCATATATAATCTCTTTCTATTTATCTTTGGAGGATAAGCACATAAATATTAACACCATTTCCTCCAGTTGTGCCATGTTTAAGACATTTATTCAACTATGGATATTTATTATTTCCTAATATAATATATGAGGAGGGCATGGTGACCCACTTCATTATTCTTGCCTGGAGAATCCCCACGGACAGAGGAGTCTGGCAGGCTATGGTCCACGGGGTCACAAAGAGTCAGACACGACTAAGAACTAAGCACACACACACAATATATTATATATGTGTTTTAAAATAGAGATATTTCAGATTTTATTCAAGAAATTATTTGTTAATGTTGGATACTATTCTAGCACCAATTTAAAAGTAATGACAATACTCATTTTGATGGTTTTATCACTCTCATATTTTGAAAAATCAACATATCATTTTAAAAGAACAAGTCAAACAACCTAGAAATTAATCGTGAAAATGAACAGTATCATTTGAAGTATTTATTTAAATAACTTGAGGTTTATGTGGTTTATTGAAATATCTTATGCTTTATTTCTGCAGGTATAATTAACAGGAAAACTGTTCAGGTTTCAAGATGCTTGAATTTTTTTTTTTTTTTTTGTGGCCATGCTGCATGGCATGTGGGATCCTAGTTCTCCCACCAGAGACTGAATATGCACTCTTGCAGTGGATACATAGAATCTTAACCATTGGACCTCCGGGGGAGTCCCCAGATGCCTGATATTAATAGGTGTGACATAGATGTGGAGAAAGTGCTGAAACTTCTTTCAGAGTCATCTTAGCCAAAGTAAATATATTTAACATAAGTGGATATGTTAAGAAACAGAATCCAAGAATGAAATTTTTCTAAGCATTGGGATAGAAATAGAAAATAATACTCAATTTTTATTGCCACTTAATCAAAGACTGAAGCTTTCTAGACTAAAATAATTCTAGTAGATCTTACATTTTAATAGCAGTTATTCATTGTCTTAACTCTGAGTAGTTATTCAGATAGAGTTGAAAATATTCTAAGGATGCATTCTTGATGGAAAGATGGCTAGACTTAATAATGCTGCCCCACAAGAGTTAGATGCATTATATTCTATCTTGAAAATCTGTGTTTCTCTCCCAGTAGAAACAGGTAGAAACTGATCTGGGCTGTGCCCCAGCCCCACCCCCCGCCCCACCCCCAAATATCTTTATGGAGCTTATAAACAGTAGCTGGTTCCAGCCACCTACTCTCTTTTTAACAGGCATTCCTGGACTGGAAGCTGTACAAATATGGATCTCTATCCCACTGTGTATCATGTACTTAATTGCCCTCCTAGGAAACAGTACTATCCTCCTCATTATCAAAACCACCTCCAGCCTTCACGAACCTCAGTACATCTTCCTGTCTATGCTGGCAGCCACAGATGTGGGTCTGTCTTTATCAACTCTGCCGACAGTACTCAGTGTCTTCCTCCTGAATCACAGAGAGATTGAGTTCCACTCCTGCCTAACGCAGATGTTCTTTATCCACACCTTCTCCTCCATGGAGTCAGCCATCCTGCTGGCCATGGCCTTTGATAGATTTGTAGCTATTCACAACCCACTGCACTACACAGTAGTCTTAACCCATTCTCGGATTATGGGGATGGGGCTTGCAGCCATGATTAGGGGCATGGTGTTGATGGTACCTTTGCCAATTCTGCTGAAGCGATTGCCCTTCTGCAAGGATGTCATTCTATCACATTGTTATTGCTACCACCCTGATGTTATGAAGCTGGCTTGTGGCCCTATCACAGTCAACATCGTTTATGGGTTGTCCCTTGTCCTGTGCTCCTTTGGAGTTGACTCTGTGTTCATCGTCATTTCATACAGCCTAATTTTGAAAATAGTGCTGGGTATTGCCTCCAAAGATGGTCAGCTCAAGGCACTTAATACTTGCGTTTCCCACATTTTCACCGTCTCCATCTTTTATGTGCCGCTCATTGTACTGGCTCTAATTCATAGGTTTGGTACATTCACATCTCCTCTTCTTCATGTCACTATGGCCAATCTCTTCCTCTTCTTGACTCCTGTTCTCAACCCCTTGGTTTATAGTCTAAAAACAAAACAGATAAGGTTCGCAGTGCACAAGGTATTCAAGTGCAGGAAAAACTTGCTCATGTAATCAAATATGAGTTACATAAAAAATGCCAAACTGAATAAAACAGAGAGTAGAATGGTACTTGTTAGGGGCTGGGGAGATGAGGAAATAGGAAAACTTTGGTCAGAGTACACAAACTTTTATTTATGCAGTGAGTAAATTCTGGGTATCTAATGTATAACACGGTGACTGTAGTTAACAATAATGCATTATATACGTGAAAATTGCTTAGAATATATTTTAAGGGTTCCAACCACAAAAGGAAATGATAATTATGTGACTGTGTAGATCACAACAAACTGTAGAAAATTCTTCAAGGGATGGGAATATCAGACTGCCTGACCTGACTCCTGAGAAATCTGTATGCAGGTCAAGAAGCAACAATTAGAACTGGACATGGAAAAACAGACAGGTTCCAAATCAAGAAAGGAGTACATCAAGGATGTATATTGTCATTCTGCTTATTTAACTTATATGAAGAGTTTATCATGAGAAATACTGGGCTAGATGAAGCACAAACTGGATTGAAGATCTCTGGGAGAAATATCAATGGCCTCAGATAAGCAGATGACACCACACTTATGGCAGAAAGCGAAGAAGAACTAAAGAGCCTCTTGATGAAAGTGAAAGAAGAGAGTCAAAAAGTTGGCTTAAAACTCAACATTCAGAAAACTAAGATCATGGCATCTGGTCCCATCACTTCATGACAAATAGGTGGGGAAACAGTGGAAACAGTGACAGACTTAATATTTTGGGCTCCAGAATCACTGCAGATGGTGACTGCAGCCATGAAATTAAAAGACGATTGCTCCTTAGAAAAGTTATGACTAACCTAGACAGCATATTAAAAAGCAGAGACATTACTTTGTCAACAAAGGTTAGTCTAGTCAAAGCTATGGTTTATCCAGTAGTCATGTATCAATGGAGAGTTGGACTATAAAGAAAGCTGAGAGCAGAAGAATTGATGCTTTTGAATTATGGTATTGGAGAAGACTCTCAAGAGTCCCCTGGACTGCAAAGACATCCAACCAGTCCATCCTAAAGGAAATCAGTCCTGAATATTCATTGGAAGGACTGAAACTGAAACTCCAATAATTTGGCTACCTCATGAGAAGAAATGACTCATTTGAAAAATCCTGATACTGGGAAAGATTGAAGGCAGGAGGAGAATAGGACAACAGAGGATGAGATGATTGGATGGCATCACTTATTCAATGCACATGAGTTGAGTAAACTCTAGGAGTTGGTGATGGACAGGGAGCCCTGGCTACAGTCCATGGGGTCACAAAGAGTCAAACGTGACTAGGTGACTGAACTGAACTGACTGACAGTATTAACCAACTCTACTATGTAATAATTGTGCAATATATAAGTGTATCAAATACATACATTATATGCCTTATACTTGAAGAATGTTATATGTCAATTATAGTTCAATAAGACCAGGAAAATTTGTTTTGTGATTTTCAAAAGAAGAAAAAAAAATGAGATGCCTAAAAAATAGAATCAAGGGTACAATTGGCAGACAGCAACAGAGTCATAATAAAGTTCATGCTTCTTCAACAACAAAAATGGATATATTCAAATAGAAATTTTATATAAAATAAATTATAAAATACAGATAAAGTCAATGTCCAAATTTGAGGCAGACAAAAATACGTCATATTGTTGGAGTGCAAGAAAAAGGATGATTTAACCTGCACTTTAAAAACTTTCCTTCAAATTGCACAGTAATTGTGATATTAGATCCTCATAGGAGATAATTAATCCTTAGATAAATCTGATTTCGCTCTATCTAAAAGTATTAATGATTTTTTAAAAATAAATAAAAGTAACAATGATTATATGTAGACATAATCTAGAGATTAAAAAGGAGCAAGGTTCATGATAAAATGGATTAGAATTGACAGATACTGTGAGGTAAGAGCCTTGGAGAAATTCTTGAAAAAATACTAATTGTTTGTTAGGCAAGCAAATACGCCTAATTAAGTGCATGCTAAGTCGCTCAGTTGTGACCGACTCTGCAGTCCGCTGTACTGTAGCCCGCCAGGCTCATCTGTCCATGGGATTCGCCAGGCGAGAATACTGGAGTGGGTTGCCATGCCCATCTCCTGGGGATCTTACCAGTCCAGGGACTGAACTCCTTTCTCCTGCACTGCAGGCAGATTCTTTACCATGAGCCACCAGGAAAGACCCTAGTTAAGTGATACTCATACTGTTCTAAGAAACAACTGGATGTCTTATTGTTTTATGTCAAGAATACTACTCTTTCCACTCCAGTCAGTCATTTACAGGCCAATAAAGAAGTAAATGATAATTAAAATATTAAAATGTGAGGCTTTATAAAGATGTGCTCAGATGATTACTAAATTTCATTTATTATTATGAGAGGATAAATGCTTCAACACCATGCACACAACCCTGGCCAAATACTGGGATTAGAAGCTTCGTTTTTGTCTTCTGTCTTTAAAAATTTTTTTGTATATGTATATTGTATTAGTCATCTTAGATAAAAGTTTTAATTTTAATTGTTCTTACATTTTTCCATTCAAGAAACTGAGAAGCCATGTAATACGTATTTTTTCTTGTTTGGTTGTTTTTTTGGGTTTGTGATGATCCAAACATTTCCTCTGTACTTTTTAAATGGAATTTACCTCATGTGAAAAGTTGACATATTGGAAAAGACTCTGATGCTGGGAGGGATTGGGGGCAGGAGGAGAAAGGGACAATAGAGGATGAGATGGCTGGATGGCATCACTGACTCAATGGATGTGAGTTTGAGTGAACTCCAGGAGTTGGTGATGGACAGGGAGGTCAGGTGTGCTGCGACTCATGGGGTCGAAAAGAGTCGGACATGACTGAGCGACTGAACTGAACTGAATTGAGAGAATTTTATCTCTTCTCATTCTCCAAATTGCTTTAGAGCACAAGAATTGCACCTCCAACAGGAATTTAAGGAGTTATAAAGTCTTTGGTGATATACTGTTTTGTTTATATCTCATTTATGGGGAAAGCAAGATCCTTTGTCCCTTCAAAGCAGAAATAAAAACCTATCAATTCCTATCTTCACTTGCTGTTGCAGTAGGCGGTCCGTATTTAAGGGTTACTTCAAATGTTCACTTAGCTTTTTGAAAATATTGAAAATCATGAATTGTAGGCTTTAAAATGACATTATGGAATATGAATTACATATTTACTCCAATTAATAGTTATAAGTTTTTGAAGAATGCTTAAAGCTGTATATGATTGAAACTATAACAAAATAAACTATCTACAAAAGGAATGAGGATGATATCAAATGTGATAATAATTGTGTTAGGAGTGGGGAGATTTTGAGTGATTCATACACTTTCAAATGTTCTAGACTTTAAATAAACATGTTATGTTGGTTCATATTTGCCCATCTAAAATTTTAGTTATACCATACATTTTCATTTAAAATCTTATTTTTTAAATTAATTAATTGATTAATTTTACTTTACAATGTTGTATTGGTTTTGCCATACATCAACATGAATCCGCCACGGGTGTACATGTATTCCCCATCCTGAATCCCCCTCCCATCTCCCTATCCATATCAACCCTCTGGGTCATCCCAGTGCACCAGCCCCAAGCATACTGTATCTTGCATCGAACCTGGACTGGCAATTCGTTTCTTACATTTAAAATATTAAGTTAAAAGTCTGTGAGCAACCTAGAGTGATGGGAAGAGATGGGAGGTGCCAGGGAGGCTTAAGAGGGCGGGGACATATGTGTACCTCTGGCTGATTCATGTTGATGTATGGCAGAGACCAGTACAATATTGTGAAACAAGTATTCTTCAGTTAAAAATAAATAAATTTACTTTAAAAGTCTGTGAGCCTAGTTTTTAAAGATTCTAATAAGACCACTTAGTAAAAATGCCATAAGTAACACCTTTATATTCTTTGACGTATGTCAGGATGTGAAACAAACTCTGTCCTTATTTTAAAGGATTATTGCAAAAGGAGGAAAAATTGATCAGTGGAACCAAAATAGCTCAGCTAATCATTTATGAGGTTAAAAAAAGGGAATCTAAATGGTCTGTGTATGGCCTTGTCACATGTAAGGAAGAGGGCATCAATAAAGCTCATCTATGTTGTGCGGGGAAGGGTGGTTCCTTACAGTAAGCTGCTTCCTAGACTAAAAAAGTTAGAGAACTCTTAAACTTTGCTATGTGCAAGTTAATCATGGGAAACCTCACAAAAATGCAGGTGGAAAGCCAAAGAGGCAGCTCTCATGCTTATTGTCAATACAGATCCTGACCTGAAGATATGCTTTGTGTATCTGGCAGGAAGTAACAGTAATTCATTATTAACAGGAGGAAGAAATATCTTCTCCTTCCCTGGCAATAGCTCAGTCAATGAAGACCGTTACCATTTAGCCAATAAAAAGCTGCTATACTACAAATTCCATTTCCTCGAATGTTATTTTGTTTTAAATACACCCCGCCCTGCCCCCAACTTCCTCTTCTCTATAAAAGTTTCCTCTCTTTTGCTTTATGGGGATTGCATGTTGTTTGCCATAATTTCAAGTACACATGTGTGCTGTCGTGTGTGTGTGACCGACTCTTTGTAACTCCATGGACTGTAGCCCTCCAGGCTTCTCTGTCCATTGAATTTTCCAGGCAACAATAGGGGAGTAGGGTACCATTTCCTACTCCAAGGGATCATCCCAACCCAGGGATCAAACCCATGTTCTCCTGTGTCTATTACATTGACAGAAGGAGTCTTTACCACCGAGCCACCTGGGAAGCCCTTAATTCCATATAACCAAATTGCAATTCTTTGCTGCTTCTAAATAAACCTGATTTGCTAGTAAAATAACTGGTTACTTTATTATTTTAGATTAACAGCTGTGTTTCATGGTCACTGGGCTCAAATAACATGCATGCATGCTCATTCTTATCTAATTCTTTGTGACCCCATGGACTGTAGCTCACCAGACTCCTCTGTCTGTAGAATTTTCCAGGCAAGAATACCGGAGTGGATTGCCATTTTCCAAATACACTATACTCTTTATATATAGTAATGCATTACTACTCATAAATACTCATTTTATAGATAAGCAAACAAAGACACATTTCATTAAATTAATTTGTTAAAGGACACCAAATTGCCCAAGTTTAGTGGAGCTTTGATCCCATGCAGTTTGGCTACAAAATTTTGGTTTTTATTATTGAACTCAGTGACTCTGTAAACTCAGTCAAAAAACTTGGACTTAAATTTTTAAATATACTACAAATATATTTCATGAGCATGGACAAATATATATATTTTTACATTTAGCAAGTTCATAATTTTGTGAGTTTTTATGTTGTTGCTCAGTTGGTCAGTCGTGTTTGACTTTTTGCAACTGGATGGACTGCAGCGTGCAAGGTTTCCCTGTCCTTCACCATCACTCGGAGCTTACTCAGAACTCATGTCCATTGGATCGGTGATGCCATCCAACTCTCATTTTCTTTCATCCGCTTCTCCTGCGTTCAGTCTGTTCCCAGATCAGAAGCTTTTCTAATGAGTCAGCTCTTATCATCAGGTGGCCAAAGAACTGGAGCATTAGCTTCAGCATAAGTCCTTCTAATGCATATTCATGGTTGATTTCCTTTAGAATTGACTGGTGTGTTCTTGCAGTCCAAGGGACTCTCAAGAGTCTTCTCCAGCACCACAGTTCAAAAGCATCAATCCTTTGTCACTCAGCCTTCTTAATGGTCCAACTCTCACATCCATACATGACTTCTGGAAAAGTCATAGCCTTGACTATATGGACCTTTGTGGACAAAGTAATGTCTCTGCTTTTGAATATGCTATCTAGGATGGCCATAGCTTTTTTTCCAAGGAGCAAGTGTCTTTTAATTTTATGGTTGCAATCAACATCTGCAGTGATTTTGGAGCCTCCAAAAATAAAGTCTGTCACTGTTTCCACTGTTTGCCCATCTATTTGCCATGAAGTGATGGGATCAGATGCCATGATCTTCATTTTTTTAACGTTGAGTTTTAGGCCATTTTTCTCACTTTCCTCTTTTCATTTCCATCAAGAGACTCTTTAGTTTTTCTTCACTTTCTACCTTAAGGGTGGTGTCATCTGCATATCTGAGGTTATTGATATTTCTCCTAGCAATCTTGCTTGCAGCTTGTGCTTCATCCAGCCTGGCTTTTCACATGATGTACTCTGCATGTAAGTTAAATAAGCAGGGTGACAATATACATCCTTGACATACTCCTTTTATAATTTGAAACCAGTCTATTGTTCCATGTCTGGTTCTAACTGTTGCTGTTTGACCTGCATACAGGTTTCTTAGGAGGCAAGTGAAGTGGTCTGGTATTCCCATCTCTTGAAGAATTTACCACAGTTTGTTGTGATCCACACAAAGACTTTAGCATAGTCAATGAAGCAGGTATTTTTCTGGAATTCTCTTGCTTTTTCTATGATCCAGTGGATGTTGGCAATTTTATCTCTGATTCCTCTGCCTTTTCTAAAGCTAGCTTCAACATCTGGGATTTCTTGGTTCACAAACTGTTGAAGCCTAGCTTGGAGAATTTGGAGCATTACTTTGCTAGTGTGTTACTGCTGCTGTTAAGTCACTTCAGTTGTGTCCGACTCTGTGTGACCCCATAGATGGCAGCCCACCAGGCTCCCCCGTCGCTGGGATTCTCCAGACAAGAATCCTGGAGTGGGTTACCATTTCCTTCTCCAATGCATGAAAGTGAAAAGTGAAAGTGAAGTCGCTCAGTCGTGTCTGACTCTTAGCGACCCCATGGACTGCAGCCTACCAGGCTCCTCCGTCCATGGGATTTTCCAGGCAAGAGTACTGGAGTGGGGTGCCAGTACTAGTGCTAGTTGCTAGTGTGTTAGATGGGTGCAATTATGCAGTAGTTTGAACATCCTTTGGCATTGCCTTTCCTTGGGATTGGAATGAAAACTGATCTTTTCCAGTCCTGTGGCCCTTGCTGAGTTTCCCAAATTTTATGGCATGTTGAGTGTAGCACTTTAATAACATCATCTTTTAGAGTCTGAAATATCTCAGCTGGAATCCCACACCTCATAGCTTTGTTCATAGTTATGCTTCCTAAGGCCCACTTGACTTCACACTCCAGGATGTCTGGCTCTAGGTGAGTGATCACAGCATTGTCGTTATCTAGGTAATGAAGATCTTTTTTGTATAGTTTCTGTGTATTCTTACCACCTCTTCTTAGTATCTTCTGCTTCTGTTAAGTCCATAACATTTCTGTCCTTTATTGTGCCTATCTTTGCATAAAATATTCCTTTGGTATCTCTAGTATTCTTGGAGAGCTCTAGTCCTTCCCATTCTATTGTTTTCCTCTACATCTTTGCATTGTCCATTTTACATTGAGGTGTAGTTGATTAACAATGTTATGATAGTTTTAGATGTTCAGCAAAGTGATTCAATTATATGTATATATGTATCCATTCTTTTAAAAATTCTTTTCCCATTTGGCTGTTACATAATATTGAGCAGAGTTCCTTATAATATACTATAGGTCCTTGTTGTTTACCCGTTTTAAATATAGCAATGTGTACATGCTGATCCCAAACTCTGTAACTATCATTTTGCCTTCCATCCTAACCTGCATAATCATAAATTTATTCTCTAAATCTGTAAGTCAGTTTCTGTTTTGTAAATAAGTTCATTTGTATCATTTCTTTCTAGATTCTGCATATAAGGATATTATATGATGTTTCACTTTTGTTTACTTCACTCAGTTTGACAATCTCTATTTCATTCATTTTAATGGCAGATTAATAGTTCACTTTATATATGTACCATATATTTATCCATTCCTCAGGGACTCATATCTATAAATGAGAAATCTATGATAATCTTCATTTTTGTTCTAACAGTCTATGTGTGTATGGCTCTAAAGGAAAACTCATCAGTAACTGAATTGGAATATATTTGTCTGTTTTGGGGGATCTTCTTTCAACAATCTTGAATTTTTTAATCTATCCAAAAGAAAACTAATTAGCATGCTTTAAATTTTTCTGTCAAAACTGATCTGGCTCAACTTGCATTGTCTCAAATGTGTGACAGTAGTTTTCACATTGAGTATAATTGAGATTGACTTTTTAAAGATGGCTCTTGAAAAACATATTTTTAACTAAAAATAATAAGTCCTAATCTCTTGTCCTCATACTATTCCATTTACGCCGGCATACATTCTCAGACACATGCATGCACTCAGACACAACACTAAGTTTTATTGTGATCTAGCTACTTTCATTTTCTCGTCAAGGGAAGGTTTGGACACTTAAACTGTTTTCTCTGTATAAAGAAAATGAAAGAATATTTTTTTTCTGGCCTGATTTCTTTTCACTTTTAGCACCAAAACCTTATTCTCTGAGGAATTCTGTGATCTAACTCATTGTAAGACCTGGCCAGTCCTCAAGGGATTTTAAAGAGCCAGATGGCTTTTCAGCTAAACTTTTCCACCTGGAACATGCCCCAGCAGTGCCAAAACACTACAGTATGTGAATAAATGCCCCAACCATTGTCCAGAGTTCAGCTACCCTGTCATAGGTGCTGTGGCCCCAAGTGTGACCTAAGACTTTTCTGACTAAACTTTAAGTGTGAAGACCTGAAAGGAGTAATTTATTATAACTCAGAGGAAGTTCACGGGAAAAGGTTGGTTAAAGCTGAAAGGAAAAGTGTTCTCATAGTGGCTGAATTTAAGGTCAATGAACCATTAATAATGCTTGTGCCCTTATGGTGTGCTTCCTCTCATGATTATCATGTTAGACTTTGTTTTTCACATTGTCCCACATCCTGAAGTACTGTTTTGAAGCTGATATCCTTCCTATTTTTGAACATCTCCATTTTCACAAGCTCCCATTATTCACTTTTTCTTTTTCTCAAATATTTTTATCTTTCCCAGCATTAATTCCCTACCATGGAAGGAACAGATACAAAGTTATCTAAATATTAAATGTAACATAAATGATTTACGATTGTACTATCTACCCTCTATCATGAAAGGGAGGCAGATTCTCCCGTTCTTTATTTTGTAGGGATGTTTGAGGATAACATATAGGATGAGAGTTACTAGGTGGTTTAGTCTTATTGCTCCTTGTACTGGGTCTATGGAGGCATATTGCCACTTCCAACAGCAAGTAAAGTCCTTCCTGTCTTCCTGCCCCAGAACTAGTTCAGAGAGACCAATGCTCCACAGCTCTAAGATGACCTAGAAAAATAAGATTCTATACCTAAGCTTCTTTTTTTTTCAGGTTTCCCAAGGGAAATTATGTGATACACTGTAAATTCTCTGAAAGTGTACTTTAGGAGAAAAAGTAAGCCCTCCTTACTGTGTATTGTGCAGCATCACAAATGACAAAGTTGTGAACTTTAACAGTGCAGCTGTTCTTTTGTATTCTACAGTGGAAGGCCTTTACAAAACTAGGGCTTTGAAAGGAAGCTGTCCTTGCTTTTCAAATCCCCCTCTTCCCTGCTAAGCCCTATCCACCTTCCTTCTTTCTTACAGCACTCAGCTTCCAACAGTGCACTCTCTGCTTATCTGCTTAAAGTCTTACTTTAGTGGCAGTATGATAGGATCCCTCTGGTTCATTTTACTGAGGAACAAAATGGTTAAGCTGTTAACCAAGATCACAAATCTAATATATTATAGGGGGTGATGGGAGCAGGAGTCTGATTTGGGGATTTCTGATTCTAGAGCTTACGCTCTTAAACCCTATTTCAAATTGTCTTTTTTATTCCTGCTATTTTGCAAAACCGATCCATTGGAAAAGACCCAGATGCTGAGAAAGATTGAAGGCAGGAGGAGAAGTGGACGACAGAGGATGGGATGTTTGGATGGCCTCACTGACTCAATGGACATGAGTTTGAACAAGCTCTAGGAACTGGTGATAGACAGGGAAGCCTTGCGTGCTTCAGTCTGTGGGGCTGCAAAGAGTCAGACACGACAGAGTGACTGAACTGAACTGATCTTGCAAAAAGCTAGTACTGTTTTTGCTGTAACTTATACTTTACAGTTTACATTTTTCCACCACCAGTTTTGCACTACCGGTTCACTTCTACACACCACCTCTCATACTTGATTCCTGATGCTCTAGTCTAAAACCACTTTTACCAACAATCTTTCTAACCATCAGCTATAATACAGGGGATTTCTCATTTCTTCAGCTTCAATTATAGAATAATTGACTTCAGTAATAACTGAAACAGTCTCATTTTTTGATTCCTGGGAGAGATAATATTCAATTTTCTTTTAATCTTTTAACTTATTACTTTTATTTCTTAATAGAAATAGTTGATTACTATTGCTCATTTTCCTTCTGCAAATTCCTGAGAACTACGTCTACTAAGCATTTTTAGCCCTAATTCTCTTGACTAGCCTTTCCATTATAGACATCATTTATTCCTAATTTTAGTGCTAGCTCTCAGGGCAGGCCTCCCCAGAATATAGCACAATGGCATACTGATTATTTTGAATTAAAGTTACTTGAGAAACAACCAGTGTAAGAAAACCTTTCTCTCTGCCCCTGAAAACAGGAAAGTCTCTCATGTGAAAGGTACCCTTCCCTTACCAAGAGAGATATTCTATCACCAGAGATAGGGATTCAGGGTGAGAAGCCTATGTTAATAAAACTTTCCACTTCCTTTTTAATTTACTATCCCAAGCCCAAACTCTGTTTAGATTCTTCACTAATTAAGCAGTCAAGGCTAAATTTCTTTGCCTTGTCAATTCTTCTCATAGGTATTGTTTCTTTGTTTAAAAAGTATAAAAGCTGCTGTCATGGCCACTTCTTAAGCCCCATGTCTGTTAGACCTCTATGCATCCTAAATTAATTTTTTCTTGTTAATCTGACTTGTCAACATTTAATTATTAGAGTGGCAAAAGAACCCAGGAATCAAGGTGGGGGCAGATTTCCCCTCCTTGACAATAGCTATGACCTTTGTGTGAATGATGTCCCTTTTTCCATGAACAAGTTCTACCTCTGCCCAGTCCAGTCCTTCTAACTCTCAATAAGGCATTAGAGATAATGCTGGAAAATAAATGACTGATACAATGTTTTTAAAATGGACATTTTTTATTCAAACCTTCTCTCTGAGAAAGTTTAGTTCTTGTTCATGAACTGCCTAAAATGTCCTTTTATGTCATTCTCTAAGCCCAGAAACCAGGCTCAAAATCTTGGTGTAAAATGGGAAACAAGGAACTTCTTCCCCTTTATATTGTCAATTGAATCCTGTTCATTTTTGTTGCTTGTTTTGTTTTTCCTCCACTTAAAAATGCCCTTGTCTATGTCTCTCTCTGTTGGTTCAAATACAATTGTGTAGGTTCTCACCACTTGATCTTAGTGGGTATAAAAGCAGCCAAGAAGTTTGCAGTAAATCCAAGCTGTCTTTAGCACTGATGATTTTGCATTCTGATACTCAGTAAACCCCTAATTATGCCACAGCCTCTTTACCCCAACCTATGATTTCTAACAAGACTCTGTACTGTCTATTCTATTTTAATTTTCGTTTCTTTTTCAACTCTTCATATCATTCAGAAGCATATTTCTTGGGCCCTGCCCTAATAAGTCTTATTCTGATGTCCATACTTTTGCTATTTTTTGATTCTTCAGTTTTGCTTTTGTTTGTATCTTTGCTCTTATAAGTCAGTGAGCCTGGAATTAGCCTGGAACAAGTGATTTCACTTGTTCCAATTAAAATTTTTCATCACCCAAGTACAAGCTCATATTTGATTCTCTCCTTGCATTCTGCTATGACTCTAAAACTCCTCATTTAGTACTTTTTCACTGTATGCCTACTACTTGTATTTATTTTTTATAACTTAACAAGGGTGTTATTGAAAGAACAGAGTAGTAGGACAGAAAATTTAGGTTCTAATATTGACTGACTCAGTCACATGGCCTTGGGAATTTGTTTATCCCCTAAGTCTGTTATGGAGAAGGAAATGGCAACCTACTCCAGTGTTTTTGCCTGGAGAATCCCATGGACAGAGGAGCCTAGTGGACTATTGTTCATAGGATCACAAAGAGTTGGACACGACTGAGTGACTAAGCACACACAAGTCTGTTAAGATTTTAGTTTTAAATTTCCTTTGTTTTCATTTTTGTTTTGGCTTTGAAACAATAAACCTGGCTTCCTTTTTGTTGGAGTGAAGTCATTATCAAATAAAATAATGATTGAGGAAAAATTACTGATTAAAATTCTGTAAATAACACAGTGAGAGATCATTTTATAATGTCTTTCTTTGTTCCTAGTTTTGAATTAATTCTTCTTCTACCAAATATGTCATACTCTGCAAGGAACTTTAGAGAAGGGAGCATAAGTTGCATATCATTTGTATCACCTAGAGATCCTGACAAATTTTATGGTACAAATTAAGTGCTCAACAAATGTTTGGTTACTCTGTGTTACTCAGGTTGCTATTGTTCTGTCTCTCATTGTACTTATTTGAGAGTTTTGGTCACAAACAGTTGCTAATTTATTTCTGTTTTATCAATTTTGTCTATGCCAATCTTTCTTTATTGTTTCTCTTGTTTATACAATTTGTTCCTCTCTCTTTTCCAGCAAGAATTTTCATATCCCCAGAAGAAGCCATAAATATTTGTTGTATGATTGGAGAATATTCAGTTCAAGTACAGAAAAGAAGACAGTGGAGTAGATAAAAGTTATGATATGCATTAAGCATACAAATTGAATAAAATAGTCTTTTTGAGATTTAGGTAGAATGCATGGTATTTGTTAAGTTCTATTATGAAGAACAAATAAGTAGCTAATAAGACATAGGCAACATTAATAAGTTATAGCAAATATAGATAGTGGCTAAGTTGTAGGTCATGTTCAGTTCAGTTCAGTTCAGTCACTCAGTCGTGTCCGACTCTTTGCGACGCCATGACTTGCAGCACACCAGGCCTCCCTGTCCATCACCAACTCCCGGAGTTCACTCAAACTCACGTCCATCGAGTCTGTGATGCCATCCAGCCATCTCATCCTCGGTTGTCCCCTTCTCCTCCTGCCCCCAATCCCTCCCAGCATCGGGAGTCCTTCCCAATGAGTCAACTCTTCACATGAGGTGGCCAAAGTACTGGAGTTTCAGCTTCAGCTTCATTCCTTCCAAAGAAATCCCAGGGCTGATCTCCTTCAAAATGGACTGGTTGGATCTCCTTGCAGTCCAAGGGACTCTCAAGAGTCTTCTCCAACACCACAGTTCAAAAGCATCAATTCTTTGGCGCTCAGCCTTCTTTACAGTCCAACTCTTACATCCATACATGACCACTGGAAAAATCATAACCTTGACTAAACAGACCTTTGTTAGCAATGTAATGTCTCTGC
This sequence comes from Nanger dama, assembly GCA_917880005.1. Taxonomy (NCBI): domain Eukaryota; kingdom Metazoa; phylum Chordata; class Mammalia; order Artiodactyla; family Bovidae; genus Nanger; species Nanger dama. The sequence continues at coordinate 2,399,235 of CAKJTW010000114.1, forward strand.
TTTTCAATATGCTATCTAGGTTGGTCATAACTTTTCTTCCAAGGAGTAAGTGTCTTTTAATTTCATGGCTGCAGTCACCATCTGCAGTGATTTTGCAGCCCCAAAATATAAAGTCTGACACTTTTTCCACTGTTTCCCCATCTATTTCCCATGAAGTGATGGGACCAGATGCCATGATCTTCGTTTCTGAATGTTGAGCTTTAAGCCAACTTTTTTGCTCTCCTCTTTCACTTTCATCAAGAGGCTTTTTAGTTCCTCTTCACTTTCTGCCATAAGGGTGGTGTCATCTGCATATCTGAGGTTATTGATAGGTCATGTTAGGCTATGCTAAATACAGAGTATATGAAATATGTGATAGAACAAATGTTATTTCTAGATAGAAAATGAATAGAAAAAAATCAGAAGTATGATAATGCCATGCCTAGAATGACAGTTATTTTATAAATATCTAAATCAGTCACCCATTAATAACATCAATTATAGTTTTGCTCTGATCCCCATGTTCTCAGCCCAAGCAATATGGAAAGAATTTTTGCATGTTGGGCAGGCTTATTAGTGAAAAATTAAAGCTGTGGCCATACATACCTGCTGTTGTGTGCCTGACAGAGTGAGCATGAGTGCTGGCTCCAAGGATTTTTCACTTGTGGGGTTACCTTGCTCAGACCTCACCCTGTCTTTCTAACACCATCAACAGAGAGACAGGACATATGAATATTGCATAATCCAGCATTCAGGTACTGCAAGCTTTCCTTCCCATTTATACACT